>JAZKJV010011708.1:0-600000 GCA_037367405.1 Ottelia alismoides | reverse complement strand
ATGCCTCTTTGTCTTCAAGAAGGCAAAGAGGATCATTGACTACATTTATGCCCATGGTTGAGTTTTGGTCATGCTAAGGGGCACACTGGAGGTGATTGGTAGGAATCACCGTTACATATTTTTTACAACTTTCATCATGTTGCATAGATTGCTTAATGCGAGAGATTCTCTTGAGTCATTTTTTACTTCCAATGCATGGAAACCCACATAAAATTCCACAAAGGCTTAAGAACATGTCGAGTGACATGCCTATAAATTCTTTTTTTCACGAGTCCTCGCTAACAAACAACTACGAACTAATTTCTCTTTGCAATCGTGGATTTTTCTCTGTGTCATCTTCACCAAAATCCATTAGCTCTATGCTACTTTGTCTTTTTCAACACCCCCTACGAGGATTTCTAGATTGGTTATCTTTAGTGGAGGGGGCGGAGGTCGCTTTGATATCGAGTTAGAGGCAAAAGTCGTGATTTTGGTTATGGGTGTGGATGCAGTTTCTCATCTTATGTACATTTCCTGTGCACAATCGTCCATCAAATAGGTGCTAGGAAAATACGATCCACCCTGTGCTGTCAATCAAGCCTCCAATGCTCCCGATTGCTACTCTATTTGTTGACTTTCCCTAAGAGGTCATATTTGAGCCCACTGAGTCTCCAGATATTGTTAAACTTTCCTCGACTAATTATGTCCAGTCAATGCAACTTTTACAACACATTCCCTCCACCATTATTGATTTTACAATGACTGGTACTACTTTTGGTCCTGCAACTCATGTTGTGTCCAGCTCTCAATGATGGATTATTGACTTATTTGCATATACTCATCCGAATTGGGAAATGTATCGATCTTACTCATTCCCAACCTTTTTAGATTGACCAAGTTCACCAATGGTGCATATTTGTTATTGTTGGAGTATTTGTTATGTGCGCCTATTGTGTTGTAGGAGGGTAAATGGATCCCTCCAGGATCCATTTACCCCATCCAGTTGTTTAGTCCCACATTGTCCAGTGGTGGGACTTGGAGGCCCTGTGAAGGCTATATAAGGAGGCCTAGACCTCCTGTATCAGACGAGAAAAAGCAATGAAGCATATGCCCCTTGAGGGCTTCTCCCGTGGTTTCATCCCGCTCCTCACGGAGTAGGGTTCCACGTTAAATCCCACGTTCTTATATTTCTTTATCTTTTATCCATGTTTCCGCTTCCGCTTCCTATTTTCTAACATGGTATCAGAGCGGGTTCGTTTCTCGGGAATTTTGTTTATGTTCATTATTTTTCCGAGAATCAATTATCAGATTCAAAGTGGGATTTCTGTTCATTATTTTTATCATGTTCGAAGATATGGTCATGTTCATGTATCAGGGTTTTCTGAAACCGTAACATATTGTGAGGTCCCTGCGCCAAGACATGATCGTTTCTGATCGGAGAAAGTGCACTGGAGGTCAACCCTTCCAGGGGGCCCCTCGTGCAACTCCAAGTCGACGTCCCAATCTTCCCTAGGGTCATGGCGGTGCCCTAGCTTCTGTCCCAAGCCAGGTTCTGCGCAAAGAACCATCGAAAGGAACTTGAAAGCCTCCATATGCGGCGCGCACCTCCAGGCAGATCCATTCCCCCTTGGTATTCCCGCAAGAGATGGCGGAGCCTATCTCACCTCTGGCAACACTCTCGTGCTCAAGCAGCACTGGGCGGCTCCCCTTGCCATCGGAGCAGCATCCTCTAATGTCGCCTCCCCTCCCGAAGCATCCTCCAACAACTCCGATCGAAGAAGAAGGCCTCTTGTCGCGCCACCGCGGTGCTTGTCCAGCCTCCAGCGGCGCAGAGCCAAAGGCAAGGGCTGCGCGTTCCCCAGGTGCAAGGCGGTGAAGCCGCCTCTCCTCCTCACATGCATGGGGGGGACCCATCGCCTCCTCAGCGGCGCATCAGCAACTTCGGCGAGACTCCGGCCTTCTCTCCAGGCCGCATATCCCAAACTTTGGGGGCGGCAGCGGTGTGACGAGGGTTACCTGTTAGGGGAACCCTAAAGAGCGCACACGTGTTTTATTGGAAGGCCCATGTTTTATTGGAAAGCCCTGTTGGGCGGTTGGCGGCTGTTTTAAAAAAAATGAAAATGAAGGGGTCCTAGTAACCCTAAGCCTGCGGTTAAAAAAATGAAAGGGTCCAACAGAAAAAGGTAGGGCGTGGGCTGTTGCATATTACAGAGCCCCAAGTGGGCCGTGGTCATTTAAAAAAAAGGGGAAAAGTGAGTTGGGCCCACGTGGGCCAGAAGAAAAAAAAAGAGAAGGAATTTTTTTTAAAAGGCGCGTACATGAGAAAAGCCATACGCAAAATTGTTGAAAAAAAATTGATTTGCAAAAGGCCGTAAAAGAATGGATGAAACGGCTTATAAAAAATGTTAAAAAATGATGACGGCTAAAAAGGCCGCAAAAAACTTTTGAGTGTGTTTTATCCCCCCCCCCCCATTTATGTATCTCTTTGTCTTCTCCCAACTTGGTTAATGTCTTCATTCCGACCAGTATGGCAGAAAGGGGGAGTATGGTGTAGAGTCACAGGTCTTGATCCATATTCAGATGTCAGATTTGCAGACCTGCCAGATTTTCAGACTTTACAAGTTTTCAGATGAAGATTCTTCATGCGCAAGTTCCAGACTCGAAGTTCAGATTCCGAGTCCCAGTTTGATGCGCAGATTCAGACTCGACAGATTGGTCAGAGTCCAAGATCGAGGCACTCTATGTTGAGGCCCATTTTTCGAGTTCTCCAGGGAGAGACTCATTTTCAGACACGCACAGGGATGCGGTCATTTTCAGATGAGCACATGTTTGCCATCAGTTCATAGGTCCCCATCCTTTCTTGTTTTGTAGGCTAGAGTTTTCATGTGAGCCATAGGGACTCCTGAGTAGAGGATCATTCCCTATGCCATGTTGGCAAGGGTTTTCATGTGGTATCATAGGTACACCAGAGCAGTGCACCATTCTCTGAGCCAGATGGGAGAGACCCAGTTCTCCGACGAGGAGACTCCAGGCGCAGTTTCAGACTCGATGGTCAGATTCCGAGTCTTCAGTTGACTCACACTCCAGCCCGTTCGCCCTCCTCACCTGCACGGCATGAGAAGCAACGTCCTCGACTGTAGCAATGTGCGCGTTGGGTTGATATTGTCCGTAGTGTCCTGTAGCATTGAGTTGAGTTTCTTACTGTTTATCCAAGCTGAGCGTTGCATGCTCCAGCTTGAGGGGGAGTGTTGGAGTACTTGTTATGTGCGCCTATTGTGTTGTAGGAGGGTAAATGGATCCTTCAAGTGGTGGGACTTGGAGGCCCTGTGAAGGCTATATAAGGAGCCCCAGGCCTTCTGTGTCAGACGAGAAAAAGCAATGAAGCATATGCCCCTTTGAGGGCTTCTCCCGTGGTTTCATCCCGCTCCTCACGGAGTAGGGTTCCACGTTAAATTCCGCGTTCTTATATTTCTTTATCTTTTATCCATGTTTTCGCTTCCGCTTCCTATTTTCTAACAGTTATACACTATATTCATTTCATCTCCAGACGTGCTGTTTGGAGTTTACTGGGCACCTGAGTTTCCTTTAAGTTTACTTTCCGTTAGCTGATTAAGTTGTTAGCTTGATCATCGTGCTATTTTATCAAGAGGAAAGGGATCTTACTTCATAAAGTAGGTATCCTTACCTACTTCATGTCCATTTTTAACAATATTTTTATTTTTTGGAAAATACCACCATGGATTTTCATAACTATATCCCTCTAATATGGCATTCAAATTTCGTCAAAAACGGACTCATATGCCCATCCAAAACAGGTAATTTTAACAGTCTTAGAATCCCTGTAATCGACCTGTTCTGGATGGTGGGCTTAGGAGTCTATGTTTCTGACAAAATTTGAATGACGTATTATAGGGTGTAGTTATGAAAATCAATGGTGGTATTTTTAAAAAAATAAAAAATTTCCAAAAATGGACATGAAGTAGGTAAGGTTACCTACTTCATGAAGTATGCTCCCTTTCCTCTTTTATCAATCTATTTTCTACTTTGAGGATATTCGAAAGCTATGAATTATTGGTGGGGCTATGGGAAGGAGGGTTTGTACTTCTTGGATGTCTCGTATAACTCTACTTTTGTTGGAGCTTCGTCGATTTCTATTGACATGCTCCTGTGGTATCTCTGCATTCAATTCGACCCCCTCTAATGTTTCTTGAATATATCTCAGAAGTCGTTGTAGCGTGCGGCATATTAGTTTGCTAAATATCATCGAGCTTCATTTCCTTGGCGTATGGAGACCTATCTCATAGTGGCGTATGGTCCGTTAGGTAGTCGACAACCAGCGTAAAAAATAGTCAAAACTTTCAACATGGATTTGAGCAAGAATCCATGTAGTCGAACCTACTCATAGTTGGAGAAGGCTTAGAACTTTTTTATGGAGACCTATCTTTTATCTCTTTTTGATTTTATGTACTGTGATATAGGGGGATCAGGTCTTGTATGCTTTTTTAGGCCATTGTTAATTTGTGAGCTTTGTGAATGATTTATTTTAGGCCATTACTTGGGCCTACCTAATAAAAGAGCGATCGGAGGTCGATTTTATTGTCAAATCCTTCTTTCATGTAATAAAAGCATCATTTGGTATGTTTATTAAAGTTTTCCTTCTTACAATGCTGTTGTTTTTGTTTGAATGAATTGGCCTTTTTGGCATCCCATGGCCCCTTACACTAAACTCCATGTCTATGTTCTTCCCAACAAAATGGAATTGCAACGCTAGCTGAAATACCTTCTTAATATTGCCCATATGTTCCTTACTTGGAAGAAAGTTCGCAAGACCTGCGAGGGGATGCCATTTTTAATACCACTTACCTTATCAACGTGGTTCCCTCTTATGTTCTTAAGTGGATCACTACCTTCTATCTACAATATCCTGACAATGAACCCTTTCCACTTCTGTTAGAAAATACGAATGTCGAAGCGTATCAGAATAAAATAATAAAATATTGAAAGAACAACGTGATTTAATCTAGAACCCTACTTCTTAAGGAGCGGGATAAAACCACGGGAGAACACCTCAAAAGGCTGGTGTATCTATTGCACTTTCTCACTGGATGGGTTGAGGGGCTTCTTATATAGCTCTCACAGAGTCTTCACATCTCACAACTGGTAGATGTGTGACTAAAGACTTGGATGTGGTAAATAGATCATGGAGTGATCCATTTACCCATCTACAACTCAAGTGACGCATAACTCAAATACTCCAACACCCCCCTCAAGTTAGAGCATGCAATGCTCAGCTTGGAAAAGACACTACAGACAATATCAACTCAACGCGCACAACTATCGGTTGTTGTCGAGGACATTGCTTCTCATGTCGTACAGGTGAGGAGGACGAACGAGCTGGAGTGTGAGTCAGACTGAATTTCCTTGTCGGAGAGCATGCGCTCTGTACTGCGCATGGCAGAGTCACTGCAACTGAAAATGAGTTTCTACACGGAGAACTCTGGCCCGCCATATGTAGAAGACTGCATCACGTGGACAACTGCTCCATCTCTGAAGGGCCAAACTGGAAAAGCCGTGGAGTGCAATCCTCATCGGAGTCCACGGTCGCTGGAGAATGGAGTCTAAAAGTCTCCTCGTCGGAGAACTGGGTCTCCCCCATCTGGCTCAAAGAATGGGATCTCTACTCCGGAGTTCCTATGAAACCACATGAAAGCCCTAGCCCACATGGCATAGGGAATAGGATCTCTACTTTGGAGTCCCTATGGATCACATGAAAACCCTAGCCGAAACACAAAAGATGGGGATCACAAAAACATGATGGCAAATATGTGCTCATCTGAAAAGATTGCATACATGTGCATGTCTGAAACTGAGGACTCGGAATCAATCGTCGAATCTGAAATTGCGTATCACACCGTAGACGGAATATGAACATCGAGTCTGAAATTGCACATGGAGAATCTTCCTCTGAAAAACTGTAGAGTCTGGACATCTGGCTGGTATGGATAATCTTACATCTAAATGGACCTGTGACTCTACACAATACTCCCCCTTTCACCCATACTTGTCGGAAAATGACATCGATAAAGTTGGGAGAAGACAAGATAATGAGAACAAAAACCAATAAGCCAATCACATTTTTTCGGATTTTCTTGCAATTTTTTTCTGGGCTATTTTTGATTTTTTATAGCCGTCACACATTTTTTTAATAAGCCGTTCAGTCTTTTTTTACGGTTATTTCATTCCCCTTCTTTTTTTTAACTTGCAGACTCATTTTTTTAAAACCATGCCTCTCTTTCTTTCTGCTCTTCATTTTTTTAACACGGTTGACGCTCCCCCTCCTTTTTTTCATTCATTTGTTTACAGAGTACGGCCCTCGTGGGCCTTTACAATACATTTTTTTAAATTCACACCCAAACAGGGCATGTACTTTCCTTCTCTTTTTTTTAAAAAAAGGAAGGGCCATCAGGCCTTTTATTCTCGCAAAAGCACTAGGGTTCCTACGCTATGGGAACCCTCTTCATCATCTACGCCACAACCGCCGCCATTTGCCTAAGAGGAGGCTCCGCCTGGAAACACGCATGGGATCGCACTACTTGGTGGAGGAGAACGTTAGATGGCAAGCAACAGAGATTGGGGATGCCGCCGCCGTTGATCTTCGTCGCCTAGGAGCTGGAGGTCGGGGCTGTCGCCTGAGGATGATCTCTTGGAGACGCTCCTCCTAGAGCTTCTTCGAATGTCGACTGGAGCACCGCCACTGCCTATGCGCGTGGATCGCGGCGCCTGGTCTCGCACGAGAGATGTCAGAGGGATCCTCCGCCAAGAGTTGCGGGGCCCGGTACCGCCGTGGGGGCTCCTCTTGGAGGAGGCCATTGTCGTGAGGAAGAAAGGACGGCACCCTTGAGGTTGCTTTCTCGAATAGGGAGAGATCTTCTTCGACGGTGACGAGGTTGCGGGAACTGCAATGGTTGTGTGATGGGCCACGATATTCTTCAATGTAATGGAAGGGTTGCACATGATTTGGGTCATCGTTGTCTCGATCTCCTCCATGAGCAGGTGACCTGGTATCATCGTTGATGCCTAGATCTTGAAAGAGTAGGGTTCCTGGAAAAGAACCCAGATCTTGTGCTGGGGTCTATGAGGTCCTCGTGCCGCCTGCACAAGAACATTTTGGTGCAGTATGGAGAAACAAGAGCAAACGCCTTCTTCTTCATCTTCGACATAAAGGCGCATACGGCGGGCCTTCTATGGTTCCCCGATGGAACAACCTCCGCCAAGTCCTTTGCTCATGAGAAACTAGGGTTCAGAAACCCTAGATGCCTTCGGATATTCAGAAACAGATTTGATTGATTGAATCTTCAAATAAGTCTTCAAGAACATTAACTCCAAAAATCGAATCTCGAATAAAAATAAAGAACTTAAAATCCTCGAGAATCGACCCACTCTGATACCATGTTAGAAAATAGGAATGCAGAAGCGTGTCGGAATAAAATAATAAAATATTGAAAGAACAATGGAATTTAATGCGAAACCCTACTCCCTAAGGAGCGGGATGAAACCACGGGAGAACACCTCAAAGGACTGGTGTGCCTATTGCACTTTCTCACTGGATACATGGGGTGAGGGGCTTCTTATATAGCCCTCACTGAGTCTCCGCATCTCACAACTAGTAGATGTGGGACTAACGACTTGGATGTGGTAAATGGATCCTGGAGTGATCCATTTACCATCTACAACTCAAGTGACGCATAACTCAAATACTCCAACAACTTCCATTGCACATTTTCATTGCACCTCCATTATTCATAATTTTCAGCATGTAGATAAACTCTCCAATCATGCTATCATGCATGCTTTTTAGGGTATTTGTGAACCCCAGAAAGGATACATCTATGCATCTGCTATGATTATTTCAGTCCTCTCCATGATATATCTGCTGATGTCACCTTTTTTAGGAACGCAACTTTTTCACAAATCCGAATAGTGACATTCCCTTAGCGGCGTGTTTGGATTGCCGAAAACGAGATTGAAATGCAATCCTGATTGCTAAAAATAGCAACTTTCGGTATTTAGTAATAATAAATTTAAATGGAATGATGGTTACTCCGGAAACGAGATTCCCAAAAATTGGGGAATGATGATTCAAAGCCCCCCCTGGGAACTAGGATGTCGTTTCCAATGGAGGACGTGCATCTCCATCCCATATTCCTCTCAATTATTTATAATATTTTATCATATTCAACAACGTGCATCTCCAGCCCATATTCATTTCTATTTAAATTCTTTATCCTATTCAACAAACAAACCCACATTCGTGACTCCCCATATTTGAAAGGATTCCTTCGTCAATCAATTGCAGTAACAACAATTGTTATTCAGGACCATCTCATACATGTATGCATCTATCTTAATTTATAATTTATAGGTTAGAAAAATCTGCATGGAAAAATCCATATAAGAGTAGTTATTATATTTCTTTTGTATAAAATTTAACATTTTTACACATGTCAGATATTGTACATTTGAATCCATTTTTATGAATGTGTTCAAACTTTTTAATATCCATCAACGTTTGTATTTGCATATTTACGTATTCTTATTTGCAAATTGACAATGATATAATATTCATATCTCTATACTATCATTTGCTTCACTAAAAAAGGTTTAAAGATCAATGTTTAGGTAATTTAACAAAGACTTATTTGATATATCCAAGCCATCATCGAAGCAATAGTTTTTTGTTAGTTGATCATCGGAAAAGATGATCAATAATCACATTTCAAAATTATAATCCTACTATTACTAAATTTATATTTTCTGAAACAAATAAATATTATTAAATTCTTTCAACCTAACAAAGTTGCATCGATATTCGAACCTAATAAAAAATATAAATACCATACCTATTTAAATTTGTTAAATTATAAGATATGAAACTGTAGATAATGTGGGCAATACATAATATGGACATTAGGTAATATGAATAATAGATAAACGCCATACCTTTGCATAATATGAAATATGTTGATAAAGCTTCAAAATGTGTTACAGTTGATTATTCCTAGAGTTGCATATTTTGAATATAATTATAATGCTTTTTTTATTTTATGTAGTCATGGCTCGTCTACCTTATGTTTTGAGGAAAAGAAAGCATTACATAAGACTCGCTGTTGTGATGAATTATTGGATGGAAAATGTTGCAATTGGTAAATCTCTTCTTTACCATTATCTGAGAGGTTATGTTTTGGTATTACACAACAAATTTTGTAAAAAAAGGGAGGCATGATTTAGATGCTCAGCGAAGTGAATCATTACGAAGATTGTTGTATGACAATGATACTAGTTGCCACAATTTGACCAGGATGGATAGGTTTGCTTTTGAAAAATTATATGGCCTGCTCAAGACTGTTGGAAAATTGAGTGATACTAGAAATATTAATGTTGATGAACAAATTACTATCTTTCTCCGGATATTGGCACATCATATGAAGAACAGAGTTATTAATTTCCACTTTATTCGTTCTGGGGAGACAATAAGTAGACATTTTCATCGAGTATTAAATGTTGTTATACGTCTCCATAAGGAACTATATAAGAAGCCACAACCTATCCCAGAAAATTCCAATGATGATCGATGGAGATGGTTTAAGGTAATCAATTTAAATACATATTTTCTACTCATGTATAAGATTCTAAATGCTAATAGAAGCTTCTCTTGTCCAGAATTGTTTAGGTACTCTTGATGGCACATATATTGATGTAATAGTTCCAGAAATCGACAAAGCAAGGTATAGGACAAGAAATCAAACAATTTCAGTCAATATTTTGGGAGTTTGTGCACCGGATATGCAATTTGTATATGTGTTATCTGGTTGGGAAGGTTCAGCAATAGATAGTCGTGTTTTACGTGATGCGCTATCTCGAAGAGATGGCTTAGTTATTCCAAATGGTAAAAACATGTCATTTTACGTCAAGTATCGTTTTTAGTATTACAAAAAAATTTGTAATTTTGAATTGATTCAAATATAGGACAATATTACTTGGTGGATTGCGGATATATGAATGGAGAAGGATTTCTTGCTCCGTATAGAGGTCAACGCTACCATCTTAACATATGGAGACATGGCTACCAACCAACATCATCAAAAGAATTTTTTAATATGAAGCATGGATCTGCCAGAAACATGATAGAAAGATGTTTTGGTTTACTTAAGTGTAGATGGGCAATTTTAAGAAGTCCCACATTTTATCCGATAAAAGTTCTAAATAAAATAATTCTTGCACGTTGTTTACTTCACAACCTTATAAGAAAGGAGATGGAAAGGGATCCTGTGGGAAATGAAGTTCTTGAGGAACCTGTCAAAGACACGTCGG
Source organism: Ottelia alismoides (assembly GCA_037367405.1). Classification (NCBI taxonomy): domain Eukaryota; kingdom Viridiplantae; phylum Streptophyta; class Magnoliopsida; order Alismatales; family Hydrocharitaceae; genus Ottelia; species Ottelia alismoides. The sequence goes on along the minus strand of JAZKJV010011708.1, from coordinate 589,650 downwards.
ATGATGAGGATGTCGATCCAATAACAAATGTTGAAGCATCAGATGGATGGAACACATGGAGAGATAATTTGGCTAATGAAATGTTTAATACATGGTCCTAGTGGAAATAGAATATCCTTTTTAGATTTCATGTGTTTTCTCATATTTATTTTTCTTTTTTGATGTATTCCTCCTAAAAAAATAATAATATTGAATTTCTTGAATAGGTATGAGTCAAACTATTGGTGTGAGTTCTGGTCCTAGTAAGAATAAGAGAAAATGGACAGAAGAAGAAGATCAAAAATTAATCGAATCCCTCCTGGAGTTGGTACAAGCAGGAACGCATAAAGCCGACAACGGCTTCAAATCAGGATATTTGGGAATTTTAGAAAGGAGCCTTGAACAAAAACTACCAGGATGTGGACTGAAAGGAAAGCCACATATTGAGTCACGGATAAAAACATTTAAAACTCATTTTGCTATCATATGGGATATGCTACATGAAAGTACAAGTGGTTTTGGATATGATTCAAATATAAAGTGTGTCGTCGCAAAAAGTCATATCTGGAAGAATTACATACATGTAAGTTTTACGATAATGTCATTTGATGTGCTTTGTTGATGTAGAGTCATAAAGATGCAGCTCAGTTCAGGTATAAGCAATTTTCATTTTATAGTGAATTTTGCACTATATTTGGTAAAGAGTGTGCTACTAGAAATCTTGCACAAGGGTCTGCAGAGATGACTGATGAGATCAATCTTGAAACATCAAATGAAAATGTTGTGGATAATGATGAAATTGAGAGGAATGAGATTGATAATGAAGAATCACTCCTATCCAAAGATGGGCATGAAAATATAAGCTACAACAATAGTCGCAATAAATGAAGAAGATCAGGAGCTGATAACATGGGAAAAGCTATTATGGATGCTGCAATGTTAATTTCATCGGAGATTAGAGAGGCAACAACACAATTTAGTCAAGCATTGGGTGGTATTGCTGCATAATATCGATTGAAGTTAAATGAAAAAAATAAAAAAATTGAGATATTTGACAAAAAAGGACATAGATCTTGCTTGAAGATGGCTCATGATCCAGAAGCAATAGATATCTTCTTCACCCTTTCAGATGATGACAAAGAAGACTTTATCAGAGAAATCCTGAATTAAAGTAATTAGTTTCAGAAGTAATAATGGGATTTTTATTTATTTTAAATAATATTGTACCTAAGTACCAATATTTTGTGATAAGAGTTGATAACTCTAGAACTAGTTATTAATATTTCTGCTAATAATGGCGTTTTAAAAATTTGAATGATGATGATATCTATACCATAATAGTAGAATAAGGGTGAATGGAAACTGCAATTAGTCCAATTCCATTCCATTCATACAAGGAGATATCAAACACAAGAAAGGATTTGGAACCTCATTTGTTGATTCCATTCCTTAGTTGTACCAAACATAGTAATGGAGAGATTAATTCCTTTACATTCATTAGCCCATTCCATTCCACAAATGATTCCATTCCATCGTGATTCCTTTCCGGCAATCTGTTGAGATGTTTATTTATCACCGTACTATATTTATGTTTTATGTTTTCTTCGAGTACCACTTATGTAATTAACCCTTGGCTCCTCTCCTATATAAGAGAGCCTTGTGATCTCTTTTCATATTATGAATAAAGTTTATTCCAACATGGTATCAGAGCAACGGTCCTAGACCGGGGTTCTCGAACCAAAACCCTAACCCTAGCCCCATCCGCCAGCCTCTCCGCGCGCCTCCGCACGCCCCCACGCGTCACCGTGCGCCTCCAGGTAGCTTGCAGCAGCCCCCTGCGCCGCCGCAGCCACCCCAGTGCTGCCGCCAACCATCCCAGGCTGCCGTCGTAGCCCACCTGCGCCGTCGCTACCTCCCCCTTACCCATGATGGGTAGTCAAACTCCATTGGCTATGATCACAGAACGCCCTGGAGGAATAGTCCTGTATGAAGAAAACTGTGTCCGATCTCCACAAATGTGATGGGATGCTCCAGAATCAATAATCCACTCTGTCACATCGGAACTGTTGCTACTGAAACTGGTAAGCACATATGAAATACCTGTTGAACTAGGTAGAGCTCTGGCGTTGGCCGCTGCATCTGATGGCCCTGCAGTCTGGGTCACAGGAGTGGTCACCATTTCTCGAAGTCTCGAGACAAGATCATCAAAACGTGCATCAATAGTGGGTGCAAATGAAGAGTCAGACTGCTCAGCAACCCGTGCAGACACCGCAAAGCCATGCTTGTGAAAGCATGTCTCCTTCAAATGGCTAGGACGACGACAATAAGAACATGGACCATGCTGACGACCGACACCTCTACCACAAGGTCCACGGCCACGGAACTGGGAAGTACTACCTCGTCCACGAGACGTAGCCATAGTTGAAGAAGTCGACTGCGGCGTGGATGCAGGTGTGGTAGTAATCCTGCTTAGCCGCTTGTATACCTCCTCCATTGGAGGTATGTTTTCGCCAGTCAGTAGTTGAGTGCGAGCAGCATCGTACTCTGGGTCAAGAGAGGACAAAAAAACTCCAGTCATAGTGGCATTCCGATATGCTTGTTGTTGTTCCACACTAGTAGTGATAAGCATGAAGCTGTGGAGTCGCTCAAACATGCCTCTCAGATGTGAGAAATGTGCATATAGAGGTCGACTATTCTGCTTGGTCGAGAAAATGTCGAACTGAAGTTGAAGTATTTTGCTATCATTTTTCGTTTATCCATAGGTAGCAGCCAATATGTCGCACATGGCCTTCGCGGTTGGCTGATTGACAATGTCATTAGCAATCTCTGTGCTGAGCGTCCCAGAGAGCCATATACGAGCATAGACATCATCCTGTTTCCATGATGCGTTGGCCCCAATCTTGTCCGTTGGCTCAGAATCCGTCAGAATATGCTCCTTGTTGTGGCATTGCATCAGGGTGCGAAACTGCATGGACCATAACTCGTAGTTGGTCCCGTCCATCTTTACGATAGGTGCCGGTCCTTTGAAGGCACCGGAAGAGGAGAAGACGTCACCCTTGTTTTCTGGCATTCTTTAATACGCCAAAATGCGGAACAGGCGGGGAATATCACGCTAAAGTCTTGTCTACAGCATCAAAAGAGGGACGAGATGTATCTGTAGACTTATACACTCATCCCTAATCAAAGTTTGTGGTCGAGAGCCTCAAATGAAGGGAGAAATCAGACTATATCACCCTTCGCAGAGCAGTCCAGACCTTGATGCACGTGAACAGGGGTTGCCGGACCCCTTTCTGATCAAACCACCATGTTTTCAGAGGCAAACGAACCTCACTGGGTTGCTAGAAGGCGGCAGCAACTGCTGGACAGGGGGTGGTGGCGGCGCTGGGTGCGCTGGAGGGAGGTTCATTTCAGAGATGTTGTTCCAAGCTGAGCATGATTGATATCTTTGCTCCAGCTTGAGGGAGAGTGTTGAGATGTTTATTTATCACCGTACTATATTTATGTTTTATATTTTCTTCGAGTACCACTTTTGTAATTAACCCTTGGCTCCTCTCCTATATAAGAGAGCCTTGGGATCTCTTTTCACATTATGAATAAAGTTTATTCCAACACAATCTAAACACGTCGTAGAGTCCTCACCTATGCTCAATGTCAATCAAAGGACTAGCCATAAACGATTTAATTTTGTACTGTTACCCACACCTCTTGATGTTTTGTTCCTTTACCCACACCTCTTGATATGCAGTTTTATAATCAGTAACTTATGTATTATCTTCTATAAATAGCTATTTATGCACTCTCTATCCCATCTCTCATTATTTGCGATTAATCACCTAATGCACACAGTTCGGCAACATTAAAGCAAAGTGATGAGATCGCCAACTCCATTCTCATTTGGTGCTACAGCATACTTTTTTTAACCCCTACACATGATAAGAAAAAAATTGAATTTGAATGGAGAGTTTTGATAAGTAATCTATTTGATAAGAAGAAATATTGTATACAGATTGATGCTATTAAGAATGGTTACGGATTGTTTAGATGATCTAATATTATGAATATACGCAAGAAGAGGAGTCTTGTATGCAATTTTTTTAACCCCTACACATGCAACAACAACAACAAAGCCTTTTCCCACAATTAAGTAGGGTCGGCTACATGGATTCTTTGCCTCCATTCAGATCTATCTTGGGTCAATCTCGGACTTAAATCCAAAAAACTAAGATCCCTTCGTATAGTCTCTTTCCAACACTTCTTGGGCCGTCCTCGCCCTCTCTTAGCCGGCTCAACATCCCAACACTCGCATCTCCTAATCGGTGCATCAGTTGACCTTCTTTGCAAATGACCAAACCATCTTAAGCGGTTTTCTCGCATCTTATCCTCAATCGGAGCTACACCAACTTTCTTTCTGATTGCATCATTTCGAATCCGATCTTTACGTGTATGTCCACACATCCATCTTAGCATTTTTATTTCTGCTACAGCCATCCTCTGCACATGTCTATGGTTCACAGGCCAACATTCAGAACCATAAATCATAGCAAGTCTCACGGCTGCTTTGTAAAGCTTTCCTTTAATTTTTAAAGGAATTTTCTTATCACAGAGAACAGCGGAGGCTCCTCTCCACTTTAGCCAGCTTGCATTTATTCTATTAGTAACATCTCCATCAATTTCCCCGTCATGTTGCAAAATAGATCCCAGATATCTAAAAGAATCTCTCTTCTGAATGTTATCGTCACCAATCTTCACCTCGATTCCTTCACTATTGCTTCCATCAAAGGTGCATTCCATATATTCCGTCTTAGCCCTACTTATACGAAAACCTTTAGTCTCCAATGCATGTCTCCAAACTTCAAGCTTCTCATTTACTCCATCTCTAGTCTCGTCAATCAACACAATATCATCAGCAAATAACATAGACCAAGGTAACTCATCCAAAAATTGAATTTGAATGGAGAGTTTTGATAAGTGATCCATTTGATAGGAAGAAATATTGTATACAGATTGATGCGATTAAGAATGGTTACGAGGTCCAGCGCCTATTGTGAAGATGGATGATTCAAACTACGAACTGTGGGCTATGCAGTTCATGAGCATGATGAAGTCAACCGGCAAGAAACACATTCTTACTGAGGAAGAGCCTGCTGAGAAGACAGGGGTTAATGCCCCTTGGGAGGCAGATGATGCATATGCCAAAGTCTGGCTTTCCGGAACATTAGCAATTGAGATTGCTAACGATATTCTCCATCAGCCCACTGCCAAAGCAACGTGGGACATCCTGGCTGCCACTTACTCACAGGCAAAGAATGAGACGAAGATTCTGCAGCTTCAGCATGACATCTTTACAATCAAGCAGAATGGGCGTCCTCTACACTCATTGTACACGTCTTTACGTGGAATGTTTGAGAAGCTTTATAGCTTCATACCTCTCACAGCCACTCCAGAGCAACAGAAGACCTATCGGAATGCCACTATGGTGGGGTGTGTTTCTTGCTGTCCTTGATCCTGAGTACGAGGCAGCACGTTCCCAGATCTTGGCGGATTCTACTATTCCTCCTATGGAGGAAGCTTTTCATCGGCTGAGTCATATCACTGTTCCCTCGATTGCTACGAATCCAACAGCCTCAGCCATGGCAGCCAATCGAGGTCGTGGAGGTCATTATCATTTCCATGGTCATGGACCTCGCGGTAGAGGAGGCCGTGTTCGGCCATCATGTACCTTTTGCCATCGTTCTGGACTTACTGAAGACACATGCTATTCTAAGCATGGATTTCTGGCTTCTGCACGAGTTGCTGAACAGATCGAGCCCCCAGCTGCATCATCTATGGATCAGCGCTTTGATGATCTTGTAGCCCGTCTGAGGGGCATCATTCCTCCATCTGGTCCCACTGCATCAGCATCTACTTCTGAGAGTCACGCCGACGTTGCCGCATCTGCATCTGCGTCCACCAGTACATCAGATAGCACCTATGCATTCACTAGCAGTAGTGGATCAGATACTTTAGAGTGGATTATGGACTTTGGTGCCACACATCATCTGTGTGGTGATCAAGGTCTACTTATAGGATACATACAGGTCTCTCCAGGCCGTACAGTGGTTATTGCTAATGGAACACATTCCCTGATTACTGGTCAGGGGGAGATTAGATTGACACCGTCCATGCATCTCAAGAACGTGTTACATGCACCTGATTTTTCGGTGAATTTGTTGTCCATTAGCCAACTTACAAAGGATTTACATTGTCGATCAATTTTTGATCCATCCTCTCTTGTTTTTCAGGACATCCTTACGGGCAACGTGATTGGGCGTGGCTATGAGCAAGGCGGCCTCAATCGCCTTAGTCGGACTCCTTGTGCCGGAACATCAACTCTACCTGCTGGACCTATCTCCCCATTATTGTGACGCCTGCGCTTTGGACATCTACCGCTTCAGAAGCTGTGTCGTATGTTACCTTAGGTTTCACCTCACACATCCATTCAATGTGAGGCTTGTCAGTAGGGAAAACATCATCGGTCTATTTTTCCCAGTCGTCAGTGTCGGAGTAGTACCTCCAAGTTTGAGTTTTTTCATGTCGATATATGGGGTCCTGGTCGTGTTCATGATCATCAGGGACACAAGTTTTATATAGTTATTGTGGATGATTTCTCTCGTGTATCGCGGGTATTTCTGTTAAAGAATAAATCTGAAGCTGGGAATATTATCATCAATTTTATTAATGAAGTTCGTAACGTTTTTTCTGCGTCTGTCAAGATTGTGAGAAGTGATAATGCCCTGGAATTCTGTACTCATACCCTATCCAGTTATTTTTCATCACAAGGGATTTTTCACCAAACATCTTGTGCCTATACTTCCCAACAGAATGGGGTTGCTGAAAGGAAACACCATCATTTACTTGATGTCACCAGGTCGCTTCTTATACAGAGTCATGCCCCTCATTCTTTCAGGGGTGATGTTGTTCTTACGGTATGTTATCTTATTAATCGAATGTTGTCATCTGTCTTAGGTGAGAAGATTCCATTCTCTCTTATTTTCCCTGACAAAGAATTGTTCTCCCTTACTCCTCGTGTGTTTAGCTCGGTAGCCTTTGTTCGCCAGTTGTCTCCCAAGACTGACAAGCTCTCTCCTAGGGCTGTCAAGTGTGTCTTTGTCGGGTACTCCAGAACACAGAAGGGGTACAAGTGTTATGATCCATTGCGCAGGAGGTATTTAGTCAGTGCTGATGTCACCTTTTTCGAATCTGTTATGTACTTCTCGTCTACAGGTGATTAGCTGGTTCCCTCTGACACTACTGATGCTATATACATGCCACCACCACCATCACCACCACCACCACCAGAACCGCTATCATCTCCTACACCTCCTTTCACTGTGCCTGTTTTCACCACTGCCATTCCACTATACTCGTAGGCCTGCTTCTGCTCATGGTCATCGCTCATCATCTAGCTCGCCTGAGGTATGTCTGAAAATATTACTATTGATGGATCTGATGATTTTCCTAAGCAGGATGTGTTACAGAGGCCAGCTGAGGAGACAGATGATTTAGATGTACCTATTGCTTTACGAAAGCAGAAGCGGAGCTGCGCGTCATATCCTATAGCATCTTCTGTATCGTTTGACCGTCTCACTGGAGAATTCAGGAACTTTGTCATTGCATTGTCAGCAGTGGATATTCCACGGAATTATCAAGATGCACTGAAGGATAGTCGATGGCGCTTGGCCATGGAAGAAGAAATGGCAGCTCTTCAGTCCAGAGGCACCTGGAGCCTTGTTCCTGCACCTGCTGATGTGTCTACAGTTAGCTGCAAGTGGGTCTTTACAATTAAGCTGAATGCAGATGTCAGCATTGACGGATACAAGGCTCGTCTTGTTGCTCGTGGCTTCACACAAACATATAGGGTGGATTATCTTGATGCATTCTCTCCGGTTGCTCGTCATTCCACCCTACGAATCCTCCTTTCTGTTGCAGTTACTCGTGATTGGCCGCTATACCAATTAGATGTGAAGAATGCATTCCTATACGGTGACTTACAGGAGGAAGTCTACATGCAACAGCCACCTGGTTTTGCTGTTGACGAGGAGTGTCCTACGGTGTGCAGACTTCATAAGTCTATCTATGGCCTTAAGCAGAGCCCCAGAGCTTGGTTCCAGAAGCTCTCAGACCTGTTTGAGAAACAGAGGTACAGACGTTCTAATGTTGATCATTCCCTGTTCGTACAGAAGACACCCATAGGTATTATTGCTATTATGATGTATGTAGACGATATTCTGATTACAGGTGATGATGAATAGGGAATCCAGGGGGCAAAAGAAATGCTGGGTCGTGAATTCATCACCAAGGACCTTGGGGTTCTTAGATATTTTCTGGGATTGGAGTTTGCCAAAAATCCTCATGGGTTGGTAATGACCCAGAGGAAATGTCACTGACCTGTTGAGTGAAACAGGAATGCTTGGTTGCCGACCTGCCACTACACCTATGGATCCTAGTATGAAATTATATGATGATGACACTGATGTGGTGGATAAGAGAAGATACAGAGAACCGGTGGGTAAACTTCTCTATGTTACTATTACCAGGCCCGATATCTCCTTTGCTGTGAGTCGAGTGAGCCAGTTTATGGAGCAACCACGTCAGTACACATGGATGCTATACATATGATACTCAGATACCTTAAATCATCTCCAGGTGCGGGTCTGTTGTTTAAGAAAGGCAAGGAGGTTACTATATCAGCTTGTCCAGATGCAGATTACGCAGGGTGCCCCAAGGATAGGAAGTCCACCACTGGGTTTGTTGTGTATCTTGGAGATTCTCTAGTCTCATGGAGAAGCAAGAAGCAAACGGTTGTAGCAAGGTCCAGTGCTGAGTCTGAATATAGGGCTATGGCCCAGGTCAGTACAGAAATGATGTGGGTAAAGGTTGTGCATGCAGATCTATATATAGAAGTCCCTCTTCCTATGACTATAGAATGTGACAATCAGGCGGCTCTATTCATTGCAAATAATCCAGCATTTCATGAACGGACCAAGCACATTGAGGTTGATTGTCACTTCATACGTGACATGATTCAGAAGGGGTTTATTGTTACATTCCATGTTAGCTCAGAGGATCAAACTGCAGACATTTTTACCAAGGCATTACTTCGAGGGTTGTTCCAGAAGTGTTCGTCCAAGCTGAGCATAATTGATATCTATGCTCCACCTTGAGGGGGAGTGTAGAGATATATTATTCACTTCTGTACTTTTCTTATATTTTTATTTTCTGTTGGACTCTTTATGTATTTTACCCATAGGCTGCTCTCCTATATAAGAGAGCCTAGGGCGGATGGAATAAACAAGTTTTCTCATTTTTCCCAACAAGTTGGAATCATGGACGACTGCCATGAGGGATGAGTTGGACTCAATCGAATGAAGCGATGTATGAGAACTATGTGATTTGCTAAAAGGTAGGCAATCCATAATATGTAAGTGGATATTCAAGAAGAAGTACCAAGTCGATGGTACTGTTGACAAATACAAAGCCAGATTAGTTATCAAGGGTTATACTCATCAAACGGGAATAGATTTCCAGGAAACCTACTCTCCAGTGGCTAAGTTTGCATCTATTTGGATGATCTTAACCATAGTCACATATATAAAGTTGGAATTATTCCAAATGGATGTGAAGACGACCTTCCTTAATGGAGAATTAAAGGAGGAGATTTATATGCGCCAACCTGATGATTTTTAGGTTAAAGGTTAGGAGAAAAGGGTTTATAAGTTAAGAAAGTCATTATATGGCTTGCAACGATTTTCGTGGCAATGATATCACAAGTTTCATGAGAAAATTATTCAATTTGGATTCGTTGCAAATAAGTTGGATAATTGTGTATATGTCATGAAGAGTGGGAGCAAGTTTGCTATCATGTCATTATATGTAGACGGCATTCTACTCATTAATAATGACATAAAGATGCTCAATGAAAGTAAAGAAAAATTGAGCAGTGAATTTGAGATGGACATGGGCAAAGAATCCTATATTCTTGGAATTCAAATTACAAGAGACAAAGATTCAAGGATATTGAGTCTTAGACAAGAAAAGTATTTTCATATTGTATTAAAGAGATTTGGAATGTAGAATAGCACTCCAGCTCCTACACCGATTGTGCTTGGAAAGAGACTCAGTAAGAGTCAATGCCCTGGAAAGGGGCAGAAACCTTTATATTTACCATATGCACAAGCGGTAGGAAGTCTAATGTATGCAATGATGTGTACTCGACCTGATTTAGCTTATCCAGTTAGCTTAGTTAGTATATATCAAAGCAATCCCGGTCTAGCACATTGGGAAGCCGTAAAGAGGATATTTCGATATCTGAAAAGGACAATACATCTGAAACTTGTGTATCAAGTAGGATCACTTGAAGTGGTAGGATACTCTGATGCCGATTTCAGAGTGGATGTGGATGATAGAAAATCCACATCGGGTTATTTGTTCATGTTTGGTGATGCGGTCGTTTCTTGCGGTAGCAAGAGACAAGGATGTATATCTAGACATACACAGAAAGCATAATACATTGCATGTAGCATGGATACCACTCATGGACAAGGATGTATATCTAGACATACACAGAAAACTTAGACATACACTTTCCTTTATTGCAGATCTCTGCTGCTTTCCATCAGACCAGAAGAACCTTCTCATGAAGAATCTCAATCTTCTTCCTAAGCCCCCACCGACATCAATCAGGTGGAGTAGAAGAAGGTAGGGATGGCGGAGAGATCGCCTTCCACCCTGTCAACATTTGCTCCATTCTCTGCACAACGCTCCCAGTCCAATTTCTTCAACCGCCCAACCACCACCGACAGCCCCAGATAGTAAATAGGAAGCTCCCCCAGGGGGTACTCCGAGACCTTCGCAAATCTGGCGCGCTTCACGTCATCCATCCGAAACGAAACCACCACCAACTTGTGCATGTTGACCGCAAGCCCCGAGAGGCTACAAAAAATGTCCACCAGATGCGCCGCATTAGAACTCTACTCCTCCGAGCCTCCAAGGAATAGAAGTCTATCATCCACATACTGAAGCAATGGGATGGCGATATCCACATACTGAAGCAAATGCGCTCCCGCCAGGCGTGCCCCTCCGCGACAAGCTCCATAACCATTGACCGCCCCTCCGTGAAAACCTCCCAGCACCCCGGCTTGTTGCGGTCGAGCCTACACATATGGAGGATAGTGTTATGCTGCTCGCCCGGGCGGTAGCCCGCGCACTCAACTCCCTCCGCCTCCGAGATGCCGTGAAGCATCTCCTTGACCTTCGATATGCCCCTCGCAGTGAACGAGAGGCCCTTCACCCGGATTCGGTTCAGGGGACTAGGATCCAACAGCCCATCGTGTTCCCGCAACCATCGCCACCGTAGCAGTGACCGACCCTCCCTAGACCATTGCAACAGCTCCCCTGCCTCTAGCTGGGAAAGCCCCCCAGCAACCATCCGCCATGGGCTCATTTGCACGATATCTCCTCGAAATCGGGCCCCTGAGACCGCACCCACATTTGACGGTCCCAGAAACAACACCCCCAGTCCCCCACCCTCGTCGATCAACATCACCCAGCCCTGGTCCTCGGTCTGCGTCACAGGACAGGATATGGCACTGTGCGAGAAGCCACGATAACAGAAGCATCGTAATTGTTCCCGGCACTGACGCGCCCAGTGCCCCGCCGATCCACATCGAAAGCAGCCCCCCCCCAAGGATTGACAAACGGTCGGAGGAGAGCCCTCACATTCGACCTGCGATGCACACTCCTTCTTGAGCGAACCTCAATCCATCCACCTGCGTTCACTCCAGGGTCACCGTCAAAGTCCTCACGTCGCTCCCTCTCCATATTGCAATAGGGTCATCACTATATACAAGATATAGTGGAAAAATAAGAAGTAATGGTAACCTATATACCTACAAGTGATATGTTAGCCGATTATCTTGCCCAAGGAATAGTGGATAACAACTACATTAAACATGTTGGTTTGATGGGACTCAGGAATACATGAGTTAAAGAAGAGGTATTTTATAAATAATGAGCCTCACTAAAGACATCTCCATGTGAACACTACATGAAAAATGGGAGTGTAGAATATTTGATCGTTTCGGTCAAGTGGGAGATGTTTGAATATATCAAAGATGACCTCATTCTCAAAACTACAGCCAAAGTTGCGCACTCCGGCGGTTGCGCGGACCGGGTTTTTCGGGCGTGGAGGGATGAGGGCGGACTGTGCGAGGGACATACACACCCTATGGGCCTGTTTGGTACCCGGGGTACCCTGGCATATCCCTGGCTCCAACCTTACATTTCTGGGTTGGGATTACTTGTATTGGCCATATAATTTCTTTGGTATAATGGTTTTTAACCTTGTTCAAATACACCTATTAACATAAAAAATATATTATAATAATTAAGAAAGTTAATATAACACTCAATGTCACATCACATCACAATTATCATTCCAACCATCCCAACCCTCCAAACAATCACTATTTACAGGAGGATACCCCAACCCAGTTTAACCCAGTAATCAAACAGGCCCTATATATATCGACCTCCTCTGGGAGGGGAGCAACACAACACGATCTCTCGCATTAGGGAGCCCCCTCCCAACATATTCCATCCCATCCTCCACCATATCTCTATCCCGTTCTCTCTTGCAACAAGAAGGGTGGCATATCGTTCTGTGAATCCGGTAGGTCTACACGCTGAGAAGGAATTGACTCATGCATGTATGACTCAATGATTTGGTCTATGTAACATTCAACTTGAAGTTAAAGCATAGAGAAATAATGGAAAAGATTGGAGGATCCTATATGCTTGGATGATATGGATTTTGGTGAGGAACGAGTGTCAAAACTTTAAAGTTCTGAATAGGAAGCATATCAGGATTTTGACACTCTACTCAAGGATGTTGTAGAAGTCAAGGAATCACAAAGCAATTTATGTAGGAAAAAAATGAGGAAAGACAAAATTAATGCCAAATATGCACTGTAAACTTTATTTGGTTATTTTCAAGTGCAAGAAGCCTCTAGAATGATCCAACTCTGATACTACGTGAAAGTATAAAATATTTTTATTATCAAGAATTAGAAGACCAGAATTGATGTGGTTCAAGATGGTCAGAATTACCGCCTTCTCCATAAGAAAAAGGATCCAATGTGATCTAATCTTCGTATTAAAAGTTATCACTGATTACAAGGGTATGTGGGTCCTTTTGTAGGCCTGTCAACACAAACAAGTCCTAATGCTAAGCAGTCCACCAACCCTTTCTTCTTCCTCCACAAGACTTCTACTGTAAGTATGCATGCTCGGCTGGAGGCATTGATTCAACGTTTCTTCTGGTCATCTTCAGCACAGGATGGTCAAGGTAATCCCCCTGGTTGATTGGAGCATAATAACGTTGCCCATGGTGGTGGGCAGTTCGGGAGTTCTTCGCCTGAAAGAAATGAATGAAGTCTTACTTTCTAAGTGGATCACACAAATTTTGGTGGAAGGATGACTATTTACTCTGTCGATTGCTCCACACGATTTACAAGGTTCGCTCAAGCATAAGCGTTGTGGTGGAAAATGCGAGATTGCCTTTCGATGATGCGGGGTTTGTAGTGTCCTTCTGACCAAGTGTAATCGAGCCAAGACTTTGTGTTGTGCGGATATCATCTGCCTCTTCAGTTTCCATGGAAGACGAGTATTTGTCCTTCTCGTACACAACATCAAGAGAAGTGTGAGCTTTATTGCCTTTCACATGGCTGGATATTGCCTCTGCAATAAACTTACTGGAGCTCCATGACTTCGCATGTACGGTCACCGTGGATGGCTGATTTCTATCCTTTGCTGTTCTCTGGGTGACTTGGATTTTCCCGGAATGGGATATAGTTCAGACAGGAGCATTTTTCTGCTGAAAATGTTGCCAAGCTTGCCAGGGCACTTTTTATTTCCTGGCAGCTGTGAACTTCATCATTTCTGTGTGCGTAAATAAATTTGCTTTAGTTATGCCCCATCAAGTCAGTTAAGTATGTGGCTTTACATATCTTCTTACTGAGCAATTTCCTTTTCTATTTTTGAAATTAATTCGTTAGGTCTTGAAACTTCTCAATGAGAAATGTTTTGCTAATGTGCATTTTATTTACTGCTAATAAAAAAAGCTAATATTTTTTTGGGAGCTGGTAGAATTTTGGGCTAGGCCAGGAATTGATTTATTTTGCACGTCATCCAATAGTCCCATGCTTTAAAAAAGTGATGATGAATGAGCAACTGCATTTCTCATTTGCAGATTGGAGATCTTTTACAGAGTTTAGTGTGTTACTTTCATGCCTTTGAGATCACTGAAGATCCAGAAGCTAGATCTGGCTAATATATCCTTTATATTCTTGGCGCAGGGGGACAGGACTGATAAACGTGACACAAGTGCCTTCAATACGTGGAAAGATATAATTATTCCTGGAAATGTTGATGATGGAATGACCTCTGAGTCCACAACTTTCGAACCTCTTCCATTATCAAAAAGAAAGTATCTGGCTAATTATTTAGGACGTGCTCAAGGGAAAGTTGGTCGACTTAAACTGCTGGAGCTTGCTAAGCAATATCCTGATAAGGTTTTTCTTGGATCGTTACTTGTTGAAGTAATACATTTTTTTATACGTAAAACTTCTACCATTGTGGCAATAGAGATAATATGCTAGTCCTAGGGTCCATAAATTGCATCCTGAACTGCCTTTTCAGCTTTTGTAACAGTGCATGAAATTGGAGCCTAAAATTTATGCTGATAGGGAAATATTGGTTGGTCATTGTATTTTGACTCTCAAGAGGGCATACAGGAGTAGCATTTCAGGAAGTTAATGTAAATATCATACATAATTGTTGAAATATCCCTGGTGCTGTTACTTGACATCAATTTGAATCTCCTGCGGTTAAAATATATTCCCAAGGTTACAAGCTTCCACCATATTTTGGTAGAAATTATGAGCATCTGTCTGTGTTCAGAAATTTCGATCTTGCACTTGCGTCATGGAATGATAATTTTTCTTTTCGAATTTGAGCATGTTAAAAGCTGCACTAATCTCAACTTTTTATGCTGCTCTCGTTTCTTGGTAGTTCTTTTTTTTATTACCAGTAAGAGATTATGGCTATTAATATTTTTAACAGTTGGAATCTCCAGAGTTGAAGTTTAGTGGTCCCGACAAGCTGGGGAGGGCTGATTACTTTCTTCACCTACGAAATGCCAAATTCTGCCTAGCTCCACGTGGCGAATCATCTTGGACACTCCGCTTCTACGAATCTTACTTTGTGGTCTCTCTCTTTCTCTCACGTCTGTTGGCTCATGCACATATGATATCACGTGTATATGCATGCACTTGCTTACCAGATGCAGAATAAAGTGGAGGAACATAGCGTCCATGCATAATTTGCTTCTTGCAATTATAATCTGGATGACATAACATGTAAATTTCCCAGTGTAGATCTCATTACAATGTAAATAAACAAATTATTCTTACTATTTAAATCTTGGGATATCTCTGATTCACTTCTACATTTGAAATCGTCTTCTAGCTGTATCTGCACACAATATGATCTCCTCACCATATCACTCCTGAAAAATTTAGGAATTTCATTTCTTCAGATACATATCATAATTGAACTAGTCAACTTTTTTGATGACAAACAATATGCCCGAAGGCAACTTTTTTAATGCCCATCCATTGATGTAATGTGCTCCCTTTTCGTGGAACCGCAAACTTGACATTACAATATTTTCTAGCTTTCTCAAGTTTTTTAGTTGTGCATGCAGGAATGCGTTCCAGTTATATTATCGGACCAAGTTGAGCTTCCTTTCCAGAATATAGTCGACTACACACAAATCTCCATAAAATGGCCATCTTCCCGCATCAATGCCGGGCTGTTGGAATATTTAGAGTCCATACCAGGTGAGTCATCTTACAATATTTTGCTGTTGACACCCCTTCACATTGCTACTACGACTAATAGCTGCTTCTGGAAATAGATGACGCTATTGAGAAGATGATTGCAAGAGGGAAGCAGATGAAATGTCTATGGGTTTACGATGCGGAGACCAAACCATGCTCTGCGATGCTGGGTATCATGTGGGAGTTGCAGAGGAAGGTGAGACGATTTCATCAGTCTTCCGAGACATTTTGGCTACATAACGGGTCCTTCGTAGACAGGGACTTGGTTGAATTTCACAGTTGGAGAACACCTGTTCTGTTGCCATGATTGGCATACCGCTCCGTTGTCCATAATTTCTTCACATTGTTTTTCTTTTTGCTTGAATAGAGATACATTCAGTCTCCCGGTATACATGATGTTTATTGTACCCTTTTTCGAAAGATCTACTGTCGAACATCTCCGCCTTCCAGAAATCACATTTCTGTTTGTTGCTGAGTTGCAGCAAACTCGTTAGGCTTCGCAGGGCATTGCTTAGGCCATTTGTTGCTCTGACTGATTTTCACTTCTAAGAGTCGACTTAACATGGTACGATATATCGAAATTTGCAAGCACTGGGCGAAGAAAGAAATGCTAATACTGCTGCTCTGTTTATAAGGTCTAGCTTGTCTTTTGAGTTGTTTCGTACATTCATACACATGTTCTTAATACCTACTTCATGATGACATGGCAAAAAATGATTGCATGTTAAGGTGATAATTAAACTACTGGGTAATGTTTAGTTGATATGCACTATCTCTTCCTAATAAGCTTATTTGTAATGGTATTCAAATAAGGTGATGCCAAAGTAATAAAAGACAAAGTCTAATAGATCATTGCTCTTCTCCCACCAGGAGAATTACAGGCAGATAAATATGGAAACTGGAATTTCTAGAAGCAGTTGGCGATATTAAAGAATATATAAATTATTATCTATTTAAATCATTCGCAGAGTGGACAACCTTTTTTCACTCAAATAAAAAATTCCGGGGAGTCTTGCATACGTGCCCTTATAAGTTTTTCCAATAACACTACGATTACACTTGTGCCCATGTATTCTTACAAAATTACCGTTATGTTATTACATGCGTACCTCTATATCATTACTGCAGCATACTTAGAAAATAATCATTAATTTAATTTGAAGTAAAAAAATTCTTTCTAACCGTAGAGGCAAAGATGAGAGGCATAGATGAGATTGCATCTAATGAATCATGAGGGTGCTCGTTTGGGAAATAGCATCAAGAATAAAGGCGCTATTCCCCACTCCTCCCCTCTCTTTCATCGTAAGACTATTCCTCCATGTTTCTATCTTATTCCTATTCTTATTACACCTTATCTACCTTTATTTCGCATTATTCTTGTCCTTCCGGTCGAATAGGAATAATTCTTTATCATAGCTTATTCCTCGAACTGAAGAAACCTTAAATGAAAATTACACATCTCGTGTATGTTTAGATAACAAGTTTTTTTTCCATTGGGAGACTTCTCAAAAAAATCCCAATGCCAAGGACATTTCATATTATTATTGGTAACTTGCAAAAAAGAATCCTAATTTTGCCGTAAATATCAAAAAGATTCAGAGGCCAACATTTTGAAACCTCGATTTCAGCTTTATAACACTTTTCCAATCCAACTGTATTCCATTTTTTTATGAAAATCACAAAGGCAACCTTAGGGATGCGAACTACATAATTCAAGATTTTCACAGATAAAGCTAGATCGACAATGTATCATTGTTTTTATATATTATTAATATGATCAAATTCTTGAAGGAATAACATATATCTTATGATAACAACATTAACAATGAAATATAACCAATACGAGTATGCCTATAAAAATCTTGAATTACGGAATCATATCCATATCCATAAAAGATGAAAAAATGTTATGCCCTTGAGAAAGCGGTATAATGTTCCCAAAATGTTACATTTTTATCAGGATCCTTTCTGATATTCGCGCCAAACTCTCGGCCTTCTGTATAATTTACCCATTATTTACTCTTAAGAAAATCAACTGCGCGACCTGCAGTGGAGGATAAGCACCGAGCTGTCTCCACCACAAAAAAGAGGAGGCAGAGTCCAAGTTTAAAATCTCCATGGGAGATCCAGAACAGCAATAACCAATCAGAAGAACAAAGTGTCAGCCACTGAAATAATCAAAACCATCAAACTGCTCGGCACAAAAGTCGGATGGCAGACTTGGATTAACAAGAAGACCCAACTTAGAACTTCCCTGCCTTCACAGCATTGGATAGCAGAGGTTGGCATGGCGAGTACCATGATCCCCAGCTGCAGTGTCACGTGCATGAGGCAAGCCAGGAAGCCTTACCTGCAAGCTAAGAGCTCCTCCTCCACGGAGAAGGGTGGCGGCGTTGGGTCAACCGATCCTGAAAGTACATCAGTTGGATTTCTTAACAGGAGAGCTGCGATCTCCGCCGGGTTGGGCATGGCCTGTGGGGTGGTAGCGGGTCTTCCCGGCGACGTCGAGGCTATGGCAGTGAAGCAGGGATTGCTCGCAGGAAGGATACCCTGTTGGAATTAACGGTATTGGGATAGTTTGATGCAATTTGATGGTCAATATCAAGTTGTATTGATGTATCTCAATTCCTGGAATTCAATGTCTCAACCCTGTGGGGTGTTGTTTAGTCCCACATCGTGGAGAGAGAAAACTGAGACTTGGTTTATATGTGGGAAGTCCTGAGACTAGTCTGGAAACAGACTAGAGAGGATTTTAGACCACAACACACACACGCACGCACGCGCGCGCCGGGCCGGGCCGGGCGTGGCGTGGCGTGGCAAAGACCAAGTCAGTTTTGTAATCGCGTGTTTTGAATTCCAAGCGTTACGCCCCATTATCTTCTCACGAAAACGTAACCGCCCGGACGCCTTTAAGTATCTCTTAAAGGGCGTGGGTGTGGGTTACGAACATCGATTTTTCATTCCTTCTCTGCGCCCTGCTCTCTTTCGAGGACGCTCCTTTTTCTCTCTCTCGATCTCGGGTTTCGTCTACGGAGGTGGCTTTCGAGGACGCTCAAGCGCGGTGCGCACCGTCAACGAGCGTGGACCGTCGGACCCTGGGAGCGGCACGTCAAGGCCCTGTGCGTCGGTAAAGTGGGGGGCGTTGTCTCTCTAAGGGGAGTCCTACAACAGGACGCTTCGGTTGTGATCTCTAACTCTACTTTTCTTTGTCGCATTGTTTGTCATGTTTTTGGTTTCCAGATTTCTCCCTTGCGCGAATATGCATATGTTAATTAAACGAATATTTCTCTTATCATTGTTAACCTGGAATCATACATATAATAATCTTTTCTGTAAATCTGTGGTTATGTGGATTTTTGTATGTATGCATTGGACGTTTTTCTCAACAATCTTAGATAGACAGCGTTATAATGTGATAAGAAAAATGTCGGATTTGAGGTTTCGGTCTCGTGTGGATTTCACTGGTATGCCAGAGAAATTCGGGGGTCAGAATTTCAAGCGTTGGCAACAACGCATGAGAATCTGGCTGACCACGATTGGCCTGATTTCGGTTCTGGAAACCGAGTGCCCTAAGTTATCTGAACAAAATCCGGATCCTGAGACGGTTAAGATGGCGGATGCGTGGAAAGAACATGACCGTCTGTGTCATGGGTGCATTCTCACTGCACTATCGAACGTTATGTTCGATGTCTATGGTGCATCTACCAAAACCGTGAAGGATCTGTGGGAGGAACTGGATAAGAAATATAACACGGAGGATCTGGGTATTGAAAAATATTCGGTATCTAAGTTCCTGAAATTTCAGATGATTGAGGGCAAATCGGTTTCGGAACAGCCTCATGAGTTTTTGTTATTACTCCATGGGTTAGCCGAGGCAGAAATGAAACTTCCTGAAAAGTTTCAAGTTATGTCGATCATTGAGAAATTTCCCAAGTCCTGGGAAGATTTTGGGATGTCTTTAAAGCACAGGAAGGGGAAAATTTCTCTGGATGATCTGATGGTCTCGATAGCCATTGAAGAGGAGCATAGGAAACAAAAACCTGTGATGCCTGTAGATGTGAACCCTAAGGTTAATGTGATAACCTCAAAAGGAAACATTGCTAAAGGGAAAAATAAGAAATTGAAAGCCAAGGGAAAAATCCAGAAAAAACCAAAGAACAAACCTTGCTGGCAGTGTGGACAGGTTGGACATTGGAAGAAGGATTGCCCTTCTCTGAAGACCCAACAGAAGTCTACGGATGTCGTTCCTCAGGCTCTTGTGCTGATTGAGGGAGGCGGGTCCGGTGAGGGGTATGTCTCAGTGAACCCTGAACTCTATTTTGTAAACGAGCCTAATGAGTGGCTTGTTGATACAGGTGCAAATGTTCACATTTGTACTGATAGAACATTCTTTGTGTCTTATCAGGCTTCAGCCGGTGGAATAGTAATGATGGGGAACAGATCTGCAGCCAAGGTGCGTGGGTCCGGACAAGTCGAGCTGAGATTCTCAACTGGACGAGTTTGGACTTTGCGCAGGGTGCTGCACGTTCCTGAGATTAAGAAGAATGTTTTGCCTGGTTCTTTATTAGTTAGAGAGGGTTTTCAGTTAGACTTTAAATGTAATAAAGTAGTTTTTCTGAGACATGGTATTTTCTTTGGAAAAGGATATTTGGCTGATAATTATCTTTTATTTAGAATAAGATGTGACATTGATAGTTCAGTTAATAATATTTCTGGTTTTGATTCCTCTACCTATGTTGTTTCAAATATTGAATCTACTGATTTATGGCATGCTAAGCTAGGACATGTAAATTTCAATTCTATGAAAAGAATGATGAAACTTGACATGATTCCTAATCATACTACAGACAAACTCAACAAATGTGAAATGTGTGCTCAAGCTAAGTTGCCTAGAAAGCCTTTTCATTCTGTGAATAGGGAAACTGAAATTCTAAACTTAGTTCATTCTGATATTTGTGAGTTTGGTGGTGTGATGACTAGAGATAACAAAAGATATTTTATCACCTTCATAGATGATAGCAGTAGATACTTTTATGTTTATCTGCTTAAAACTAAGGATGAAGCCTTAGAAAAATTTCTTATTTTTAAGAATGAAGCAGAAACACAAGTCGGGATAGTAATTAAACGTCTAAGGTCAGATAGGGGGTGGTGAATACACATCTAAGATATTTGATGAACAATGCAAACTATTTGGCATAGTTCATGAGGTCACCGCACCATATTCACCACAGTCCAATGGAATAGCAGAACGAAAGAATAGGACCCTAACTGATATGGTCAACGTATTTTTACAAAGTTCTGGGCTACCATCTTACATGTGGGGGGAAGCTTTGAATACGGCCTGCCATATTCTGAATAGAGTTCCCTTAAGGCATAAAGATAAGAGTTCATTTGAACTTTGGAGAAATAGGAAGCCAAGCCTAAAATATCTTAAAGTGTGGGGATGCTTGGCTAAGGTCTTAGTCCCAGAACACAGGAGAAAGAAGCTTGGACCCAAAACAGTTGACGCGGTCTTCTTGGGGTATCTGGAAAATAGTTATGCCTATCGATTCTTAGTAATTCGGTCTGAGATCACAGGCATAGATACTAATACTATTGTTGAACTTCGTGATGCTACGTTTTTCGATGATATTTTTCCAATGAAAAAAGGGATTCCTGAAAATCTGACCAGTGACGTAGCCTCAACATCTGGTTCTATTCCACAACAAATAGAAAAGATGTCAAATGTGGGGGCTAGCTCTTCTGAACCCAATGAATTTTTGGAGGATGTTGAACCTAGACGAAGTAAGAGACCTAGGATTGCCAAGGATTTAGGTAGCGACTTTGTCTCCTACCAAATCGAGGGTGATCCTCCCACATACAAGGATGCGATGGCTTCTACTGAAGCAAGGCATTGGAAGGACGCTATTAAATCTGAAATGGATTCAATCATTTCAAATGGCACGTGGGAATTGGTCGATCTACCTCCTGGGTGTTCCACCATAGGAAGCAAATGGGTATTCAGAAGAAAACTTAGACCGCACGGATCCATAGAAAAATATAAGGCAAGACTTGTAGCTAAAGGTTTTAAACAGAAAGAGGGTATTGATTATTTTGATACCTATTCTCCTGTTACTAGAATGACTACGATTCGGATGCTCATTGTGTTGGCCTCCATACATGATCTCACAATTCATCAAATGGATATGAAGACTGCCTTTTTATATGGTGATCTTGAGGAGGAGATCTATATGGACCAACCTGAGGGATTCGTAGCATCTGGTAATGAAAGAAAGGTCTGTAAGCTTGTAAAATCTCTTTATGGATTAAAACAAGCTCCGAAACAGTGGCATGACAAGTTTGATAAGACTATCTAGTCTTATGGCTTTATTGTTCATGAATCCGATAAATGTGTGTACTCTATGATTAAAGGTGATATGTTTGTTGTCTTATGCCTATATGTAGATGACATTTTGATATTTGGATCAAACATAAGGATAGTGGAAGAAACCAAGAGGTTCTTGAGCAGTAAGTTTGAGATGAAGGACTTAGGAGTTGCTAATGTGATTTTGGGGCTCAAACTGATTAGATCTGCTAATGGAATAGATGTGTCTCGGTCACATTATACTGAGAAGGTTCTTGAAAAATTTGGCTATCAGAGCTGTAAATCTGTATGCACTCCTTATGATTCATCTAAACCCCTCTGCAAGAACAAGAGTGGAGTACCTGTAGCACAGCTACGATATTCCCAGATTATAGGAAGCTTGATGTATCTTGCGAACTGTACTCGACCTGATATTTCATTCACGATCGCAAAGTTAAGTAGATATATGAGCTGTCCTGACCGTACTCATTGGGAGGCCTTGGATCGAGTGTTGAAATACCTTAAGGGTACTACACTTCTTGGACTGCATTATGGTAAATATCCTCCAGTCTTATAAGGATATAGTGATGCAAGTTGGATAGGTCAAATGGAGGACTCCGGGAGTAACGGTGTGACTGGATATGTATTTACCCTTGGAGGCGGTGCAGTCTCCTGGAGGTCTGTGAAACAGACCATCTTGGCTCGGTCTACTTTTGAGGCAGAGCTGTGTGCTTTGGACACAACAGGTATTGAGGCTGAATGGCTTAGGGAGCTTCTCTCTGAGATGCCCATGGTGGGTAAGCCGATACCGATAATTTCTTTACATTGTGATAGCATGACTACTATTGCTAAGGTAAAGAGTTTAAAGTACAATCAGAAAACAAGAAGACATATCCAAGTTAGACTTAAGTCTATTAGGGATTTGGTGTCTTCTGGAGTGATTGCTGTGGAATTTGTTGGTACCAAAGATAACACGGCAGATCCACTTACAAAGGGACTTGATAGATCTTTAGTCCAAAAATTCAGACTTGGGATGGGGCTGAAACCCACTGAGAGTTTACCCGCAGTAGCAACCCAACCTAAATGAGTGGAGATCCCACAAAATAGGTTCAATGGGAAAACAAGCTGTAAGGGGAACTGGTTGGCACTCATTATGCAATACTTTGCATGTGAGTCCTATCCCTGAAAAGTCGAGTGCCTGAAAGCTGCAGGAAAAAGGTTGAGCATTATGCTCTTAATGGATTCAAGCTTTTATAAGCAGGATGTGAGCAGTGCATCCTTGGAGAATGCCACCTATATGAGTATTTCTGTGGGCCGCAGATAAAGGATGAGGGTTTATCCTTTAATATACTCATGAAACAGGGTAGGGTGCAAGGCCATTAATAGCACCAAAACCAGAAGATTGTCACCATAGACTTCACTCCGTTGTTACCTCTCGATACCACTACATCAAAGGATTAAAGTTCAAGACTTAGTTTACTTTATTCCTGTGATAGTGAAAGGGGATAACTCAGGTAAAGGTTCAAACCGGAAGGTACCTTTACTGAAAGCAGAGTGTGGAAACCCGAGATTCTTGGCTCTTCGTGTTTCAACAGTGAATTCGTGGGGGATTGTTGGAATTAACGGTATTGGGATAGTTTGATGCAATTTGATGGTCAATATCAAGTTGTATTGATGTATCTCAATTCCTGGAATTCAATGTCTCAACCCTGTGGGGTGCTGTTTAGTCCCACATCGTGGAGAGAGAAAACTGAGACTTGGTTTATATGTGGGAAGTCCTAAGACTAGTCTGGAAACAGACTAGAGAGGATTTTAGACCACAACACATACACGCACGCGCGCGCGCGCGCGCCGCGCCGGGCCGGGCCGGGCTCGGGCGTGGCGCGGCGCGGCCGCGGCTGCGGCTGCGGCGTGGCAAAGACCGAGTCAGTTTTGTAACCGCGTGTTTTGAATTCCAAGCGTTACGCCCCATTATCTTCTCACGAAAACGTAACCGCCCGGACGCCTTTAAGTATCTCTTAAAGGGCGTGGGTGTGGGTTACGAACATCGATTTTTCATTCCTTCTCTGCGCCCTGCTCTCTTTCGAGGATGCTCCTTTTTCTCTCTCTCGATCTCGGGTTTCGTCTACGGAGGTGGCTTTCGAGGACGCTCAAGCGCGGTGCGCACCGTCAACGAGCGTGGACCGTCGGACCCTGGGAGCGGCACGTCAAGGCCCTGTGCGCCGGTAAAGTGGGGGGCGCTGTCTCTCTAAGGGGAGTCCTACAACAGGACGCTTCGGTTGTGATCTCTAACTCTACTTTTCTTTGTCGCATTGTTTGTCATGTTTTTGGTTTCCGGATTTCTCCCTTGCGTGAATATGCATATGTTAATTAAACGGATATTTCTCTTATCACTGTTAACCTGGATTCATACATATAATAATCTGTTCTGTAAATCTGTGGTTATGTGGATTTTTGTATGTATGCATTGGACGTTTTTCTCAACATACCCGGTTTGTCTGATCCAGATCAAAATGGTGAGATTCCCTCCATGGTTCCCAGTTAGTTTTCTTGAAGCAGGATCGTTACTTTACTTGTATAATTTGAATTATTTATCAAGTTTATCTCTGCACTGAGTATGGTCTTCAAGGTAAAGATTTTGGGACAACTGATGTATGGGATGCACACATTTTTAAAACAAAGAAGTGACCAGAAGGTATAAGATGGAAATAATTTCAAATGAAACTAATTCTTGACAATAAAACAAGGAATATAGTCCCGTTTATAATATGTTAATATTCATATGCTGAAGGTTAATTTCGAAAAATATAAACTGAAAATAAGTGTACTAGAAATGCAGGAGTGGCCATGGAGGCAACAAAAAGGAAAGAACTTGATGCACAGCAGACAAGATATATATTATGAGAACAACTTGACTGTGTCAAGTGTTCATGCTGTGAATACTGTAGTTTTGTGTCTGCCATTGCAACTTCGCTGCGATACTTTAATATTATTGTCCATAAATATTGAATGTGGCCGATGTTCATGAAAAGCGGTGCTTGCTCAGACAGGTTGGAGAACATATCGCAGACCAGATGATAAGTCAGGGGGGCATGGAGTAGGGTGGAGCCCTATCATCCCATACTCATTTCAAGTGCCTCCTGAATGGGAAGAGGTGATGATCACCAGCTTTTGATGTTTTATTGAACTGATGCAGTGAAGTTGAATTGACTGCAAAGAGCTTTTCATGATTAATTACTGATCTTTCTTCAACAGGTTCCTGTTTCAATTGCAGATCTTGGTGGTACAGAGATTGATTTGAGATTTGCAAACCCCAAGGAAGGTCGCTTGTACGTTGTAGTAGCACCAGTTCTACGATTCGTAGGTAAGTTGTAACTTGAAATTCCATTTGATCTATATAGAGTGTAGATGGCAATCCATTTCAGCTCAACCTAAAACATGGGATGGAAACGGGTGGATGTGAAAAATATAAACTGCGCAAAGAACAAGACCCAGCCTCTCATTGAAGAAATTGGATTTTACCCTTATAGCAAGCTGAAAAGTTTGTCAACTGAATCTACTCGAATAGAACACAAGAGTTCTTATTCTTCACAGCCTATGATACATTCGTCGAAATAAACGGACCCAGATTCATTTTATTCAAAGTAAAATAAATTACTTCTGGAGTGAATCATAATTTATGTTCTGAATTTACATGATTTCAAAGTTTGCTCTGCTTCAAATTTTATTTTGACATGAACTTCCTGAGAGAAAAGAAAGCATCAGCTTTACGAATACAACTGTCTAATATCTTGATGAGTGCAGATCTTGGAGGAGATGCGACCATCGAGGCGATAGGGCCACCTGAAAAAGTGATCAATGCCTTTGGTCCAGAGATCATTGGAGAAAATGTGGAGGGGAAAGTCCAAAGCACAGAAGTAGTTGAGCACTCTGGAAGGACATATTATGAGTTTGAACTGGAGCCTCCACATGCATTGATCGCTGCCACAGCTGCTGGAAACAGGCTCTATTTTTTCAGCGTGACAGCAAGCGGTAGGATTGTGTGAACTAGATCATGCTTAACTGGTTGTTACCGTCGAATAAGTAATAACCAAGTCTCCTGTTATTGGCAGGTCTTCAGTGGAAGAGGCATAACACCGGTCTGAAGAGAATAGCAGATTCCTTCTGTGTTATATAAAGTGGATCAACGAGCCATTCATTGCCACTTTTCCATCCCCTGTAAACAACAGATGTGTGCAGAACATGACTGCGAAATTTTTGTTGAGATGTTTATAGTTTATGTTTTATTTGGGTATCACTTATGTAATTAACCCATGGCTCTTCTCCTATATAAGAGAGCCATAGGATCTCTTTTATCATATGAATAATTTTTATCCCAATATGGTATCAGAGCAACATCGCTTGTTAGTCTTGGATTTACAAATAAAAGGGATGGTAAAGAAAAGGAAGGTTCTTAAGATCACTAGAACTAGGTGGTGGAATCTTCCGCTGAAGCAATCAAGCTTCAGGGAGAAGGTTTTAGAAGACTTATCTTGGGATTGTAGCGGTAGTGCAAACGAGATGTGGGAGGCAGTAGCATCTTGTATCCGAAAGGTAGCCAAAGAGATGCTAGGCGAGTCAAAAGGAGGAGCTCCGGGTCAAAAGGAGGCTTGGTGGTGGAGTGAAGGGGTGCAAGAGAAGCTAAAAATTAAAAGAGCTTGCTTTAAAGCTATGTCTAAGGATAGAACAGAGGAAACTATCACAGACTATAAAATAGCGAAGAAGGAAGCAAAGAAGGCTGTAAGCGAAGCTAAGTCAAAAGCTTATGAGATTTTGTATAAAAATCTCAACTCTAAGGAGGGCCAGAAGGATATATTCAGGTTGGCCAAAGCAAGAGAAAGAAAGACCAAAGACCTTTCTCAAGTGAGATGCATTAAGGACGAGGAAGGTCATGTGTTTGTTACTCAGAAGGATATAGAGACTAGATGGGAGAAGTACTTCCATAAACTTTTCATTGGAGAAGGAAATAGAGAGATCACTTTGGGTGATCTAGCTAGTAGTGAAAGTTACTTGAATCGTGCATGCTATAGACGAATACAAAGAAAAGAAGTAGAGGAGGCTTTGAAGGTTATGAGACCTGGGAAAGGTGTTGGACCGGATGGCATCCCTGTAGAAGTATGGAAAGTTTTAGGTGAGCGTGGTTTGACTTGGCTTACGAATCTATTTAATGTTATTTGGCGAAGCAAGAAAATACCTGAAGATTGGTGGAGGAGTATCGTGGTGCCTCTTTATAAGAACAATGGAGACATTCAAAATTGTTCAAATTACAGATGTATCAAGTTGATGAGTCACACTATGAAAATTTGGGAACGTGTGATCGAAAGAAGGTTGAGGCAAGTTTCCCAAGTAAAAGAAAACCAATTCGGATTCATGCCAGGTCGCTCAACTATTAAAGCCATCCATTTGCTGAGGAGAACAATGGAGGTTTATAGAGCTAAAAGGAAGAATCTCCATATGATCTTTATTGATTTGGAGAAGGCTTATGATTCCGTCCCACGAGAGATAATGTGGAGAGTTTTGGAGAAGAGACAAGCACTTGTCCTATACATTAATCTCATAAAGGATATGTATGATAGGGCTTTATCTTGTGTAAGGACCCCGACGGGGAAGACTGACTATTTTGATATCAACATTGGTTTACATCAAGGTTCATCTTTGAGTCCATTTCTTTTTACTTTGATTATGGACGAGTTGACAAGTCACATTCAGGATGAGTTACCTTGGTGTATGTTATTTGCTTATGATATTGTGCTGATTGACGAGACTAGAGATGGAGTAAATGAGAAGCTTGAGGTTTGGAGACATGCATTGGAGACTAAAGGTTTTCGTATAAGTAGGGCTAAGACGGAATATATGGAATGCACCTTTGATGGAAGCAATGGTGAAGGAATCGAGGTGAAGATTGGTGACGATAACATTCAGAAGAGATATTCTTTTAGATATCTGGGATCTATTTTGCAACATGATGGGTAAATTGATGGAGATATTACTAATAGAATAAAATGCAGGCTGGCTAAAGTGGAGAGAGCCTCCGTTCTCTGTGATAAGAAAATTCCTTTAAAAATTAAAGAAAAGTTTTACAAAGCAGCCGTGAGACCTGCTATGCTTTATGGTTCTGAATGTTGGCCTGTGAAACATAAACATGTGCAGAGAATGGCTGTAGCAGAAATGAAAATGCTAAGATGGATGTGTGGACATACATGTAAAGATCGGATTCAGAATGATGCAATCAGAAAGAAAGTTGGTGTAGCTCCGATCGAGGATAAGATGCGAGAAAACCGCTTAAGATGGTTTGGTCATTTGCAAAGAAGGTCAACTGATGCACCGGTTAGGAGATGCGAGTGTTGGGATGTTGAGCCGGCTAAGAGAGGGCGAGGACTGCCCAAGAAGTGTTGGAAAGAGACTATACGAAGGGATCTTAGTTTTTTGGATATAAGTCCGAGATTGACCCAAGATAGATCTGAATGGAGGCGAAAAATCCATGTAGCCGACCCTACTTAATTGTGGGAAAAGGCTTTGTTGTTGTTGTATGGTATCAGAGCAACGGTACTAGACCGGGGTTCTCGTACCAAAACCCTAATCCTAGCCCCACCTGCCGCCCCCTCCCCCCTTCTTCCCAGTGTTGTCGCGCCTCCCAGCGCTGTTGCGCCCTGCCGCGCCACCCGAGGCGCCTCCCAACACTGCAGCGTGCTCCCAACGGCCCCACCCAACGTTGCCGCCCTCCAGTGGGATCTCCCGTGCCGTCCTCCCACCTCCGTAGGCGCTGCTGCCCGATCCAGAAGGGGCTTCTGCGCTCCTTCGAAGCCCCAGGTCCCTGGTTTGAGTCTAGCAAACCCTTCTCCAGCCGCATCGAGGTCTGGACTGGTTTGCGTGAGGTTATATAGTCTGATTTCTCACCTCATTTGCGGCCTTAGACCTCTAACACAGCATTAGGGATGAGTGTATAAGTCTACAGATACAATTCATCCCCCATATGATGTTGTAGACAAGTCTATTACTGAGATATTCCCCTCTTGTTCCGTATTTTGGCCTATTGAAGAATGTCCGAAAACAAGGGTGACGTGTTTTCCTTTTCCGGTGCCTTCAAGGGACCGACACCTATCGTAAAGATGGACGAGACTAACTACGAGTTATGGTCCATGCAGTTTCGTACCCTAATGCAATGCCACAACAAGGAGCATATTCTGACTGACTCTGAGCCGACGGACAAGACTGGGGCAAATGCATCATGGAAGCAAGATGATGCCTATGCTCGTATCTGGCTCTCTGGGACACTTAGCACAGAGATTGCTAATGATATTGTCAATCAGCCAACTGCAAACGCCATGTGGGATATATTGGCTGCTACTTACGACCAGACGAAGAATGAAAGCAAGATCCTCCAACTTCAGTTTGACATTTTCTCGACCAAGCAGAATGGTCGACCTCTCCATGCACATTTTTCACATCTGAGAGGCATGTTTGAACGCCTCCATAGTTTCATGCCCATTACTACCAGCGTGGAACAACAACAGTCGTATCAGAATGCCACTATGACTAGAGTTTTCTTGTCATCCCTTGACTCAGAGTACGATGCAGCTCGTACTCAACTTCTAACTAGCGAGACCATACCACCAATGGACGAGGTCTACAAGCGGCTGAGCAGGATTACTACCACACCTACATCTACGCCACAGCTGACGTCTTCGGCTATGACTGCTTCTCGTGGATGAGGTAGTGTGTCCCAGTTCCGTGGCCATGGACCTCGTAGTAGAGGTGGAGGCCGTCAGCATGGTCCATGTCCTTATTATTGTCGTCCTGGCCACACAGAGGAGACATGCTTTCACAAGCATGGCTTTCCGGCGTCTGCACGTGTTGCTGAGCAGACTGACTCCTCACCTGCACCCACTACTGATGCATGTTTTGATGATCTTGTCTCGAGACTTCGAGAGATGGTGACCACCCCTGCGACTCTGATTGCAGGACCATCAGATGCAGCTGCCACCGCCAGAGCACTGCCTAGTTCCTCAGGTATTTCATATGTGCTTACCAGTAGTAGCAGTTCCGATGTGACCAGTTGGATTATGGATTCCGAAGCATCTCTTCACATGTGTGGGGATAGGACACAGTTTAACTCGTACAGGGCTATCCCTCCTGGGCAATCTGTAATCATAGCCAATGGAGTTCGGCTACCCATTGTTGGCCAGGGGGAGATTGCTTTAGCCCCTTCTATACGTCTTCAGAATGTTTTACATGCTCCAAACTTTCAAATGAATCTTTTTTCTATTAGTCAGATTACAAAAGATTTACACTGTCGTGCCATTTTTTACCCCTCTTCTCTTATGTTTCAGGACATACTAACTGGAAGGATGATTATTCATGGCCGTGAGTAGAGAGGATTGTATAAGCTTGTCGTTCCATCATGTGTTGGGGAGGCCTCTATTCCCTCTGGATCAGTTTCGCCTTTCATGTGGCATCTTCGCTTTGGCCACCTTCCTCTTCAAAAGATGATACGTGTTCTCCCGCAATTATCTACTCGTACTACTTTAGACTGTGAAGCTTGTCGGCTTGGGAAACACTATCGCTCCTTCTTTCCGAGTCGTTCCAGTCGTAGTAGTCGTCGGTCTTTTGAGTTGATTCATTTTGACATTTAGGGTCCGAGTTGTGTTCATGATCATCTGGGGTATAGATTTTATATTGTTGTTGTGGATGATTTTTCTAGACTTTCTTGGGTTTTCTTACTTAAATATAAGTCTGAAGCAGGTGCTATAATTAAAACTTTTCTTATTGAGATTAACAACATCTTTTCTGCTAAAGTCAAATATATTTGGACTGACAATGCTTTGGAATTTTCTACTCTACAATTAGCAGAATTTCTCCAGACTCTGGGTATAGTTCATCAGACTTCATGCACTTATACGTCACAGCAAAATGGGGTTACTGAACGCAAACATCGTCACCTGTTAGACATCATAAGGACCTTGTTGATTCACAGTCGTACACCTGATTCTTTCTGGGAGGATGCGGTTCTAACTACATGTCACTTGGTAAATCACATGCCATGCACTATTCTTGGAGAGAAGAGTCCCTTCTCGATTGCGTTTCCTGAGAAGGAACTCTTCACACTTACACCACGAGTCTTTGAATCGGTGGCTTTTTTCCATGACTTTACTCCTGGCCGTGACAAGCTCTCACCTAGAGCTGTCAAATGTATCTTTGTTGGTTATTCTCGTACCCAAAAAGGGTATAGATGTTTTGATCCTGTTGGGAGAAAATACTATGTGAGCGTTGATGTTACATTTTTTGAGTCCATTATGTATTTCTCTCCTACAGGTGACAGGTTGTCTAATACTGGTTCTAGAGAGGATGTTGTGGTACCTCCACCTCCATCTTCTCCATCTCATGCTCCATGTGATGTTCCTCGGTCTTCAACACCTTCACCACCACCTCCACAACCACCCCCACCGCAACCTCCACCTCCTACCACAGAATCTACATTCTTACCCCATGTTTATACTCGCATGTCTTCTACTCGCCCCTCTGCTCATGTGTCGTCCACATCATCCACCATACCTCAGGTATGTCATGAACATATTATTTCTACTGATGGCATTGGGGATTTGGATAATGAATAGGAAGAGTTGATTCCATAGGACAGTGAGGTTGATGACATGGAGATACTGATTGCTCTAAGGAAATCTCGTCGCCAATGTGCCACATACCCAATGGTTTCACATGTTTCCTTGGATCATCTATCAGAGTACTACAAGAAGTTTATAGTGCGACTATCTGTTTTTACTATCCCACAGACGTATCAGGAGGCGCTCTAGGACAGGTGGTGCCTTGCTATGGAAGAAAAGATGGTGGTACTGTGATCACGTGGCATATGCAGCATTGTCTCTGCTCCACCAGGTGCATCCGTTGTGAGCTGCAAATGTATTCACGGTCCAGCAAAGGGTCGATGGCAGTGTTGACCAATTCAAAGCAAGGCTTGTGGCTCGGGGGTTCACCCAAACCTATGGTGTGGATTATCAGGACACCTTCTCACCAGTAGCAAGACATTCGACACTACGCATTCTGCTATCTGTAGCCGTTTCATGAGACTGGACTTTGTACCAACTTGATGTGAAGAATGCCTTTCTATATGGGTATCTACAGGAGGAAGTATATATGCAACAACCGCCAGGATTTGCTATTAAGGGGGAGTCTCAGAAGGTGTGCTGACTTCACAAGGAGATTTATGGACTGAAGCAGAGTCCGAGAGCTTGGTATCAAAAGCTATCGGAGTTGATAGAGAAGAAGGGGTTTGTGTGGTCTACTGCGGACCACTCATTGTTTGCACAGAAGACACCTAGAGGTAATGTGGCTATTCTTATTTATGTGGATGATATTGTCATTACAGGAGATGATGAGCATGGTATTCTTACTGTCAAGGAGTTCCTTGGCCAGTAGTTTGTGACTAAGGACCTTGGCAATCTTCACTACTTTCTTGGATTAGAGTTCGCCAGGAACCAGCATGGACTCGTAATGACTCAAAGGAAATTTGTTATGGACCTTCTATCCGAGACAGGTATGACAGGGTGCAAACCTGCTTCTACTCCTATGGATGCAAGCATGAGATTGTATGATGAGGACACCGAGGAGATTAACAAGAGAAGATACAGAGAGCTTGTTGGGAAGCTCCTATATGCCACCACTACCAGGATGGATATTGCTTTTGCAGTTAGCAAAGTCAGTCAGTTCATGGAGCAACTCAGGAAGGTGCATATGGATGCTTGATGACGGCCCCAGGCAACTTGGGTTAAGTAATATCTAAGGTCGTTGCGACTCAAATCGCAAGGCACGGTCAATCAAGAAAAATAAGACCATAAAAAAAACAATCAAGCTCAAAAATTCAAAGAAGCAGTCTCCGCTATTTATATAACCTGATATAGCGACCATGGTCGAACACAAGGAGCAAGAGCGAAGCCTACGAAGTAGTCGAGAAATCAGAAAAGAAAAGGGGAATAATTTTGTGATTTTTAATTTGCATTTTTTTTATTTTTAATAAGAAAATAAATAAAAAGGTAAAAGGAATCACACTTCAACATTTTTTTATTAGGACCAAAATGCTCAAAAAGTAAAAACAAAAATATTTTCTATATTTTTTAAAATGCGCAAGTGTTTTTCGTTATTTTGTGGAATTTTTTAGATTTTTATATAATTTTATAAAAATGAAAGAAAGATAAAATATCAAGACAGTGTACATCCTACACGAAAAGGAAACTTTAAATATCTAAAGTGCCCCAAATGTCCTGATTGTAATTTTATATCAAAGTAGATAAAAAGTCTAACTACATAAATTGAAAACTCATTTTTTTTATTTTTTATGGAATTTTTAATGATTTTTATAAGATTTTAGGTCTTTTGCAATTTTTAGGTGTTTTATAAAAGATAATCAAACCAAAATGCTACAGAAATTAAAACAAGTCAAAACAAGCACAAAAGAACTTTTGTAGAATTTTTAGGGGTTTTTTTATATTTTTTATGAATTTTCTAAAATAGATAAGCAACTTTTATGGGTTTTTATTTTTAGAAACTAGCAAATAAAATCAAATTGCGTCAAAAAATTACCAAAAATACTACATAGTAACAGGAGCTACTGGTATTTTTTGGGGAATTTTTAGAGTAGATTTGATATTTATTTGATTAAAAACAAAGCACACATGTTGAAGGGACCTAAATGCAAATAATCTAAGTTTCAGGACTAAATCATAACACACACAAAAAGTCCCGGTGTAATAGTGCAAAATTCCCACGAAAACACACATGTCAATTAATCCACGCATAGGGGCATAAGTGCAATTCCAGAAAATATTTCATTCAAATATGAACCAGCAGAAACTACAGGATAAATGTGCAAAAACACACAGTGCACGTGATCAGGCACGTGCTCTTAGTCAGAGAGGAATAAAGTGCAAATACAAGAAACCTTAGGGACTAAAGTGCAAATAGTTCAAACTATAACTTTATTTAACAAACTAAAACATAAAGTATGAAAAGTGCAAGGGGAAAAGTGCAATATACCCTCGAGGCACGTGAAGAGCATGTGGGGACACGTGGTGGCCGCTGGTAGGGGCGTGGACGTGTGGCTCTATGCTCTGCGATGTCAGATCTGACGCTCAGGGAATGTTGCCTACATGCGGCACATATGTGTTAGGAGATGGCAGATCGACGGTTTAGAGGATGCAGCAATGGACGATTCTGATGCAAACTGGCGCTCCGCTCCTCATCCAACGGGGAAGGAGGATGGTGGATGAACTGGAGGCTGGCGAACTTCGAACAAGGAATGGTACGGATCCTCATGGCCGATCAATCTCCTGATAGGCCGAGCACCTCTGGGAAGGCACTCCGCGTTGAGCAGTGGAGTCTGATCTTCTCGAGGTTGGTTGGATGGACTGTATGGCGGAGCTTCGGCTGGAGCAGCTTCGCCGAGCAGTTGGAAGAGCATTAGGGCTCCTCAAGGCGCAAGGGTACCTGCAATGCAAAGCCAGGACTCGGGGATACGCTCCGGTTCGGGTTATTGGAGTTGAAAACTAAAGAAGTGGAGGGGGCGATGTTCGATCTCCGGTGAAGGTGGTAGGGGAGATCTATGCCCTAATCTTGACCCGAAGATCGAGGCTAAGGATGATCAGGTTGCGGAGCAGGATGAACGGCGGGTGTGCGGATCGATCGAAGCGGCTAGATGTGGAAAACGGGGCTCTGACCAGCTGGTCAGAGCGGATGGAATTGCGGCGGCGATGGACTGAAAGATCAGATCGAAACGAGAAATGCGAAGGAAGTAAGGGATACCTGGAGATCTAGGTGTGCTCTTGAGCTCCAGGCGAAGATGACCGTCGGGGTAATGGCCTCAATCTCGATGCGGAAGGCGGGGGAGGCTGCTCGCAATGGAGGTCCGGCCACGAAGGTGAGTGTCGCCTCTACTGCACCAAATCGAGCTTCGAAGGTTGCTCCGAGTAGTTGTTACTAAGCTGGAGGTGGCTATGGTCGAGAAGGGAGCAAGGTAGGAGCTACCGCTCCATGGAGGCGGAAAAGATGATTTATAGGCGATTCGAGGGTCTGGAAAGATTGGAGTGCAGCGCCAAACCCTAGGGAGAATCAGATCGGCCACAGGACCTGCGAGAATGTCGGAGGTACGAGGATTATCGGGTCTGAATTTCGAGGCCAAAGGAGAACGGAGTCGGGATGGAAAAGTTCGAGAAGAAGCTCCGGCGAAGAGGATCCAGGTCTGACCCGGGAAGAAGGCGTTGTTGGCCAATGGTCAACAATCCAACCGACCAATCAGAAAATATGATTTATAAAATACTTTACAATTCAATAAAAAATAATAAATGATTTTAAATCAAAAAGTGTATAAAATGAAACATAGTTGTTATTTTTCAAACTATTTTTGTTGATTTTTATTTATTTTTTTGAAAACTAAATTAATCTATATACGATATAGTGAATTATATACAAGTATAATATACTTATGTATTTTATACAATTATTTTTATTTTGTTATTTTTACAAAAATACCCTAATTTTATATTTTATTTATTTACAACATATTTTTTGGAGTACAAAATAATTTTTATTATATTTTTGTTATTTATTTATTTACATGTATATAATAAATAAAGAAGAAAGCATATATACATGTATCATGTACAAGGGAGAGAGAGTTTTATTTTATTTTTATTTTATTTTTCTAATTTTTGTTTATTTTTAAGATTATTTATAAGGAGGTAAAAAGAATCTTCTTATTTTTATTTTTCCTAAAATAATTACTTATTTACATAAAATAATATATATAATATAGAGTAGGCCCTATCTCTCTCTACTTGTTTTATTTGGCGATCAGGCCAATGCTTAGCCTTCTCTTGGGGTTTGGGTCACTCTGTATTTATTCTAAATACTTCCTTCTTTTTTATTTTTCTTTATTCTTTTATTTTTGCACAAATACATGCTAATTATGCAATATTAACAAATGCATGCATAATGCTAACTTATTGTATTTACATCTATTTACATGATGCATTGACAAGATAATTAGCTAAAATAAAAGAATAACGAGTGATGATCAGGGATTCATCATCCCCCTATACTTTACCTTTTCTAGTCCGTTAGCAAACACTTATTTGAAAAAGTAGTGAAAAGAGAAAGAAAAGAAAAAGAAGGAGAATCAAGGTTGATTATTAAACTTGTCTTCATTAAATTGGAGTATAGAGCTCAGTCAGACCTTTGGATTATTAGTTTGTCGGAACCTTATTGGACCTAGGTTTAAGATCCAATAGCCTCTAAGTTCCACTAATCTATGGTCAAGACTCCTCAATAATCTAGATCATAACAAGTCTACATACACAAACTCTAATGACCATGAATCTTTTCATGTACTGTGTAAGTGATAGGTAGCTCCTCACCTCAGAAATGGTAAACAACATCCCTCAACAAGGTAGCTCTAATGCCCTAGTCTCGCAGCTCTTCCCTCGAGGAGCGGGGTATTCCCTTCTAAGTTCAAGTTCAATCGGCTCAAGAAGAGGGGAGAGAAGAGAATAGATCATGACTAGTATAGCCATGTATCCTTGGGAGCCCAACCAGTGTAGCTAAGTCTCCCTGCTGCAAGCTTCATGAGATGAGAATGGGTAACATAAGCTTTGCTTTATTTGGCTATATACAATCCGATGGGTATTTCATTTTCTATCAGACCCACCATTTTTTTTGGAGTTTTTCTTTCTTTTGCACTTTTTTTTCAATGTGCATATGTACAACATATCTACATGGTGCAACATATATACATAAGGACTTTTTCCTCTTGAGCCAATAGACTATCCCTCTATTGAAGCATTATTGCAACCCACAACTCCTGTCTTTAGACCTCAACACCGCCAGACCAAGTTGAGGAGCACTTCCTTCACTAAAAGAAGATGAGAGGTTCTGCCTAGAAGTACTACCCTCGTATGCTACACCAAGCCAAAGGAAATGGCCTCCTCACCACCGCGTCCGTAGAGAGCTATGTGTCAGGTGTTGGTGCAAGTAAAGTCATTGTCTGTGAGAGTCATGTGTGTGTTGTTAAATGTTCTACTTAGGCCCATCAAGATGACATGTGATCATAGCCTAGTGGACTCAAGAATTAAGTCACTAATGGACCTGAAAAGTCTCAACCCTAAGTCCTATAAGGTTCCTCTTAGAATTTAGTGGACTAAGATCTTAACCAAGCTCCATTTTCCAATTTAATTCCAGGCTAGTTTAAATGTCAACTATGATTCAGAAAAACTGTACATACATATACAAAACTCTTTTTATGCAAAGTTTTTGAAAATGTACAAAATTTTTAAAAAATGTTTGAATGTATGCATGGATGCAGAAGTTTTGCAAACTATTTACAAACATTTACACAAGGGTTTTTACTAACTTTTATTTTTCAAACATTTTACAAAAATTTTGTACTATATACACAGTTTTGATACCAAAATATTAACAAACTTGTTACAAACAAAACATTTTTACAAACATTTGTACAGAAATAAATTTTTATAAATAGTTATGTATGTGCAAGAGAGAATTTTATGTGCAAGAAATTTTTTAATTTTTTTACGATTTTTAGATAAAGGATTTTAGCCATTTTATTTATTAACACACTCACACAAAGTACGAGTTATAGATAAAGTATATATATAATATATACGACACCCCCTATACTTAGCTCAAACGATGTCCTTAAAGTGAATCAAGAGAGATGAAGAAGACATAACTCATGCTTAGTATAGGGAAGTGAAAAGGAATGCTATACTACAACAACGAATCAAAGAATAGAATAAAGAGGGCTCGATGTTTTCCCCTATATTCAGGATCAAGTAATCCTAAGTATAGCAGACTGTACATAAAGGGAAAACCGAGTGAAAGAATGTACAAGTTAAGAAATGACTCGTCTTGCCCCCCCCCCCCATACTTAGGGTGAAAGATCCCTAAGTATAGAAAGAAATATGAACAATGTGGAGGACAAGCGTGGGAATAGAAGAAACGGAGATAATATATACAAATGAAGGGAACGATATCACTCCCCCTATACTTAATGTGAAGGATCCTTAAGTATAGGCAGTAACAGAACGAGGGTGAACAACTCAGTGTCTACACTCCCCTATACGTAGGATAAGGTACATCCTAAGTATAGCAAAAATAATCCTAAACGAGACCTGGGGTGTAACACAAAAATGGAATGAACAAGGAACAAATCAAGATGAAACACGTATATACAAAGTGGACAATGTTGAGGTGCCTCTCAACAAGCGCTAGATTTTATGCCCATAGATGGGTGCAAAGGTTAGGACAACACAATATCAAGGTTCAGGATGACATCTGTGAGGCGAATACTGTACTGTCATCGTAATCTTGGTTGAAGAACAATGACGAGGTCAACAGTGGAGAGGATGACACAAAATAAACGATCATGCGGGTGTCTACTACCGGGTAAAAATATGGGAAGATGAAATAGGGCTCCAGTAGCACAAATGAAATCATCGGCTCAAGATTAGAATGGAGTGATAAGGTAGAGCCGAAGAAATAAAACGTGGAGAAAGAAGGATTAATCATGGACTCCTCCACGTTAATCATCGTCTCAAAAAGGTATGGAAGATTAAGATCAAGAAACTCACTAAGAGAGCTAATATCTGATACATATAATGGAGAAATATCAGCAACATCATCGAATAT
This sequence comes from Ottelia alismoides, assembly GCA_037367405.1. Taxonomy (NCBI): domain Eukaryota; kingdom Viridiplantae; phylum Streptophyta; class Magnoliopsida; order Alismatales; family Hydrocharitaceae; genus Ottelia; species Ottelia alismoides. The sequence goes on along the minus strand of JAZKJV010011708.1, from coordinate 550,641 downwards.
CTTGAAGATCGGCTCATCCTCGCGAGGGTCATCGAAGTGAGAGAACTCAGACTCACCATGACCAGAAGTATCAGAAGACTCGGTTTCATGATTCGACAGAGCGGATACACTCTCAGAAAGTGAAACCGAGTACGCAGCATATGTGGCATCCTCCTGCAGATAACCCTTGGGGAGTAATGCTAAATCACCAGTGAGGAAAGGAGGATCAGAATCTAACTAGGACTATGCGCTACTGTCAAGCACCACTCGTCGCACACAAATGTCCCATTGGCTGAAAGAGACCTCTGAATAATCTGGAAACGGGACAGGGTAGTGGTCAACAACGCTGATACTGTAGAAGTATCTGACACTGATCCTCAAATAGTGGCAATGCTGGCTAACATCTAGTCCTCAAAGAATGTCTTAAACTCGTTGAGCTGAAGGACACAAGGCTCAACTACGGGACTATCTATATCTGGCATCTCAAGGTGGTGTCCCTCATCGAGCTCTGGCTGCTGGGCTGGATCAGGATGTCCATCTGAGTTAGAGAAGTATCTCTGCAGAGTAGAAGCTGAATGAGCTGGGAATGGAAACTGAAATGGCTGGACTGGCGACTGTATCAGCGTGGGTTCCTCCTCCCTATCTTGGGATATCGGAAGATCCGATATCCAAGACTCCTGAACTGAGAAGTATGGTACTGACTCGAACTCTGGCTGGAAGACCAATGAAAATTCGACCAATCTCAGGGTCTGAAACCCTATGGTGGCAGTCATCTCATCCATCATCTGTACTGTAGCAGAATCCATGTCCTCAATCGGGTGTGTTGTAGTTGTGTCCTCCTGAAGTGTAGCGCACCCAATTGGTACTACCTTGCCCTCGTGTTTTGTCCCGACTAAAGTATCTCGTGAAGCTGGTCTGTCTAAAAGTGCTCTTGAGATGGTTGCAAGTAAATCAATGTCGGACTTGTGGTGTGAATCACCACAAGAGGTAACTACCAGTGCAATCTACTCAGCGGTCATCCCCCTCATGGAGATCTCAACAAGGTCGGTCGGTGAAAGTCCATGATCTAGAAATCTCCTTAAGAGGTCAAGAAACCTCATCCATGACTCATGTAATGGCTCATAGGGGTCTACTGAAAAATCAGTGAAGAAAGACTGCATCATATCTGCTCTACACTGGGGGGAAAATCTCTGTAAAAACTCTAAGCGTAATCCTCCCTACGTAGCGAACTTCCTTCCCAATCATTTTTGCCATCTCATGGCTCTACCCTGGAGTGAAATGGGATGGTCTTCAACATCAACTCCTCAGATTTGACATCGTAGTATACATGGCTCACACAAAAGTCCTCAAACTCAGATAGATGAAGGTATGGCTCCTCGTGCACCTCCCTTGAAAACTTCGGCAGTATCTGAATGAACTCCAAATCCTGAATGAAGGGACTCAATGTAGAAGCTGACTGCGCTTCCTGATTGTTGTTCTCATCCATCATCCTAGCGTAGGAGGTATATGAAATTCACGTCTGCTTTATGTGATCGCCTATGGTATGCACTCTCATGAAATCGTCCGGGTCTCGCATCTGGTTAGTCTGATCTCTACCGACGTCAAGAACAACATGCCCAGAAGAAAGAGGGGATAGAGAAGGACAAGATGGAAGGTCGGTCGGAGTTCCGACCTCCCACGAGAGTGGAGGGGGATGGAATAAGATGAAGAAGCCGCGAGATCCAGCAGAAAAGGTGGGCGACCCATCATCCAGGGTAGGAAAAGGAGAAGGAGAATGAAGGGAGGAGGGAGGGATAAAGATAGATCGAGGGGAGACAAGAAAGGGGAATAAGTGTAGATGGGACTTGAAAACAAACAAGATCAGCAAACAAACCCCCAATTCACCTACTCAACACTGAGAGCTTATGACCGTGAAGGTTAGGTCTTTTATCTTGTCGATTTTATTTAGGTGATCATTCAGTCTAGCAGGGTGATCAAGCGAGATGGTAGGAACCTGATGCTCTCAGGAGACTGACCTAATCCCAAAGCTAGATCTTTCCCAAACAGTAAAGGTTGCGGACCGTTTACCGGCTACCCGATCAACTCGCTCTATTAAGGATATCACGGCCTGCTTCACCGGAGACCGAAGCGATCCTCACTGGAGAACGACTAACCCCAAGACCAGTAGTCTGATGAAAGTTCAGGTATGGCTCTAGCCTAGTGTGCGGGTCACTCTCTCGCACAAGCAAACCAATGAGGGGATTTCTCTCCTAAGATAGATTTTTAAGTTATCTTTTATGGTCAAGTTTGTTTAGCAGTCTTAATTTTATGATTATCACTTTTTAGGTATATTTCAATAAACAAACAAACGCCTAACGAATTTTTCGATCTCCTGATTATTTAAAGTCCAAAAACAGGGGGAGAAGTCAAAAAAGTCGATGCGCGATCAAACACGATGATGCATGCAAAGTAAGAGATGCGTACCTGTCGCCAGTAGTCTACATGCAGAGTGATCCACACATAAATTAAAAGACTGAAATAAAACTATCCTATATGATGCAAGAAGAAAACGGCCTTAGATGAGCAATTTCTACACATGAAGAACTATAGGTAACTGGTCAGAGAGAGAGGTTGGAGTCCGGTCTCTGATGTCGATCGGTGTCCACCACAACGGATCCTGCACGCACTGTATACGGCCTCTAGCGGCACATTACCTCTCAAGCGACCAAGTTAACTTTTTCTTGTGATTTAATTAATTAGGTTCAATTATGATATATAGGTGCATGAAGATAATTAGGGGTTGGGCCTTAATTAATTATGTCACAAACAATGAAATTCCTAAATCTAGAGGCCAAATTCTTCGCGAATCAAAATAAAAGAAAAGTCAAAGAAAACAAAACCGGCGGAAACCACAGTGAGGCCCCCCGAGCACACCGGTACTTGGCGAAACAGACCCCGATAAAGCCAAGTCCAAACTATCCAAGGTCCTGTATTATTACTATTATAATAAAATGTGCTAAAAATAAACTAGCTACTCTATCATATATAACTGCGCTCCTTCTGTTCTCCGTGCTCCTCCTCGGGCGCGGGTCCTCCAACCAAAAGTCGCAAAACTCCTCGGGCGGTCCCTCACACATAAAAGAGAAACATAAATAAGTACAAAATCAGTTATAATAGATAGAAGGTAAAAATGAACAAAAATAAAGCAAAAAGAAAAGAAAGCTGAAAACCGACTACTAAGCCGTACTTCCCGACAACAGCACCATTCTGTTCTAATGACAACCCCTAGCAACTCGGTTAAGTAATATCTAAGGTCGTTGCGACCTAAATCGCAAGGCACGATCAATCAAGAAAAATAAGACCACAAAAGAAAACAATCAAGCTCAAAAATCTAAAGAAGCGGTCTCCACTATTTATTTAATCTGGTATAACGACCATGATTGAACACAAGGAGCACGAGCGAATCCTACGAAGTAGTCGAGAAATAAGAAAAGAAAATGAGAATATTTTTGTGATTTTTAATTTGCATTTTTTTTGATTTTCTAATAAGAAAAATAAATAAAAAGGTAAACGGAATCACACTTCAACAATTTCTTATTAGGACAAAAAATGCTCAAAAATTTAAACCAAAAATATTTTTAAATTTTTAAAATATGCAAGTGTTTGTGATTTTGTGGAATTTTTCAGATTTTTATATAATTTTCTAAAAATGAAAGAAAGTCAAAATATCAAGACAATGTACAACTTGGATGAAAAGGCAACTTTAAAATAGCTAAAGTGTCCCAAATATCCTGATTGTAATTTTATGTCAAAGTAGATAAAAAAAGCTAACTACAAAAACTGAAAACTCATTTTTTTTATTTTTGTGGAATTTTTTAATGATTTTTCTAAGATTTTAGGTCTTTTACAATTTTTGGGGTTTTATAAAAGATAATCAAACCAAAATGCTAAACAAGCCAAAACAAGCACACAAGAATTTTTGTAGAATTTTTAGGGTATTTTTATATTTTTGTAGATTTTCTAAAATAGGCAAACACTTTTTTATGGGTTTTGATTTTTAGAAACTAGCAAATAAAATCAAATTTCATCATAAAAATTACCAAAAATACTACACTGTAGCATGAGCTACTGGTAATTTTTGGAGTAGATTTGATATTTATTTGATTAAAAACAAAGCACACAGGTTGTAGGGACCTAAATGCAAATAGTCTAAGTTTCAGGATTAAATCATAATACGCATAAAAAGTCCCAGTGTCATAGTGCAAAATTCTTACGAAAACACGCACATGTCAAATAATCCACGCATAGGGGCATAAGTGCACTTCCAGAAAATATTTCATTCAAATATGAACCAGCAGAAACTACAGGATACAATATGCAAAAACACCACATTGCACGTGATCAGGCGCGTGTTCTCAATTAGGGAGGACTAAAGTGCAAATAACAGAAATCTTAGGGACTAAAGTGCAAATAGTTCAAACTACAACTTTATTTAACAAACTAAAACATAAAGTATGAAAAGTGCAGGGGAAAAGTGCAATATACCCTCGAGGCACGTGAGGAGCACGTGGGGACACGCGGCGACCATTGGTGGGGGCGTGGACGTGCGTCTCTGATGCTCTACGATGTCAGATTTGACGCTCAGGGAATGTCGCCTACGTGCAGCACAGATGTGTTAGGAGATGACAGATCGACGATTTAGAGGCTGCAGCAATGGACGGTTCTGATGTAAACCGGCGCTCCGCTCCTCATCCAACGGTGAAGGAGGATGGTGGATGAACTGGGGGCTGGCGAACTTCGAACAAGGAATGGCGCAGATCCTCAAGGTCGATCAAGCTCCCGACAGGTCGAGCACCTCCGAGAAGACACTCCGCGTCGAGCAGTGGAGTCTGATCGTCTCGAGGACGATCGGATAGACTGGATGGCGGAGCTTCGGCTGGAGCAGCTTCGCCGAGCAGGTGGAAGAGCAATAGGGATTCTCATGGCGCAAGGGTACCTGCAATGCAAAACCAGGACTCGGGGCTACGCTCTGGTTCGGGTTATTGGAGCTGAAAATTAAAGAAGCAGAGGGGGGCGACGTTCGATCTCTGGTGAAGTGCTAAGGGAGATCTAGGCCCTAATCTCGACCCGAAGATCGAGGCTAAGGATGATCAGGTTGTGGAGCAGGATGGAGGGTGAGTGTATGGATCGATCGAAGCGACTAAATGTGGGAAACGGGGCTCCGACTAACTGGTCGGGGCGAATGGAAGTGCGGTGGCGATGGACTGAAAGATCGGATCGAAGTGAGAAATGCGAAGGAAGTAAGGGATACCTGGAGGTCTGGGTGTGCTCTTGAGCTCCAGGCGAAGATGACCATTGGGGTGATGGCCTCAACTTCGATGCGGAAGGTGGGGGAGGCTGCTCGCGGCGGAGGTCCGGCCACAAAGGGTGAGCGCCGCCTCTATTAGACCAAATCGAGCTCTGAAGGTTGCTCCGAGCAGTTGTCACTCAGCTGGAGGTGGCTACGGGTCGAGAAGGGAGCGAGGTACGAGCTATCGCTCCATGGAGGAAGAAAAGATGATTTATAGGTGATTTGGGGGTCTGGAAAGATCGGAGTGCAGCGCCAAACCCTAGGGAGAATTGGATCGGCCACAGGACCCGTGAGAATGTCGAAGGTACGAGGATTATCGGGTCTGAATTTCGAGGCCAAAGGCGAACGAAGTCGAGCTGAAAAATTCGAGAAGAAGCTCCGACGAAGAGGATCCGGGTCTGACCCGGGAAAAAGGCGTAGTTGACCAACGGTCAACAATCCAGCCGACCAATCAGAAAATAGGATTTACAAAATACTTTACAAATTCAATAAAAAATAATAAATGATTATAAACCAAAAGTGTATAAAATGAAAAATACTTGATATTTTTAAAACTATTTTTTGATGATTTTTATGTATTTTTTTGAAAAATAAAGTAATATATATATAGTATAGTGAATTATATATAAGTATAATATATCTATGTATTTTTTTACAATTATTTTTATTTTGTTATTTTTATAAAATACCCCAGTTTTATATTTTATTTATTTACAACATAATTTTTGGAGTAAACAATAATTTTTATTGTATTTTATTATTTATTTACATGTATATAATAAATAAAGAAGAAAGCATATATACATGTATTATGTACAAAGGAGAGAGAGAGAGTTTTATTTTATTTTATTTTATTTTTCTAATTTTTGTTTATTTTTGTGATTATTTATAAGGAGGTAAAAAGAATCTTCTTATTGTTATTTTTCCAAAAATAATTATTTATTTACACAAAATAATATGTACAATATAGAGTAGGCCCTATCTCTCTCTACTTGTTTTATTTGGCGATCATGCCAATGCTTGGCCTTCTCTTGGGGTTCGGGTCACTCTGTATTTATTCTAAATGCATCCTTCCTTTTCTTTTTTCTTTATTATTTTATTTTTGCACAAATACATGCTAATTGTATAAATATTAATAAATGCATGCATAATGTTAACTTATTGTATTTACGTCTATTTACATGATGCATTGCCAAGATAATTAGCTAAAATAAAAGAATAAAGAGTGATGTTCATGGATTCATCAATGCTGTCCTTATGATCTTGAGGTATTTGATGACTTCACCTGGCTCAGGCCTTATATTCAGTAGGGGTACACCACTTGAGGTGGCAGGATGTGTAGATGCAGACTATGCTGGTTGTCCCAGGGACAGAAAGTCTACTTCTGGTTTTGTTATCTTTGTAGGCGGCTCTCTTGTTTCATGGAAAAGCAAGAAGCAGACAGTGGTGGCCAGATCTAGTGTTGAATCTGAATACAGGGCTATGGCATAAGGATGTACAGAGATGATGTGGGTTAGATCAGTATTAACCAACCTTACTATTGAGGTTTCTCTTCCTATGAAGATTTTATGTGATAATCAAGCAGCTTTATTTATTGCCAATAACCCTGTATTTCATGAGCGGACAAAGCATATCGAGGTGGATTGTCATTACACTAGAGACATGATTCAGAAAGGTCTTATATCCACCTCTCATGTTTCCGCAGGAGATCAGACGACATATATCTTCACGAAGGCTCTGGCTAGAGGTCCATTTCAGAGACGCTGTTCCAAGCTGAGCGTGATTGATATTTATGCTCCAGCTTGAGGGGGAGTGTTGAGATGTTTATAGTTTATGTTTTATTTGGGTATCACTTATGTAATTAACCCATGGCTCTTCTCCTATATAAGAGAGCCCTGGGAACTCTTTTATCATATGAATAATTATTATCCCAACAATTTTGATTCTGAAAGAGATTTTAGATGGATGGTTTTATGAGCAAAGAGAAAAAAAAGAATGGATAAGAACCCTCGCTTGTGAATAGTGAAAAAATTGGTCATGAAAGAGAAAACATTGTCATACACTCTGTACTAATCATTTTGATATTTGGACATTGTTGTTTGAATGATCTGGACACAATCAAACATAGGAAATTACATGGAGACTACAATGAAATACACATAAAATCCCCACTAGGGTATCGGGAAAAAACCACGCTATTTAGAAAACTGGAGTACAAGATACAGAAACTTAGGAGGTGGTGCTCAGTGGAAAAATTAAACACTCAGAAGCCCCGAGCCTTACACGCACGCACACATGCACGCACACACACGCACCTGCACGCACAAACGCACGCACGCACACACGCTCGCACACACACACACACATACGCACCCATGCCCACACCCACACACGTGCATGCGCGCGTGCACATACACATAGTTGATCTTGTGAGAGCCAAAAACTGTGAGAGCATGAGAGCAGTGAATCTGGACCACTAGATTATGCCCATCTCTCTCCTCCTCCAATCAATCAGGAGACAGAAGACATAATCTATTGGTTCAGAATCGATGCTCTCATGCTCTCACAGTTTTAGCTCTCTCAGGATCATCTATATATATATATGATGCACGGTAAATGAATCTTGATCAGACCTAATCGAGTTGAATCTTCAAGGCATATTTCAACAAGTTGGATTGTGAAGATGTAATTCCTTAATTATGAACAAAACCCTAGAGCTCCTTACATAAGGAGACCTAGGGTTAGGATTACAGTAGAGGTTAATTCTAATAGCAGGTGATATCCGAAATACCTGTAGTATTAGGGTTACAAGTTAAGCTCTCAACACAACAGATATCTTACAAAAGAGAAATTTTGGGTGCAACCATGCTAGGATAATTAGACCAAGATGGGCTTCATCTTAACAAAATGCACTCATGTAATAAGTGTCATTAAATGCCCAACACTAAGGAACAATGTTGATGTGAATAGTTAACCACTGAAACGAACATTCAGGGTATAAAATAAGTCCATGTGCAAGTATGATCATTCAACTAGTCTTCCTATTAGTACCTTTGACATCTAGAAGGAATAGGAATGATACCAAGGAGGAACAATCTCCATCGAACACGTCCATAAGGGGAGAGCTTGCTATCAAAAATAAATCCCCGAGTACATACTTTAAGATATACATACATACATAAATAGAGCCATGGAGCGCTAGCAAGGCTACATATAAATAGTTGTTGCAATAAATAACATGCATATACATCATTTAACCTATGAGACAGTATCTTTCTTAATGAATCTATTACTCATCTACATTATTCTTTTATTTGTCCTAATATCCTAGATAAAAATATGTTAATACACATTATAACCACGTTCTTGTAATTACATCCTTCCAAATAAGCATTATATTAACACTAAAAATACTCAAAAGAAGAAAAAAGAAAGAGAGAGAAACTATTATGTGTTTATGAGTGATCGAGTGCGTGTATAGACACACAAACTGATATAGAAGAGATGAATAAACAGAGTTATAGACCCTATTTATGTCATAAACTAGAGATCAAATTAGTCTGATTTGGTCAACGAAAAATAAAATATATAAAGAAAAATATAAAAAAGACAATTTTACAGAATAAACACAAAGCACATGTGTGCTTTAAACAAATCTTACATTTTTATTTTACTATTTTTAAGAAATTATTTTTCAATCTTGTGTTATAAACATAATATAAAATTATTCCAAAAATAGAATCCCAAATAATTGAGAAGAAAATGCAAATCCTAATGTTTACATGTGAACTTCTAAAGGCTATATCTATATATAGAAAACTTAGAATGATTCAAACTCAACATTAAACTTTATTGTGTTAATAATGTATAAAAATGTGACAAAAATACTAAGAAAAAGTGGCTGAATACTGACACGTAAGTAAGTTAGATAGAGAGAGATATTTTTCAATGAGCAAAGGGATCATTACCAAATTAATAAGCATGCGATTTTATCTTTTCATTTTTATCTTTCATAATCATGTATTACATGAAAATCACTTCGTGATTTTACCAAAATAATAAATTCAATAGTTTTCATATTTACACATTTGCAAAAATAAGTAAAATAAATCATGTCTTTTTATGAAGATATCGAATATACGTTTAACATTTTTTGTTTGTCTATTACAGATATTTTATTACATTTTACGAACTCATATTTATTTATTACATATGGCTGTCACCGTTGTACAACTATAAAGTCCCATTTTGCAACTTCGTGATAACTTTTAAACTTTTTTATAACTCGTGTTTAATTTTTATAGCCTCTTATTCATTTATTATAACTTTATAAACATGTTTGGTAACTGGGTTGGGTTGGGTTGAAGTAACCTACTGTGTATAGTAGTTGTTTGGATGGTTAGGAGGGTTGCAATGATAAATATGATGTGATGTCACATTGATTATGCGTTATATTAACTTTTTTAATGATTAAATATGTTTTGTATATTAAATTTTTTATTGGAACGTGGTTAAAATAATATTATAACAAAGAAATTGTGGGGTTCATACAACTAATTCCAACCTAGGAATGCAGGGGCTGGGCAAGGGATATGGCAGTCAGAGTAACTTGGCAACCAAACTTGCGCATAATGTTTATTATTTACAACTATTAGTTCAGATCATGTTCATTTTGTACAAATTTATATTTATTGTTTACAACTATTAGCTCAGTTCATGTTCATTTTCTATAATTCTATTTTTATTTTTTTACAATACTTTATTGTAATATTACAACTCTATCATCATTTATTATAAATCATAATTATTTTACAACTTTGTTATCATTTTTTACACATTTGTGTTATACTTTTTATAAATCCATCATCCTCTCCTCTGTGAAGTTATAAAAAAGTGATATTTGAGTTGTAACAAATGATAACAAGATTGTAAAAAATGGAGTAGTAAAAAATAAATCAATAAATTGACATTAGAGCGAGAGGGGGTTTCTTCTCCATGGCCTTCTATTCCTTGGCATCTATGTTCTCCTCCTCAAGAGTGACATTTTTCTCAATCGACGAGCATCGGGGAGAGTACTGTAGTGGGGATGACATGGAGGCATGTGGAGACGTAGCGTAGTGTGGTGGAGAGATGCGTGAATGGCGACATTCTTCTCCATCATCGATCATTAGGTAGAGTAGGCATCGTGGGGAAGATGAGGTGACGTGAGGGGAGCAGTGTTAAGGGAAGGTGCGTGAATGGCGATGTTCTCCTCCATTGTGGCATCATCATTCTTCTCCATGTGTTCTGCCCTAGAGACGACGATGTCCCTCTCCATTTATTTATTTAATCAAGTGCATATATGTGGATGATTCAACTTTTCATATTTTAATTAAGAGAATAAAAAGAAAATTTTGATTGAGATTTAATTGATTTAAAAATTATAGAATGGTGGATTTCAAAATTACGCATGACATTAAAATTGATTTTAATTGCGATATTAGATGGAAATCTGATGGTTGAATATGCAAGCTTATTAATTCACTGAGTCATATGCTCACAGGGAGGGAGTGTCTTTACTAATGAGCTCAATGTTCATAAGTACTATAATGAGTGTGCTTATTTTACAAGTGTTTACAATCATTTTGAGCAAAATATTTCTATTTTAAAAATGTTATACAATATTCTTGCCACTAATGATCTTTTTCACACAAACAAAATCTTAAATTTATATGTTATGATTGTATCTTTATTCGAACAAATATCCTTTCTATTTTCACAAATTATTATTTTGTATAAATTTAATGTTTGTTTTTTGTGATAACGATCATTATTAGTAAAAAGATGATATAATATTTGTAAAAAAATAAATATTTTGCTAAAAACGATTGTAAATAATTGTAAAAATGATAGTGCTCATTACAATCTTAATGACCTTTGATCTCAATAGAAAATTTTCATTATACACACAAAAGTACACACGTGTGCTCAAGTACACATGCCTGCACGCACGCACGCAGGTGCACACACGCACATACACACACACACACACACACGATTTGAGGAGCTTGCACCATGGTGCAAATAACTACCATGTGTTGGAGCCCACGAACTGTTGGATTACAATCCATCCAAGGCTCCTAATTTCTTCCTCCATACTCAACACCTTCCTTAGCACCCACCAATAGGCACACCCCGACCTTCTTTCTTGTCGCGGACCTCATGAGAGGCCGTTCTGTCCCACCACTATCCACATGCCTCCTCCATCCTCACGGTGGCACACCAGGACCATGGTCCCGTTGTTGCACAATAGCCTTGGTCGTGTCATTATCCATATGCATGCTCCTCCTTAGGGTCCGTTTGGTAACTAGGTTGGGTTGGGACATTCTCTATGATTAGTAGCTGTTTGGAGGGTGGGAGGGTTGGAATGATAATTGTGATGTGATGTGATATTAATCATGTGTTATATTAACTTTTTAATGATTATAATATATTTTTTATGTTAATACTTTTATTTCAACATAATTTTAAAACATTATACCTAAGAAAATGTAGGATTAATATAAGTAATCCCACCCCAGGTTAGGAGGGTTTGAACGAAGGGTATGCCGGTGTACACCAGCAACCAAATTGGAACGAGGGGTAGTCTCATTGTCATGTGGGCATTACTTGTTTTCTGATTGGGGAGTGGGTTGGTGATGACTAGTTTGTTATGACTAATTTTCTTTTTTTTAGGAAAAATGAGAGAATAAATAAAAAGCATTTGTTGCATTATTTTGAGATCAATAAATCAGATAGTTTAGATTTAGTGCTTATTAGTTTGCTAATGGCCTTTGAGCTCATTGGAAAATTCTTCTTTTTATAGAGGACATTTCCGACGAGGACATGGTCCATTAGACTTATAATAACTTCATGATGTCAACCATTTATCAAGATTAATGTGAGTGACACATCTTCATAATAAATGCATTATTACTTCTTTCATATCGATTCAATAATGAAATAATTAATAATGATATTATTATAAAGAAAGATTACACGATTCTACTTGTTTTATGCATATTGTATACATATACTGCATATAAATTTACTATACACAATGATGTACAAAATACAACATTATGGGTAACTTTGACAATACAAAATGATGTACATAAAAATTACAAAATGTAGTATATTCAGTTACAACTTATGAATTTACTTTAGACATTAATAAATATAAGACTTGTAAATGAATATATTATTTTACACTTGCAATCTTCTTTTGTACAATATCAAAATGGAGAAAAGGAAGATGAACTAGAATTGAATCAAGAAAATCAAAATATGTCAAAAAGAGAGACGGGGATTTGATGTTATTAAAAGATCACAAAACTACCGCAAACGATTTCATCTTGAATTCATATTTCCAAATTTTTGAAATGAATGTGTATAAAAAAATAAGAGGATGAATTTGATTGTACAATTTCGATTGAATGAATTGTATATGATGCTCATAAGAATCTAATGGGCTTTGTGCACATTCAAAAATTCCTCTATATATAGAGGGTGTGGGGAGATAAGTTTTATGTATTATGTAAATGATTTTTATCCTTTTTACATTAATCAAACGCTTTGTATTGGGGTTCATATGATGTAGGGCTCTTATGGGTGTAAATGCAGCCATACTATTGTACTTTTACCAGAGTAAAGCTAAATAACATAATAAATTTGAGATTCATCACCCCCTTCTCCCCTCCAAAGTAGGTATCACCATCTATATCAGTGATCACAACGCCTATTAGAGCTCATCATTGTCATCCACCAACTCCAATGTGGTCGTTGCCATGCTCGCATCGTTCAATCTCCTCCATTGCGAGTTTGCATCACTCATTTTACCACGCGATGTATGTAGCTGTTTGTTTGGCTTCACACCAATTAAACTTTAATTTTCAAGTTAAGTAAATTTCTCTTACCTTACGACTATTTAAATACTATTTTTGTTACATTAAAAATGTTTATTTTAAACCATTTCTAAAGAACTCAATGATTTTGGCATGATTACTTTTTATGTATTAATTTTAAGATTTCTCCTACATATAATTACTATTTTAAATTATTTAAAATGTCCCATCCTTAAATTTGATTTTAAGGATGAATTGCCCTTATAGTTTATTAATTTTTACGTTGTAGTGAATTTAGATTTCATCCATATTTTGGTTAATTATTGTTAGAATTAAAAAGATTATACCTAGTTTCTTACTATGTCATATATGGTTTGGGATCTTTTTGAAGATTTCATTCTCTTGTAAAGTTTTTAAAATTTGAAGTTTTATCATTTCAAAATTGGCATTGTGATCGTCTTTAGGAGATTATATCAATGTTTTTGTGAACTATATTTAATTGGATATGAAGTATTGTTATAAGATTTTATGAGATGAAAAATTAGCCCTTGAGCCAAGAAAAAATATTTAAAGAAACTCATATAATAATACTTCCTTTAACATCACATATCCCATCATATTTTGCATTAGTTGTTCATTCAAAGAACAATATTATATAAGTTCTTGGTTATGAAGAACATGAGAGTCTCTATTGCTCCATTTGTCTTTTTAACACCTAATTTGTTTACGGAGATCATATGTTATATATGAATATTTCTCACTAGATTGCTAAATTTCATTTAGGTTCCATGTCATTTGGTGTCTTGTAGCGAAACAAAAACATAAGCCTTTTTGTAGTACTTTAAAGTTGCATTTGTGTTTAACAAATGATGTTAACACAAATAGGAAATCACAACATACAATCTTTCACCTCCTTCAACTATTGATTTCTTACCATATTTATAAATTCCATTTTGGTTTCATGTCATTTGTTGTCTTGTATGAAAAATTAAAAGTCATTTTGTAGTATTTAAAATTACTTCTCTATTTAACATAGGGAAAACGGAGTATGCTCCCTTGGAGTATATAACTTACAAGCTCCCGCCTTTTTTTCCCGTATTTTTTTTATTTTTTCTGAAATAAAACCTAGTAGAATTTAGATCACAATATATCACCATGGTTTCATTCAAAATTCGACTTAATTCAAGACTTGTATCCCCTCCATCAAGACTGTTAAATTTTAACGGTATTAGAATTGTTGAAATTGACCCCCTCCAGATGGAATTGTTAGGAACATCTGTTTTATATGAAATTTAAACACATATTTCACCTATTATTCTAAGGGCCCGTTCGGTAGGAGAATAAGCAGGAATAAGGATGGAGAATAAGGGGAATAAGGGTCTATTCTCCGTTCGGCTGGAGGATAAGGATAAGGAGAATAAGGTGAAATAAAGGTAGGTAAGGTGGGATAAAGATAGGAATAGGAGTAAAATAAGATGGAATGATGGGGAATAGTCGTACCACTGGGAACCGTGTCGGGAGGAGAATTGGCCCCTTATTCCAGGGCTTATTCTCCAACCAAACAGGGCCTAAGTAAATCTCCCTAAGTTTTATTTTAAAAAAAATATTGTAGGAAAAAAGGTGGGAGCGTACTCTTATATGCTCCCATGGCGCATACTCATTTGACCCTTTAACAAATGATGTTGTGCCATAAACATCTCCAAAAGTTGTGTGATTCCCCTCTTGATTTTAATCGTTGAAGAACAAGAAATTAGATTGCATTACATTCCACTTTCCCTTTAATTAATGAAAAGTATATTTAAAGAAACATAAGTAATTACACTTCCCTTTGACATCAGATATCCTATTATGTTGTGCATTATTGGTTCATCGAGCAACGCTATTATACAAATTCTAGAATATGGAGATAAAAATCTTTACTCTATAGATCCAGACCTCCATTTTTGTCTTTCTAACACCTAATTTGTTTATGGAGATCATTCTAAGTTCTACGTGAATATCTTTATTTATATTGCTAGATCTTATTATAACAATAATGACATAGTCTTTTCCCACGTAAAGTAGGATCGGCTACATTGATTCTTTGCTTCAGGCTTAGATCCAAAAAAACTAAGATCCATTCAGATAGTCTCATTCCGACAATTTTTGAGTCTTCATTGCCCTCTCTTAGCCAGCTCAAAATCCCAAAACTCTCAACTTCTAATTGGTACATCAACCGACCATAGTGGTTGAAATCAAATTAGAGAGGAACAAAAAACAAACTGGAATGAGGATTGAGGAGAAGCTAATCTGATATGATGGATTGGTATCACCTATGCTTGGAGCAGCGACTCTAGGATTGTCGCCTCGTTGCTTCGACGAAGTAGCAGAGGCTTGTGCATGGCGGAACAGAAGCTGATACGTGTTGCTTTCGATGTGGATTCTATATTTTCAAGTCCTGCTTCAACGCTCGATTTCTATGCGTAAATGTTTAGAAAATCGGATCGAACCGTTTTGGTTTGACAAGGAACCAGTATTGGGTCAGTCTGATGAATTAAATTGGGTAGTTGAATCAGTTGAATCAATTCCAGGGCCAGATCCGTCCATTAACTTCGAGTCGTCTAATAATACAGAGGGAAAAATTTCAAGCCTACCCAGATCCATCCATTAATTTCGAGTCGTCTAATAATACAGAGGGAAAAATTTCAAGCCTACCCATCCCATGCTCTGCTCATTGACTCGTGGTCCCCACGATTTCCCCTGCTCGTTCCTCTCCACCGACACCTACCCCTACTTCTTTCCTCGGCAGTCCAGATTTCCAACTCCCAGGTTCCCAAGTTGCTTGCTTGTCTTCGACGCTGCGGTTGCCTCCGCTGCGCCGCCGCCCACCGCACGCGGTCGCCGCCATTGCCGACGCCGTTTTCTCTCTCGATCGCGAGTCACGGGTTGTGAATCACCGCGGCCGCCAGCAACCGCGCAACCTTCTAATCCACCTCCGCATCGCAGTATCGCAAGTTGATGCCACTTCGCTCACGACCCTGCCGCGTCGTGATCGCGACATGTAGGTGCTTGGTTGCAGCGATAATTTTTTTGTTGTTGAATGGAATCCTATTATAGCGAATTTATAATCTGTTCAAACCGTGGATATGCATACACTATAGCTATCTACATATCGTTTCGTATGACCATTTAATTCTTGTAGTTTGTTAGGGTGAATCTTCCTGTTTGTTACATGGAGGAGCTGTTGTTTTTGGGCAGTAGGTTGGATGGTGTTACGTGTCGTGACTGCTAATTCATGATGAAGGGTCCAGTTGGTTTTTCATCGGGAATTCTCGAGACAAGGCGTCGATTTTCCGGCATTTTGTGAGTATTTAATTTGTCATTTGCCTTCTTCTTCGCATGCGGATGTAATTAATGCAAGTTGTGTATGATATAATTGTTGCTGACCATTATTTTCTTGATTGTAATTGTTGCTGTTCTGATTACTTTGTGTTGACTACTTTTCATTCCGGCACATGAACTTTACATGCAATTTTTTTTATCGATTCATATTGAGCTTAACTTCTGCTTCATTTTTCTTGTAAGAACCTGATATTGTGGGGTTCTGGTAACATTTTATTCCAATCACTGAAAGTTATAAAATGGACCCTTCTAGGGATAAGCATGAAATGCAAAGGAAAAAGTAAAAACTAAGAGGTTCTGACTGAAGTTGATGCCCAACCCTCAATCTTTTGATAAGAAGTATCAGTCATTGTCAGTATCCCTAATGAATCCAATCAAACTAAGCTTCCGAATCGGTATCTGTATTACTCAGATTGCAGCAATCGGCATCAACATAACGGAATTGAGCAGCTGCATATTTTCTTCTTGCAATAGATACAAGAACATTTTGCATCAGCCACCAGATCGCAACGACATCAAGTTCAACGCAGAGGTAGAGGAATACTGATGTTCCACTACTGCATCACTTCATTGCATCTTGTAATGAAGAGCTTCTGCAGGAAAAAAACTGTCCAAATGAACATCTTTAAATTCCATTGTCTGCGTCCCTTCGGAATGACTTGTCGTCATCCAATTTCCTCAAGTATAATTAGCATTAAAACTGTTGCATTCAGAGTCTTCAAAACCTAATATCTGCCTCCCTTTGGAAGATTTCCATGTGTAGCAATATAGCTCTTCGGCAGTAGGATGCTTAGCTTCCTTTTAATACAGCAGCATCCTTTCAAAAGCCTACCCACAACAGAATACTGACACTCTTCAAGCTGCATCCTTCTCTTCCTCTCCAGCAAAAAAGGATTTAAGCAGGATTGATCGCTTCCCTTTTTCAGTGGAGGTGCTGTTGTCTTTTCTGATGGCAGTCGTCCATTCACTTTCTCACTCCTAATGGGACTCTACTCCGTGTTTTGATAGCAGCGAGGGTGCCACTCGTCTTCTTGGTTTCTCTTTGAGCATTTGCAGTTATTAAAGGATGGTTTTCCAAAGTTGGTAGCCCGGTTATGGGCGGCTTTGTCTGTGCCTTTGTGGATGGTTCTGCCTTGAAGCGGTTTGTGTTGCACCTCCGTGAGCTACATACGTTGTTTGTTACCTTTTGGCATGAGACCACGGCACACACACATCGAGAGAGAGAGAGAGTCAATGCATAGCTCTTCTCAAGAGAAAAACTTCAGGCTTGATAGCCTGGAAGAGGATAGATTTCTTGACGCAGTTGAGTTAAGTAGACACATAATCTTCCATAAGATAACTGAGGAGGAAGACGAGAAAGAGAGATAGAATGGAAAAATAAATCAAGACAGAAATATTTTAGGAAAGGAGATGCAAACACGAGGTTCTTCCATGTCGTTGCTAGTGGAAAACAAAGAAGAACCCTCATACACTCAACTGAGGTTACTGGTGAGGTATTCAATGAGGATTTGGTGGTCGGGAAATTATGCAACATTTCAAATCTACCAGCGGATGTGTTGCCTATATACGGAATAGATAACTTGGATTGGGGGTAACACAAATTTTGATTGAGGTCATCTGAGGCATAACCAAACCCTTTGACTTGTAAGGGTTCTGTCGTGCCGTTTTTGGGCAAAATGCAGATGATGTCTTGGTTCGTGTTGAGAAGAATACTGATGAGATCTTTATTCCATGGAGCTAGGGTCTCTTATATAGAGAAAAATCTAGAGAGTACAAGGGTTACAGAACCCGAAAGGTCACGGGTGGTTACGGAACTCGAAGGGTCACAGAGGGTTACGGAACCCGAAGGGTCACGGGAGGTTACATAACGTGAAGGGTTACAAACATAATTGAATCTAATAACTCTAACACTCCCCCTCAAGCTGGAGCTGAGAAAGCTACAACTTGTAACAAAAAGAAAAAGTATACACCACATCTTCACACGAAACATCATATGAACATATGTCTGCTGCTGGTAGAAGACCTCGCTCGAGGATGAGTCTGCGGCTTTCAGGTCACCGGAACGTATCTCTGTCATGCCTGTAGAGTCGCTGCGATATCAGGTTACCAGAACGTATCTCTGTCGTGCCTGCAGGTCACCGGAACATATCTCTGCCGTGCCTGGAGAATAATCGTTGTAGAAGAAGTCCAGCGCAGAGTGGTAGTCGGGTCGTAAAAGAAGTATACTCCCTGACGAATAAGTCGATGCTCGATCAAAACGGATGATCTGAGTAGTAGTCTGGAGTGTTGGTATGTCAGTCGTGGTAGGGCAACAAACGTCTTGAAGAATCATCTATGACTCCTTTTTTCTCCCATACTTGATAGAATAAAGAGTATGAAACATCAAGTTGGGAGAAACAAAAAGTTGGGAGAAACAAGTCATGGTGAAGCAAGGGTTGTTGGAGGGTGGGCTCGAGGTGGTGCCGACGATGCAGGAGGTGCGACTGGAGTTGCTGGAGCCTCGGGCGACACTTTAGGTGCCGCTGGAGATGGCAACTGGTGATGCTAGGGACTCGGACTACCTTGCGCGAGATCATCAAATCCATGAGCGACGTAGGAGGTCCAGCCCTCTCTCCTTGTCGGTGGAGAGAGGATTGGTGGTGGCGACATATTTAGGATATTAGGCTTCGGTCTAGGACTGTTGCTCTGATACCATGTAGAGAAGAGAGACAAATGGGATGAGATCTTTATT
The DNA here is from genome assembly GCA_037367405.1 of Ottelia alismoides. Lineage (NCBI taxonomy): Eukaryota > Viridiplantae > Streptophyta > Magnoliopsida > Alismatales > Hydrocharitaceae > Ottelia > Ottelia alismoides. The sequence goes on along the minus strand of JAZKJV010011708.1, from coordinate 531,359 downwards.
CCATGAAGCTAGGGTCTCTTATACAGAGAGAAAACCCTAGAGGGTATAAGGGTTACGGAACCCGAAGGGTCACGGGTGGTTACGTAACTCAAAGGGTCATAAAGGATTACGGAACCCGAAGGGTCACGGGAGGTTACGGAACCTGAAGGGTTACAAACATAAATGTAAATCTAATAACTCTAACAGTTCGGATGGTTGGTATTTTTCTTTAGAGAATTTTGGGACCATATTGTAGAAGATGTCTTTGAAACGATTTCTGAATTCAGTCAGGGGAATCACAGAGTTTATAGACTGGCCCATCCCTTCCTTTATTTGCTACCCAATAAGGTGGCAACAAAGGCGGAAGACTTTCGACCACTAACATTGTCTAATGCAATATACCTCATCAATGTTGCAGAAATCGGTAGTTGATACTCGATTGGTCGGGTCACCAACTAAGGATTAATCGGCAATCGGGTGACTAATTAGATTTACTTGGCCTTTAGTTGGTTTTAATTTTTTAATTATTTTTATTGGAGTATGCGTCATGTATAGATGGGTAATTGGATCCTTCTAGGGTCTAATTACCACACCCTCCTATGTTTAGTCCCACATCTACTAGTTACGGGGGAGTCAGTGGAGGCTATATAAGAAGCCTCACACCACCTATATCAGATGAGAAAAGTAAATGAACACATCAGCCCTTTGAGGCGTTCTCCCATGGTTTCATCCCGCTCCGTAGGGAGCAGATTTCCACGTAAAGTCTTGGTGTTTTTTATCGTTCTTATTCTTTATCTATGATATTACACTTCCGCATTCTTGTTTTCTAACATGGTACCAGAGCGGGTTCGATTCTCGAGGATTTTATGTTCATTATTTATGTTTGAGATTCAGTTCTAGGTTTTTTTTTGTTGAAATCCTAATTCATGATTTGGTCAAGATTCCATTCTTTGTTATTCTTGAGGATTATTCTGAAGAGTATTATTTTGTATTATTCCGTTCTGTGAACCGCAACCACATCATATTTCAATAATCATCAGGCAACGCTATTCTAGGGTTTCTTCTTGAAACCCTAATTCTGAAGATCAGGTTTAGATGCGTGGGAGATGCTTCAAGCCGTACTTGAGATATGATAGTCCTCCTGGGGCCTCCTCTTGCTCAAGGCAACACCCCAAGTGGTGCTCCCTCCAGGCCACATATCACGGGGAGCCTCATCTTGGATTCGAAGGAGAAGGCGACACCTCCATCTCTAGCATGCCACAGGCGATAGAACGCCAGTTCTAGGCGAACCCCCCAGGGCGATAAGAACACCATCTTGCACGTTGGCATAGATCTCAGGGCTCCAAGACCCTCCAGGTGGTGGTAGCCTCATCACAACCACAAGTAGCGGTGGTGTGGACCCAACATCTCCAGGCCACATGATCGGTCGCCATCAAAACTCACCTCACGCCTCCAATCTCCATCACCACCTCCAACCCACGTTGTGGCACCCGCATCATCCAGGCGGCTCCTGTCCAAGCACCCGTCGCCAGCATCACACGATATCCCCCCTCCATGCGATGCTCCTAATAGCAGTGGTGCATCATCTCCAGAAGGCAACAACACAACATCGGATCATATCCCAGACGATGGCGGCGACAACCATCCCCTCTCGCGCTCGTGCGCCTCCTCCTCCATATCTCCTTCTTCATACTTGGCGGTGCATCAACTCTGGCGATGATGAATCCAAAGGGGAGGCGGTGCAGATGAGTTCTTCTGTGGAGAACCCTAATTCGAAGAAATGGGTAAGCCCCTTCATTGGGCTTTAAAAGCCACGTTGGTTGTCCTTCTTAAATAAAAAGAGGAGAGGGAGGTTTTTGGGCCCATTATTTGGGCCACAAAAATCTTGTTAAATAAGAGGTACGTACAAAAAAATCTACGCCGGAAAAAATGAGTCCGCTAAAAAAGGAAATCCATACGAAAAAATGCTTAAAAATACGAGAAGAAAAGCTGGAGAAAAAACCCATCTTATGTGATTCATTTTCCCTCCCCATTTTCATGTCTTCTCCGATCTTTTTCGATTTCATTGTTTTCTAACAAGTATGGGAGAAAGGGGGAGTATTGTGTAGAGTTTAAGACTCTGATTTAGGTCTAGATTCCAACCAGATTTCAGACTCTACAGATATTCATATTCAGGCTTGATGTTCAGATTGGTTCCGAGTCTTCGGTATGATGCACACTTGTTTGTGATCATTAGTTTTGTGGTCCCCATCTTTGTTTTTGATCGTAGAGTTTTCATGTGATTCACAGGGACTCCAGAGTAGAGATCACATTCTTATGCCATTGTGGGCTAGGGTTTTCATGTGGTTTAATAAGGACTCCAGAGGAGAGATCATATTCTCTGAGCCAGTGTGGAGAAACCCAGTTCTCCGACGAGGAGACTTTCAGACTCCATTATCCAGCGATCGTGGACTCCGACGAGAATGTTTCCACGGCTTTTTCGGTTCCGCCCTTTAGAGATGGAGCGGTTGTCCACATGATTCACAGTCTTCTACATGTGGCGGGCTAGAGTATTCCAACGAGGAGACTCATTTAGTGTCTGTGACTCTGACAGACGCAGTACAGAGCACATGTTCTCTGACGAGGAGACCCAGTTTGACTCACCCTCTAGCCGTTTGTTCCTCCTCACCTAAACAACATGAGAAGCAATGTCCTCGACAACAACCAACAGTTGTGTATGCATTGAGTTGGTATTGGCCGTAGGGTCTTGTATTGTGAGTTTGATATGCAATTGAGGTTTGACCAATAATGATTGTCCTCAATTGTTGGTAAATATTTATCTGGATGACTGCATAAATTAGTCCGTCGAGGCCCTTCACCATTGTGGTACCTGCAAATGCAAATGCTGGCAATCTCGGATACATCTTGTTTGGGTTACACGTCTTGAAATTTAATTATTGGATTCTGCTTCCATTACACTGTTGTTATTGCACTTTATTGCGTAACTTGTCCAAAAGTTTGTGGTTGTCTCGTACATAAAATTGTTCTTCCTTTTCTTGTATTTGTTCTTTTGTAGTGGTGCATTGGCATTTATTTGATCTTTCTCTCATTTATCTAAGTGATTACAGGAGCTCTAGAAATACTACCAAAAGCAGTAAGAACAAGGAGTCTGATAAGGTGTTTGCCCAAGATCGGAACTCTAGCTGGAAGCTTCGCTCGTTAAAAGTTGTTTTTTCTCTTATCTTATGCGGAGGATTCTTGGCGTTTATTCAAACTCCAAAAGGGGATCACAATGAGCTCCATCAAGATTATGGGTATAGCCGTCCTTGTTAATCAGGGATCACATGCAACTTTATTATGTCTCCTTTGTCATTTGCCAATCAGAGTATTGATTATTTTTCATGACTAATGCAATTTCTCACAATTTTTTGACATTCTTTTCCCGTATCAAAGCATATTTCAAATCTCACTATTTTTTTCTATTTAATTTTACTTGGCATGATTAACATAAGTTGCATCTTATGATTCTTTTATCACTGTTTTTTTATTGGATTTGTTTGTCTTGGATATATCTTATTTCAAGGCTTATGAAGTTTTGTACAAAAAGCTTGACTCGAAGGAGGGTTAGATGATATATTCAGATTGGTCAAAGCAAGAGAAAGAAAGACCAAAGATCTTTCTCAAGTGAGATGCATCGATGATGAGGAAGGACATATGCTTGTTACTCAGAAGGATATATAGACTAAATGGAAGCAGTATTTCCATAAGCTTTTCATTGCGGAATGGAATCAAGAGATTACTTTGGAAGATCTTGAATGTTACCCGAATAGTGCAAGCTATAGACATATAGAAGGAAGGAAGTAGAGGAGGCTTTAAAGGTTATAAAATCTGGGAAAAGGGTAAGACATGATGACATTCCTATACAAGTTTCGAGAGTTCTAAGTGGACGAGGTTTAGCTTAACTCCCAAGTTTATTCAATGTTATTTGGCGAAGCAAGAAAATGCTTGAAGAATGGAGAAGTATTGTGGTGCCTCTTTATAAGAATAAAGGAGACATTCAAAATTGTTTAGATATCTGGGATCTATTTTGCAACATGATGGAGAAATTGATGGAGATGTTACTAATAGAATAAATGCAGGCTGGCTAAAGTGGAGAGGAGCCTCCGCTGTTCTCTGTGATAAGAAAATTCCTTTAAAAATTAAAGGAAGGTTTTACAAAGCAGCTGTGAGACCTGCTATGCTTTATGGTTCTGAATGTTGGCCCGTGAACCATAGACATGTGCAGAGAATAGCTGTAGCAGAAATGAAAATGCTAAGATGGATGTGCGGACATACACGTAAAGATCGGATTCAGAATGATGCAATCAGAAAGAAAGTTGGTGTAGCTCCGATCGAGGATAAGATGCGAGAAAACTGCTTAAAATGGTTTGGTCATTTGCAAAGAAGGTCAACTGATGCACCGGTTAGGAGATGCGAGTGTTGGGATGTTGAGCCGGCTAAGAGAGGGCGAGGACGGCCCAAGAAGTGTTGGAAAGAGACTATACGAAGGGATCTTAGTTTTTTGGATATAAGTCCGAGATTGACCCAAGATAGATCTGAATGGAGGCGAAGAATCCATGTAGCCGACCCTACTTAATTGTGGGAAAAGGCTTTGTTGTTATTGTTGTACATAGGTATGAAACGGATGAGTCATACTAGGAAAATTTGAGAACGTGTGATCGAAAAAAGGTTGGGGCAAGTTTCCAAAGTAATTGAAAATCGATTCTGATTCATGCCTGGTCGCTCAACTATTGAAGCTATCCATTTGTTGAGGAGAGTACAATGAAGATTTACAGAGTTAAAAAGAACCTCCATATGTTTTTTATTGATTTGGAGAATGCTTATGATTCAGTCCCAAGGGAGATATTATGGAGAGTTTGGAGAAGAGACAAGTAAATGTCCTATACATTAACCTTACAAAGGATATGTATGATGGGGTTTCATCTTGTGTAAGGACCCATTTTAGGAAGACTGAGCATCAGCGGTCTGCATCAAGGTTCAGCTTTGAGTCCATTCTTTTTTATTTTAATTATGGACGAGTTTACTAGTCACATTCAAGATGAGATACCTTGGTGTATGTTGTTCGTTGATGATGTTGTGTTGATTGATGAGAAAAGAGATAGATTAAATGAGAAGCTAGAGGTTTGGTGATATGCCTTAGAGACTAAATGATTTCGTATAAGTAGGGCTAAGATTGAATAACATGGAATGCACATTTGATGGAAACACCGGTAAAGGATTCGAGGTGAAGATTGTAGACGATAACATTCAGAAGAAAGATTCTTTTAGATACTTGAGATCTATTTTATAACAGGATGGGGAAATTGATGGAGATGTTACACATAGAATAAATACAAGTTGGCTAAAGTGGAGAGGAGCCTCTACTGTTCTTTGTGATAAGAAAATCGCTTTGAAAGTCAAAGGAAAGTTTTGTTTAAATTCAATTAACTTCTTCTCTTTCATTATTATAATATAAAAAATATACAAATCTATGTAAATATATAATAATGTACATAAAAATGATTAGCTGATTAAAGCCGACTAAATCCGATTCATCTTCCGACTGTTGATTAATCCTTAGTCAGTGACCCAACCAAATGGGTACCGACTACCGATTTCTGCGACTTTAGAAAGTATTACAAAGTAGCCGTGAGATCTGCTATGCTCTGTGGATCAAAATTTTGGCATGTGAACCATAGACATGTGCAGAGAATAACAATATCGGAAATGAAAATGCTAAGGTGGATGTGTGGTCATACACGAAAAATCAGATTTGGAATGATGCAATCAGAAGGAAAGTTGGTGTAGCTTCGATAGATGATAAGATGATATAAAATCACTTAAGATGGTTTGGCCATATGTAAAGGAGGTCGGTTGATGTGCCAGTTAGAAGATGTGAGATTTGGGTTGTTGAGCCGGTTAAGAGAGCGTGGGGAAGGCCCTAGAAGTGTTGGAATGAGATTATCTGAAGGGATCTTAGTTATTTGGATTTAAGCTCGAGAATGGCCAAAATAGATCTGAATGGAGGCAAAAAATTCTTGTAGCCGACTCTATAATAGTGGGAAAAAGGCTTTGTTCAGTGTTCAGAAAAATAACCGAGTAAGCCGCATACTCGGCGACATACTCGTACTCGGTAGCCTTGCCGCTCCGAGTATGATGAAACAGCCATGTATGCAGATTGACCCGCATACTCGGCCGAGTATACCCCTTATGCGGCTGTATACTCGGCCGCTTTTCTGATAGAACTTTTTTTATTTAATCTAAAACCAAATCACCCCACCCGCATAATAACATTAAACCGCATACTCCCCGCATAAAACCGCATACTCCTCGCATACTCTCCCGACTGAGGATATTACCATAATATTAAATATTTATTTATATTTTTAATAATAAAAATACCAAACCACATAAAACCGCATACTCCCCGCATACTCCCCCGCATACCGCATACTCTCAATTCGGCGACCCTTCCGACTGAATACCGCATAGCGCCTTCCTGAACTTGATGTTGTTGTATATCTTATATCACGGATACTTGAGCTCCATTAAACAATTGTTGATTCCCAGTGCCTTCTTAACTTTCTGTCATGCCTTCTCCAAGTTCCTTTAAGCAAGTATTTGCCCTTAAAACATTTCAAGGCCATACTCGTTAAATGTATTATTGTTTTATCATAATTATATTTTCAATTTAAAAAAGGGCCACTTTTTTCTTGAAAATATGTAGGGATTCTCAGGGAGCTATTATGGGGTGGGCATTCGATTAGTGTTGGAGTATTTGGTTGTGCGCCCATGAGTTGTAGATGGTTAAATGGATACCTCCAGGATCCATTTACCCCATTCATATGTTTAGTCCCACATCTACTAGTGGTGGGACTTGGAGGCTCTGTGGAGGCTATATAAGGAGCCCTAGACCTCCTGTATCAGATGAGAAAGTGCAATGCATAACCTGGCCCTTTGAGGCCTTCTCCCGTGGTTTCATCCTGCTCCTTACGGAGTAGGATTCCACGTAAAATCCCGTTGTTCTTATTCTTTTTTATCTTTTTTCATGTTTCGCTTCTGCTTCCTATTTTCTAACATGGTATCAGAGCGGGTCATTCTCGAGGATTTTCTTTATGTTTTCTTTTTTGGTCGAGATTCAATTATCAAGTTGTTCTTAAAGATTATTATTATTTTTCAAGTTCTGCACAAGTTCTTCTGGGGTTTCTATTGAAACCCTAAATTCCGTTCGTAACATGGAGGTTCGTAATCAAGACCTAGTGCACAAGCGGCGACTCCAGTATCACCGCAGCCTCCAGATCCCAGAGTGGTCACGCCAATCATCTCCTAGGCGGCATCTGCTGAGGAAGAACCATATCTCCAGTAAGCTTCAGCGGTCTCTCACACACATCAGGACCTCCGCCATCTCTCACGTGATCAGAAATAACTCTAGGAAAAGGCGCGCCATGCTGCTAGAACTTCTCCAGGCGCACACGCCCTTTCAGATCGAGCATAAAACCCTTTACACAAGGCACAAATCCACACTGCAAGAGTAGAAAATCCAGATCGAAACCCTTGCCTTTCGCGCACAACAGATCATGCTCAGGCGGGGCCTTCCCCTCCAGTCGCAACTGCGCTTCGCGCTCATCCCAGGCGGTGCATCCATCTCGCTCCACAACAGCCTTCCGCTCTCCCGCTTCGCAGCAGCCAGGCGAGCCCAAGCGCCTCTCCTCAAGACGGCGCCGCCCACGACACCCCCGACGCACCGCCAAGATCGCCTCATATCGTGGATCCTCTCTCCTCAAAGCGGTGCCTTCCCCTCACTTCCAGGTGTGCATCGTCACATCGCGTTTCTCTAGCCTGGCGGAGCCCAAGGTGGAAACATCGGTCTTCCAGGCCCTCATGACGAATGGCTCCGCCCCATCGTCTTCGACCTCCTCTCCCCATCGACCTTCGTGTACGGGTCCTGGGCGACAAGATCCCTTGCTTGGGCGGTGCCCCTTCTCCCAAGGTTCCCTTGGCGGCGGCGATGCAACAAAAAAAAGACCTATCGGGGCGGCAATACAGAGAAAAGATAGGTCCCGATGGGAACCCTATTTGTGCAGAAAGTGGGGTCCGGTTATTGAAGTAAAAGTGGAGAGAGAAAGCCCAAGTGGGCTACGGATATAATTAAAAAAGGGCCACTTTTTTCATATGTATGAATGTTTTATCATAATTATATTTTTAATTTAAAAAAGGGCCACTTTTTTCTTAAAAATATGTAGGGATTCTCAGGGAGCTATTATGGGGTAGGCATTCGATTAGTGTTAGAGTATTTGGTTGTGCGCCCATGAGTTGTAGATGGGTAAATGGATACCTCCAGGATCCATTTGCCCCATTCATATGTTTAGTCCCACATCTACCAGTGGTGGGACTTGGAGGCTGTGTGGAGGCTATATAAGGAGCCCTAGACCTCCTGTATCAGATGAGAAAGTGCAATGCATAACCTGGCCCTTTGAGGCCTTCTCCCGTGGTTTCATCCTGCTCCTTACGGAGTAGGGTTCCACGTAAAATCCCGTTGTTCTTATTCTTTTTATCTTTTTTCATGTTTCGCTTCTGCTTCCTATTTTCTAACATGGTATCAGAGCGAGTCATTCTCGAGGATTTTCTTTATGTTTTCTTTTTTGGTCGAGATTCAATTATCAAGTTGTTCTTAAAGATTATTATTATTTTTCAAGTTCTGTACAAGTTCTTCTAGGGTTTCTGTTGAAACCCTAAATTCCGTTCGTAACATGGAGGTTCGTAATCAAGACCTAGTGCACAAGCAGCGACTCCAGTATCACCGCAGCCTCCAGATCCCAGACTGGTCACGCCAATCATCTCCTAGGCGGCATCTGCTGAGGAAGAACCATATCTCCAGTAAGCTTCAGCGGTCTCTCACACACATCAGGACCTCCGCCATCTCTCACGTGATCAGAAATAACTCTAGGCAAAGGCGCGCCATGATGCTAGAACTTCTCCAGGCGCACACGCCCTTTCATATCGAGCATAAAACCCTTTACACAAGGCGCAAACCCACACTGCAAGAGTAGAAAATCCAGATCGAAACCCTTGCCTTTCGCGCACAACAGATCACGCTCAGGCGGAGCCTTCCCCTTCAGTCGCAACTGCGCTTCGCGCTCATCCCAGGCAGTGCATCCATCTCGCTTCACAGCAACCTTCCGCTCTACCGCTCCGCAATAGCCAGGCGAGCCCAAGCGCCTCTCCTCAAGACGGCGCCGCCCACGACACCCCCGACGCACGCCAAGATCGCCTCATATCATGGATCCTCTCCTCAAGGCGGTGCCTTCCCCTCACTTCCAGGTGTGCATCGTCACATCACGTTTCATCAGCCTGGCGGAGCCCCAGGTGGAAGCATCGGTCTTCCAGGCCCTCATGACGAATGGCTCCGCCCCATCATCTTCGGCCTCTTCTCCCCGTCGACCTTCGTGTACGGGTCCAGGGTGGCAATATCCCTTGCTTGGGCGGTGCCCCTTCTCCCAAGGCTCCCTTGGCGGCGGCGATGCAACAAAAAAAAGACCTATCGGGGCGGCAATACAGAGAAAAGATAGGTCCCGATGGGAACCCTATTTGTGCAGAAAGTGGGGCCGGTTATTAAAGTAAAAGTGGAGAGAGAAAGCCCAAGTGGGCTACGGCTATAATTAAAAAAAAGGGGGGGGAGTGGAAGGGACCATTCGTTTCATCTTTAGCGTACTCAAATGGGGCGTTTAAAAAAATTGTTATTTGAGCCCAACAAGCCTCCAACGGCTGTTAAGAGAAAGGACCCAAGGGGGTATATACATGTGTTTCAAAAAAAAGGAATTGGAAAAAAAAACGGCGCGTACATAATACAAAAGCCGTACGCATTTAAAAAAATGGAAAATCGGAAAAAAAAGATGGTTGCACGGCTTTTAAAAAAAAAGAAGAAGAAATTAAAAAATGTTATCGTGAAAAATGAAACGGCCAAATTTTATCCATGTTTTGTGAAACCGAAAAATTTGTGAACAACTTATTGGTATTTTGTACCCCTATTTATGTTGTCTTCTCCCAACTTTGTCGATGTCATTTTCCGACAAGTATGGGAGAAAATGGGAGTATTGTGTAGAGTTCTTTGGCATCATCACTCTGACGATTCAGATTCCAGTTGCAGTTCCGATTTAGAGACAGATTTCGTATTCCAGATGTCCAGTCAGCTTTCAGACTCTACAGTTTATCAGTTGTTCAGACTCAACATTCAGATTGGTCAGAGTCCAAGTTCGAGGCACTCCATGTTTGAGTGGCCCATTTTCGAGTTCTCCAAAGAGAGACTCGTTTTCAAACACGCATATGTTTGCTGTCATTTTCAGATGAGCACATGTTTGCCATCTTCAGTTTCGTGGTCCCCATCCATTCTTGTTGTTTCGGCCAGAGTTTTCATGTGAGCCATAGGGACTCCAGAGTAGAGGACCATTCCTTATGTCATGTTGGCAAGGGTTTTCATGTGGTATCATAGGTACACCAGAGTAGTGCACCATTCTCTGAGCTAGATGGGAGAGACCCAGTTCTCTGACGAGGAGACTTTTTCAGACTCCATTCTCTAGCGACCGTGGACTCCGACGGGGATTGTACTTCCACGGCTTTTTCAGTTCGGCCCTTTTCAGAGATGGAGCAACTTTCCACATTATTGAGGCGAGCCAGAGTACTCCGACGAGTAGACTCATTTTCAGTTGCAGTGACTCTGACAGGCACAGTTCAGAGCACATGCTATCCGATGAGGAGATTCAGCAGACTCACACTCCAACCCGTTTGTCCTCCTCACCAGCACGGCATGAGAAGCAACGTCCTCGATAGCAGCAGTGTGCGCATTGACTTGATATTGTCCGTAGTGTCCTGTAGCGTGGGTTGAGTTTCTTTCTGTTTGTTTGTCCAAGCTGAGCATGTTCAGCTTGAGGGGGAGTGTTGGAGTATTTGGTTATGCGCCCATGAGTTGTAGATGGGTAAATGGATACCTCCAGGATCCATTTATCCCGTTCATATGTTTAGTTCCACATCTACCAATGGTGGGACTTGGAGGCTCTGTGGAGGCTATATAAGGAGCCCTAGACCTCCTGTATCAGATGAGAAAGTGCAATGCATAACCTGGCCCTTTGAGTCCTTCTCCCGTGGTTTGATCCCGCTCCTCATGGAGTAGGTTCCACGTAAAATCCCGCTGTTCTTATTCTTTTTATCTTTTTCCATGTTTCGCTTTCGCTTCCTATTTTCTAATAATTAGCTGGGTTGTTTGGATCAATATTGTAGTGATATATTATGTTTTCATGTACTGTTTCTTAATTATCTTTCTACTTATGTATGACCCCTGTAATTTACCCATAGGCTCATCTCCTATATAAGAGAGCCTAGGGTTATGGAATAAACTAAGAAAAACGTTTTACCCCAACATGGTATCACAGCAGTGGTCCTAGACCGAGGGCTCCGAAACCCTAACCCTAACCCCTCCTCCATACCTCTCCTCTCGGCTCCTCCAAGCGCCGCCTTCGGCGGCACCAGTACCCCTGCGACACACAGCCATCTGTAGCGGCATCAACACCTCCCTCCCTGCGCCTCACGCATCGCCCTAGCGCACCTCCCACGCCTCACGCGTCGCCCCGGCGCCCTTCCCGACCCCAGCGCCTCCGCCTGCGGCCGTAGAGCCCCCTGCGGCTCCTCGTGTTGCACCCTAGTGGCCCCTAGCCCACCTTCCCTGTGGCCAGTGCCACCCACGCAGCTCTCCAGTGAAGCCCCTTGATTCCTGTGTTGTTTATTGCGTCCCTAGGCGACCCCACTTGCTGTTGGCCGCTAGAAAAGAAGTCCCTCCCTCATTCTATATGAGATCGGTTGCATAAATTTGCATATGCAATCGAATCTCTCTATGTCAGGATAGACAACCCGGTGTTTCATCTTCGTAATTAGTCTTCTCGAGTCATCATGTCAGAAAGCAAGGTTGACATTCCCTCCATGGGTGCCTTTCGAGGTCCTGCGCCCATAGTGAAGATGGATGGGACCAACTATGAACTGTGGGCTATGCAGTTCATGAGTATGATGAAGTCTACTGGTAAGAAACACATTCTTACCGAGGAAGAACCGGTCGAGAAGACTGGAGTCAATGCCTCATGGGAGGCAGATGATGCTTATGCAAAGGTGTGGCTGTCATGTACATTGGCACTGAAGATTGCCAATGACATACTTCATCAACCCACTGTCAAGGCAATGTGGGACATTCTTGTTGTTACCTATTCACAAGCCAAGAATAAGACGAAGATACTGCAGCTGCAACATGATATCTTCACCACTAAGCAGAATGGACGCCCACTCCACTCCTTATATACATCATTGCGTGAGATGTTTGAGAAGCTCTATAGCTTCATGCCACTCAACTCTACTCCTGAGCAGCAGAAGACTTATCGGAATGCCACCATGGTTGGTGTCTTTTTGGCTGCCCTTGATCCTGAGTATGAGGCTGCCCGTTCGCAGATTCTGGCAGATTCGACCATTCCTCCAATGGAGGAAGCTTTCCGTCGGCTAAGTCAGATCATCGTTCCATCTTCTCTCACTAGTCAGTCCTCTTCCGCAATGGCTGTCTCTCGAGGTCGAGGGGGCTCTTATCATTCTCGTGGACGTGGACCTCGTGGTAGAGGTAGTCGTATACGTCAGCCCATGCACCTTTTGCCATCGCTCTGGGCATACCGAAGATACATGCTACTCCAAGCATGGATTTCCCGCTTTTGCGCGTGTGGCTGAGCAGATTGAGCCTCCTGTAGCTTCTACTATGGATCAACGGTTCGATGATCTTGTGGGCCAGATTTAGGTATCATACCTCCAACCTCTCCTGCAGTGTCTTCCTCAGCTCCTAGCAGTCAATCCTATGTTGCAACTTCGGCCTCCACTAGCAACTCAAGTAGTACTTATGCTTTCACTAGCAGTTGTGGATCGGATGTAGTCGAGTGGATTATGGATTCTGGAGCCACACATCATCTGTGCGGTGACAGAAATCAGCTTACAGCATACATGTCCATTCCTCCAGGACGTACAGTTGTTATTGCAGACGGAACTCATTCCCCAATTACAGGACAGGGGGAGATCAGTTTGACTCGCTCTATGCATTTACAGAATGTTCTACATGCACCTGATTTTTCTATGAATATGTTGTCTATTAGCCAGATTACAAAGGATCTACATTGTAGGATCTATTTTTGACCCTTCCTCTCTCGTGTTTCAGGACATCCTTACGGGCAAGGTGATTGGGTGTGGCCATGAGCAGACGGCCTTTATCGCTTAATTCGAGCACCCTATGCTGGTTACTCCTCTTCTGCCGGATCAGCCTCACCATTCTTGTGGCACCTACGCTTCGGTCATCTCCCGCTCCAGAAACTGTCGTTCCTGCCGCAGGTCTCGCCTCACACGTCCTTCCAATGTGAGGCATGTCAGTTGGGAAAGCATCACTGCTCGACCTTTCCCAGTCGTCAGAGTCGGAGCAGTAGCTCCATTTTTGAGTTGTTTCATGTCGACATTTGGGGTCCCAGTCGTGTCCGAGATCACCAGGGATACAGGTTTTATCTAGTTGCTGTTGATGATTTTTCTCGACTGTCATGGGTCTTCTATTAAAGAATAAATCTGATGCTGGAGGTGTTATCATGAATTTCTTGTCTGAGATTAAAAATGCTGCCTTTGTGAAAATTGTGCGAACTGATAATGCCTTGGAATTTTGTACACATGCTCTATCCAAATACTTATCAACCCGAGGTATCATTCACCAAACTTCATGTCCATACACGTCTCAACAAAATGGCATTGCAGAACGAAAACACCGGCATTTGGTTGATGTCACGCGTACACTCCTCATTCAGAGTCGTGCTCCTCACTCATTTTGGGGTGATGCTGTGCTTACAGCATGTTACCTTATTAATCGTATGCCATCATCAGTCCCGAGTGAGAAAATTCCTTTCTCTTGCATTTCCTGACAAGGATTTATTCTCACTCACCCCGCGTGTGTTTGGCTCCATTGCTTTTGTCCATCAGTTGTCACCAGGTGTTGACAAGCTCTCTCCTAGAGCTGTCAAGTGTGTATTTGTTGGGTACTCCAAGACACAAAAAGGATACAAGTGTTATGATCTGTTGCGCATGAATTACTATGTTAGTGCTAATGTCACATTCTTTGAATCCGTGATGTATTTTTCTCCTATGGGTGATCGATTGACACATTCAGACACTGATGACAACATATACATGCCACTACCACCTCTACCACCCAACACACCACCACCACCACCACCTTCTCCACCTCCTTCATCACCACCACCTATATCAGTCTCAGTTCCACCATTACCACACCATTATACCCGTCGGCTTGCTCCTGCTCATGGTCAACACTCATCATCAAGCACGCATGATGTATGTTCTGATAACACATTTTCTATTGATGGGTCTAATGGTATACCTGAGCAGGATTCTACAGATGGGACGAATGTGGAGAATGCAGATTTGGACTTACCCATTGCTCTTCGGAAACAGAAGCGTAGCTGTGCATCATATCCTATGGCATTTGTGGTGTCTTTTGATCGCTTGACTGACGACTTCAGGTCTCTTGTAGTTGCATTATCCGAGGTGGTGATCCCGAGAAACTATGAAGAGGCTGTGATGGATAACAGATGGCGTTTAGCGATGGAAGAAGAGATGGCTGCTCTCCGCTCGAGATGCACGTGGAGTCTTGTACCAGCTCCTCCAGATGCCTCTATCGTTAGTTGTAAGTGGGTATTTACAATTAAGCAAAATGCAGATGGTAGCATAGACAGATACAAGGCACGGCTGGTTGCATGAGGGTTTACTCGGACATATGGCATGATTATCTTGACACATTCTCACCTGTCGCACGTCACTCTATCTTACAGATTCTTCTCTCGGTGGATGTGATTTGTGATTGGCCACTGTTTCAATTAGATGTCAGGAATGCATTTATGTATGGCGATCTATGTAACATCCGAAAACCGCCCAAACCCGAACTCGTCCGAATTTGGGTCCAATGAACCCAATAACTTTGTCGGTCGATACTAAACAACATAAAACGACCAATTAATCATGAATCAAAAGTCGTTCGGGCGAAATCGACCAAAAATCGGTCGCTTTGTAATGCGCGCCGCAAAAAGCCGCGATGCAAATTCGGAAACCGTAAAACAAACCGAGACCGTCATTAGATCCGATTCGACGATACAAAACCAACGGAATCGACCGTTCGTCAATCGGAGGTCGTTTGATATTTTTAAATCGTAAAATTTAACCTTAAACAAAATCCGTATCCGAGAATTTCGGGTATTCAAAACTCGACCGAAAATATATCAATATTATACTCATATCGATCGTCGTTCCGAGACGGTCAAAACGAGATATTACGCGTCAAAACCCGACACCCGGGGTGCGCGTACGGTTGAATTTAAGTATACCAAATAAAGAATAAATATATATATATATATATATAAATAATAAAATCAGACAGTAGCAGTCGGCTACTGTTTGTTTAAAAAAAAATAATATAAATTTTTTTTAAGCAGCCACCTAATCACCATTTTCTCCACTTGGATTTCTTTTAAGCTCCACTTGGCATTACTCTAAACCATATGCCCCTCATTTCCTCTCCTATATATATCTACATTCCAGCCGTAAGCAATTCCCCTTCCTTCTTCTTTTCTTTCTTAAAATTCCAATTCTTTTCTTTCTCCCCTTCGTTCCCAACGAGAGAAACCCAAATCCTCTCCAATTCTCAAATAGGGGGAGTTACAGTCTCATCTTTCTCTGCAATTGCTGCAGAAAGCTTAATCAATTGCTGATACTATCCCCTTGCAGTTGGAGCTGCTACCTACAGCAGCAGGTGCAGCCTCAATCCTCCAAATTTGGAGAATATAAAGGTACTATCCTCAGCCTACCTTATTGCTGCCAAGCATGCCCATTGAGCTGATCATATAATCCCTAAACCTTCTTTGCTGCCATGCATAAGATTGTTACAAATTTCTGATTTTTCTTAAAAATGATATTTTTAGTATAGTATAAAAACCATGCCTTCCAGAATTTCTGTTCACAGATTTCACACCTATATTCATAGAAGAACAAATCAAATTCGTTGGTAGTATGCATAATAATGATAAACTTTGCATGTGTTTTTTTTAATCTATCTTTGATAATCAACCTCCTGTTATATAAATAAATCATCAAAGTTAAAGTTGCAAAATGATAACCACCTGTTCATGATTCCACGTGGGTTCGGGAATTTTATCAAACAGAGGTTAATAAAATGGTTATGGTAAAATTTTATGACCTATCTGTTGTGTAACTATGATTAATATTAATCGATTATTTTTTTATGCAAATCAAATAAGGAAAACACTACTAATGGTTTTCCTGTTATGACAAGATCCATGGGAAATATTAAGTTCACTTAAATTATAGATTTCAAGTAAGGTCTGGACAGTTCCATAAAATTTAAACCGGAAAAATTAAGCTCCAATCATAAAGTTGTTTCTTACAATTTTCATTAATAGATAATGTCATAATTTATCCTTAAGCTAACATACAATTAGAATTCCTTTGAAAATATATATTTGTAGAAGTAGAAATTTATTTAAGTTGCTTAGATAATTGTTAAAGGTAGAACACATTAAAAATACCCTAAGGATGCTTGTATACTTTTCTGTAAATTCCATCAAAAAGTTCTAGTGCTTTAACTAAATAGTTTTCAAGTACTTATGATTGGCTTAAAAAAATCAATCCTGGTGAGTTTACAGGAACTAAAATGTTGGCATCCTAGTGTGTCCAGCTTGGATTTTATGATTCAAAGAAATACATGCGGCTTGCGAAAAAAAAGGGGGGGGGGGGTTAGAGTGCTTTCCGCATGTTATAAGTGTTTTAAAACGCAAAGGACTTGCCCTTGTTTCCTGTTACTTCTTATCAAGAACTATAACCGTAAATTAAAGTATGATAGGATAATAATAACAAACCTACCACAAGTCGTAATCTGGATAGTTTTATAACTTCTTAATGTGTGCCAACCCCTTATTAGATCATATATTCCAAAATTTTGAGTTCTAAATAAATAAATAAATATAACGTTTTCAGCAGATCTTCTTGTAGCAGATACTAAAATGGCACATTTCTATATCAGAAAGTTTATATATATATAAACTCCAATAAGTGGAACTTACATACTTTATTAGCAACTCAGTAGAACCCATTATGACTATACCTAGAATCACCGACCTTTTAATTAGATTATATATATATATAATAAGTCATCAATCAATATACCAAATCGTTTGGAATCAAGAACCTCAGTGGCTTATTAGATCAAGGAAGTTAAGTGTTATTGCATGACTTAACATCTTATAATTATGACTTATAATTAAGAGTGCCGGTCACGGTGACCTTTATACCTGACCGTGCGAGAGCGCGGTGACTCTCAACTGGGCGGGAGATAGGAAGCCCAGTTAGGGCAGCGGCCGCCAAGTGCGCGGGTCTAGGATCCCAGTCTTTTACACGGTTTTTACGCGAGCTCGCAGTGTTTTTACGCCCTCGTCGGGATCCTGACTTTAGACCAGTTCCGCTGACCCTGTCTTTTAGGATACCCAGGCGGAGGATCCTTGGTTTTCAGTTTTACGTACGAGCTCGTTCGCCTGTACTAGTCAGGCAGGTTTCTAGAGTGACTTTTCTAGGGAGTCTCTCTCACCCGTCTCAGTGGCGTAGTTGGGGAGTAGACCTATCCCTCTATTGGACCGCGCTTCCAATTAGAGGGCGAGACGGAAGAGCCATTTGTAGGCTTCTTCACCGCTTGAGTTACTTCGCCAAACAGACTTGGCGATTCTATATCTAGATCATCCATATCTATATCTACAACATCAGGAGTTATATCTGAAACATTGAAGTTAAGAATTGGAGAAGTTATGATCAAAAGACTATTCTCGCTACCCAAGAAATTAAATAAATTAATAGATCTTTACAATCTTAACTTTTCCATTTTTACTCACCAACATGATCTCTGAAGCAATTGATATATATGCTCACACCAATACCCTCATGATTATTCAACTACAAATAAATAGGTAATATGGGGGAAATGCCGGGTTCTGGGGGAAATCATTAGAAATGCATTACAAACAACTTGAAACCCCTTTTTACTTACGCAAGTAGATGTAGATTTTAATTATACCACCTCTCTACTTGCCTGCTTTTGCACATATTAAATGCCTAGTTATTTTTAAAAGTTTTTGGGAGGTACCAGCAATGGCTGACGCCTCTTCTTTCCTAACGTGTTTGGCAGGCAAACAGCCTGCAGTTCAGTAGCCGCTCAGTATATACATGCTTCCTGGAGACAGAGTTTATACTAGACAGTATGAAGTACTTTGTCTCAGTTTTTGTCTAGTTGGGGATGTATATGCTATCTCTTTTGTATCACTTGGGATATATGTTGTAATATGGAATATGCTTGTACAAGTTGTAAATGAATATGAATATTAATGAAAAAAAGAATTTTGGTGCCAATTGTATCTCTTTTACTTTGTGGTTATGTTGTGAATGTGAATGTCATGTGGATAATTAGCCGCGCGAAAAAATTTTCCCTGCTTTTCTACAACTTCTGCGATCAATGTGAATGCATTATTGCGAATTTTGTCGTAAACGGGTACCCGGATCCTGAGGGGTTCACAGTTTGGTATCAGAGCAGTGGTACCCCGATACGCACATTCGCAGTACTACTATTTCCAATCGCATTAAGTTCTCGGATAGCGGCAGTTTTCGACTTGTCGTGAGTCCGAGAAGGGAAATATGACATTCATATTCAATAACCACGGATGTCACCAAGTTCATTAATTTTTATATTATATCCCAAAAAGAGAAAAGCATTTATGATAAGTATCTGTCTATGGCATTTTTATGACTAATTATGGTTCTCATGCAGAGCCATGGCATCTCGACCAGGCCAGGATACTTCTGATCAGCTGGCACGCATACTGAGCGCACTTTCTGATCTTCAGCAGCAGCAGGCTGCTATGAGAGGCCAGCAGGAGCAGATATTGGCCCAGCAGACCGAGATTGCTGACAGGCAGACGGACATAGAGATGAGGTTTGAGGATCTGTCAGATTTCACGTATCATCCATCTCGGGATGGAACACAGCAGGACCAGCACCAGTCTGTTGAGGTGGAGCAGCCTCATCCTGACGATCCACTAGAGAGCATTCCAGAGCATGGAGCTGAGGAGGATGCAGACTTAGACAGGGAGCAGGACCCTGTTGACCTTGCTGACGAGGATGCACACGAGTATTCAGCCATTTACAGGCACCAGTCGGTCTTCACTTCTTACCAGCGGGCCAACATACCCTTGTTCGAGGGAACAGGTCCATCAGATGATGCTGAGCAATGGCTGAAGAGAGTAATGAAGGTGCTCAGGGCAATTCATGCGCCACGAAACACGTGGCTATCTTTCATAGAGTATTCACTGACAGACTTCGCCGAGCGATGGTGGGAGGCCGTGGTGTCCGAGTTAGGCCGAGAGCCTACTTGGAATGATTTCGAGACGAGGTTCAGAGCCCACTTCTTTTCTGCGAAGTGGAAGGAGTCCCAGTTCCGACTGTTTGCAGAGCTTCGTCAGGGATAGATGACAGCCAGGGATTATTTTATCAGATATACAGAGTTGTCGCGACATACACGAGCAGCTGGCGCATTTCCAGAGGAGAATCTGGAAAAGTTCATTGGTGGCATGCGAGAGGAAGTACAGGAGAAGCTGGCTGGACTGCATATCACATCTATCTCCGAGGCTACCGATGCAGCGGAGAAGTTCGAGGACATCAGGGGGAGACGTTTCGGGAGCTCGTCTGGAGCAGCGCCTAGACCACGACGATCTTTTGGACCGATACGTCGACCATTTCAGCAGCAGAGGTCAGACAGACGATTCCGACCCACAAGTTCATCATTCACAGGCAGTGTTCGCTCTTCTCCATCGACTACTCTAGGAGGAGCACTCGCCGGACGTGGCACAGAGTCCGCTCGACCATCTGGGTCGCAGCGAGTAGACTGACCACCAGCCGGACCAGCTCGGAGCACAGGCACAACTACTCCACCTACCAGGCCAGTCAGATGCTATCGCTGTCACGAGTGGGGACATTACCGAGCACAGTGCCCACAGGCTTCTGGAGAGCCTCAGCCACAACCTTCACAGTTACAGCCTCAGACACAACGTTTAGGGAGTTTCCGTGGTAGGAACTCCAATTTTAGACGACAGCAGCAGAGACAGACGCAGAGTGTGGCGGGATCTAGTGCTGCATCAGCCAGACAGGGACAGTTACATGCCGTTACTGAAGAGCAGGCACGTTCAGCGGCTACTGTGGTGAAAGGTATGGTCTCAGTCTTGGGCCGACCTTTCCATGTTTTATTCGATTTCGGCGCGACACTCTTTCCTTGCTTCGAGGTTGCTTGTTTCTTTAGATAGAGTTGCAGAAACGCTACCTTCTCCATATCACATCCGAGGGCCAGTTGGCCAGTTATTTGTCATATCTCTGATAGTCAGGCACTTGCCCATACTGATTGGCGATCATGAGATGATCGCAGACTGTCTACTCCTACAGCTTGATGAGTTCGACTTGATATTGGGCATGGATTGGTTATCCACTCATCATGCACTTGTTGATTGCTTTAGGAAGACCGTTGTCTTCAGGATTCCTGATCTACCCGAGTTCACTTTTGAGGGTACTTTGCATGACTCCACCATGGAGTATATTTCAGTATTGCGGGCCCAGCGACTTGTTGATCAGGGTTATGATTCATACCTTGCATTTGTTCGGGAAGTATCTGATCAGGAGCCGATGATACAAGATATCCGAGTAGTATCTGAATATCCAGACGTATTTCCTGATGAGCTACCAGGGCTTCCTCCTGAGAGAGAGATCGAGTTCGAGATCACATTGCTGCCAGATACACAGCCAATCTCTATGGCACCATATCGCATGGCACCAGCCGAGCTGAGGGAGCTGAAGGTGCAGTTGCAGGAATTACTTGATTTGGGATTCGTGAGACCGAGCACTTCACCTTGGGGTGCTCCGGTTCTATTTGTCAAGAAGAAGGATGGATCCATGAGACTATACATCGATTACAGGCAGCTGAACAAGAGAACGGTGAAGAACCGTTATCCCTTGCCACGTATCGATGATTTGTTTGACCAGCTCCACGGATCTTCGGTTTTCTCGAAGATCGATCTTCGCTCAGGCTACCATCAGCTGAGGATTCGCGAGTCGGATATTCCGAAGACAGCCTTCAAGACTCGATATGGACACTACGAGTTTGTGGTGATGCCGTTTGGGCTCACCAATGCACCTGCGGCTTTCATGGATATGATGAACCGTATCTTTCGTCCATACTTGGACAAGTTTGTAGTGGTATTCATCGATGATGTGCTCATCTATTCACGGAATGAATGGGATCATGCGAATGATTTACGGATTGTCTTGGATACATTGCGAGAGCACAAGCTATATGCCAAGTTGAGCAAGTGTGAGTTCTGGTTATCTCAGGTCTCATTTCTCGGGCATATCATTTCTGGAGCAGGCATTGCAGTTGATCCTGCAAAGATAGATGCAGTTATGTCTTGGAAGCAGCCCAAGACAGTTACTCAGATTCGGAGCTTTCTCGGTCTAGCAGGGTATTACAGACGCTTCGTCAACGGATTTTCACGCATCTTCCGTCCATTGACACGATTGACACAGAAGGGAGTTCCATTCATTTGGAACGATTCATGTGAGCATGCCTTCCAGACACTGAAGGAGAGATTGACTACAGCGCCTATTCTTGCTCTTCCTTCAGGCACTCAGGACTATGCAGTATACACAGATGCATCTGGAGAAGGTCTGGGAGCAGTATTGATGCAGAGAGGACAGGTGATGGCTTATGCATCACAGCAGTTGAGACCGCACGAGCGGAACTACCCCATACATGACTTGGAGTTGGCGGCAGTTGTCTTCGCCTTGAAGATCTGGCGCCACTATCTTTATGGGGTGAACTTCGAGATTTTCACAGATCACAAGAGTCTGAAGTACATCTTTGATCAGAAGGGAGCTGAACATGAGGCAGCGCAGATGGCTCGAGTTGTTGAAGGATTATGATTGCACGATCTCTTACCATCCTGGTAAGGGAAACGTGGTGGCTGATGCACTTAGCAGGAGAGCGCATGCTGATGGTACGGCGAACTGGCTATACACATGGGATACGCTTGCAGCTTTGACCGATTGGCATCCTCAGGAGAGCGCATCCATTTCTACCGCCGTGCCTCCACGATACAGCAGTCTTTGGGATTGTATTGTAAAGGGCCAGAAGACCGATCCTTGGATTCATGATAGATACATGCGCGCCGTCAAGGACGAAGTTGATGATTTTGTCGTGGCAGAGTCTATTTTATGGAAGGCAGGACGGGTCGTTGTACCCAATGACGAGATTCTCGATGAGGCACACAGTTCACGGTTATCTATCCATCCAGGCAGTACGAAGATGTACCGTGATCTGCGTCGACATTTCTGGTGGGATGGAATGAAGCGTGATGTGGCGCTACATGTTAGCAGATGCATGACCTGTCAAATGGTCAAGGCTGAGCACAGGAGACCGCCAGGATTACTGCAGTCTCTCCCCATTCCCGAGTGGAAGTGGGAGAGCATTTCTATGGATTTTGTCACAGGATTGCCGAAGACGCCAGGAGGCCATGATTCCATTTGGGTCGTTATTGATAGGTTAACCAAGTCAGCCCATTTTATACCTGTCAACACGACTTACACTCCATCCAGATTGGCCAAGCTGTATGTACAGAACATCATCAGACTGCATGGTATACCACGAGAGGTGGTGTCTGACAGGGATTCGAGATTTACATCTCACTATTGGCATCAGTTCATGTCAGCACTACAGATAGAGCTGAAGATGAGTTCTGCTTATCATCCGCAGACAGACGGGCAGAGTGAGCGCACCATTCAGACATTAGAGGATTTGCTTTGCGCTTGCACTTTGGAGTGGAAAGGGTCCTGGAAGGACCATTTACCTTTAGTGGAATTCACGTACAACAACAGCTATTACTCCAGTATTGGCATGGCACCATTCGAGGCCCTATACGGGCGGAGATGCCTCACACCTCTCAGTTGGCGTGAGGTAGGTGATCATGCTTTATATTCCGTGGATCTCTTGGAGGAGAGTGCGAAAGCTGTTGATCTTGTGAGACGGAGGCTTCTGACGGCACGGAGCCGCCAGAAGAGTTATGCAGACCGTTGGAGGAGAGACTTAGAGTTTCAGGTAATCTAATTATTTTCTCCTCATCCACTCAATTATGATATATATATGTTCAACTTAATCTCATACTAATTATATTCCTATAAATTATAGGTTGGGGATTGGGTATTTCTCCGTGTATCTCCCATGAAGGGAGTGCAGAGATTCGGTGTTCGTGGCAAGTTGGCGCCGCGATATGTTGGACCTTTTGAGATTCTGGCTAGAGTGGGGAAAGTGGCATACCGAGTAGCCCTTCCTCCACATCTTTCAGCTATTCATGATGTTTTCCACATATCCAATCTGAGGAAGTATGTCCATGACCCTCGCCACATTATCAGTTACGAGAATCTCGATGTAGAGCCAGATCTGACTTATGAGGAGAAGCCAGTCCGGATACTTGATCGCGCTGAGAAGAAGCTTCGCAACAAGGAGATTTCATTGGTCAAGGTTTTGTGGCACCGACACGGAGTCAAAGAGGCGACATGGGAGACCGAAGCCGACATTCGGTAAGATACCCGCAGCTTTTCTGATGTAATCATCAAAACAAGCTTTTGTAATTAGATACATTATAAATATATGGCTTGTTTTCTCTTTGAGGTTTTATGGGTTCAAAACCCTTTGAGGTTTTTATGGACATATGAAAATTTAACAAGTCACCGAATAGCCTTAACTCGAGTCTCGAGGACGAGACTCCCTTTGAGGTTTTTATAATTGTAACATCCGAAAACCGCCCAAACCCGAACTCGTCCGAATTTGGGTCCAATGAACCCAATAACTTTGTCGGTCGATACTAAACAACATAAAACGACCAATTAATCATGAATCAAAAGTCGTTCGGGCGAAATCGACCAAAAATCGGTCGCTTTGTAATGCGCGCCGCAAAAAGCCGCGATGCAAATTCGGAAACCGTAAAACAAACCGAGACCGTCATTAGATCCGATTCGACGATACAAAACCAACGGAATCGACCGTTCGTCAATCGGAGGTCGTTTGATATTTTTAAATCGTAAAATTTAACCTTAAACAAAATCCGTATCCGAGAATTTCGGGTATTCAAAACTCGACCGAAAATATATCAATATTATACTCATATCGATCGTCGTTCCGAGATGGTCAAAACGAGATATTACGCGTCAAAACCCGACACCCGGGGTGCGCGTACGGTTGAATTTAAGTATACCAAATAAAGAATAAAATATATATATATATATATAAATAAATAATAAAATCAGACAGTAGCAGTCGGCTACTGTTTGTTTAAAAAAAAATAATATAAATTTTTTTTAAGCAGCCACCTAATCACCATTTTCTCCACTTGGATTTCTTTTAAGCTCCACTTGGCATTACTCTAAACCATATGCCCCTCATTTCCTCTCCTATATATATCTACATTCCAGCCGTAAGCAATTCCCCTTCCTTCTTCTTTTCTTTCTTAAAATTCCAATTCTTTTCTTTCTCCCCTTCGTTCCCAACGAGAGAAACCCAAATCCTCTCCAATTCTCAAATAGGGGGAGTTACAGTCTCATCTTTCTCTGCAATTGCTGCAGAAAGCTTAATCAATTGCTGATACTATCCCCTTGCAGTTGGAGCTGCTACCTACAGCAGCAGGTGCAGCCTCAATCCTCCAAATTTGGAGAATATAAAGGTACTATCCTCAGCCTACCTTATTGCTGCCAAGCATGCCCATTGAGCTGATCATATAATCCCTAAACCTTCTTTGCTGCCATGCATAAGATTGTTACAAATTTCTGATTTTTCTTAAAAATGACATTTTTAGTATAGTATAAAAACCATGCCTTCCAGAATTTCTGTTCACAGATTTCACACCTATATTCATAGAAGAACAAATCAAATTCGTTGGTAGTATGCATAATAATGATAAACTTTGCATGTGTTTTTTTTAATCTATCTTTGATAATCAACCTCCTGTTATATAAATAAATCATCAAAGTTAAAGTTGCAAAATGATAACCACCTGTTCATGATTCCACGTGGGTTCGGGAATTTTATCAAACAGAGGTTAATAAAATGGTTATGGTAAAATTTTATGACCTATCTGTTGTGTAACTATGATTAATATTAATCGATTATTTTTTTATGCAAATCAAATAAGGAAAACACTACTAATGGTTTTCCTGTTATGACAAGATCCATGGAAAATATTAAGTTCACTTAAATTATAGATTTCAAGTAAGGTCTGGACAGTTCCATAAAATTTAAACCGGAAAAATTAAGCTGCAATCATAAAGTTGTTTCTTACAATTTTCATTAATAGATAATGTCATAATTTATCCTTAAGCTAACATACAATTAGAATTCCTTTGAAAATATATATTTGTAGAAGTAGAAATTTATTTAAGTTGCTTAGATAATTGTTAAAGGTAGAACACATTAAAAATACCCTAAGGATGCTTGTATACTTTTCTGTAAATTCCATCAAAAAGTTCTAGTGCTTTAACTAAATAGTTTTCAAGTACTTATGATTGGCTTAAAAAAATCAATCCTGGTGAGTTTACAGGAACTAAAATGTTGGCATCCTAGTGTGTCCAGCTTGGATTTTATGATTCAAAGAAATACATGCGGCTTGCGAAAAAAAAGGGGGGGGGTTAGAGTGCTTTCCGCATGTTATTAGTGTTTTAAAACGCAAAGGACTTGCCCTTGTTTCCTGTTACTTCTTATCAAGAACTATAACCGTAAATTAAAGTATGACAGGATAATAATAACAAACCTACCACAAGTCGTAATCTGGATAGTTTTATAACTTCTTAATGTGTGCCAACCCCTTATTAGATCATATATTCCAAAATTTTGAGTTCTAAATAAATAAATAAATATAACGTTTTCAGCAGATCTTCTTGTAGCAGATACTAAAATGGCACATTTCTATATCAGAAAGTTTATATATATATAAACTCCAATAAGTGGAACTTACATACTTTATTAGCAACTCAGTAGAACCCATTATGACTATACCTAGAATCACCGACCTTTTAATTAGATTATATATATATATATAATAAGTCATCAATCAATATACCAAATCGTTTGGAATCAAGAACCTCAGTGGCTTATTAGATCAAGGAAGTTAAGTGTTATTGCATGACTTAACATCTTATAATTATGACTTATAATTAAGAGTGCCGGTCACGGTGACCTTTATACCTGACCGTGCGAGAGCGCGGTGACTCTCAACTGGGCGGGAGATAGGAAGCCCAGTTAGGGCAGCGGCCGCCAAGTGCGCGGGTCTAGGATCCCAGTCTTTTACACGGTTTTTACGCGAGCTCGCAGTGTTTTTACGCCCTCGTCGGGATCCTGACTTTAGACCAGTTCCGCTGACCCTGTCTTTTAGGATACCCAGGCGGGGGATCCTTGGTTTTCAGTTTTACGTACGAGCTCGTTCGCCTGTACTAGTCAGGCAGGTTTCTAGAGTGACTTTTCTAGGGAGTCTCTCTCACCCGTCTCAGTGGCGTAGTTGGGGAGTAGACCTATCCCTCTATTGGACCGCGCTTCCAATTAGAGGGCGAGACGGAAGAGCCATTTGTAGGCTTCTTCACCGCTTGAGTTACTTCGCCAAACAGACTTGGCGATTCTATATCTAGATCATCCATATCTATATCTACAACATCAGGAGTTATATCTGAAACATTGAAGTTAAGAATTGGAGAAGTTATGATCAAAAGACTATTCTCGCTACCCAAGAAATTAAATAAATTAATAGATCTTTACAATCTTAACTTTTCCATTTTTACTCACCAACATGATCTCTGAAGCAATTGATATATATGCTCACACCAATACCCTCATGATTATTCAACTACAAATAAATAGGTAATATGGGGGAAATGCCGGGTTCTGGGGGAAATCATTAGAAATGCATTACAAACAACTTGAAACCCCTTTTTACTTACGCAAGTAGATGTAGATTTTAATTATACCACCTCTCTACTTGCCTGCTTTTGCACATATTAAATGCCTAGTTATTTTTAAAAGTTTTTGGGAGGTACCAGCAATGGCTGACGCCTCTTCTTTCCTAACGTGTTTGGCAGGCAAACAGCCTGCAGTTCAGTAGCCGCTCAGTATATACATGCTTCCTGGAGACAGAGTTTATACTAGACAGTATGAAGTACTTTGTCTCAGTTTTTGTCTAGTTGGGGATGTATATGCTATCTCTTTTGTATCACTTGGGATATATGTTGTAATATGGAATATGCTTGTACAAGTTGTAAATGAATATGAATATTAATGAAAAAAAGAATTTTGGTGCCAATTGTATCTCTTTTACTTTGTGGTTATGTTGTGAATGTGAATGTCATGTGGATAATTAGCCGCGCGAAAAAATTTTCCCTGCTTTTCTACAACTTCTGCGATCAATGTGAATGCATTATTGCGAATTTTGTCGTAAACGGGTACCCGGATCCTGAGGGGTTCACAATCTACAAGAAGATGGATACAGGCGTTCAAATGCAGATCATTCTCTTTTTGTACAGAGAACATCCGAAGGTACGGTTGCTATTATGGTGTATGTTGATGATATTCTCATTACAGGAGATAGCATACGAGGAATAAAAGGGCAAAAGAATTCTTGGGTCGTGAATTTGTTACCAAGGACCTTGGAACTCTTAGATACTTTCTGGGACTGGAGTTTACCAGAAATCAACGGGGACTTGTGATGACCCAAAGGAAATATGTCCCTGATTTGCTAAATGAGACATGAATGCTTGGATGTCGACCGGCCACCACACCTATGGATCCAAGCATGAAACTATACGATGGTGACACTGATGAGGTTGATAAGAGGAGGTACAGAGAGTTGGTAGGAAAGCTCCTTTATGTTACCATTACCAGACCCGATATCTCATTTGTTGTTAGTCGGGTGAGCCAATTCATGGAGCAACCACGTCAGGTACACATGGATGCTATACAAATGATTCTTAGGTACCTTAAAACATCTCCGGGTGCAGGACTATTGTTTAAAAAGGGGAAAGAGGTTACCATCTCAGCATGCGTGGAAGCAGACTATGCAGGGTGCCCAAAGGAGAGGAAGTCCACAACTGGGTTTGCCATATACATCAGAGATTCTCTTGTCTCATGGAGAAGCAAGAAGCAAACCGTTGTAGCTAGATCTAGTGCTGAGTCAGAATATAGGGCAATGGCCCAGGCTACTACAGAAATGATGTGGACTCGAGCTGTGCTTACAGATTTACATATAGAGGTTCCTCTTCCTATGGCACTGGAATGTGACAATCAGGATGCTATATTCATTGCAAATAATCTAGCATTTCATGAACGTACCAAGCACATCGAATTTGATTGTCATTACCTACGAGATATGATCCAGAAAGGTTTTATCTCTACATCTCATGTCAGCTCAGGGGATCAGACTGCAGATAGATTCACCAAGGCCCTACTCAGAGGGTCCTTTCAGAAATGTTCGTCCAAGCTGAACGTGATCGACATCTATGCTCCATCTTGAGGGGGAGTGTAGCGATATATTATGTTTTCATGTAATGTTTCTTAATTATCTTTCTACTTGTGTATGACCCCTGTAATTTACCCATAGGCTCATCTCCTATATAAGAGAGCCTAGGGTTATGGAATAAACTAAGAAAAACGTTTTACCCCAACAATAATTCGGTTGGTATTCGGTTTGGGTCTAAAAAATTACTATCCGTGACCCGATCAAATAAAATTGGGTGAAGTAATTCGGGTTTGGATTTGGGCCGTTTGGATTGGGTCAAATCAAACTTTAGAAGTCTAATTTTGATATATTAAAATCTCATATTAGTTTTATGTTATTCATTTATTTTTTCTCATAAATCGTAAGCGAGATATGAATCTAAACAATTCATAAGCTTGTGTCGGCATGTAGTTTATCACAGGATGTTTCTAATATGACATTAATATATATATATATATATATATATATATATATATATTATGATGATGAGAAATCCAGCACCAAAAAAAAGAAAAAGAAATGGAGCATACTGGTGACCAAAATACGTCTCTCTTTGTGGTCTCACCATCAAATTTGGTGTAGAATTATGGATGGGCGGTATTTAATCTAAGAAATATAAGGAACACACACAGATGACAAACGACCACCTTTCATGTGGCAGTTCGGTTTTTTTAATGAAAAGAAGGTGGCCTCCCTATCTGGGACCCACCACCAAAATGCATTATATAATATTATAATATTAAAGCTATTACATCATTTCATCATTAGTACATACAACGCAAACCGTGAACTCACGAACACCACGACACCCCCACCGCCCTGAGATGATTGACTACCTTCTCAACATAGAAATGACGTCCCTTGAAGATGACATCATTTCTGTCACACCGGATCGATCACAAAATCGCAAAAGATAGGGAGCTTGCTTCACCTCCACTGCCGCAAGCTGCTCTGATATCCCTCCAAAAAGTTCCCCCCCTACGACTCTCCAACCACGCGGGCCCAGCTTTGGCCCACACCTCTGCTGATAGTGGACAAGAAAAAAATAGGTGGTCTGCGTCCTCCGCCGCCGCACCGCATCTATCGCATCTAGTCTCTTGTTTTCGCAGCAGGTGCCCCCACCGGGCCTTGGTCAGAATCTTTCCAAAACGAAACAACCACATGAAAACTTTGACCTGGTTCGGCACCCTACTCTTCCAAATCAGACCAGTATCAGCCACCACCTCCTGCTCCCCTCCCCCTCATTCATAAGAAAGTGATAAGCCCTTCCTCACTGTGAATCTTCCATCATTCCAAATGAATTGATCCCTCCCGGTTGATGGTGCCCCAACCTCCACAAGCTCCGACTGCAAGGCTAGGAATTCTTCAAACCGCTGGTCAGATAAGCCAGAAGATGATGTGGTAGTTCGGTTGGGTCAGGTAGATTAAAATCAAGGATCGTTCAAATTAACAATTCGGGTTTTTTTGGGTGGGTTGCAGGCAGAACACTTTGAACCCATCCACCGAACCCAAAAATCAAATAAATATTATACCCGACCCAAAATCCATATAACTCAACCCATTTCAACCATTTTTGAAAGGTTTGGGTAATGCCCAGCCTTGGGTGCTATGCCTACTGAAGGTCTGCAATCTGAAGCGCTTTAAGGGCTATATTTGCACATGAAGACAGCTTCCATCTGATGACTTTCCTCTATAGGATTTAAAAACTTCGTTTTTAAAAAACTTGATCCCTGTTGATATTTCCCATTCGGAAAACAGTTAAGTCAGTGCAACTGACTTTCAGATAAGGGCCTCAACTATCTATTGACCACTTTCAACCTTATTTGCTTGGGATTGGATTGTTATCTCAACCTATTAGGCTAACTTTATACCATGGACTCCTAAAGCAAGTACAATTCGAGATGACCTTTCTATCTGATTTAAAAATTTCAAGTTTGAATACATTGATTATATTATATTTTTGATGCAGATCAAGATTTGTGAATGTTGGTTGGATATGGGGCAGGAAAACCATTCAGTCACCCTATACTTCATATACAGATGTTGAATGGATCCATATTTCGATTGGCATGGCAAATTTAGATGGCACCAGTGTACCTTTAAAAATTGGTTTGTTAAATTTCAATTCTCTTGAGATCAACAAATGGAAGCAGTTAATACCCCATGCAGAATATTCTATCGTGCATTTGAAACATGCTGATAAAAGCATCACTTGGGAAACACTATATCCTGAATGGATTGATGAAGAGGAAGAATACGAAGTTCCTAAATGCCCAAAACTTCCTGACCCCTTGGTGCCAAACCGGTCCCAGTTAGATATTATTGCTGTCAAACTTCCTTGCACCAGATCAGCTGAATGGTCCAGAAATATCGCCAGGTTGCATCTGCAACTTTCAGCAGCCAAAATTGCTGCATCTCACGGACAAGGACGCGGTCAGGTGCATGTCCTACTCGTGACTGAGTGCTTCCCCATACCAAATCTCTTCAAGTGCAAGGATCTTGTTTATAGAGAAGGGAATGTTTGGATTTACAAGCCAGATATAATAGCCCTGAGAGAGAAGCTGCAACTTCCAGTTGGGTCATGTGAACTTGCTATCCCGCTCAAAGCAACAGGTTGGTTATTTATATGTTTATCTTCCATGTTAGCCCATACTTCCCCTCTCTTATTAGTTGTTGCTGCCAAATATAATAATCATTTGATGGAAGTTCTCTTACGTGTGAATTTGTCTTCTACTATCTGCTAATCAGCACACTATTACTCTGAAGCACCACTTCGAGAAGCATATGCTACCATACTGCACTCTGCCCATGTGTATGTTTGTGGAGCTATTGCGGCAGCTCAAAGCATCCGCATGGTCGGTTCTACAAGGGACCTTGTGATACTTGTAGATGAAACTATCAGTAATCACCATAGAGGGGGGCTTGAAGCTGCAGGTTGGAAGGTTAGAACGATTCAACGAATCCGAAATCCCAAGGCTGAGCGAGATGCTTACAACGAGTGGAACTACAGCAAGTTTAGGCTCTGGCAGCTAACTGACTACGACAAGATCATTTTCATAGATGCTGACCTACTGATCCTACGAAATATAGATTTCCTATTTGCGATGCCTGAGATCACTGCAACAGGCAACAATGCCACCCTCTTCAACTCCGGTGTGATGGTTGTCGAGCCTTCCAATTGCACGTTTCAGTTGTTGATGGATCACATCAATGAGATAGAATCATATAATGGAGGGGATCAAGGTTATCTAAATGAGATATTTACTTGGTGGAACCGGATACCAAAGCACATGAATTTCTTGAAACATTTCTGGGTTGGAGATGAGGATGACAAGAAATTGAAGAAGATCCAACTTTTTGCTGCAGAGCCTCCAATCCTCTATGTTCTCCACTACTTGGGTATGAAACCATGGCTATGCTTCCGGGATTATGATTGCAACTGGAATGTAGACATACTGCAGGAGTTTGCGAGCGATATCGCACACAAGAGGTGGTGGGAAGTGCACGATGCAATGCCAGAAAACCTGCAACACTTCTGTCTGCTCAGTTCAAAGCAGAAAGCGGCACTGGAATGGGACCGGAGACAGGCAGAGAAAGCGAATTACTCAGATGGGCATTGGAAGAGGAAGATTGCGGATAAGCGATTGACCACCTGCTTCGAGGAGTTCTGCTTTTGGGAGAGCATGTTGTGGCACTGGGGCGAGACAAACTGGACTGACAGCAGCAATCCACCCCCTCCAGTGACAATCAAATAGGTCATCGAGATTGTAAATCCATTCGTTTACCCAAAAGCATTAATGCTTAGATCTTATAGTTGGGAGCCCTAATGGGACGTGAAAACATAGGCTGGTTTTCCCAGTTCGGCCGCAACCATTTTCATGTTGTTTGCATATTTCTTTACAGGTTAGAATCATGAGAGCTGCAGGTCCCATAACATTTGAGATGATGCCATCTTTTTTACTATACAGTATAGTAGCATAAGATAAACATTGCTTAAATTTTTTTGGTAGTTCGTCTCTTTTGCCCCTTTCTGCTGGACTTAACATTTACGGATTTATCACCACATAGTATCCCTTTTTCTTTACGTTGTATTCATTATGAAGATTCATTCTAGTGTATTTCTAACTTTCACAAAAAAACTGCACCTGCATAAAAAAGAAAAAAATAAAACTCAGTTCCCCAACTACATACCTATAACCTTAAATTTTGAAAAACTATTAATTTTTGTATAACTTTAAGGTTTAGAAATGTGGTATGCATTACCTTTTCTTTAAGTATGGATGACCGCACCTTTTTTAAAAAAAATTAAAACGGCAATGAATACTTAAGACAATATAATTCTTCCCACACTATAATAATAAGACACTTCCTGGATAGCATTCTTCGTGTTTGGTCTAGCCGATCTAAATTGCTACGTCATTTGCTCTATACTCGCATCCTCTGTATTGCCTCAGACGGTGTATCGACCGAGAACTTAAGCGCATTTAAATTGGCCCACCATCGCATATCTTTCCTTCTCTACAATTTCACCAAAAAGAATGTAGTGAATTCCGTCGTAAATCAATGTGACATCACATCACATTCCTCATTCTTCAACCTCCCTAACCATCACAGCAGGTTACTCCAACCCAATCCAGTAACCAAACATGCCTCTAGAGATATCAAGAAAAAAAGTGTGTTCTGTGTTCTCTTGTCCATTGACAATGACGATACCATTGTGTGGCTCGATCGAGATATGCGAGCAACAATATGCAAATTTACAAGGACATGTAAAATGCTCAGCCGTACGTTATATTAATCATCATGCATGTTAATGCGTATTTGAATATACATTCAGCATGATATGGTTGATTTGGTGGAGGGCAGCGACGACACTCCTTCATGCAACATGGAGGATGTGTACATGAGGGTAATGTGTCTATCTCATTGATTGCGCACATATACACTCACACATTGATACACATGACAGTGCATGCACTCATGCACACACACCCACATGCACGCGTGCACACACATGTATGTATTTCTGCATTCATGTGTGTAGGCATAAACACATACAAATATGGGAGAAGGGAACATGCACATGGGTTCACGCAACTTTTCTACAACCACTTTGAATTTGGAAGGACACCATGATGATATATGATGATCTATATCATCCAAGGTTTCATTTCAAGAAAAAACCAATAAATAAATAAATACAGTTGAATTTGGAATGACACCATGTGATATAATGTGATATATAGTGATCTAATCCCCTCTCCAATCTCTCATGTTTCATTTCAACAAAATTAAAAAATAAATAAAGGGTTTTTATCAGTTCTATCTCTTTGAGATATTTGCAATATCAATTATGCCCTTCCTTTTTTGGGAATATTAGTTCTTCCCCTAACTTCTTACATAATGATCACATGTGCCCATCTATTAGTCTGGCTGTCAATTATTGAACTAAACTATGATTTATTCAAATCATGTTGTAGTTAAAAGGGGCATAATAGGGGAAAAACTCTTAGCTCATCCTCCATCCCATCCTCCTGTTCTACCGCACCCTCGTCCTCGATGGTGATGACAAGATTGAGCTTCTTCATTTTCGAGCTTCATTAATGCATTTGCTGGTCGAAGGTGAACCCTTCTCGTAGAGCTGATCTACAACACGTATGAGGATAGCCTGTTGACAACAAAGGAGAACACTCATTACCTGGAGTTTAATAATGCTATCAGAGCACGTATCTGATACTTAATAGAACCTTTAATGGAGATAAATACCATCATTCAATCCCTTGCCAATGATCAGGCACTCCATCCGCCCCTATCGTTCCAACTTGGGGTTAGGGATGATCGTGGTGGATGTTGTTGGACCTGTAATGGAAAAGAGGGCTCGAGCTTGTTGCTTGACCTTGTTGTTGAGGGCCACAGGTCTCTATTAAAGGTCAATGGAACATGGAACGTGTAGATAGGATCTCTTAAATGGTGACAATGGAATGGAGCTCAGCTTGACAGCTCCGCCTTCCTCTTCACTCTGAATACTTGTGGGATGTCATGTTGGGAAATCGAGGGATTCCCTTAACATGTCTTGGAAAGGATGACTAGGAGCGGAACGTTTCCCACAAGGGAGTCGAGAATAATAATCGTAGCACAATAATCAAGCAACTACAAAGAGATGAGAAATTTACGTGGGAAAACCCCCCTCGATGTGAGAGAGGGAAAAAACCCACAAGGCATGACGACCCGCAACAAAATCCACTAGGTCGGAAAAATAATAGGGCACAATATCTTCTCAGTTTTTTTACAAAACAAAACTGAAACTCACTTACAAGAATAAAATCAGATAACTGTCACCTTGTACTTGGAGAACACGATACCATTGCTTCTCCTCGTTACGAGTTGTCCATCCTCGTGCGCAATTCTTCCTTGCGCAGATGCACCTCACGCCTCTACAGGATGCTCTTCACGCCCCTGCGGGCTGCTCTTCGCGCCTTGCATGGGCTATTTCTCTCCTTGCTTGGAGAGAGAGAACTAAGAGAGAAGAGAGGGAGAGATGCTTGAGTTGGGATGATCCCCAATGCCATGCATGGGATCTTATTTATACTACTCTTGCCTCTTCTTTCTCCTCCTAGTCCTATTTGGAATAGGAAACACAAGTCCTACTCCTATTGCAAATAGGACCCCAAGGGGATAATTGTTCAGCAACCTCCATCCCCTTTTTTTCTTTATTTTTGGGAACAGATAATAACAAACAACCTCCCCTCCGATCCCAATGGGGAGGTGTCTCCAAGAAGATGATCTCTGAGAGGTGACACCACTCAACTCTCTACAGAGCTGCAGCTTGTCACGAGTCACGAC
This sequence comes from Ottelia alismoides, assembly GCA_037367405.1. Classification (NCBI taxonomy): domain Eukaryota; kingdom Viridiplantae; phylum Streptophyta; class Magnoliopsida; order Alismatales; family Hydrocharitaceae; genus Ottelia; species Ottelia alismoides. The sequence continues at coordinate 495,771 of JAZKJV010011708.1, read as the reverse complement.
CTTCGTCAGCATATCTGATGGATTTTCATCTGTGTGGACCTTTTCCAAAAAGAGATGCTTCTTGTCAATAACATTTCTCAGCCAATGATATTGCACGACTATATGCTTTGTGTGAGCATGGCACATCGTGCTCTTGCTCAGATCAATGGTGCTCTGGCTATTACAGAAGACAATCGGCCTGCTGTCTTCACATCCAAGTTCATCAAGAAATCATTGTAACAACAACACTTCTTTTCATGCTTCTATTGTTGCAATGTACTCGGCTTCAGTTATTGAGAGTGGAATGCATTATTGAAACTTGGATTGCCACGAAATCTCCCCCCCCCCTACGAAAGTGAAAATGTACCTGGAAGTCGATTTCCTATGATCCACATCTCATGCCATGTCAGCATCTATGTATCCACAGAGTTTGGGATCTGACCTCCCAAACATCAGACACATACTTGACGTCCCTCTTAAGTATCTCAGAATCCACTTTACTTCTTCCCAATGATCCTTCCCCGGATTCGACATGAATTTGCTCACTACGCCCATGTCACGAGCAATGTCAAGTCTGATGCAAACCATGGCGTACATAAGGTTGCCAACTATGGACTTGTAAAGAATCTTGGTCATATCAACTTTCTCCTCAAAGTGGACGGACATGTCTCTTTCGTCAATTTGAAATGAGCGGCAAGAAATGTGCTGACAGGCTTCGCATTCTTCATATTGAACTGCTCCAGAATGCGTTCAACATACTTCTCTTGTGACAACCACAACCTGTGCTTCTTCATGTCGCGAGTGATCTGCATCCCAAGCATGTTGCTTGCCTTTCCCAAATCCTTCATCTCAAATTCCCTGGAGAGTTCCCTTTTAAGCTTTGCAATCAATTTGGGATCATGACCAACCATCAGCATGTCATCCACAGAGATCAATACGATAATGAACCTGCTATTGGGAAGACGTCGAACGTACACACATGGATCTATTGTAGTCTTCTTGAAGTTCTGCTTCGTCATTAAGGCATCAAACTTCAAGTACTATTGTCTAGGGGCTTGTTTCAAGCCATAGAGACTCTTTATCAGTCTGCAAACCATGTGCTCTTTCCCTTTCTCCTGGTAACCCCGTGGTTGCTCCATGTAGATCTCTTCCTTCAAGTCACCGTGAGGAAAAGTCCTCTTCACGTCCATCTGCTCTAGCTCAAGGTCTAGGCTTGCAACAAAGCCTAGCACCACTCTCATAGAATTCATCTTCACAACTGGTGAGAAGATCTCATCATAGTCCACGTCGTCTTTTTGACTGAATCCCTTCACAACCAATCTGGACTTGCACTTCAGTTGCTTGCCACCATCATCTGACTTCAGCTAGTAGACCCACTTGTTCTTTAGCTCTCTCTTTCCTGCAGGAAGCTCAACAAGATCATATGTATGATTTTTCTTCAAAGATTGCATCTCTTCATTCATTGCAATCTGCCAATGATCTCTCTCCTTATGCTCTTGTGCCTCCTCAAAAGTGCTTGGCTCATCATGATCAGTTAGCATCACGTACTGGGAAGTAAGATAGTGGGATGATGGCTGATGTGCCCTCCTAGATATCTTGACCCGAGGCTCTGATGCATCTGCTTCTTGATGAGGTTGCTCCCTCTGCCCAGGATCCCATGGACCTGCAACAACGAGATCTGGATCTGGATCATGTTGTTTTGGTTGTACATCTTCTCCATCTATACCTGGTACTGGAGAAGGATCTGATTCCCCATCGCTGTCATCATCCATAGCAATCCCATCCGAGTCAACATCACCACTGTCGTCCTCAGCCAAAGTCTGGTTCTCATAGAAAATCACATTTCTATTCTCGGTGATGGTCTTCTTCCTTGGCTCTCAAAGTCGGTATCCAAACTCCTGATCTCCATAGCCAACAAAAATATAGGGCACTACCTTGTCATCAAGCTTCTTCCTATGTTCCTTCGGTATAAATACATAAGTTTTGCATCCGAATACCCTCGTATGAGCATATGCGGGATCCTTTCCAGACCGAATGCGCTCTGGAACCTAAAAATTCAAGGGAACAGATAGAGATCGATTAATCAAGTAGCAGGAGGTTTGAACCACCTCAGCCCAAAAGGTCTTGGGTAGCTTCGTTGTCTTCAGCATGCATCGAACTCTTTCCGCAATGGTCCTATTCATCCGTTCAACGATACCATTGTGCTTGGGTGTGTCGGGATCTGTCCTTTCATGCTTGATCCCGTGCTCTATACAGTAGCTCTGGAAGCTGTGAGAGGTGTACTCCCCTCCATTGTCTTTGCGCAAACATTTCAACACTTTGCATGTCTTGTGCTCCACCATGGCATGAAATTTCCTGAAGCAATCAAAGACTTGATCCTTCGTCCTCAGCATATAGACCCACACCTTCTTTGATGCATCATCAATGAAGGTCAGAAAATACTTGTTTCCACCCAAAGGTGCTATGTCCATGGGACCATACACATCAGAGTGAATCATCTGCAGAAGGTCTTCCTTCACCTTTGATCTGGTTATGAAAGGTGCACTCTTGTTCTTTCCAACCACACATGAATCACAAGGTGATAACATTATGTCAGTATGACATGGTATCAACTCCTTCCTGCTCAAAAGTTGTAAGCCCTTTTGGCTTATGTGTCCGAGCTGACGATTCCAGAGATTCGACGTGTCAGCACCACTAGCATGTAGGCTATCATCCATGACCTTCACCATAGTCTTGTAGAGCGTGCAACACAACCTGCCTCTTACCATGATAAGAGAGCCCTTACTGATCTTGCATCTACTGTTGCCATAATTCAGATGGTAGCCTTCCCTATCCAGTTGAGATCCAGATATGAGGCTAAGCCGCAAGTGAGGAACGTGCTCGACATCCTGCAGAGTCATTGCACATCCAATATCAGTCTGAACTGAGACGGTGCCCATGCCAATGATCTTGGAGTAATTTTTATTCCCCATCTTGACTCTCCTAAAATCTCCCTCTGTATAGGAAGTGAAGAACTCCCTGTGTGAAGTCACGTGGTAGGAGGCGGCCATGTCAACGACCCACTCAGAGTCATCCCCTATATGTAGAAACTGCTCCTGAATAGTGAGAACCAACTGATCCTCATTGTCATCAGTTGTTGATGCAACAACGTTCTCATGTTCATCTTTCTTCTGATTCTTTTTTGATTATGATTGCTCTCTTTTTAAGACTCTACAGTCTCTCTTCTAGTGACCATGCTTGTTGCAATGATGGCACTTTCCTCTGTCCTTGGACTTCTCCCTGGGTCTCTCCCGTGATTTTCCCCTACTACTTGGCCTGCCTCTTCTTTAAACTTCATACACATGTGGATAAGAGGACTCTCCAGATGATCGTCATCTGATTTATTCATTCAAGAGACTGCTCTTGACCATAGGGATGGTCAACTTGCCATTTATAGCAGAGTTGTAATCACCAAGGTTTCCCAACTATCTGGCAGGGAACCCTGTAGAAGAAGCACCTTTAGTTCATCATCTAACGCCATGTTCATGGTACTAAATTGATTGATGAGACCTTGAAACTCATTCAAATGCACAGCAACCTTCATCCTGTCCTTGTACTTCAGATTTATCAACTTCAGAATCAAGAATGTCTTGTTGGTGGTTGTCTTTTCCTCATAGAGCTCTGCTAGTTTCTCCCACATTTTCTTTGCATTTATTTCTTCTGCGACATGGTGGAATACTGATAAGTCCAGCCACTTTCGGATGGTACCGACTGCTTTCTCGTTTAGCTTCATCCAGTCACCTGCGGACATGCCCTCGGGCTTTGATGTTTCTCCTTCCACCAGATCATGGAGGTCCTTGCAATACAAGATGTCCTCCATCTTGGACTTCCATATTTGCCAGTTCATGCTTGTCAACTTGATCATCGTGCTTTCATCATCCTTCCCCATCTCAACAACGTGAGCTCTGATACCACTTGTTGGGAAATCGAGGGATTCCCTTAACTTGTCCTGCAAAAGATGACTAGCAGCGGAACGTATTCTCCACACGAGAACCAAGAATAATAATCGTAGCACAATAATCAAGCAACCACCGAGAGACGAAAATTTACGTGGGAAAACCTTCCTCGATGTGAGAGAGGGGGAAAACCCACGAGGCACAACAACCCGCAACAAAATCCACTTGGTCAGAAAAATAAGAGGGCACAATATCTTCTCAGTTTTGTTGTCCAACAAAGGCTCGGTTATAAGAATAAAATTAGATAATTGCCACCTTGTACTTGGTTAAGACGATACTGTTGCTTCTCCTCGTCATGAGTTGTCCCTCCTCGTGGACAATTCTTCCTCGTGCGTATGCACCTCACTCCTCTACGGCTGCTCTTCACGCCCCTGTGGGCTGCTCTTCGCACCTTGCGTGGGCTACTTCTCTCCTTGCTTGGGGAGAGAGAACTAAAAGAGAAGAGAGGGAGAGATGCTTGAGTTGGGATGATCTCCAATGCCATGCACTGGGTCTTATTTATACTACTCTTGCCTCCTCTTTCTCCTCCTAGTCCTGTTTGGAAAAGGAAACACAAGTCCTACTCCTATTGCAAATAGGACCCAGTCCTACTCCTAAGGGGATAATCGTTCAACAACCTCCATCCCATTTTTTCTTTATTTTTGAGAACGGATGATAACCAACATGTTAGAGGCAGTGGGAAGGGGGCGCAGAAGGTCAGGGTCAAAGGTAGTCAAGTAGACAGTGAGTAGGGGACGAAGGGGGTTGAGGGGTGGTGGGGGTGCTTGATATTAGGGGCAACTAAGGAGGAGGTTGGGGGGAGGGGCAATGCAGGATCAAAGGAGGTTAAGGGTGGGGCTGGGCGACAAGGAGGTAGGGAGGAGGATGGAGTAGAGGGGGTGGAGGGGGCTGGAAAGGGAGGGGTGGGCAGAAGAGGAGAATGGGTCTGGGGAGGAGGACGGGAGGGGTGGAAGGGGAGGGTGGTTGGAGGAGGAGACAGATGGGGTAGAGGAGGAGGAGGGGCTGGGGAGAGGAGGGAGGGATGGAAGGAGAGGGGCAATTGGAGGAGGATGGGGCGGTCATCCTCATAAGAGGGCTCGAAAGGGGAGGGCGGTCGAAGGAGGAGGAGGGACTGGAAGGGGAGGTGGAGGATGGGGCAGAGGAGGAGGGGGAGGGGATGTATTTGGATAAAGAATGGAAGACCTTTCAACACTTGTTTTTTATCTAATTCCGCTTGTGTCTCCAAAGTTAACGTATGTTTGCGTTGGTGATGGACGACAACTAACCCGAAGGGCACAAGTGATCATTGTGTAAGAATTTAGGGGCAGAACTGATATTGCCAAAAATTTGGAGGCATAACTGATATTATAATATCTCAGAGGGGCACAACAGATAAAAACCCATAAACAAAATTGTTTTTTGCGACAATGTGTATTATGTGTCCGCGTGTGTGTATGTGTGTATATGTATGTATGCATATATATACACTTTAGCCAAAACTATGTAATTATTGTACTTTCTATATGTATAAATTTCAAAAAAAAAATTTAAAATTTTTTAATGAGTAAAGATTCTATAAAATTCTTTAAAATTCTATGGTAATTGTAATTAAACAATCTCTTTTATTTTTAAGTGTTATAAAACCCTTGTATAAAAGCCTCTAAAATTTGAATTAAAATTCTTTTATAAAACATGTACATAAAATCATGGTAAATAATGTATTAAAAGATGTAATGATAAAATCCGTAAAGCACTTAATATATATATATATAATTTGTAATTGTTGAATCAATTTTTAGATTTTTAAAAAGTATGTATAATTGTTGCAATTGGTAGAATTCTTAAGTGAATAGAATTTTCTGTGTGTTTATGGTATTTTATAAGTAATTTTTTGCTTTTTAATTGATTTTGATGTGTATTTGTTTTCTTGTTGTTTTATGTGTACCTATGTGATGCGTATACACGTAAATGATTTGTATTTTTTATGTATTTTATGTTTTTAGTGATTTCAATTTTTTTTCAGTTTTTTATTTGTACTTTGTAAATTTATTTAGTTTTTAATACAAGAGTGAATTAGGCTTTAAAAGCATTACGAATAAAGGGAATGTGTAACATTTTTCATTTAAATGATAATACATAAACACTCAAAAATTAGATTTTAAAATATGCTTGAATTATATTTTTTTACCAATTTAATATTTTTGGGGTATTTATAAGCTTTTTTATGGATTTTAGAAATTGATTTGATTGGAGAACATTGAAATAAAATCAAACTGCACCTATTTTTTTAGGGTAGTATACAATACATGAAGAATGGATCTTATTTTTGTTTTGTAGAGGACTGTAATACATCATAATTATATATTGTACATATTTTCCTGATTTTTTTATGACTTCTTATGCTTTTATTACATTTTTATATTTTTAGGATTTTAATGTATATGTTGTTATTTTTTAATTGATTTTTGTATATGTTTTAACATGCACTAATATCTCTGTAAACTTTCACTTGTTTAGAATTATTTATTTAGGTTTTGTTTTAGATTTTTAATTTTAATGATTTTTAGAGTAAAAAATGTTTTTAAGAATTTTTGATTAAAATTAGTAAATGATGTTAATAAACTGAAAATATACGTGATATAATATTTTAATACATATCCTAGGATTTATTTTTATGTTGTTTTAAGAATTGTATTTAATATAGAAGTAATAATATTTTATTTATTCTTTAGTATAGCGATTTAGTTCAGTTACTTGTTATTATTTAAATAATAATAATACACGCTATTATTAAAAGAGTACGGGACAAAAAGATGTAAAATCACTAGAGAAGCCACTTGACTAGACCACGTGACAGAGTTCAGTGACACTTATTAGGAAAAACACAAACTCCATAGGGTATATATATAATACTTCCCGATTATTTACATCGGTGGGATAAAAGATGCCACCCACTTGAAATATGAAATCTTGGCTTCTTCAAATTACATGAAGAGGTGCCATATGAAATCCTGACTTCTTCGGAAGTGCATGAAAAGGAGCACCCTACTTGGAATCAGAGATAAGATAAATAAAACCTGCTTTACACCATTTCTCAATCTATTTTCCTCCATTTTCATAAGTTTGGATTTGGTGTATGTTAAAACTCAAGGAAGGGTTTAGCATCATCGTCAATGTATATGTAGTGTGAACAGAGAGCATGGTTTATCCACGTATATTGAACATGCTCTAGCCTAATGGCTTGCAATTCTTTTCAAGAGTGTTTAGCAAGCCAGGCTCTATAAATGATCAAAATGAAGAACATGAACTGAAATCAAAACATGCGGGGAAACTACTGCTGGTGTTGCTGCTGCTGGTAGTGCTGTGTCATGGGTGAAGTGGAGACTGGTCTTCTTGCCTTTTGAAAACTCGTTGTTGGTGGCGGTGGTGCTCGTAATTGCCTTATTCTTCTTTTTCGATTTTTTCTTCTGATTTTTCAGAATTTTCCTTGGATTCGAATCCCCTTGTTGATCTTTGGATTCAAATCCCCTTGTTTATTCTTGAAGTGGTATTGCTGTTGTTGGTGCTCTTCATCCCCGTAGTTCTCCTTAGGTACATTCTCATCGGTATCCTCCTCTCTTTGTCTCCTTACCACTTCTGAGAGTGATATGGTGAGTACCATGCAGTAGTTATTCATGTTCTAAATGAAAGAATCCAAATAATACACATAATCCTTTTGACGATTCTATCAATGGTTCGGGTTGTTGGAATTAACCTGAACATGTGCTTGAATGGAGGCCTTGGGTGCTGTGAACTCATCATGAAAATATTATAGACTGTTGATATCGTCTCTCTGGCCATGCTTCACGTTGTGGATGGGCTTGAGCTTGTCTAGGATCCTTTAGATGTCAGAGGGGTCAGAAGAGGATGCCTTGTGCTCTTGCCTATAGTAAGGCTGTTGTGGATTCTAATGGGAACGAGCAGGTCCCTGCTAGACCTGCTGGTTGTACTGCTACTGAGGGTGGTAATGCTAATATTTAAGGGATCCCTAATGTCCATGGTTTTGTTGTTGCTGAGGGGTAAGAACTGACGGTGTTGGTACTATTATGGGCATTGAGGGTGCTCCTGTGACTGATACTGTGCAGGGTAGGGGTCATGGCTAGGGATGTCAATGGGTCAGGTTTGGGACACACATCAATATTCTCAAACCCATATCTATTTATAAAATCACTACCCATACCTGCTCATTTATTAAACGGGTAATTTCTAGCAGGTACTCATATACCCGTCGGATACCTGTGCACCCAATAGTTAACTACATATTCGACACAAAAAATCTTAAGCTATTCATAAATGTACACAAGATGTTTCACACATAGATTAAAGAGAGGGAGTCATGTAATATGATGATGCATAAAGACGTGCAAGGTGTAGAGAAAATTAAAGGTTTATATAAGTTAGATATTTGACTTGTTTGGCATGATGATTTTTATTTATTAAAGACACAAAAAGCTAATTGAATATGAATAAATGAACATAAAAGAAAAAAGTGAGTTGGCTTTTCTATTTGTATATCAATACCTATCAGATATGAAATGGATTTAACTAGTTTGACTAAAATGCAACACACACATTTATATTTCTTATATTTTATTCGAGTTTGGGGTGGGTTCATATTTGGGTACTTACAAGGTAATCTCAAACCCATGACCATACTCGCATGGATAGTAAATTCAAAATCCAAACCTGTTCAAAAGTAGAAGGGACAGGTTTCGAGTCCTTAAATGGGACGGGCTCGAGCGAGGTACATGATGGTAGAACAAGATTGACATTCCTAGTCATGATTGATATCCCGTTCACCTCCCCCACTTGTGGAGGCTCCTCTGTCACTTTCTCGGTGGATGGATCTTTGTATTGGCTCTGGTGGGCAACAGATTGCTCCTAATCCCACATGTTTTGTTCTCCCTGCACATGCTACTTCTGAATGTGGTGTACTCGGTAGATGGGAGCTGGGGATGTAGATGGGGTAGTTTTTCCGATCTTTGACACCTTCTTAGCTAATTCCTTCATATACCTAGGTAACCTGGCAAGGCTCTCCAACTTGGTGAGCTTGTGTAGCTCATTCACTTTCTTCTCGATTTGGATGACCTTAGTCAAATTGTTAGAAATGATCCTCATGTTGGGGAGTAAGTCATTGGCCCTGGTTTTCTCCAACCATATTGTTGATCTTATGACTCATTGAATTTATCATTTTCTCTATTACTTCCATTTTATCCAACTTTTAAGCAATAAATTGGAGGTCCTATGCAGAAGAGATATCACTAGTGTGTGTTTGTACTCCACATCCTCGATTGACTTCTTATGTTGAGTATATTGATCGAAAGAGAAATTATTTATAGAATTCTCATCTATATACTCAAATAATATTTAAACATATTCGTCATCCATATTGATGCAATTTCCTCCACATGGCCCATCAACAACCTTCCTATATTTCTCATTCAATCCACCATAAAATAGTGGGGAAAAGTTTTCATTTCTCAATTCCATGGTGAGGGTATTTCCATTGTAAATCCATATATATATATATATATAGGATTTCTTTCAAATAGGACAATGTCCTTCCTAAGTTCAGGAAGGCCAACCCCCTTTTTGTATAAAACATGATGACTTTAGTAGAATACATATACAATTTTGTATTATAATGTGCAGTTTTAATGTTTGTATTATAATGCACAGTTTTCTATGCGACTTTGTATTTATAACGTGCACCTATAATACAAACTGTATACATATTCTACTAAAGTGTTCATGTTTTATACAAAAAAGAGCCGGCCTTCCTGAACTCAGGAAGGACCGCGTCCTATTTGAAAGACCCCCTATATATATCATAAGCCTCATGTATCACTTCATTATATTTTGGGGAGAATGAGGAGGTTTGTTGCCTAGGAGAATTGGTTAGGCTAATTGAAGAAACCTTTTTTAAGAAAGCTTTCTTATGGTCGAGTGAGAGAATGAAAGGTGTCCAGTAATTGCTAAGCCATTGACTTGCTTTATCCTTGAGTGAGAATGGAAATGCATTCATGTAAATGTATTCTTACTCAATCTCATCAATACTAACAGTGTCACATCAAGGAAATCCTGCCAATGTTGGAAATGATCCTTGGCATCTAATCCATGGAATTTTATGAGAAGAAAGATGGTGTTGGATTTTATTTCAAAATTTTTGATGGCTTGTTGGGTTCAAAGCCATGAATAAGGATTTTTACATGTGAGGACATAAAGCTCATGCATATGAATGAAAACATCACTCATCCATTGGAAAAAGACTTCGTATCTAGCTCGAGTCTCAGCCATTTGCCAGAGCTATTCGACCATGTTAGGATTGTCTCCCATGGCTTTCGGTTTGATTTCATCTCTTAGCTCAATTTTGGGTTCAGACATAGAAGATCATTTGAGAACCTCAGAGATGATGAAAGGGATCATACTCAAATGGGTCATGAACATGGTTTTCCTTAATAATCTTCTACTAAGATGCACAATCTATCCCAAGACATATTTTCAATTTACCAATACTTGTGTGATTGTCATATATCTAATCTTTTCAAGATTTTTATTTTTTTCAATAAAAATCAAGCACAGAAATGTTGACCTAGACTTTATTCATAAAATAAGGGATGGTTAAATTTCTGCATTTAGTTGGATTTAATTTCAACTAGAAAGTATGGGCACAAGTATACAAACAATAAACTGACTACCCATATTTTTTGAGGACGATGCCAATTGAGATGTCCTTTAGTCACCCACTCTTCTAAGGTTCCCTCATTGAAAAGTAGGTAAAGTTTTTTAAGTGCAATACTCAATAAATTTATGTAGGATTTTGGCTATACCAAGATTTTCTTGTTTGTTCATGTGAAATTGTATACAATATGCAACACTTCAAGCACTTCATACTGATTGATGTCCAAGCTTGTAGTGATCTTCCAAACACTTTATTTTTATTTGAAACAATAATAAGAGATTATAAACAAAAATAAGAAGTGAGCATAAAAAGTTTGTGCAATGGTGCATGTCCCAGCAAGGATATCAAAATGAAAGCGTGAGAACTAGTGTGCTCAAATGTGGATTTAGGTGTTTTTGTGAACACACAAAGAGTTGCAATGCGCTAGTAGAGAATATAGAGCCAAGTTCAGACATCGATCACATGGATATAATGTTTTTATCACAAAATTTAGAGAATAAATTAGCTCGAAACATTAATGCAAGACACAGTCTTCTATTAACTTTTAGAGATCAAAATTTAATAAAATACATCAATCGATTATAGGCGTTTTTAGGATTTTTCGCAAATTTTAGGAATTTTTGGCTATTTTTTATTTATTTTCAAAGATCAGGGTCATAGTGCAATAAAAATAAAATGCATGGACGAAGCTGTAATTTTGAAAAGTGATTAGGATTGGACAAAAAAGTCTAATTCTTTTTATATTTTAATTTCTTAATGATTTGGGTAAATTCAAAATCATAAATAAAGTTTCAGTTGCAAATGCATTCTGATTGAATTGTAATTTAGAAAAAATAAATGGAAAAGTTACAAAGTTCACAGAATAAATTGATCAAAATTGAGAAAGTTATGTAAAGAAAAGTAGAGTTTTAAGAAATTACAATTAGTTTTAAAAAACTAGAAAATACTAGGAAAAAGTGCAAAGAGGTCCATAGTCTTCAAGACTAGGACTTGAAGGCATAGACCTTATTCATCCCTCAACGATAGGGCATGATGGAGGCACATGCACTTGAGGTGAAGCCTGGGCACTCACAATGACACATCGATGAGAGGAGGAGAGGAGGTGGGACGACACCTGAGGAAAAGCATCGGCAACGGAGGAGAGAATGATGGTGGCATCGAGTGGAATGGGGGGGAGGGGCAACCATCCCCCACCGATTCATTCATGGGGAGCAGTCGGCGGAGGCAGAAGAGAAGGGGTGTGTGGGAGCAGGTGATCGCCTCCTCCATGAAGATGTGAGGAAAGCTATTTTGTCAGTTTCTTATAATTCTTCTTCTTTGGAAAGAGAGAAAAGAGAGGACAACCTACATGGGCTTCATGTAAAAGGAGTCTGAAAAGGAGAAAGAAGTTAGAAACTTAAAATGGTCTTTAAGCTCATGTTTGACAAAAAAAATTTAATAAAATAAGACTATGAATGAAGTTAATTGTTGGAGCTTTATTTTACAAGGAGTTTTGCACCTTTTGGAAATTTTACAAGCAATATATATGACACATGAAATGCAATTCATGCAAGAAATTATGTAAAATGCAAAAAAAATTAAATACATTAATTAGGAAAAATATTGAAAATTTTCCTCATGCCGCATAACAAATTACTTTGCTTCCATGTTTTGACAACAAGCATCTTTTATCTTCTGACAACTTTTTAATTTTGCACATTTAAGAAATTTTATATGTAGTTCAATATAGAAATAAAATTTTTTAGCTCTTTTTATGATACTTCCAACGTAAAAGTTATTGATAGTAGGCTCAGTTAGAGATACAATATATGTGTTTCTTTTGTGATTTTAAAGATAATTTAACATTTTAAGTACTTTGTCCTTTTATTACTTTCATAAAATTTAAATATAAATTTTATTACCTAAAAAAATTCTTTGTAATTTTAAAATTTAGTTATTTTTCAACTATATTTTAGTTAGTTCCGAAATCTAAATCCCACATACTATAAAACATAGAAAGGAAATATAAAGGTTGAAAAGAAAATCAAACCTACATGAAAGATTTCAAGTTAACTTCTAATTTATTTGTAAAGAACTTCCTCTTATTCTTTGACCTACGTACATTCTACTACACGACCTTTTATAATTTAAAATATGAATTCGTGATTGTACATTTCAATGATAATAACCTCATTTTAATTGAACTGGTCTTCACACATTATAACTCTCATTCATTAGGTTTCGAGTCTCTCTCTCTCACATGGTGTCTCTACCCCTTCGACATCTCTTCACCAACCCCCCACCTGATCGCCCTTACCTTCTCCACTAGCCTCTACCATCTCCCTTCTCCTTATACTTTCCTCCTCCTAAATTCTACTTGATTCTCCTTCTAGCATCAACAATAGAGCTCCTTTTTACCAACTCCTCTCGTGCTCCACCTTCAACCACTTCCATGATAGTTTCACCTCTGTAGTAGCGTTGCTTCTCTACCTCGCGCTTCTTAATACAGGTGCATAGATTATGCTTGCATATATAACTTCTCAAGTTCTACAGCTCTTCGATTGGTACACTTCTTAAGCAACATCTCATTTTATTGAAGCCTTAGAGTTGAGTATGCTACTAATAGGATTTTCCAAGTTTTCTCTTCATCTGTATCGTTCCTAGTGACTTCACTTCTTTGTATACATTGCTTTGATTTCATTTTATGATACTTGAAGATAGTGTTATATACAATTATTTTGATGGTATTTTTTTAGGAAATTTTATTGTTAACCTGAGGCTATAACGGCTGACAGTGCAAGAAGGCAGGGGTACAATTATTTCGACAAAAGAGGTAGGGTGTAAGTTTAACCACAAGAACTCAGAGGGACACGACTATAAAAGTTGCATTTTTACTACTCGAGTCAAGATTTACAAAAAAGGATATTTTCTTAGATAGGTGTCATAGATGAGGGAACAATTAAGAATGCGATGATTTTTTTATAAAGTTTTTTATACTTGTGCCCTTCGACAATTGTTGTGCAATCGCAGCTAGATGCTCTTACTTTTTTTTGCAATAGCATTTGTGCCTATGCATTCTTAGAAAATTCACAGTACTACTCTTTTGTTATTACACTCATGCCATCATATTACATTGACTAAAGGGCATACTTTGAACTTTTTAAGAATATAAGTGCACGTGTTATTGCAAAAAAGGTAGGAAAATAAATGTAATTGTAGAATCTCAAAGGAGCAGAAGTGTAAAAAACCCTTTCTTATTCATGTTCCTCTTTGGGGTTGGATGAGGATGCCGTGAGGAAGGCAACGGATTTGTTCTAAGAATGCCGGTATGGGACTAGATTCATGATTCATGGGAGCAGACTGATGATGAATATGAAGATGCCGAAAAGAACAAAAAGAAAATAGGGATTTTTACCCGCAAGATCCTATAAGCATTGCCAATTACCTCTACGATATTTGAAATAACCTAATTCCCTCTGAATGCCGTAAACTTGCTCCGTCTTACTCCACAGATCCTACCGTCAACTTTAACTTTATTGGAGTCAATTACTAAGGTTAAACTTAAGTTAATCTAATCAAAGCAAATCAGACGATAAATCTTCAATCTCCCTTTCTCTCCTTCCTTCTCCTACCCCCTTCTTGAGGGGGCGGTCCTCTACAACCCATCTCCCACAAGCCATCGATTCCTCTGCTTTGTTTTTATGTGATTCCTGATCTTCTTATTTTGATCTTAAATCCAAATCTGACATCGACGATCACCTCCATCTCCAGACCTTCCATTTGCAGCCGAGGACGTGGCCAGTGTTCTAGCTCCTGATCTCCCATCTACAATAAGGAACACCGAGCTCCCCCTCAAGCGAACCCAAACAGAGACCCACAGTCACCCCTCTCCCTACTTTGACCCATCAGCTGAGCTCTTGTGGCTCAAGCTTTAATCTTCTCGCAGGACCACTACAGGACAGAAGACCAATCGTCGAATCTCTTCTCCAGATCTACTCTGCACCTCCTAGTCTTGTTAGCTGCATGTCATCAAAGGCCGGATTGCATCACGCAACGGGCACGGGCCAGACAATCATTAAAGACCAGCCCATGATCCTTCGTGGAGCAGCTGAAGTTTTGACGGACCGCCTGAGACCTTCATTAAGGTCTCCCGAGTTCTGGACAAGTGCCACAGCTCTTCCGAACTCAGAACCATCTGGCTCGGGCTCAAGTTAGAGCTTGAGGGGGCAATCCTCCACAACCCATCTCCCACAACCTCAACCCCTTCACGTCCTTCTCCTCCACCATCACCCCGACGACCACCACTTTATCCCCGGCACCGACGATTGACAACGAGAAGGGATTCACCTTCGCGGTGATAAGAAGCTCTGTGGTTTCTGACCATGTGTCCTCCTCCAGGTCGAACCTGCAGAGCAACCCCTCAGGTCGAGGAGGGAGGTGCTGGTGGTTGTGGGTTTGCAGTGGCGGACGGTGTGGGAGGGGAAGAGAAGCGACGGAGGGATGACGACGTCGACTGGGGAGGAGAGGGTTGCGTAGTGCCACGTGGTCGAGACAGCGAAGGCGGAGAGGAGGTCGGTGGTGGGGAGGAGGGAGAGGATTGACTCGAGGACATCGAACAGGAGGGATGAGGATGACAGAGATACATCAGCAGTGGCATTATTTGTAAAGTTTTTAAACAAAGAGGGTAACATGTACCTCATTTTAACGGAATTCGGTTACATTTAACGAGTAAATAGATGGGCTTTAACTGCGAGTTTCGTAGGGAGGGGAGGGGGGAGGGATAAGGGTTAGCAAGTTTACGAGGTTCAAGGGGAATTAGGTTGTCTCAAAAATCGTCGAGGTCATGGACAAAATTTATAAGATCTACCGGATAAAAATCCCAAGAAAATATGTTATAGCTGTATTTTTTTCCATTGGCCGTTGTCCATTATGTTGGGAGGACACCCCCTCCATTCCCACAGTGACGTGAAACTAGGAAACAAAAACCTAACGAAGCAACTCCAACTCCCCAGCTGCTCTGACCCCCCTCGGAGCAGCGCCAGCGGAAGGGCTGTTGCCCGGCCCCGCAACTTGAACGGCCTCTTTCCAGCCACCGGAGATGTGCTGCACGTACACATCATACTCCTCCGCCGTGTCTCCCAGCTTGTTGAACAACCGCGCGCGCGGGATCGCGTAACCACCGCCATCCGGAACCGGCCGGTTCCCCTTGGTGCGTTTTAGTTGGGTCACATGGTATGATGTCAGAGACACTTGCTTGACCTCCGTCTTGCATCCACCTTCGTCCCCTGGTGTCAGGTTAGGTGAATTATAGACTTAGTCGAGACGGTTGTCTCATGCTTTTTCAAAGGGAATCGGTGATTCATATTTTGCTAAATTACCGAAAATAAATATCCGGCTTCTAAGTTCTTAAGCTCTCCAGCTCCTATCGGTACGCTAAGTTTTCTCTTTGTCTGTACCATTCCCACTAACTTCCTGTCTGTGAATTTCTTCCATTCGGTATTATGGCTCAATTGTATTGATGGTATCTGTTAATACTCGAGTCTAGAATTTGCCAGGATTGATTTTTTTAGGAGTGGGTGTCATCAGATGATACTGCCACTAGGAGGGCAATGGTCTCTTTTATTCATGTATCTATAGCTTCCGGCAGAATTTTTCCAATAAAAGCCAACTAACGACCATATTCACGATTCTTGGGAGCAGATCCGTGAAGAAGACGAAGAAAAGAACAAAAAAGGAATATATTTTCTTCATTTGAGTTCTTTGATCGTTGTCCCTAATGGATTGATCTTTACACATAAACAACACGAGCACAAGTGTTGATGAAAATGTTTACAGGGATCAAACACGTGAAGCGCAAGTGTTATTAGCAACGTGTGGAGGTACGCAAGTGGAAAATACTCTGTTTTTCTGCATTTCTTTTTTACTTCTCGTTTGAGCTCCACGAAGATGATCTTCCACCCACCATTTTCTCGTGGACACACTTCCTTTTCTTTATCTTGGAAATTCGATAACCCTGCTTATAATTTATGAATAATCTGTAACAAAAGAAATCCAGACGGAGTACAATCCTTACTAGAACAAACGAGCAGGAATCTACGACACCTTCCATTCGTACAATCACATCAAACCACCAAACACAAACTCAGAAAAGCAACAGCAACTCCAACTCCCCAATGGATGGCTACAAACGGGGCAGCGCCACCGGAAGAGCTCTTGCTCTGCCCTGCAGCTTGAAGGGCTCCTTTCCCGGCACCGGAGAAGTGCTGCACGTACACGTTGTACTCCACGGAGACGTCTCCCAGAGTGTTGAACCACCGCGTGCGGGCGAGGGCGTACCCACGCGCCATCCGGAACTGCCCGCTTCCCCCCACCACCGGCATCTCCCTCTCGTCCGACATCGCGTTGTTCCTCCCCATCACGGCGATGGTGCTCCCGTTGAACTCACCGCCCACGAACACAAAATCCATGTTCATCAGCAGTCCGAACTCGCCCCCGTTGGAGGCGATGGCGTAGAAGCCCTGCGCCCGCCCGACGGGCGTCGAGTTGCGGTCGAGGCCATTCGTCAGGAGGTCGTCGATCATGACAACAGAGCCGAAGCCAGAGGTGGTGCTGTTGCGTGGGGCTGCGACGGGGATGGCTGTGGGGTTGGGCCCGCTTCGGATGTCGTGGAAGAAGAAGTGGAGGTGGGTGGTCTTGGGCTGGCCGAGGTCGAATGGGTCCGCGGCGGGGCGCTGGGCGGTGGAGGTGGTAAGGAGGAGGAAGGAGAAGAAGGGAGTGAAGAAGAGAGGAGTCATCGTTTGTGGCTGTGGAGGTGAAAGTGTGGAGAAGTGGGTGGTGGTCTTATGGTGGCGGAGCAGAGTGTTTGTTGGGAATGGGTGGAGGCGAGTAGAGGGAGTAGGAAGTTGTGAATTTCGAAGAAGGAAAGGGTCGGAGTTATACTTACCTACCTTTTCTTGGAAGAGGTGACCTTCGTCTTCTTTCTAAATAATTGTTAAAAAATCGTTAATTAACACTTCATCAACCTTTTACGCAAGTTTGGAATCATCAGAGAGATCTTTTATCATTCAATTACCATGCATTGGATCAATTTAATACCATTTAAGGAGAATAGAGTGCAATTTTATAATGAATCAAAATATCATCAACATAAATCCAATATATTAACATAACTGGAATTTTCAACTCAATTCTGGGTATCAGACAACGGAATATGACGGTGTGTGGGGTAAAAGAACAACTTTTTTTTTCATTTTTTGTAATATTATTGTATCCATCAGATTCAGAATGACAGTTTTGTGTCAAAAACTCTTCTAGTGATCTTAAATTCTATATTTTTTCAAGCTTGGTATCCGTCTTAATTCACTTATAGTTGTTTAAAGGTAACTGTGTATGGTCAAATCTCAACGCAGTGCATGTTATGATGAGACACGGATCTGCATTAAGAAGGTGTCATCAGCTAGATAAGACCACTTTTAGAAAGATGAGTAGTTCCGGTAGGAAGTGGATTGTCTGTTGTAATCCCAGCTATAACCCTTTTTTTTGTGATTTCCATACTGTAATTGGGATCACAGACGATTCTCTCTCGTTCTGATATTGTAGTTTATCTTGATTAGGTTGCACTCACAGTAAGGTTTGCCTTTTCTATGTAAGCAAGGAAACATCAATATTACCTCATAATCATACTGCTATACATATTAACTGTAGAATTTCACCCATGTCTCAAACAACAAAAATAAAATATATAAAATTGATATACTCATGCAAGCAAGCAACATCTGCCAGTGATGTTGGCCGATTTGTATGTCGTGACAACAAATCGGTATGATGGTTTACTCGGCCGCATACTCGCCCAAACCGCATATGTACCGAATACTGGATATGCAGTTCAGTCCAGTGCCCGACTATGCATATGCGTCTGCATATGCGGTCGCCTGGGCCGCCTTTCTGAAGACTGAACAACATATCTGCAAACACCATCCAATAGATTTCTCGATGCTTTATCATTGTTCATGAATCCCATGAACTAGAACTCATTCCCATCCACCATTATAATTTCCATGTACTTTTCTGGAGGATTCTCCTTCGTGCTCACCACATACATACACATGCAACCTTCGTCGGAGGCACATGATTTCTTGCAACAAGGTCGACCGAGGTGGACATGCAAATGACTTCCTCAGCCTCTCGTTGGGATCAGTAAGTAAGGTATGCGTGTATAGGTGATAAACGCGGAAATAATCATCGGTCGTGCATTCCACACAAGGTGGGAACGCAGTCGCTGCGTTGACTAACGAAGATCTCGGTTCGATCAACAATTAACCCACAATAATAGATCAAGCAATGAAATCTAAAAAATGTGTAGTTAAAATTTATTATAACACTACATTACGTGTATAGCGTGTAAGCATGTGTAGAGTGTTGAA
This sequence comes from Ottelia alismoides, assembly GCA_037367405.1. NCBI lineage: Eukaryota > Viridiplantae > Streptophyta > Magnoliopsida > Alismatales > Hydrocharitaceae > Ottelia > Ottelia alismoides. Next base: position 476,695 of record JAZKJV010011708.1, on the reverse strand, counting down.
CACTGGGAGCAAACAGTTTGAGGGCAAAAATATGCGCACAAAATTATTCAATTATTTTCTTGTCAATGTTATTATTTTGTGGGTTTTTAATTTTATATTTTATATTTTATATTTTATTTTTTATTTTTCTAATTTTATATTTGTTTTTTATATTTTTATTATTTTTTATATTTTCTTTTTCTTTTATAAAAAATAATATAGCCTATATAAGGGTTTATTTACACAATACATATAAATATATTTATAAATACTTTTAAATTTAAACAAAATTCATAAAATAATTTTTTTGGGGTTTTTAATATTTTTTAATGCTTTTGTATTTTTCAGACATTTTTGCTAATTTTTATGTATTTTTAAAGTCAAAATTATCCTAAATAAAGGATTAATTCGATATCTGAAATTGATTTGGGTTTTAAAAATAATAGACAAGTCTCAAAATTACCCAAATTAATTTTAATACATAAATAATAATAATATATAGATAATTATAAAATAGAAAAACATATTTCTGGTATTTTTGTAGAATTTTTATATTTTTTGTTGGATTTTGTAGCTTTCTATTTTTTTAATTTTCTTTTACTATTTAGGGTTTTTTGTTTTCTAGACTCAATAAATATCAAAATACACCATATATAATTTTTTAGGATTTTTCATTAAGTTTTTATTTTTTTGGTATTTTATAATTTAGACATGGATTATTTAGGCTCTTTTTTAATTTTAATAAATAGATTAAATGTAGAAAAATGCAAAGTGGACCCATGACCTGTAAGTACAATGCATGAAGCATCTAATCCTATTTTTGGGGATTTTTAGGAGCTATGTAGCTATTTTTAATAAATAAAGAAAAACATCAAAATACATGTCCTGGCAGGGGCATAACTGTAATTAAAATAAACTTAAGGGGGCATAGTGCAATTTTCCCAACATAATAAAACAATTATTTAATTTTTGTGAATCATTTTACAATATACAAAATTGCTAGGGTTATCAATGCAAAATTTCCAACATCGCGTGGGGGCTGCACGTGACGCTGGCAGGGACCAAAGTGCAAATATATAAAGTTTAGAAGTTTACATGCAAAATTCCCTAATTATTTACAGCGTAAAATTTTATTTACAGAACTAATTATTAAATAAAAAAAGCATGGCTTATTATGCAATTTATCCCATAATAGTGTGATCCAACAATGATCCTTCCTCCACTTAAACACGTGGCGAGACCTGGGAGCTTGATACCCCTTCGCCGATCTGCGATGAGGATGCGATCTTGGGCTTCATCAAACGGCTGGGGCGTGGCACGGTTGAACAACCATGATTAGAACTTGAGGAGGAGCTGCATCCGATGGATGTTGTTCTCCACGAAGAACAGGGAAGAAGGGCTTCTTTCCCGAGCTTCATCCTCGATTTCCTTTCTCCTCCAAAGGCTTTTAGCGATGGCGAAGGTGTCTACACGTCCGTGGAGGCTATCTGCAGCTGTTGGTGTGTACAGGAAGGTCCAGGACCCCATGTATAGGCATGGCGAGCTCAGAGAAGAAGGGGGTCATGGGAACCTTGAAGTCAAAATGATTTGAGCCCAAGAGGGCTCCTTTGAGCGCGCGACCTACACAGAGAAAGCGAGTGGCTCGAGGGGTTTCTCCTCGACCAAAAATGAAGCTGTGAGCACGAAGGATGAGGTGGGCGGTGAGGTAGCAGAATGAGACCTTGATTCGCAGAACCAAGAAGGTTCTGGTTGGTCAAAGGCGGCTGGGAGGTGGAGAACGTGATGGGGAAGAAAATGGGAGTGAAATGGAACTCGTAGATCAAGGGAAGCACGGTGGAATCGTTCGCTGGAGCGGAGCTCCGGCAAACTACGAATTAACCTCATTAACCTAACTAACTACGCTAATGGCTAAACTAAATGCATAAATAAAACGCTGGAATGAAAATCTATCTAAATAGTGAACAACGTAGCTCGTACCCGACCTGGTGGCCAAGGAGCAGGGCCTCGCCGGAGCGGCGGCCTGTGTGCAACTCCACCCTCCATCCACTGCCACGAGCTCAGGGGTTGCTCCACCTGTCATGTGGAGTCCTCGCTTTGGCCGAGACAGGGTGTAGGGAGTTGAAGATGGCCAATTTTGCAATGGAAGGTGAATGTCCTTATTTATCAACATAAGTGTGAACCCTTATTGACCGGTCGAGATCAAAGAGTCTTCAATATGTATGAGCTATCTACAGGTCCGGCGTGGATCCTGGATGAATGGTGAAGAGATCTTGTGAAGTGATCGAAGCCGATTAATCGATGGTTCAGCCGGGAAAATGGCAAGAAAAAGCGGGAAAAGATATTTCTGAAAAGAGTCAGAGGCTGGAGGGCAAGTTGATCGATGGTCATCTCTTGACGTGCCACCATTGGGCCACGTCGGCCCGCTACAAGACAAAGCAGCAATTTTATTAAAGAATAAATAATTAAAAATAGAAAATGATTTTATTATTTTTCGAGTATAAAATAAATTTTTTTATTATTTTATATAGTATTTTATATAGTATTTTATTATGATTTTTATTTATTTTTTGATGTATTTTATTACAAGTTTATTTTTAATGGCTTATTTATAGGTATATTACCTGTATTTTGTACATTTTAATTTTTATTTTATGTATATTATTATATTATTTTATTATATTATTTTATATATTTATAACTTATTTTTGTGAGTATAATTATATTTTTATTTGATTTTTATAATGTTATTTGTACACTTAAATAAATAAGTATGTGTATTATGTAGGTATATTTATAGGTGTTTTCTCTATGTTTTATGTATACTATTTTATTTTAATATATTTTATTGAGTTTTATTTTAGTTTTGTATTTTTAATAGAACATGTATAACATCTACAATATTATAAAAATATGAAAGAATAAATAATTAAAGAATATATTCATCTTTTATTTATATACATATAATAATATGGGTATTTTGTCTATGCTCTTACATAAACTTATTTTATTTTCCCTTTTCTTTTGATTTTATTTTAATTTTAATATACACATATATTGTGAATAATATTTATAAAAATATAAAAAAATATTATTTTGTTAAAATAATGAATATTGAATAAATTGAATATTTTAATCGGTAGAATGTACAATGAAGACCCAAAACCTAACTTTTACACAGTAACTTCAAAAAATATAAAACCACATCATAAAATAGCTTATGAAAAGTTATGTACAATTAGAGGTGATTTTGTTATGTTTTAAGTCTTTATTTGAAAGATATGGGTCTGTGAAGTTTGGTTTCTTGCTTTTTATTCTTGATATAAAATGAACACTATATATTATTTTTGTACAAACTCAATTTTGTATTTTTATTTACATTATTATCTACAAGTTTCATATAAACAATTCTTCATTTGATGAATAAATAATAAAGAATAAAATAGGTGTCAAAATGTATAATTAATGAATAAATAAATGATGTATTTATTGTATTTTTGACCCTTATCTCCCCCTACTTTATTCCTTGTCGACCAACTCCATTCTGGACTTGGTATAGGGTTAGGATCATAAAATATTTTTAATATTTTATTCTATTTTCTATTCTTCTTTTTATTCTATAATTTTAGCATTAAAAACCTTATTTTGTACACAAATAATACAATAAATAATGAATGCTATTATGCACAAATTAATGCTATTTACACACATTTGTAGGGTTTTTAAGGCCAAAATGATAGAATAAAGGTGATGAAATGGAGATTCATCTCCCCCCTATACTTGCCTTTGCTACTCCCTACCAAATACTCATGTAATAAGTACAAAAAAATAAATAATAAGAAGAAAAGAAATAGAAATAATCAAAGAATAAAGAATAAATGGAATTGATCATGATTTTAAAACTTATTTGTACAAATTCAAAGTTTGGAGCTCATGTTAGACCTTGATGTGAACATGTGTGTGGAACATGATTGTGAACCAAATTTAAAGCACAACAGCCTTCGAGAGTCACAGAACTCGGTTCAAATCACCTCAATAGCCAGGTCAGAACTAGCCTACATCATACGTAAACCCTTTTGACTATGAGGCTGACTTGTACAATGTAAGTGATAGTGGCTCTCCCCAAATGAAATGACAAAGGACCTGACTTCTCCAGAATGACAACCCAATGATTCCCCAATCCAGCTGTCTGTCCTCGAGGAGCGGGGTATTACCTTATAAGTTTAAGTGGCATCCTACTCAAGAGGAGGAGGTGAAGAAGAGAGTGGACGGTAGCCAGTGTAGCTACCTATACTGGGATGCATGACCAGTGTAGTCAAGTCATCCAGCTGCAGGCTCACATGGTATAACTTTGATGCTCAAGCTTGCTTATTTTCTATACACCATATATACATACTCCGGCGGGCATTTTATTTTTATTTTCAAGCCTTCCACTTTTTTGGAGTTTTTTTTCAAACATACTATTCACAACAACATTTGCATGAGGAGTTTTTCCTCTTGAGCCAGAAGACTATCCCTCTTTTGAAGCTTTATTGCAACATACACTCTCTTGTCTTTAGACTTCATTGTAACTGGACCAGGTTAGGGTGCACTTCCCTCCCTAGATGAGGACGAATGTTTCCACCCGTATGCGTCTCAGACTGGCGAATCCAACCCCCTCATCACTCCAACTGAGTTGAGCCAAGTGAAAGGTGCAAGTGTCCAAGTTAGGTCACGACCGACAAGAGTCATGCGCGTGTCTCAAAAAGTTCTAGTTAGTCAGTTGAGGTGACTTGAACCTAGCCCTGAGTCTCAAAGAATTAAATCTGAATAGACCTGAAGTACCTTCAGTTCCCATAAAGTTCCAGTGCAGTTAGGTGCAGTAAGATCCAACCAAGCTCCAATCTTCGACTTTATTGGACTAGTTCAATCATCAAGCTTAATCGAAAAGAATATGAATCCTATGCAAATGCTTATGTACAATGCAAAAATATGATGCAATTTTTCAAAGAAGAAAGTCACAAGAATAAGTCACAAGAATTTTTACACAAAGAATTTTGCAAAAAAAAAGATTTTTCGCACACAAAGTATAAAATATTTACAGCTATTTACATAGGCATGCTTCTTTATTTTACGAGAGTTAAGAATTTTAAAGAATTTGCAGGTTTTAACAAAGTTATTATTGTAGGTACATATATACAATTCATAAAGAATTTTATCTTTATTTATTTACACATTTTATTCATATTTTAATGATACATTCATTCCTCAAATTTATTTGAAAACCATTTTCAAAACTATAGTACAAATAATTTTTGCAAATATTTACAAACATTTGAAAGCCATTTTGCAAAGATTTTTCAAACAATATATACATTTTTCAATATTTTTTACAAACATTTTCAAAATCATTTACAAATGGGTTTTCAAATCCTATATTTCACACAAAGAAATGAATTTTTGCAAATAAAAATTATTTAATGAAGGTTAAAAACATTTCACAAAAGTTTTATAAACGGTTCACACCATTTTTCAAATCATTTTGCAAAAATATTTTTAATCTGATTTACTAATCAAAAACAATTTGAGGAATGATTGTTGTTATTAAATGAATTAATTATATTTATATAATATTTTAGCCATATTTATTAATGAAAGTACGAGTTATGGGTAAAGTATATACAGACTTGGCATGAGCTATGTCCTCATAGATCGAAAAAGAGAAATAGAAGACATAACTCGTACTGAGTATAGAGAAGCATATATTACAACGACTGAAAGAATAACAAATGAAAGAATGAAGAGTTAAATTAATAAGAAGGTGACCAATCCCCCTATACTTAGGATCAAATAATCCTAAGTATAGCATATTGTTTACAACGCAGGGAGGGTCACGGGTGGGAATAAATGAAAATTTAAAATAAATAGATCACAGCTCGGACTATCTCCCCCTATACTTAGGGTGAGATATTCCTAAGTATAGCGGAGCAAATCACAAGAGAGGAGACAGTGGAGGGGATCAAAGAATGAACGAATCGGGGTGCACCCCCCATATTTAGGATAAAGTACGTCCTAAGTACAAAAAATTGACACAAAGGGGTGACACCTTTTCTGTAGAAAAAGAAAAATGAATAGGAAAAGAAGAAAAGACAGATATGTACAGATAGATGAAAAAGATGGTGGAGAATATACGTGTCACTCCCCCTATACTTAGGGTGAAGGATCCCTAAATATAGGCAACGACATGAGTGATGAAACAGAATGGAAAAAGAACGATGCGGTGTGTACCCCCCTATACTTAGGACAAGGTACATCCTAAGTATAGTCATAAAGATATGGCGATAGATCTGGGGCACAAGTAACATGAGAGAGAAAGAATGAATAGAAGACAAAACACATATATACAACAAGTAAAGACTGATGAGGTATATGACGATATCTGGTAAGCGAATACCATGCTCTTGTCATCGTCTCCCTGTGAGAACGAGTACACATTTAGATAGTGAAAAGACACCCTGATATGCAATCAAGTGGGTGTCAGCTACCGGGGAGAAGAGATCGAAAACTAAACAAGTATCCGGTAGTGAAAGCAGAACATCTGCTCATAAGGTGTGAAATGGGTGAGCGGAGCCGATACCGTAAGACCTAGAGGAAGAAAGAACATGATAGACTACTTCAAGTCAATCATTATCTCAAAGATGTATAATCAGTGAAAAATAGGAGACTCTCAATGTAGCAGTGTGATATTCGGTGGCCATATAGGTCGAAAGATCGTAGGGACATACCGAAATATCACGAGACAAGGCTCAACCCTGCGAGGGTCCTCAAGGTGAGCAGGATCAGAGAATAATCAGAAGACTCGGCTCCATGCTCCAACAGAAATGAGGCACAACCAGGGAGGAGACCGAGTACCAAAATCAACAGACCCGACTTCATGCCCCTCCAGAAAGGAAATACCAGAAGTGAAGCCGAGTATCCAGGAAATGATGTACCCTCTCGTAGATAACCCTCGGAGAGTAGTACATGCTAGTCAATGAATAATCAGAATAGAAGCTCACCCTTGTGAGGGTCATCAAGGTGAGCGGGCTCAAAGGAGACTGATCCATCTGACAGATCACAAGAATGGTCCCAGTAGGCAACAGATCGGCTCCCGACAGAAGAGACCGACAACTCAAGAAAGTGTGGCAGCATCCCGCAGACAACCCTCAGGGAACATACGATCAACTAAGCAAATAATAATTAGAGAAAGATGGCTCATCCTTGCGAGGACCGTCAAGGAGAGCGGACTCAAAGGAATCAAGTCAGATGGGTCCCAAGATCCTACAGATCGGGTAAACATCAAAGTAGCGGGGATCGAAAGCATGTCAGACGACCCGGTTTCGTGTTCCACAGATGGGAGACACAGTCATCAAGGGGAACCGAGCGTAAATAAAATGTTGCATTTTCCCACAGATAGTCCTCAGGGAACAATGCAAACTAAGCAATGAATAGTCAGATCAGATCTCATCTTTACAAGGGTCGTCAAAGAGAGAGGACTCATGGGAGTCAATCAGAATGGTCTCGCTAGACAACAAATCGTCTACCAATAGAAGAGACTGCATGTCTAGCAAGGTGTCATAGTGTCTCGCAGATAACCCTCAAAGAGATTGACCTCCTGCACCTACACATCGGGCACACCATCAACAGGGAGGCCGAATAGTCAAATCAGACGACTCGGTTCCATGCTCCAACACATGGCGGCACAATCAGTTAGGTGAAACTGAGTGTAGAGAATATGTCACATCCTCCCGTAGATAGTCCTCACGGAGATTGCGAACTGGGTCAATCAAGTCTCGGGATTGCTGGCGTCAAATCTCAGGTCCTCAAAAGCAATCAATCACTCAATCATCCGGAGGGCATAAGATCATCAAGGGATGAATAATCATATCAATCACAATACGTCCCTCAGGTCAATCAAATCTGGCTAAGATGGCACGAAAGATAATCAGGAATCCTCAAAGTGCCATAGGTGGATAACAGAGGCAGGAGATCAAGGATGGGTCAATCAAGAAGATGAGAGATCATGCGAGTTTCGCACACCATTTCTATCAAACACAAATCAAAATAGTCAGTCAATCCTCAAAATCAAGATGTTTGGAACCTCAAACGAGAGAGATCAATTAGTGCTCATGAAATCATCATCAAATTATCAAAATAGGTCACATCCTCAATCCGATGTGCGAGATCTAAATCCTCAATAAAGAATCACACCTGATCATCGTGTATCATCAAAGTCCTCAATAAGCTCCTATGCACGTATCGAAAAGCAAATCCACCGAGAGTAAGGTATCAATCTCAGCAACCTGGAAAGTGTGCCCGGTTTACTCAAATCATCAATAGAAGTTGCAATCCTCGATGCATGCTATCTCTAAAAGCACAGCAATCCCGGATGATAGAAGAGATGATATGGGGGATAGAGGGTGGGCAAGAAGCGAAACGGAGGATCTGGCGAAGATGATTGAGCTCAAGTGCCAATATCATGAATCAATGCAAAAGAGGAGATATATGTATAAAAGAGGTAGAGAGACTCAAAGGTAAAAAAATGGATGACTCAGACCGACAGGACAGATAACTCAAAGGGATATAAAACTGCAAATGGACTCCAAGTCACAATCAATACACAAAGCAAACCCCCGATTCACCTACTCAACATAGTGAAGACCGAGATGTGGCCTTTTTATCTTGTTGATTTTAGAGTTAGGTGATCATAAAAAGTTGTACACATCAGAATTAGGCTTTTGGATTGGGGCACTAATCCTTAGCGTGTACGTATGAATAAAATGCTCAGACAATGAGGGGGTTGCTCTCCCCAAGACAAGGGATCCATTACATTTTATTTTAGGTCCAATAGAGTTAGCAGTCCTGATTTTAGTTTGGTTATCACTTTTTTTGTTATTTTTTTCAATACACATGCCTAACGGGGTTTCAATTTCCATTAAGCATCCTAAGTTGTCAAAATCAAAGGGAGAGGATCGGAAAAGCCATGCAAGTCGGAAATCCATGATGCATGCCAAGTAAGAAGACTTGCAGTGCTTCCCAGCTCTCTCCATGCATTATGCAAGACAGAATTGAAACCTATGTTATATGAATGGAATCCGAGGAAATCACCCTAGATACAGGATGCTATTATCGTGAAGCACATATTACAAAATTGACTAAGTCCAAATCGTATCTATAGGTACATGCAGATATTAGGTGTTTGGACCTTAGTCTATCGTCAAGCAATCCTAAGCTAGTGCTCATTCACACAAAATAATAAAAATAAATTAAAGAGCAAAAAATGTCATCGAGGCCCCCGAGGGAACTATCCCTCGGGAAATGGACCTCGGGAAGTCGGATTGGAAGAGTCATGTATTATTACATGCCAAGTGTCACTCTCTCACATAAATTACATATATATATTGGAAATGCGAAATAAAGCTCATTAATTGTCTCAAAAATTCTTCTCCGACTGCCTTGGATGCTCTCTCTTGTCAATCGAGCCAGAATGGCAGACTCCGCCTTGCTTAGGTGCACAGCTCCTCCTAGGAGATCCTCCGTCACGCAACGGTCCCTCACATCAAAGACAAATAGAAAAGAGGTCAGAACAGTAACAATAATATCAATAAATAATGCAAGTAAATAAATATGGACAAGAGTGAGGAATCAAATAAATAATAAATATCCCAAGGGACGTTGCTTCCTGGCAATGGCGTCATTTGATAAACACGAAAATAATCGTCGGCCGTGCATTCCACACAAGGCGAGAACGCAGTCGATGCGTTGACTGACGAAGATCTCGATTTGATCAATAATTACCCACAATAATAAATCAAGCAATTAAATCTCAAAAATATGTAGTTAAAATTTATTATAACTCTACATTACATGTATAGCGTGTAAGCATGTGTAGAGTGCCGAACACTAGGAGCAAATGGTTTGGGGGCAAACATATGCGCACAAAATTGCTCAATTCTTTTCTTGTCCATATTATTGTTTTTGTAGGGTTTTTATTTTAATTTTATATTTTTAAATTTATTTTTAATTTTCTGATTTTATATATGTTTTTTATATTTTTATCACTTTTTTTATATTTTCTTTTTCTTTTATAAAAAAACAATATAGCCTATATAAGGCTTTATTTACACAATACATAGAAATATGTTTATAAATGCTTCTAAATATAAACAAAATTCATAAAATAAATTATTTTTGGGTTTTTAATATTTTCTAATGCTTTTGTATTTTTCAGAATTTTTTACTAATTTTTATGTATTTTTAAAGTCAAAATTATCCCAATTAAAGGATTAATTAGATATCCGAAATTGATTTGAGTTTAAAAAATAATAGATAAGTCCCAAAATTACCCAAATTAATTTCAATACATTAATAATAAAAATATAGATAATTATAAAAAGAAAAAAATATTTTTGGTATTTTTATATAATTTTTATATTTTTTGTTGGATTTTGAAGATTTCTGATTTTTTTAATTTTCTTTTACTATTTTTAGGAGTTTTTGTTTTTTTGACTCAATAAATATCAGAATATACCATATATTTTTTTAGAAATTTTCATTAAGTTTTTATATTTTTTGGTATTTTATAATTTAGACAGGGATTATTTAGGCTCCTTTTAAAATTTAATAAATAGATTAAATGTAAAAAATGCAAAGTGGACACGTGGCATGTAAGTACAATGCATGGAGCATCTAATCCTATTTTTGGGGATTTTTAGAAGGTATGTAGCTATTTTTAATAAATAAAGAAAAACATCAAAAATACAAGTCATGGCAGGGGCATAACTACAATTAAAATAAACTTCAGGGGGCACAGTGTAATTTTTCCAACATAATAAAACATTTATTTAATTTTATGAATCATTTTACAATATACAAAATTGATAGGGTTATCTATGCAAAATTTCCAACATCACGTGGGGGTTGCACGTGACGCTAGCAGGGACCAAATGCAAATATAAAAAGTTTAGGGGTTTACATGCAAAATTTCCTAATTATTTACAGCATAAACTTTTATATACATAACTGATTGTTAAATAAAAACAGTCAGGGTTTATTATGTAATTTATCCCATAGCGTGATTGATTTATCCAAGATCCACGGGGTCTAAATAGTGTCTCACACAAAGCGGAGACAACCGTCGCTGTGGCGACCCTCAATGAATTTCAACTAAAATCAACAATTAACCCACAATCAAATATCAAGAAATGACAAACAAATATGAAGTTAAAATTTATTTTTAACTCTACATAAAAGATGTATAGATGCAAGTACGTAGAGACTTCGAACACAGGGAGCAAGGCAGGATAGATCAACAAGTGTGTGTGTGTGTGTGTGTGTGTGAATGTGATGTATAATCTACACTATGTAAATGTAAATGTTTTTGTTGGTTTTATTTTTTTTAATTTTTTTAATTTTTAATTTTATATTTTGATTTTTAATTTTCTAATTTTATATTTTCTTTTTATATTATATATTTTTTGCAAATAGAATATATAGATAATATAAGAAAAGGGGGTGATAAAATATTTATAAAAATAAGGAAAATGGTCAAAAATTAAGTAATGAAATATTTTTGGTCTTTTTATGATTTTACTGTTTTTGTGATTTTTAGGGATTTTTCATAATATTTTTGGTATTTTAAAAAGTCAAAATAAAGGAAAATAGTGAAATAATTACTGGCCGACATTAAAATGTGAATGAAAAATACCAAACAGTATCAAAGTTTTCCAAAATTATTTTTAAATAAAGGTAATGAAATAGAGAACCTACAGAACTTGAGTATGCATTTTTTTAATTTTTCTAGAATTTTTTAGATTTTTTGGAAGTTTTTAGGTATTTTCTATTTTTAAAGTTTTTGTTTTGAGATTTTTAGTGATTTTTGGACTGGCATTAGAATATACTAAAATACACAGTAGGTAATTTTTTTGGAATTGTTCGAGGTGTTTTAATATTTTTTTTGAAATTTTCTATGCTAGACAGTACTGAAAATGCATGTTTTTGATTTTTAATAAATATTAAAATGCAATAAAAATGCAATGCAAAAATATGGCGTTAAACTACTATGCAATAGGGACTCAAGATGATTTTTGGGGAATTTTTGGGTTTTTAGAAATGCATGAAATAAATAGACAAAGCAAGCAAAAATACACAGCCTAGCAGGGGTATAATTGCAATTATCAAAACATCCAGGGGCACAGTTGCAATTTTCCAACAAAATATTACACTAATTATGCAAATTAATGGACTAAATAACAATCACAGAACCCGCAGGGGTATGCCTGCAAAATACCCAACCAGGCGCGTGACTAGCACACGCCTGGAAAGTGCCTGTATGCAAAATCAAAAACCTCAGGGGCTAGGTTGCAAAATTTCCAAAACTTTTACACTTAATTCAAAAACCCCTGGACTAAAGTGAAATACATAAACCCTGGGGGGTTCCTCGCAAAAAGCCCACACCTCACGTGTACTGGTCACGTGAGGTGACGTGGCGAGGGACCAGAATGCAATATTAAAAACTACAGGGGCTTTACTACAAATTTTATAAAACTTAATAAAGGCAAATGAAAGTTTATAAACTATTTAATAAATAAACAAAATTGCGGGGGTTAAGTTTGCAAAATACCCCCACGCTCGCAATTAGACGGTCAGCGATCTCTCACTTGACGCGTGTCCACGCGAGGGGCTCCGATGACGATTCACGAACGGAGGGCTAGGATTAGATCCCAGCATTGGATATGACGGTTGCACGGAGAAGCGATCGGACGGTTGGTGGCGGATCTGGCATCTGCACGGGATCGGACGACTGAAAGGCCTGGAGGAAGAATGCGGAAGAATGCCGGCGATGGCGAGCTTCCGCGATCTCCCCCGCCCTCCTACGTCGGCGTTCGAAGCTCAAGACAGCCCAGAACTCCTCCTGCAGGTGATCTCCAGGTGCGGGAAGCTTCAAAATGGCCGGAGGGGCTTTGCACCTAGCCTACGACAGCGGCGGAGCTCAGGACCTCCAAGTACCTCCGGCGAGATCAGAAATGCCCCCATGTGATCATCAAAGCCCAAGGACCTGCAAGAAGTGTTAAGGAGGTCGAGGGCAAAATACCTTGACCTCCAGTGGCTCTCAAAAAAGGGGTGAATGTCGATGTGGATGCTCGTCGGAGCAATGCTCGCCGGAGCTTGCTCCGGCGAGGGGAATCGATTGAGCAAATCGATGGATGAACTCGATGATTAAGATGCCTACGTATAGCTAGGAGTACAGTGAATGAAAAGGGAATGAAAACTGAAAGAACTAAACACCTAAAGGGGGTACTCGAGGTTGAAAGTACCTCTACAACACGTGGCCGAAGGTGGGGTGGAACGCCCAGGATCTCGTCGCTCCGCCGCCTTGAAGACGCTAAGCTGGAGCTGTCACCTCCAGGGAGCCAAGGCGGGGTCAAATGGGGACAAAGGACCAAAGAATGGGGTTCATAAATTCAAAGGAATGTCGGAGGTGTGTTTTATGTGTTTGACTCTGTGGCTCTGGCGCACCAAAGATCGAGGTCCATCGGATGACACGATGCTCCAATCTTCGAGCTAAACACTGGGCGTGATAGACCAAAGATCGAGGGTCAAAAGTTGTGAATGGTGCGACACGATTTGATGCAAGATGCGGCCTGGAAAAATCCTCCAAAACGAGGTCAAACCATGTCTGACACAGGGCAAATGGGGGAGGACGACTAGTTGACCGGGATCAACTGGGGCCAGCACCTGGTTGGTCCACGTGGACTAACCAGGAAAAACCCCTGGGAAAATATTGGTTAATTCAATAAAAAATAGAAAATGGTCGAATTAAATTTTGGTTATTTAATAAAAAATATTTATTATATTATGCAGTATTTTATTCTGATTTTTAATTATTTTTATGAGGTATATTTTTACAAGATTACTTTTATACCCTTTATAGGTATAATATATATATATATAGTAGTAATTTATTTTTATTTGGTATTTTTAATTTCTTTAATTATGTTTATTATTTTATAAAGTTATAAAATACTTTTATACACTAAGTTATAATTTTATTTTTTTCTGAAGTGTTTTATATATTTATTAAAATATAAGTATGTATTACTATAGGTATGTATATATGTGTTATACCTATGGATGAAATATACACGTATTTTATTTGAATTTCTTTTGCATTTTTATTCTGATTTTAATGTACATATATATATTATAAGTAATATTTACAAAATTATAAAAATATAAAAATACAAAAATAATGAATAAATAATAAATTGAATATTTTAATCTGTACAAGTATACAATGAGGGTCCAAAACTCAACTTACAAACCGTAGCTCCGCCAAATGCGAAACCACCGCCATTAAATAGATTATTTTATACTATATACAATTAAAGGTGAGTTTGCTGTATTTGGAGTTTTTATTTGTGAGATACGGCTCTGGGAAGTTGGGATTCTGGAATTTTATTCAGACCATAACTTTTCATCTGTATATTATTTTTGAATGAAATCAATTTTGTATTTTTCTGTATAAAATTATATACAACTTCCATGTACAAAGTTTCTTTATTTTATGTATAAAAAGTGGAACAAAAAATAGGTCCCAAAATGAATAAAGAATGAATGCAAAACATTGTATTTGGCCCTTATCTCCCCCTACTTTATTCCTTGTCGACCTATTCATCAAGATGACTAGGTCTCGAGGTTTCGGGTCATAAAATATTTACAATATTTTATTCTTTTTCTTTTCTTTTATTTATTCTATAATTTTGGCTTTAATTACAGTAATTTATACACTATTTACATGCACATGCATGAATGCTAAGATGCTGGATTTAATGTTATTTACACGCATTTACTAGGATTTTTGAGACCAAAATGATAGAATAAAGATGATGAAATGTGGATTCATCATCCCCCTATACTTTACCTTTGCTAGTCCCTAGCAAACACTTATGCAATAAGTGCAAAAAGAAAAAGAAGAACTTGGATTTAGTTTAATTATCAAACTTGTCTTCACAAAATCAAAATTTGGAGCTCTTTGGAATTTTAGTGCCGACGGAACCTTAATGAGAACCGAATTTGAAATCCAACAGTCCTTGAGAATCCCAAAACTCTGTCCAAGTCTCCTCAATAGCCAGGTCAGAAATATCTCAACTCATACGTAAACTCTTACAACTATGAATCTGACTCGTACAGTGTAAGTGATGGTGGCTCTCCCCAACTAGAATGGCAAAGAAACTGACTTCTCCAGTACGACAACCCAATGATTCCCCAATCCAATAACTCCATCCTCGAGGAGCGGGGTAATCCCTTCTAAGTTTAAATGGAAACCAACTCAAGAGCAGGGGGTGAAGAGAAGAATGGACGGTAGCCAGTGTAGCTACCTATCCTGGGATGCAAGACCAGTGTAGTCAAGTCATCCAGCTGCAGGCTCACATATTTGACTTTGGAACTCAAGCTTGCTTATTGGATTTACGACATTTGTACATACTTTGCAGGCATTTTATTTTTTTGTACAGGCCTGAACTTTTTTTTTGAAATACTATTCACAGCAGCATTTACATAAGGATTTTTTCCTCTTGAGCCAGTAGACTATCCCTCTTTTGAAGTTGTATTGCAACCCGCACTCTCCTGTCTTTAGACTTCCTCGTCACTGGATGGGTTGGGGTGCACTTCCCTCCATAGAGGAGGACAAGTGTTTCCACTTGTGTGCGTCTCATACCAGCAAATCCAATCCCCTCACCACTCCAACTGAGTTGAGCCATGTGAAAGGTGCAAGTATCCAAGTTAGGTCATTATCAACAAGAGTTGTGTGTGTGCTCTGAAATACTCTACTTAGGCAGTCAAGAATCCATTGAACCAAGTCTCATGATCATCAAAGAATTAAGTCAACTAGACCTGAAGTACCTCAAACCCAGTTGCTATAAAGTTCCTGTTATTAGGTAGATTTTAAGGTCCAATCAAGCTCCAATCTCCATATTTTATTTAGACTCGTTCAACTATCAAACTCAATCCGAAAAATGCTCATGCTATGCAAATCCAATGCAGAAAATATTTTTGTGATGCAATTTTCAAAGATTTTGAAGTTTTTATGATTTTTGAAAACATGATGATGATGCATATGCATTTTTTGTATTTTTCAAAAAGATTTTTCAAATGTTTTTGGATTTTTAATTTTGCAAATGTTTTTGGGATTTTTGAAAACAAAAAGATTTCTGGCTGAAAAACTAGGTTAAAACTATTTACACGGGAGTGTTTCTTATATATACAAGAAGTGGATTTAAGAATTTACAAGGGTAAGAGATCAATTTTATAAGTATATATATAATGGATTTTGGTGAGATGTATGTATTCCTAAAACCTATTTGACACAGGTTTTTCAAACAATTTTTGAAAACTATAGTCCAAAATAATTTTTACAAATATTTTACAAACATGTACACACATTTGAAAATCATTTTGCAGAGGCTTTCAAAACAGTATATATAGGTTTTTCAAAACATTTTTGCAACCATTTTTCAAACCATTTGCAAATCATTTTTCAAACATTTTATTTCACACAAAGAAAAGAATTTTTTACAAACCACACATTTTTACAAAGGTTGAAAACATGTAACAAAACATTTTCAAAATAGTTTTCAATAAATGTTCACAAGTATTTTCAAACTATTTTTCAAACATTTTGCAAAAAAACATTTTCACCTGATTTATTAATCAGTAAATACAAAAAAGAATTTGAGGAATAATCACATCTTTTTATTAGTGTTTTTAATGAATTTTAAAGAATTGTTAGCCATATTATTAGGAAAATACGAAAGTACGAGTTATGGATAAAGTATATACTTAGTATATACGACCCCCCCTATACTTAGCTTGAGCTATGTCCTCGTAGATTGGAGAGAAAAGAGAAGACATAACTCGTACTAAGTATAGGCAAGTCTAAAGAATAAATAAATGGATGAACAAATGAATGAGAAGTCGACCGTCCCCCCTATACTTAGGATCAAATAATCCTAAGTATAGCAGACTGTACACAACGCAGGGAGGGTGAAGGGTGGGAATGAACAGATCGTACTCAGATTGTCTCCCCCTATACTTAGGGTAAGACATCCCTAAGTATAGACAAGAAGAGGAGACAATGGAGGGGATCGAAGAATAGATGAAAACTCGGGGTGCACACCCCCTATACTTAGGACAAAGTACATCCTAAGTATGGAAAACTGTCTACAAGGACGACACCTTTTTGATAGATAAAGAAAATAGAAAAGGAAAAGAAGAAAAGAAGAAAAGATATCAACATATGACAGAGTGATATAGACAGATGTATCTATACAGCGGAAGATGGAATTGATTACCATGTATGAGATGCTGATGATAAGAGTCAAAGAACACATCTCATACTAGAAGAATGGGGGCACCATCAATGGTCGACGGATCATGATCTAGATATAGTTTCAGGCACTGACCATTGACACGGATGGTGGACGAAGATGACAGTTCGGATATGTCAATACTGCCATTGTCATGTACCTTCCTGACCACATAGGGACCTTTCCACTTGCTCTGTAGTTTCCCTGGAAATAATTTCAGCCTAGAATCAAACAACCATACACGCTGATCTGTCTCAAACTGTTTATGGCTGATATGAGAATCGTGCCATGTCTTCACTTTTTCCTTGTACTGTAGGCTGCTAGAAAAGGCTGTGTCTCTCAATTCCTCCAGGGCTGCCAACACTGCTCTCCTCTGTTCTCCTATACTCTCAAGATCCAATAATAGCTCAGTTACTGCCCAGAGTGACTTGTGCTTGATTTCCACAGGAAGATGGCACGGCTTGCCATAGAGGAGACGAAAGGGAGATGTCCCTAATGGATTCTTGAAGGAAGTCCGATAGGCCCACAAGACCGAGTCCAAAAGTTGTGACCAATCCTTTCGGTCTGGGCGGACAACCTTCTGCAGGATAGTCTTTATCTCCCGGTTCGATACTTCGGCAAGACCATTAGTCTGAGGGTGATACGGTGTGGTAACCCGATGGTCAATGCCGAACTCGTCTACAAGGGCTCTAACCTTGTCATTGATGAAATGAGACCTCCCGTCTGAAATCAAGACTCTAGGTACCCCGAACCGTGAAATGATATTTTTCCTCAATTATTTACACACAGTTTTAGCATCCGCGGCTCGGGCGGGGATGGCCTCAACCCAGCGGCTGACATAATCTACAGTGAGCAAAATATGCTCGAATCCATGACTCTTAGGAAATGGGCCCATGAAATCAATCCCCCATGCATCAAAAACCTCACAAAAGTGAATGGGCTGCATGGGCATCATGTCTCTCGATCCGCAGGTTCCCATCTTCTGACAGTCAGTACATCTCTTCACGAACTCACCAGAATCCTTGAAGAGAGTAGGCCACCAAAGGCCAGATTGAAGCACCTTCTGTGATGTCCTTTTCGCAGAATGATGTCCTCCTGCCTCAAGCTTGTGGCAGTATGTGAGGACGCTATGCTGCTCTTCTTGAGGAATGCACCTCCTCCAGATGCTATCCCCTCCTTCATGATAAAGGATGGGATCCTCCCAATGGTAAAACTTGGCCTTCGCCAGGAAGGTCTCGAGTTTCTGCCTGGGCCAACCTTGTGGGTCCGTCTTGGCAACAAGATAGTTCACAATGTCGGCATACCACGGGAGCGAGGTGATAGACAAGATCGCCTCATCTGGAAACATCTCTGTGATAGGTGCGTTGGGCTCAGATTCCTCAAGGTTCTCCAAACGGGAAAGATGATCCGCCACCACATTCTTAACTCCATGCTTATCCTTAATCTCTATATCAAATTCCTGGAGTAGAAGGATCCATCTGGTAAGGCGTGCTTTGGCATCCTTCTTAGCCATTAAGTACCGGATGGCAGTATGATCTGTATAAATTGTCACTCTAGATCCGAAAATATAAGATCGATACTTATCCAAAGCAAAGACTACGACCAGCATCTCTTTCTCTGTCACAGTGTAATTCCGCTGAGCAACATCCAAAGTCCGACTGGCGTAGTGAATGGCAAACGACAATCCATCCCTCCTCTGTCCAAGCACAACCCCAACAGCAAAATCGGAAGCGTCCGTCATGATCTCGAATGGGAGAGACCAATCGGGTGGCTGAAGGACAGGAGCCGAAACAACCATATTCTTGAGAGTCTCGAATGACGCAAGACACTTATCATCTACAATGAACTCGGTGTCTTTCGTCAACAGATCAATGAGCGGTCGGGCAATACGACTGAAGTCTTGAATGAATCGTCGGTAGAAACCGACATGCCCCAGAAAAGACCGCAATTGACGCAAATTGGACAGTGGATTGAGTTTTCTGATGATATCCACCTTGGCCGGATCGACCTCCATACCCCTGTTGGAGATGATATGACCAAGGACCATCCCTTGAGTCACCATGAAGTGGCTCTTCTCCCAAGACAAGACAAGATTGACCTCTATGCAACGTTGAAGCACACGGTCTAGGTAGTCAAGACAAGCATCGAACCCATCGCCATAGACCGAGAAATCATCCATGAAGACCTCTAAACAGTCACCCACCATGTCTAAGAAAATGGACAACATGCACCTTTGGAATGTCACTGGGGCGTTACATAGACCAAAGGGCATCTTCCTGAAAGCATAAGTCCCAAACAGACATGTGAATGTCGTTTTCTCCTGGTCCTCGGGTGCAATGGCCACTTGATTGTATCCGGAGTACCCGTCAAGAAAACAGTAATGACTCTTCCCAGCTAGCCTCTCGATAATCTGATCAATGAATGGTAGCGGGAAATGATCCTTCTTGGTGGCCTCATTCTATCGTCTGTAGTCCACACAGACACTCCAAGAAGTGGGTACTCGGGTAGCGATCTCCTCTCCAGACTCATTCACAAATGTAGTGATACCCGTCTTCTTGGGTACCACATATAATGGACTAATCCACTTGGAGTCAGAGATGGGGTAGATAAAATCGGTGCTCCACCACTTCGATATTTCTTTCATGACCACGTCTCAAAGATTCGGGTTCAGCCGTCGCTGGAACTCACGCGATGGCCTAGCGTTATCCTCAAGGTAGATGTGGTGGGAGCACAGAGCCGGACTAATCCCCTGGAGATCAGCTATACTCCATCCTATTGCCTTGCGGTTTCTTTCAAGAACCTCTATCAGTCGAGATTCTTGTTCTCCAGTCAAACCTGCTGAGATAATGACTGGGTGCATATCTGGCTCACCCGCAAGGAATCTATACTTCAGCGACTGCGGCAGAGGCTTCAGTTCTGGACAATTGGGAGGTGGCAGATCTGGCTTCTGATATGTCTATGTAAAGGCGACCAGGTCTGCATGGGAGAACTCTCTCTCTCTCTCTCTGCATGAACATCTGACGAAGGGAAGCCTGCTGAATTATCAATAAACTGTACTGGCTCGCACTCCGTCCTAGTTGTCGGCTCAGAAGGAATCAGACACGGCAATTATTCATCAAAGTCATCCCAATCAATGTCTGAATCCAAGGGATCTGAAGTAGATGAACACGACTGAAAATCATCAGCACCACTCGTCCCAACACTGTTAGCCTCAACGATATCCTCGTCCAAGGGTGTGCTCTCCAGGCTCGCGACTGCCATAAGCTTTAAGTATGGTGAATCTGTAGGCAGGGCGAGGTCTGTGCTACGGGATCTGTCCAGGTAGATTCATCGTCTGTCATCACACAAAGTCACACTCCTGGTGGATGTCTAGCTCTTCCTCTGTCATCTGCGCGACTTCACTGGACTGCTCCGAGCATTCTAATTCTCTGGCTCTGGTTTCCTCGATCGTCTCTATTTGTATGGTTTCTCCCTCTACGCGAAAACATACCTTCCCGCTATCATGATCGGTCACCGCCTTGGCTATGGCCAAGAATGGGCGTCCAAGTATGATGGGGGCATCGGTTACCGACTCAGGGATCTCCATGTCCAGTACAACAAAGTCCACGGGGAATTTTAGGCCCTGAATGGTAACGACCACGTCTCTCAATAATCCCTTCGGCCTCTTAGTCGACCTATCAGCAAACTGAAGGACTGTCCTGCTCCTAAGAAGAGGACCAAACTCGAATCGGTCGAGTAAGGCTGCCGGAAGAAGGTTAATCGAAGAGCCGTTGTCTAATAGAGTACGATCAAACTGTTGCTCCTGAATCTCGCATTTGACATAGGGAGCTCCTGCATTTGGTTTCTTGGCTGGTAGTTTGTTCTGAATGATGCAGCAAGTGGAATGGGTGAGCACATGAATCTGATCTCTGTGGTTCCTCCTCTTCCTGCGGACTGTAGTCTTCTCTTTCTGGTTCTTTTTGAAGAGGGGGATGTGCTTAAGTGCTTCCTGTAGAGTCAGCTGAATGTGGAATCGATCAATCATCTGATTGTTGAACTCTACATGCTGGTTCTTTTTTGGATTTTCTTTTGTATTCCCCTTCGCCCGACGGAGTGCTTCAGGGAAGGGGATGGTAGGTGCCTCCTCAGATGGAGGGCTAGGAATAGGTCCCTATGCCTGTGAAGGAATAGAATCCATACAATGATCATCATTCAACACATATGGATCCGCAATGTGAACAGAAACCTTTCCTTTATTCATATTTTTGTTCTTTTTATTGTTACCACAGTCCATAGATACAAAAGGTGGTAACACCACAGAAGGAAGCTCAACAAAAGTAGATGTGGTGGCCTCAGTACCACCACCGGCACCTGTCTTCGCGGCATCAGCACCGCGCTCCGGCTCTGCATCCAAAATGGTGGCTTCAGCACCACCGTCTGCATCTGGTATCACGACGGCCTCACTACCGTCGTCTGGAACTCCATCATTGGTGGCATCAGCACCACCGTATTCAACATCATCATTAGCGGCATCAGCACCGCTACTCTGCTCATCTGGCGCCTGTGGTTCTGCTTGTTGCTGTCGCTCAGATGAGGCACCGCCGGCTGGCATCCTACCGCTCCTAGTAGTCACAAAATCAGCATCATACAAAGAAGAAGATATGTCACTCAAATAATCACTAGGAGAGGTATCCTCTGTAAACTCTACCTGCTCAGACTTCCTTTTCAGATTGTTCGGGTTAGGTTCAATCTGAGCTGGTATGGCGGCCTTGCCCTTGATGATTTCCCTCATCTCCTGCCGGAACTCATCCATTTCCTGCCGGAAAGATGCTCGTTGTTCAGAGAGCAAGCGGGCAAGGTCATCTAGAGCTTGGTTCTCAAAAGCGGGGGCCTGAGAATCAGGCGGGTTTCCCTGCTGGAAATGAGGTCGTTGCTGTTGCTGAGGATAATGCTGGGGAGGATGGGAATATGACTGTTGAGGCTGCTGACGCTCCCTCCATGGCTGGTTGTTGTAGGCGGGACGAGGACCATGCTGATATTGCTGCTGGTGGGCATACTGGGGTTGCTGCTGCTGTGGCTGGCTATTCTGTTGTCCCTGAGCTGGAGGCTGCTGCTGAAATGAGGAGCCACCATTGCCCCAACGGAATCCGGGGTGATCGCGACGAATCCCAGGCTGTGGGTACCAGTCATACCAAATCCCATTGACTTCCATCAATGGTTCCTGCTCGAAGGAGGGTGGAGGAAAAACTGCCAGTGGCTGATCCGACTGATAGACCACCATCTGAGTGTCCTGAAGATGGCGGCTGCGCTGGGTAGTACTGTAGCAATGGGACCAGCTCTGCCTGGATGTGGTTAACCTGGCGGTACGAGGCAGAAGGTTGGGATGAGCTGCTACTGCTAGGATCAGCACGTGACCTGGGAGGCTGCTGGGAAGATGTCTGTGCCTCCTGAACACAAAGGATATGCGTCTTCAGGTCATGGTCTTTGCAATCTGGTCCATCTAGGCCATGCCTTGCATTTGCTTCTTCTCGAGGATCTCGAGATGGTCCAGCTTTTCACTGATGATGCCCATGTCGGCTGCGGCTGATTCGGCTTGGGCTGCGGCTGCCGATGGAGTGTGAGGACTGGCATCGATGCAGGCGATCCTCTGAAATAATCCCGCTCCTTGTGGGGGCTTTTGTTGTGTGTAGACGCGGGCTTGGGCCATGACGGTTGAGTTCTCTGCCATGCCTTCATAGATGGCCCACACATCGTCTTCACCCTTGGAAAAATATGACCCACGGCAAGAGGCATTAACAAGCCCCTGCAGCTTCGGTGTCATCCCACAAAAGAAGCTCTGCACTAGGTTGGGCTTTGATATGTCATGGTGTGGATACCGGTCGATGAGCTCTTTGAATCGATCCCAGGCTTCATGAAACTGTTCATTAGGGATCATGACGAAGTTGCTGATCATAGCTCTAGATGTGTTCGTCCAGCCGAGAGGGTAATACTTGTTCAAGTAAGCGGTCTGGAGATCTGCCCAAGTGTCGACGAATCACCCCAAATGTTTGAGCCAGTATGCGGCTCTGTCAACCAAGGAGAAAGGGAAGGCGATCATCTTGATAGTGTCCTCAGGCACCAGCATGTCATGGATTGTGCTGCAGATCATTTTAGATTCTTGGAGGTGGAGGTGTGGCTCTTCGGTCGCCAGCCCGTGAAATTTGGGAAGTAGCTGGATGGTGTGCAGGAGAAGCTCGAAGTCTCCAAGGATAGCAGGGAGTCGGATCCACCGATGAGTGAGGGATGCTGCTGGATTGTGTAATTCCCTCATGATTGTCTGTGGTGGCCTCTCTTGGTTTGGTTCTCCTCCTTGATTCTCTACAACTGGTATATCCCCTCCACCGCCACCGCCCCTAGGTTGGTTCTCTCGCATCTGTGCTATTTCTCTCATGAGATCACTCATAAAGACTCCCTGGTCTCGGATCTGTCTCTGCATTGTCTCTAGGGATGCTAGCAAGGAATTGTTGATGGCGGCTTGATCAAATAAGAATGGAGGGTGCTCGTGCTCATCTGGGTGCTCTCCTCTGTCAGCCATGTCTGGATTCTCTGAAAAAGCAAAAGAACCCATCTCAGGTGCCGTCAAATGCTCTGAGCTCTGCGATGCACTAAATTCTGAAACTCTTGGACGGATGGAAGGAGAAGGGTGATCGAGGGGGAACAAGGTGGAAGTGAACTCAGGCTCGGAGAGCGGGTCTGGACTCTCCGAGGTTGTCCTAGATGAATGGAGAGGAGTGCTGGATAGCGGTGCCGACAAAGTAGGCCTAAGAGACCTCCTTCCCATCATCGTGATTATTGAGAAGAGCAAGTTGCAAAATGAAGAGGGGGGGGGGCAAAATTGCGCACAATTGTGCTGTATTTTTGATCTTGACCTAAAATGCGACTAGCAATCAAACACAATACAAGGGGATTTCACCAACTCAACACGTGAAGCCGTGAAGGTTCGGCTATTTATCTTGGTAGTTTTTAGCTTGAATTCAGGAATTAATCTTTCAACGAGTCCTTAGAGCGCTACGCCTATAGGAGAGAGAGTACTGCCAGAAAAGTATTCCCGTACTTGTCCTCCTCCTGTGTAACATGTAGCTTGCGCTTTTTAAGGTCCTTGTAACCCTTCCTGGATCCCTACTCAGCCAAAGAAGAAGAGGGAGGAAGCCAATAGGCGAAACCGGTACTTCGGATCTCGCTCGCAAGGGAATCACCCGTGAGCGTGCAAGATCCTACTCGGACGCAGACGGTGAGACAGACACACCCGTGAAGGCGTGGCCTAAGCTCGATACTTCAGACAAGGTTAATGCTCACACAATAGTGAGTCACCAATGGCAACCAAGCCCTGCTCGTCTACGTACGATAGTAGCGCCAATACTTCGGAAATCTATGCGATACACAAGGCAGCCACAAGCTGGGTTTTTGGCTCTAATCCTTACGAAGTCGCTCAACTCACTTGGAAGGAGACCTTCCCATGCTACCTGAAGAGGGTGTTACTCTCCCCAATCAATGAGTCCAATTACCAATTTTATTTTTGGTCAAGTTTTCTTTAGCAGTCCCTTTTTTAAATTTTTTGGTGTTATCACTTCTTTTGAGTAGATTCAAACAAGCGTCTAATGATTTTGTATTTTCTTTGATTCCTACTTTGTCCAAAAACAGAGGGAGAAAAGAGTCGAAAAAGCCATGCAAGTCGGCACCAAGATGGAAATCTCACCTTTGTGCCTAAATGATGGATGCTAAGATAGAATGACTTACAACGCCTCCAGCTCTCTCCATGCGGGATGCAAAGCAGAAATTTATAAACCTAAACTACATGCCGATATGCAAGCAGAAATCATTCTAAGCAGGCAATTGCTACGTGAAGAACCACAAGTCAACCACCAATCTCCAATCCTAAAGTCCGGTCTAGGCTCACCCCTCCTCCTCTCGACACATCGAGTTCAGGAGAAGCACTTGGCGGGATGAGCTCGCGGTACGGCGGATCAAAGACTAGTGATTAACTGTTTAATTAAACTAAGTCCAAATATGATCTATAGGTACATGCAATGGTTATTAGGGTGTTTGGACCTAATTTAATCGATCAAGCAAACGCCTAGAACTAAGGGCTCAATCCACAAAAGAAATGAAAAATGAAATCAAAATCGGCAAATGACAGTCGAGAAACACGATAAAATCAGCGGTGAGCCCCCAGGTAAATAGACACATGGAAATTAGGCTCGAAGTGTCTAAGTGTCCGAGTGTCCCTCTACCTGTATTATTACAATTCAAATATGAATCTCTCTCTCACAAAAATAAAAAGAGAACTATCTAACACTCTCTCTCACTCCTCTTGCTCTCTCCCATCGACCAGGCTAAGAAAGCTGACTCCGCTTCCCCATGGTTGCACCGGATCCCCTAGGCGATCCGCCTCGCTCCGCAGTCCCTCGCAAGAAGACAAGAAAAGAGAATGGTTAGAAAGCTCACAGGTATATATCAAAATCAAGAGAGATGAAATAGCAAGCAATAATGCAAACAAATAAACACAATCAGACAAAAATGTGATCTACTCGTTGTTGCTCCCCGACAACGGCGCCATTTGATTTAGCAAAGATTCATGGGGTCTAAATATTGTCTCACACAAAGTGGAGACAACCGTCGCTGTGGCGACCCTCGATGAATTTCAACTAAAATCAGCAATTAACCCACAATCAAATATCAAGAAATGACAAACAAATGTGAAGTTAAAATTTATTTTTAACTCTACATAAAAGATGTATAAATGCAAGTACGTAGAGAGTTCGAACACAGGGAGCAAGGCAGGATAGATCAACAAGTGTGTGTGTGTGTGTGTGAATGTGATATATTGTCTACACTATGCAAATGTAAATGTTTTTGTGGGTTTTTAATTTTTAAATTTTTTTTTAATTTTTTTTAATTTTGTATTTTGATTTTTAATTTTCTGATTTTATATTTTCTTTTTATATTTTATAATTTTTTTTACAAATAGAATATATAGATAATATAAGAAAAGGGGGTGATAAAATATTTATAAAAATAAGGAAAAATAGTCAAAAATTAGGGAATAAAACTTTTTTGATCTTTTTATGATTTTTTACCGTTTTTGTGATTTTTGGGGATTTTTCAGAATATTTTTGGTATTTCTAAAAGTCAAAATAAAGGAAAATAGTGAATTAATTACTGGTCGACATTAAAATGGGAATGAAAAATATCAAACAGTATCAAAATTTTCCAAACTTAATTTTAAAATAAAGATAATAAAATAGAGAACCTACAGAACTTGAGTATGCATTTTTTTTATTTTTCTAGAATTTTTTAGCTTTTTGGATGTTTTTAGGTATTTTCTAATTTTTAAGGTTTTTTAAAATTTTTTAGTGATTTTTTGACTGACACTAGAATATACTAAAATATACAGTATGTATTTTTTTTGGAATTTTTCGAGGTGTTTTAATATTTTTTGGAATTTTCTAAGCTAGACAATACTGAAAATGCATGTTTTTGATTTTTAATAAATATTAAAATGCAATAAAAATGCAATGCAAAAATATGGCATTAAACTACTATGCAACATGGACTCAAGATGATTTTTGGGGAATGTTTGGGTTTTTAGAAATGCATGAAATAAATAGACAAAACAAGTAAAAATACACAGCCTGGTAGGGGTATAATTGCAATTATCAAAATATCTAGGGGCACAGTTGCAATTTTCCAACAAAATATTACACTAATTATGCAAATTAATGGACTAAATAACAATCACATAACCCGCAGGGGTATGCCTGCAAAATACCCAACCAACACGTGCCTGGAAAGGACATGTATGCAAAATCAAAAACCTCGGGGGCTAGGTTGCAAAATTTCCAAAACTTTTACACTTAATTCAAATATCCCTGGACTAAAGTGAAATACATAAACCCTGGGGGGTTCCTCGCAAAAAGCCTGCACCTCACGTGTACTGGTCACGTGAGGTGACGTGGCAAGGGATCAGAATGCAATATTAGAAACTACAGGGGCTTTACAGCAAATTTTACAAAACTTAATAAAGGCAAATGAAATTTTATAAACTATTTAATAAATAAACAAAATTGTGGGGGTTAAATTTGCAAAATACCCCCGCGCTCGCAATCAGACGGTCGATGATCTCTCACTTGACACGTGTCCACACGAGGGGCTCCGATGACGCTTTGCGAACGGAGGGCTAGGATTAGATCCCAGCCCTCGATCTGACGGTTGCACGGAGAAGCGATCAGACGGTTGGTGGCGGATCGGGCGTCTGCACGGGATCGGACGGCTGAAAGACCTGGAGGAAGAACGCGGAAGAAGGCCGGCGATGGCGAGCTTCCGCGATCTCCCCCGCCCTCCTACATCGGCGTTCAAAGCTCTAGACGGCCCAGAACTCCTCCTGTAGGTGATCTCCAGGTGCGGGAAGCTTCAAAATGGCCGGAGGGGCTTTGCACCTCGCTACGACGACGGCAGAGCTCAGGACCTCCAGGTACCTCCGGCGAGATCCGAAATGCCCCAGGTGATCATCAAAGCCCAAGGACCTGCAAGAAGTGTTAAGGAGGTCGAGGGCAAAATACCTCGACCTCCAGTGGCTCTCAAAAAAGGGGTGAATGGCGATGTGGATGCTCGCCGGAGCTTGCTCCGGTGAGGGGAATCGATTGAGCAAATCGATGGATGAACTCGATGATTAAGATGCCTACGTATAGCTAGGAGTACAATGAATGAAAAGGGAATGAAAACTAAAAGAACTAAACACCTCAAGGGGGGTACCCGAGGTTGAATGTACCTCTACAACACGTGGCCGGAGGTGGGGTGGAATGCCCAGGATCTCGTTGCTCCGCTGCCTTGAAGACGCCAAGCTGGAGATGTCACCTCCGGGGAGCCAAGGCGGGGTCAAATGGGGACGAAGGACCAAAGAATGGGGTTCAAAAATTCAAAGGAAGGTCGGGGGTGCATTTTATGTGTTTGACTCTGTGGCTCTGGCGCACCAAAGACCGAGGTCCATCGGGCGACACGATGCTCCAATCTTCGAGCTAAACACTGGGCGTGATAGACCAAAGATCGAGGGTCAAAAGTTGTGAAGGGTGCGACACGATTTGATGCAAGATTCGGCCTTGAAAAATCATCCAAAACGAGGTCAAACCATGTCTGACACAGGGCACATGGGAGAGGATGACCAGTTGACTGGGGTCAACTGGGGCCAACTAGGGCCAGCACCTGGTTGGTCCACGTGGACCAACCAGGAAAAACCCCTGGAAAAAGATTTGTTAATTCAATAAAAAATAGAAAATGGTCGAATTAAATTTTGGTTATTAAATAAAAAATATTTATTATATTATGTAATATTTTATTCTGATTTTTAATTATTTTATGAGGTATATTTTTTACAAGTTTACTTTTATACCCTTTATAGGTATAATATCAATATATTTTAGTATTTTATTTTTATTTGGTATTTTTAATTTCTTTAATTATGTTTATTATTTTATGAAGTTATAAAATATTTTTATACACTTAGTTATAATTTTATTTTTTTGAAGTGTTTTATATATTTAATAAAATATAAGTATGTATTACTATAGGTATGTATATAGGTGTTATACCTATGGATGAAATATACAAGTATTTTATTTGAATTTCTTTTGCATTTTTATTCTGATTTTAATGTACATATATATTATAAGTAATAGTTACAAAATTATAAAAATATAAAAATACAAAAATATAGAATAAATATAAATTGAATATTTTAATCTGTACAAGTATACAATGAGGGTCAAAAACTCAACTTTCAAACCGTAGCTCCGCCAAATGTGAAACCACCGCCATTAAATAGCTTATTTTATACTATATACAATTAAAGGTGAGTTTGATGTATTTGGAGTTTTTATTTGTGCGATACGGGTCTGGGAATTTGAGATTCTGGAATTTTATTCAAACCATAACTTTTCATCTGTATATTATTTTTGAATGAAATTAATTTTGTATTTTTCTGTATAAAATTATCTACAACTTTCATGCAAAAAGTTTCTTTATTTGATGTATAAAAAGTGGAACCAAAAATAGGTCCCAAAATGAATAAAGAATGCATGCAAAACATTGTATTTGGCCCTTATCTCCCCCTACTTTATTCCTTGTCGACCTATTCATCAAGATGCCTAGGTCTCGGGTTTCGGGTCATAAAATATTTACAATATTTATTCTTTTTATTTTCTTTTATTTATTCTATAATTTTGGCTTTAATTACAGTACTTTATACACTATTTACATGCACATGAATGAATGCTAAGATGTTGGATTTAATGCTATTTACATGCATTTACTAGGATTTTTGAGACCAAAATGATAGAATAAAGATGATGAAATGTGGATTCATCAGTGATCCAACGGTGCTCCTTCCTCCACTTAACCATGTGGTAAGACCTGGAAGCTTGATACCCCTTCGCCGATCTGCGGTGAGGATGCGATCTTGGGCTTCATCGAATGGCTGGGGTGTGGCATGGTTGAACGGACATGATTAGAACTGGAGGAGCTACTGCATCCGACGGCTGCTGCTGTCCACGAAGAACAGGGAAGAAGGGCTTCTTTCCCGAGCTTTGTCCTCGATTTCCTTCCTCCTCTGAAGGATTTTGGCGATGGCGAAGGTGTCTACCCATCCGTAGAGGCTATCCGCAACCATTAGTGTGCACAGGAAGGTCCAGGACCCCATGTATAGGCCTGGCGAGATCGGAGAAGAAGGGGGTCCTGGGAACCTTGAAGTCAAAACAATTTGAGCCCAGGAGGGCTCCTTTGAGCGCGTGACCTACACAGAGAGCGCGAGTGGCTCGAGGGGTTTCTTCTCGACCAAAAATGAAGTTGTGAGCGTGAAGGATGAGGTGGGCGATGAGGTCTCCGGTGAGGTGGTGGAAGGAGACCTTGATTCGCAAAACCAAGTAGGTTCTGGTTGGTCAAAGGTGGCTGGGAGGTGGAGAACGTGACGGGGAAGAAAATGGGAGTGAAATGGAGCTCGGAGAACAAGGGAAGCACGGTCGCTCCGGTGAACTACAAATCAACCTCATTAACCTAACTAACTATGCTAATGGCTAAACTACATGAATAAATAAAATACTAGAATGAAACTCTATCTAAATAGTGAAAAGCGTTGCTCGTACCTGACCTGGTGGCCAAGGAGCAGGGCCTCACCGGAGCGGTGGCCCGGGTGCAACTCCACCTTCCATCCACAGCCACGAGCTCAGGGGTTGCTCCACCTATCACGTGGAGTCCTTGCTTTAGCCGAGACACGGGGTGTAGGGGGTTGAAGATGACCAAATTTGCAATGGAAGGCGAAGGTCCTTATTTATCAACATAAGTGTGCACCCTTATTGACCGGTCGAGATCAAAGAATCTTCAATATGTACGAGCTATCTACAAGTCCGGCGTGGATCCTAGATGAATGGTGAAGAGATCTTGTGAAGTGATCGAAGCCGATTGATCGATGGTTCGATCGAGAAAATGGAAAGAAAAAGCGAGAAAAGATAGTCCTGACAAGAGTCAAGGGCTAGAGGGCGGGTTGACCGAAGGTCAACTCTTGACGCGCCACCATTGGGCCACGTCGGCCCGCTACAAGACAAAGCCGTAATTTTATTAAAGAATAAATAATTAAAATAAAAAGTGATTTTATTATTTTCGAGTATAAAATAAAAAAATGTTTATTATTTTTTGTAGGATTTTTTTATGATTTTTATTTATTTTTTGATGTATTTTATTATAGTTTTATTTTTAGTGGCTTATTTATAGGTATATTTACCTGTATTTTGTACATTTTTATTTTATTATGTATATATTTTTATTATTTTATTCTATTATTTTATATATTTATAACTTATTTTTTGAGTATAAATATGTTTTTATTTGATTTTTATGATGTCATTTGTATACTTAAATAAATAAGTATGTGTATTATGTGAGTATATTTATAGGTGTTTCTCTATGTTTTATGTATACTATTTTATTTTAATGTATTTTATTGAGTTTTATTCTAGTCTTATATTTTTAATAGAATATGTATAATATCTACAATTTTATAAATATATGAAAGAATAAAGAATTAAAGAATTTATTCCCCTTTTATTTATATACATATAATAATATAGGTATTTTGTCTATGCTTTTACATAAACTTATTTTATTTCCTCTTTTTTTGGTTTACCTTACTTTTAATAAACTCATATATTATGAATAATATTTACAAAAATATAAAAAATATGATTTTCTAAAAATAATGAATATTGAATAAATTGAATATTTTAATCGGTAGAATGTACAATGAAGACCCGAAACCTAACTTTTACACAGTAACTCCAAAAAATATAAAACCACCACCAAGAATAGCTTGTGAAAAGTTATATACAATTAGAGGTGATTTTGCTATGTTTTGAGTTTTTATTTGAAAGATATGGGTTTGTGAAGTTTGGTTTCTAGCTTTTTATTCTGGGTATAAAATGAACACTATATATTATTTTTGCACAAACTCAATTTTGCCTTTTTATTTACATTATTATCTACAATTTTCATGTGCACAGTTTCTTCATTTGATGAATAAATAATGAAGAATAAAATAGGTGTCAAAATGCATATTTAATGAATAAATAAATGAGGTATTTATTGTATTTTTGGCCCTTATTTCGCCCTACTTTATTCCTTCTCGACCAACTCCATTTTGGACTTGGTCTCAGGGTTAGTGTCATATAATATTTACAATATTTTATTCTTTTTTCTTTTCTTCTCTTTATTCTATAATTTTGGCATTAAAAACCTTATTTTGTACACAAATAATATACTAAATAATGAATGCTATTTTGCGCAAATTGATGCTATTTACATGCATTTATTGGGGTTTTTAAGGCCAAAATGATAGAATAAAGGTGATGAAATGGAGATTCACCAATAGGGACTCGAAGCCGCCTTCTGAGACTGCTTTGGCTGTCAGGTTGAGCTTTGGGGATGTATTTTGCATACAGAATTACCAGTCCTGACTTAAATGGTCAAACCAGTGCTGTGAGTTAGTCATGGAATGTGTAATTTCTTAACAGTTGAAGAACATGCAGTAGCATCCTAAAAATTAGTAGACAACAATGTCGTAATTACACACAATTAAATTAAACACATGTAGAGGTCAAAGAAGATATTCTTTTTATAATGGGAAAATCAAATTTTGGAAGAATCTATGCTAGACTAAAACTTCGATTCCAACTATATATGAATTATAGGATAGGTTGGAATGAAGAATAAAAAATTACAGTCGAATTCTAATCCAAAATGTCACGCCTTGCATGTATAATTAGAGATTCTTTTAATCTAATGTTGTAGATCATGACTACCGCAGGAGTTAATAATATCGATTTTTAATTCAAATAAGACCATGTACCACAAAAATAAAGCACGCTGGATATCCCATGTGTTACATCAAGTTATCAACATGTTCTAACAAGAGAGGATCCACTTCGTTGTGTCAGATGTTGTTGTTGTTGTTGGGAAAAACAACATCAACATACATACATAAATCAGATTATCAACATGTTTCCAGTTTAAATCAATGTATTTATTCATCCATATCATTAAATACAAGAAAAATACCATTTAATGAATGTATGTATTTTAGAACAAGGGAAAAATCCGGAAACAATCATCACGACAAATAATGCGACAAAGAAAAAGAGAGAGTTAAATATCACAACCGAAGCGTCCTGTTATAGGACTCCTCTTAGAGAGACAGCGCAAGACCTTGACGTGTCGATCCCAGGGTCCGACGGTTCCATGCTCGTCGACGGTGCGCACCGTGCTAGAGCGTCTCGAAAGTCACCTCCGTAGACGAAGCCCGAGATCGTGAAAGGGAGATGAGAGGCGGTGGGAATGAGAATTCTATATGTCCATAACCCTCGCCCATGACTTGGAGAGATATTTAAAGCCGCCGGGGCGGTTACGCATCATGAGAGGATAAAGGGACACGCTCCTTGGAATTCAAACGTGCGGTTACACAAAACTGGCATGATCTTCATGGCATGTCGCAGCTGCAGCCGTGCCCACGCCCGAGCCCGTGCCCGACCCGACCCGACGCGGCACTGGCGGGCGCGCGCATACATGCACGTGTGTGTGGTGGTCCAAAGTCCTCTCTAGACTATTTCTAGACTGGTCTCATGACTTCCCATATAAAAACCAAGTGACAGTTTTGACACTCCATGACGTGGACTAAATAGCACCCCACATGGTTGAAACATTGAATTCCAGGAATTGAGATACATTAATACAACTTGATATTGACCATCAAATTGCATCAAAATATCCCAATAAAGTTAATTCCAACAATCTCCCACGAATTCACTGTTGAAACACGAAGAGCCAAAATCTCGAGTTTCCACACTCTGCTTTCAGTAAAGGTACCTTCCGATTTGAATCTTTACCCAAGTTATCCCCTTTCACCATCATAGGAATAAAGTGAACTGAGTCTTGAACTTTAATCATTTGATGTAATGGTATCGAGTGGTAACAACAGAGTAAAGTCTATGGTGACAATCTTCTAGTTTTGGTGCTATTAATGGCCATGCACCATACCCTGTTTCATGAGTATATTAAGGATAAACCCTCATCCTTTATCTGCATCCTACAGAAATACTCATATAAGTGGCATTCTCCAAGGACACACTGCTCACATCCTGCTTATAAAAGCTTGAAACCATTAAGAGCATAATGCTCAACATTTTCCTGCAGTTTTCAGGCACTCAACTTTTCATGGGATAGGACTCACATGCAAAGTATTTCATAGTGAGTGATAATAAGTTCCCCATACAGCTTGTTTTCCCATTGAGCCTATTTTGTGGGATCTCCACTCATTTAGGTTGGATTGCTACTACGGGTAAACTCTCAGTGGGTTTCAAGCCCATCCCAAGTATGGATTTTTGGACTAAAGATCTATCAAGTCCCTTTGTAAGTGGATATGCCGTGTTATCTTTGGTACCAACAAATTCCACGGCAGTCACTCCAGAAGGCACCAAATACCTAATAGACTTAAGTCTAATTTGGATATGTCTTCTAATTTTCTTATTGTACTTTGAACTCTTTACATTTGCAATAGTATTCATGCTATCATAATGTAAAGAAATCGTTAGTATCGGCTTATCCACCATGGGCATCTCAGAGAGAAGCTCCGTAAGCTATTCAACCTCTATACATGTTGTGTACAGAGCACACAAATCTGCGTCAAAAGTAGACCGAGCCAAGATGGTCTGTTTCACAGACCTCCAGGAGACTGCACCGCCTCCAAGGGTAAATACATACCCAGTCACACCGTTACTCCCGTAGTCCTCCATTTGACCTATCCAACTTACATCACTATATCCTTCTATGATAGGAGGATATTTACCATAATGCAGTCCAAGAAGTGTAGTACCCTTAAGGTACCTCAACACTCGATCCAAGGCCTCCCAATGAGTACAGTCAGGGCAACTCGTATACCTACTCAACTTTGTGACTGTGAATGAAATATCAGGTCGAGTACAGTTCGCAAGATACATCAAGCTTCCTATAATCTGGGAATATCATAGTTGTGCTACAGGTACTCCACTCTTGTTCTTGTAGAGGGGTTTAGATGAATCATAAGGAATGCATACATATTTACAGCTCTGATAGCCAAATTTTTCAAGAACTTTCTTAGTATAATGTGGTTGAGATACATCTATCCCATTTGTAGATCTAATCAGTTTGAGCTCCAAAATCACATTTGCAACTCCTAAGTCCTTCATCTCAAACTTACTGCTTAAGAATCTCTTGGTTTCTTCCACTGTCCTTATGTTTGATCCAAATATCAAAATATCATTGACATATAGGTACAAGACAACAAAAATATCACCTTTAATCATAGAGTACACACATTTATCGGATTCATGAACAATAAAACCATAAGACTGGATAGTCTTATCAAACTTTTCATGCCACTGTTTCGAAGCTTGTTTTAGTCCATAAAGGTATTTTACAATCTTGCAGACCTTTCTTTCATTACCAGATGCTATGAATCCCTCAGGTTGGTCCATAAAGATCTCCTCCTCAAGATCGCCATATAAAAAGGCAGTTTTCACATCCATTTGATGAATTGTGAGATCATGTATGGAGGCCGACGCAATGAGCATCCGAATCGTAGTCATCCTAGTAATAGGAGAATACGTATCAAAATAATCAATACCCTCTTTCTGCTTGAAACCTTTGGCTACAAGTCTTGACTTATATTTTTTTCTATAGATCCATCCGGTCTAAGTTTCCTTCCGAATGCCCATTTGCTTCCTATGGTGGAACACCCTGGAGGTAGACCGACCAATTCCCACGTGCCATTTGAAATGATCAAATCCATTTCAGATTGGGATTTTTACCCGGTAGACCCTATAATCTTTATAAATTACCTCTACGACCTTTGAAACATCGATATTCCTCCCTAGACCCCGTAATCTTGCTAACCCTTACCGCGTAGACCCTCTGGTTTGCGAACGTCTATTTTTATGCTGACGGTCATTATGTCACGGGTGAATGCCATATTTTACCTCCAATTTGTGGACCGTTGGAGGTGGATGTCCTGACATACCCCTCCATTTCCAACAGCTCTTTATAAGGGTCAACAACCTTATTTTAAGGTCTCACATTGTGAGATTGGCTTCAACCTGGTCGTTCCTGGAGAGATCTCCAAAGAAATGTTTTTGCTGCACGTCCAAGAGTTAAGAACACTATGAAGAAATGCACATTGAAAAAAAATTTATTGCTGGTTTTGAGTGTTTCATAGCAAGTATTACATGAATGTTTCTATTACAAAAATAAGATTTGACATGTTTTCTAGGTTACGAGATGGATCAGCTCTCCGCCTCTAGTGTCTCCGGCAATGATCGAGTCAGATGTCAATGTCGAAGCCTTGCTGTGGTGAAGACATCAGCAAGACCTTGGAATATGGGGAGGAAATTCTATACATGTCTGGATCGAAGCTGTGAATTTTTTGGCTGGGTCGACGACGACATGCCCAATTATCAGACCTCACAAGAAGAAAATAAAATGGAGTTACGATTATTGCAAGAGTTAGGAAAGCTGGCCGAAGAATTGAAGATGATAAAATCTGAACTTGCAAATACAAGGGTCCAGATCAAGAACATATGCTTTCATGTCAAGATCCTGTCAATTTGTGCTCTTGTATTTCTCGCAACTAAACTCATGTAGTATGTATTGAGAAGAGCTGAATGTTTTACCTCAAGTGTTGCTGTTCGTATGCTCCCATCCTTCCATTATATTGCTTTGACCCGCAAAATCTCAAGAAAATTTGGATTGCAATGCAAACAAAATAGGTCTAAGCTTATACCTCAAGTGTCCCTGTTCGTATGCTACCATCCTTACATTATATATGCATTCATTGATAGACTGACATCAACAAAATATGTCCTTGTTCTTCAAACCGCAAGTAAGTCTAAGCTATTATTTATATTACACTTTAAAAATATAAACCCCACAAATTATACAGCAAGTAAATAAAAGAAAACCAACATTCCAAATGAAGAAGTAAATTCTATTCTGTAGGTGCTGTCCAAATCTTCCAGCTTTAGCAAACTTCATCACAAATCTTCCCAAAAAAGAGTTGTTCCCTTCCCCAAAAAGCACTTCTCTACCCAGTAGCCCTACATGGAAACAAAAAAGTCCAAATAACAGACATTATATGTATACTCGAGCAATTGAATTGAGAACTTCAAATTTGTGCATTGAATCAGACCATCCAAAATTACTTGTTGGAACCTCCTAGCATTGTGGGTAATCATGGATCTTGAACATCTGGAAAATGTAAATTGAACACCTTGAACACCTAGAAACTCGTAGGATCTTGAAGTAAGAAAATTCAAAAAGTTATGGAAATTTTACATCATTTAGTAATGGGGGGCTCATCTTCTCCAATTCGAGCCGCTTTCTTTGGCCGACCCCTCTTTGTGTTGCTTGGACCAACCTCCCTGGCAACGTTGGTCGTCCTCTTGAAGGTGCTTGCCCTAATAGCCACTCCACTGCAAGGGACAAGGAAGCATGAAGAAATGAATACCCAAAGTAGAAGAGTGATTAGTATAGATTCTAACATACCTTCGAGCTCCCAATGTAGAAGACTGCTGAGAATAAATTCTCACACTTAGATCCTCCATGGATGCCCGCAATTGGGTTCCATCTTGAGAATCATTTTCAGCCGTCGTGGTTCGTGGATTTATTGGATTTTTGCATGTATTTTTGTGATGGCCAAAAGAACCACACCTCGTGCATCTGTGCCGGGTCTTCTTCTCCTCGTCCCTCGCCCTTATTCGATTCTTCTTTGGCCTTCCTAGAGGCCTATCAAACCTTCTCAACCAAGCACGAAGCCTAAGGATAGAAGGTCTCCCCGTACTCTCCTCTTGGTCGACTCATGGAGTGCGGAGGTAACACCTTGTATGGTAATTTAACGGGCGTCCAACATGACTTATCGGGTAAGGGGTGATTGACTCCGCATAAGTCGTTTGATAACGTGATATGTTGTAGTAATTGGATAAGTAGTCATCCCAATTCACGTTGCGTAAACTTGAGATGGCAGCACAAGCATGTGTGCATGGCAAGACAGAGACCTGCCATCTCCTACATGTGCATTGCTTTGCAGGTAGATCACATACATTACGACTAGTAGGACATTCCACCTCCATGCTAGTCTCGCTTGATCTCCTTACTATGAACCCCTGTAGATTCTTGGTCGAGGTCCTCACATAGTCTAGTGTTGTAGATACCATCACACCTCACATTTTTGAACCTTTCAATCTCTATTCTTCTAATGTAGTCATCATCTTCTGTCGAATCCAATCTACTAGATCACAAATTGGAAGGTGACGGGCCTCATTAATCCACGAATTGAAGGACTCTCTTAGATTATTGGTGATGTAGTGGCAGTGAGCAGACGTGCTGAATTGCGATCTCGACCATTTCTGATTAATCCCTATCATGTAGTCAAAAGCACTTGTATTGGTTTTTTGAAGCTCTTTCATCCAATGGAGGTATTGCTTTGATTCGAAAGCTCTGGCTGCTGACCAAAGTATATGCTCCAAATCGTTGCCTGTATACTTCATCTTGATGTTCTTGTAAACGTGACACATACAGGCCCTATGCTCCGCATATGGGAATTTATCTTTGACTGTACCCTCCAGTCCCTTTTGACCATCTGAGATTAATGTTAGACCCTTTCATTCACCACATTGGATGGCCTCATCCAAATGCTTCAAGAACCAATTCCATGTAACACTGGACTCATTCTCCACGACCGTGAAGGCAACATGAAAGAGCCCATTTGTTGCGTCTAGGGTAGTAGTAGACAACAGTGTTCTCAAGTACTTGCCCTTCAAGTGGCATCCATCCAAACCCAAGAAGGGTCTACACCCAAACATGTACCCATCCCTGTTAGCTTTAAAAGAGATAAAACATCTGAGGAAGGAGTCATCTTCCTCCAAGAAGTAGTGGATGACACGATGCCCTCCTCTTTCCCTTGTAGATGGTCATATAGGGTAGACGAAGCTTAAATGCCTCAAAGATCCTATCAGATAGCTGCTTCACTGTAACTGAGGGGTTCTACATCACCCAAGTTGATATCTGCTTCGCTACCCAATGCTGGCCAGCCATGGTGTTTCCAGCAAGATTGTTCGAAATGCAAGTGTGCTCGGCCACCAAAGTTCTCACTTTGAACCTGTTGCTATTTCGAATCAAGGAGGCATGTATCCTCCAAGGACATGCTTCCTCCCTACACGCTGCCATGACTTTGCTGCTCTCGCTCTTTTATGAATTTAGCGGCAAACTCCTTGGTGATGCAATGGGATGCAAGTGCGGAGCGAAAGGATTCCTGGCTTTCGAATTCAGCCCCAACATCAAACGATGGGGCATCCAAATCCACGTTCGCCTCAGGGCCATCGTAATCGCTCACATTCTCCACATCAGAATCCAGAAGGTGATGATAGCTATTCTCAGATACAAGGCCATCCATGTCATCTGAAGCATCACTATCCTCCTCAGCCTCGTCAACTACACTATAATTGGAATCAGAATCATCAGAGGAATCAGAATTGGGTGATGTATGGTTCACTTCATTAGTCCTCTGTGCAGCCACCGATCTCGTATATCTTCGGTTGGATGGTGTCCAGAGGTGTGACCTTTGCACGCACACTCTTGTGCGCTTGATGTGTGTATGCTCTTCACCCATCGGCACACCGTTAGTCCCACGATCACCCACCTGCACACCCTCACTCCCGCGATCAGCCACTGGCACACCCTCTGTTCCACCCTCACCCACAGGCACATCCTCTTGCCCACCCTCACCCGTAGGCTCACCCTCCGTTCCACCCTCGCCAGCATGCACACCCTCTGTTCCACCCTCTCCCACAGGCGCACCTTCTGTTCCACCCTCACCTGCAGGCTCACCCTCCGTTCCACCCTCACCCGCAGGCTCACCCTCCGTTCCACCCTCGCCAGCATGCACACCCTCTGTTCCACCCTCACAAGCAGGCTCACCCTCCGTTCCACCATCACCCACATTCCTCTTCGTGATCCCAACATCGTAGTTCCCTCCCTCAGAATTAAGCCAATGCCAAACCTTGTCTCCGGCTCCCTCCTCGCCCATGTTCCAGTCTAGCAGCTCATATGTAAATGAGAAGGCCATCTTAGAGACTCCAACACCACCATGATCAACATCGTGGGGATGTGGCTCCATGGTGCCTCGGGAGTTCTCCGTAGGCGGTATGGGATCCACGGTTACTCTAGGGTTCTCCGCAGTCGATACGGGATTGGCCACCGGACCTGTGTTCTTCTTGCTCAGAGACTCCTCCGCTTGGATGTAACTCAGAGACTCTACATCTGTCATTTCCACCACCAGCTCGATCTCAGTTCCATCATTGTGTGCATTAAACATTTCCATAATCTCTTTCTTGTTCTTAATCTCTGCAAACTTGCTCCCTCTTATGTGAGGGATCTTGTACTTCAAAGTGATCATACACCTTGGCTCCCAAGGTACCACCTCAGAGATTACTTCCATGAGATCAAACCACGAGGTTGTGTCCAGATTGATCCCGATCCTCTCTTCGATTCCAAGAAAATACTTTTCACCATTCATTCATCGCGTCCATTTGAAGTACCCATCATGCCTAACGCACACCGTGAGGATCCCTTCGTGACCACCGAACCAACCCATCGTGAACACCTGCATGTTCCAAATCAACAAAAAAGAACCCATGAGTTAGAAGCCCTAACCCGTTTAGCCTTCATTCGCTAATCCCATGAATCCCTAAATCTGCTTGACCTTGATCCGGTCGACGAAACCAGCAGTGCGATGGAGTGGAAAAGGAAGGGATGACATTGATGGAGTGGAGCAAAAGGGGAGAGGTCAACGGAGTGGAGCAGGAAGGGGTCGACAGAGTGAAAAAGGAAGGGGAGAGGTCGATGGAAGCAAAGTGGAATGGGAGAGGACGAACTCGAATGCCTCTTTATCCGAGCTTCCCGCCATAAACAACACCGAGGACACGTGGCATTCTTCTGAAAATTGTACCGTACAATGGTTACTCAGACAACTCTGGTTAGGCTACGAAGGAGACAGTCCACAAACGGAGGGTCCATGTGGTAAGACGGAGCAAGATTACGGGGTCTAGGGAGGAATATCGATGTTTCAAAGGTTGTAGAGGTAATTTATAAAGATTATAGGGTCTGCCGGGTAAAAATCCCTTTCAGATTTAATGGCTTCCTTCCAATTCCTTGCTTC
Source organism: Ottelia alismoides (assembly GCA_037367405.1). Lineage (NCBI taxonomy): Eukaryota > Viridiplantae > Streptophyta > Magnoliopsida > Alismatales > Hydrocharitaceae > Ottelia > Ottelia alismoides. Next base: position 435,538 of record JAZKJV010011708.1, on the reverse strand, counting down.
AATAGAAGCCATGGCATCCTTGTACTTGGGAGGGCCACCCTCGATTTTGGTAGGAGACAAAGTCGCTACCTGAATCCGTGGCAATCATAGGTCTCTTACTTCGTCCATATTCAACATCCTCCAAAAGTTCATTGGTTTTGGAAGAGGTAGTCCCCACATTTGACATATTTTCTATTTGTTGTGGAATAGAACCACGTGTGGAGGCTATGTCGCTAGTCAGATTTTCAGAAATTATTTTTTCATTGGAAAATATCCACGAAAAAAGTAGCAGCACGAAGTTCAACAATAGTATTAGTATCTATGCCAGTGATCTCAGACCGAATTACTAAGAATAAATAGGCATAACTATTTTCCAGATACCCCAAGAAGATCGCGTCAACTATTTTAGGTCCAAGCATCTTTCTCTTGTGTTCTGGGACTAAGACCTTAGCCAAGCATCCCCACACCTTGAGATATTTTAAGCTTGGTTTCCTATTTATCTAAAGTTCAAATGGACTCTTATCTTTATGTCTTAGGGGAACTCTATTCAGAATATGGCCGGTCGTATTCAAAGCTTCCCCCACATGTAAGATGGTAGCTCGGAACTTCATAAAAGCGCATTGACCATATCAGTTAGGGTCCTATTCTTCCGTTCTGCCATTCCATTGGACTGCGGTGAATATGGTGCAGTACCTCATGAAGTATGCAAAATAATTTGCATTGTTCATCAAATATCTTAGATGTGTATTCACCATCCTATTTGACCTTAGACGTTTAATTATTTTACCGACTTGTGTTTTTACTTCATTCTTAAAGATAAGAAACTTTTCTAAGGTTGTATCCTTAGTTTTAAACAGATAAACATAATAGTATCTACTGCTATAATCTATGAAGGTTATAAAATATCTTTTGTTATCTCTAGTCATCATGCCACCAAACTCACAAATATCAGAATGTACTAAGTCTATAATTTCAGTTTCCCTATTCACAGAATGAAAAGGCTTTCTAGGCAACTTAGCTTGAGCACATATTTCACATTTAGTGAGTTTATCTGTAATATGATTAGGAATCATGTCAAGTTTCATCATTCTTTTCATAAAATTGAGACTCACATGTCCTAGCCTAGCAAGCCATAAATCAACAGATTCAATATTTGAAACAACACAAGTAGAGAAATCAAAACCATAAATATTATTAACTGAACTATCAATGTCACATTGGATTCTAAATAAAAGGTCATGATCAGCCAAATATCCTTTGCCAAAGAAAACACCATGTCTTAGAAAAACTACTTTATTACATTTAAAGTCCAAGTAAAAATCCTCTCTAACTAATAAAGAACCAGACAAGACATTCTTCTTGATATCAGGAAATGTGCAGCACCCTGCGCAAAGTCCAAACTCGTCTAATTGAGAATCTCAGCTCGACTCATCCAGACCTAAGCACCTTAGTTGTGGATCTGTTCTCCATCATTATTGTTCCACTGGCTGAAGCCTGATAAGACACAAAGAAGGTCATGTCAGTATAAATGTGTACATTTGCACCAGTATCAACAAGCCACTCATTAGGTTCGCTTACTATATAGAGTTCAAGGTTCACTGAGACATACCCCTCACCGAGCCCACCTCCCTCAGTCAGCAAAAGAGCCCGAGGAACGACATCCATAGACTTCTGTTGGGCCTTTAGAGAAGGGCAATCCTTTTTCCAATGTCCAACCTGTCCACACTGCCAGCAAGGTTTGTTCTTTGGTATTTTCTGGATTTTTCCCTTGGTTCAGTTTCTTATTTTTCTCTTTAGCATTATTTCCCTTTGAGGTTATCACATTGACCTTAGGGTTCACATCAACATGCATCACATGTTTTTGTTTCCTATGCTCCTCTTCAATAGCTATTGAGATCATTAAATCATCCAGAGAAATTTCCCTTTCCTGTGCTTTAGGGACATCCCAAAATCTTCCCATGACTTGGGAAATTTCTCAATTATTGACATGACCAGAAACTTTTCAGGAAGTTTCATTTCTGCCTCGACTAATCCGTGGAGCAATAACATAAACTCACGAGCTTGTTTAGAATCCGATTTGCCCTCAGTCATCTGAAATTTCAGGAACTTGGAGATTGAGTATTTTTCAATACTCAGATCCTCCGTGTTGTATTTCTTATCCAGTTCCTCCGACATATCCTTAGCAGTCTTGGTGGATGCACCATAGACATCGAACAGAGTGTAGTAAGAATGCACCCATGACACAGAAGGTCATGTTCTTTCCACGCATCCGTCATCTTAACTGCATCTGGATTTGGATTCCATTCATATAACTTAGGGCATTCAGTTTCCAAAATCGAAATCAGGCCAATCATGCTCAACCAGATTTTCATGCGTTGTTGCCAACGCTTGAAATTCTGGCCCCTGAATTTCTCTGTCATACCAGTGAAATCCATACGAGGTCGAAACTTCAAATCCGACATTTTTCTTATCTCGTTAAAGATCCGTATCTCTAAGATTGTTGAGAAAAATGACATCAACATACATACATGAATCAGATTATCAATATGTTTCCAGTTTAAATCAATGTATGTATGCATCCAGATCATTAAAGATAAGAAAAATATCCATTTAATGAATGTATGCATTTTAGAATAAGGGGAAAATCCAGAAACAATCATCACGACAAATAATGCGACAAAGAAAAGGAGAGAGTTAGAGATCACAATCGAAGCATCATGTTATAGGACTCCCCTTAGAGAGACAACGTCCCTCACTTTACTGGCGCGCAGGGCCCTAACGTACCGCTCCCAGGGTTCGACGGTTTCACACTCATCGACGGTGTGTATCGTGCTTGAGCATCCTCGAAAATCACCTCTGTAGATGAAGCCCAAGATTGTGAGAGGGAGAAGAGAGGCAGTGGGAATGAGAATTCTATATGTTCGTAACCCTCACCCATGATTTTGAGAGATTCTTAAAGCCGTCCGAACAGCTACGCACCGTGAGAGGATAAAGGGACACATCCCTTGGAATTCAAATGCTTGGTTACACAAAACTGACATGGTCTTCACACCACGCCATGCCGCTGCCGCAACCCCAGTCAAGGCCACACCCGAGCCCGTGCCTGGCTCGGCCTAGCGTGGCATGGGCAGGCGAGCACACGCGCATTTGTGGTGGTTTAAAGTCCTCTCTAGTCTGTTTCCAGACTGGTCTCAGGACTTCCTATATAAAAATCAAGTGACAGTTTTAACACTCTACGATATGGAACTAAACAGCACCCCACAGGGTTGAAACATTGAATTCCAAGAATTGAGATACATTAATACAACTTGATATTGACCATCAAATTGTATCAAAATATCCCAACAAAGTTAATTCCAACAGTTGCATAGGGTCTCGAGCTTGCGATCCCACTTTTTGAAGACATCAAGTATGGTCTCCATGGGGCTCCGATGGTTCTCTACTACTGGTACTCAAGCACGTAAGGTCGGTGCTCAGTGTGTGCATCGCAGACCGCCTCTGGTTGGTCTCAAAGTTCGTAGAGGGAGCGACAAGGGGGAACATGTACTTGGTCCCACATCACTCCTCCATGGAGGAGAAGGTGGGAGCAGGTGCTTCCTGATGCTTGGGGTGGTGGTTGCTCTTGGTCTTTAAGGCCATGGCGTTTGTTGTTGATGCGGTGTGCCTTTCTTTGCAAGTAGGATCTCTGTGCTGTTTGGAGTCATTAAATATCTATGTGGTATCTGGGAGGTGCATGATGGCTCATTGGTGTAAACAAAGGAGAGAGCTTGAAAATGGTAAAGCGGGGGGTTCGTTGGGCCAGCGGAACCGTTGGTGTGAGAACGCTAGCAGTTTCTTCTACGGAGGAAGTTGATGGAAAGAGGAAAGCTAAGGGTAGAAAATGAATCACATGGCGAGACTCCTTGTGTATTTGTTGCAAGCGTAGGCTAAAGTTGGAGATAGATGATGAAGTGGAGTGTTCGGAGAGGTTGGAGCGAGGACATGAATCATCAACAGAGTTGGAAAGGGCGAAATCGGAGGGCCCAACTGAGCAACAAAGGCAAAGAGTAGCGAGGCCAAATACTACCGTTGGAGGCGGAAGTAGAAGAAGAATGAAGCTCATGGGTACACCGACGAAGTCCCCAATCTGCGAAGGCGACCTCGTCTTCACCCGCGATGGTGATGCACTGCCTGTAGATGACGATGCGAAGACGAAGACCCACAAAGCAGCTAAGGTTGAATTCGTGAGAAGGTGTAGGATTTCCAATGTTCAAGAACGAGGAAGCGACGACCGTAGAAGATACCTGGATGAGCATGCATTATTGAAACTGGAAGGGGCACTCCCGAAATGATGCCAAGAGGAAGGGCAAAAGTGGGATTTTCAATACAAAAATTAATGGCTCTAACGCTCTCAGAAAATTGTGGTTGTCCTCTCCCCGATTCATTTTCCTTATTTTTTTAAATACTTTCGAAGATTTTTATAAATATGTCCCTATATTATGTCATTTAAATTTCATGTGAAATAGAAATTCCTATGGTCTCCATCCAGATGGGGTCGATTTCAACTATTTTGCGATCGTTGAAAAATGACCGTCTGATGGAGGTCGTGCGAGTCTCTATTTCGCATAAAACTTGAATGACATAATGTAAGGGTGTAGTGATAAATTTTCAAGGAAGTATTCTTTAAAAACATAAAAAAAATGAGAAAATGGGGCGGGGGGAGCTAAGCCCCATTTAACCCCTCATACATATATAAGGTTGATCATGTGAGAGCAAAGAACTGTGAGAACATGAGAAGAATAAATTTGGACCACTAGATTCTGTCATCTCTCTCCTCATTGATTACAAGATGAGAGGGAAGAGCAAAATCTAGTGGTCCAGATTCACTGCTCTCATGCTCTTACAAATTTTGGCTCACATGATCAACCCCCCCTCTCTCTATACATATATATATGGGTTCGATGGGGCTGCTCCATGTTTTCGATGTTTTTCTAATACTATCATCTATATTCATCTATATATTCCTCCTACATGTCATTCGAATTTCATCAAAAATAGAGACTCTTATGTCCTCCATATAGAACAGATCGATTATAACAATGTTTAGACTGTTAAAATTACATGTTCTAGATGGAGGGCATAGGAGTCTCTATTTTTGACGAAATTCGAATGCCATATTGGAGGGATATATATATACATATATGAATATACATGGTGATATTTTTCAAAAAAATAAAAAAAAAGCGAAAAAATAAGGGCAGGAGCAGCCTCATTTTTTCCTATATATATAATGGATATGCACGAGGATCCCGAAACTGAAAGAATACTAATATTTCAAAACTTGAGGTGCCTACAGGAAGTTCATTTCTAAAACAACACTTGAGGTGTACTTTTTCTTAGTCAACACCACACATACATAAGTTCCATAAGAAATCAACACCTTAATAGCTAATATAGGAGATGAAAGCATGCAGGATGATGACCCCATTTATCCATAATAAGATAACATATTTGAGTATCTGACCTGGAAAAGGTCTTTGCTTTCCAATTACATAGCATTCCTCAAAATTGTATCTTTAAATACCCCATTTATCCAGAATAAGATAACATATTTGAGTATCTAACATGGAAAAGGTCTTTGCTTTCCAATTACATAGCATTCCTCAAATTGTATCTTTAAATATTATCACTGCATTGCTCCCCCATAGTAGTGTCTAAGTAGAAGACCTACGTAAGATGTTGACATGACCTCACCTAGAAGGCCCATGGTCAAATTAAACACAAATCATCACTGGAAATCCAAGAAGGGAAGATTGACTTTTATTAGTATTCATTTTTAGCCTAGACAACTCTTTAAACTGAGCAAATTCTTCCTCAATGCGAGCATAGATCTACTGATACTGTAGACATGTAAGCTCATGTTATTAAGAATTATATAATTCTATTGTCTGAAATAAAACATGATTAAGTTTGCATTGTTATGGTCTTTCCATACAATCCATCTTGATATAATACAACTGCAATATAAGAAGATAGATCATAAAATGATGCATGATTGTATATCTAAAGAGCTAGATTGACAACTAGCATCATAAAGTGATATTCAAGAAAGATCTCCAGTTTGAGAAAAGATGGCAATCTTCCCCAAAGTCCGATATCCAATCGAGACTCTTGATGCAAGTCTTATGCATAAGAATAGAGATTTGCAGGTGTTGGATAAGTCAAGTTAAAGGGTTAACTTAACGAGATCGAGATACTAAAAACATGTATCGTATACTTGAAGGAGAGGGATTATGGCTCATGCATCACGGAAGCATGGAGATCGAATGGTATCCAATCCTAGTCGACTAGTCATACTAGTCGATGATGTAGCTAAATTTAAAAAAAACGTTGAAACCACATGACAGGGAAATAGGTCCCTTCGTTTCACCAAGATCACACGAGTAATAAGGTTACCCCTTGAAGCGTGATCACGATCTATGAGTCTCTAAGAGAAGATACCTCTTGTATCAAGTATGATCCGACATAGAGAGCACTTGTGGGCGTGTGGATGAGATGTGTGCTTCATACAGTCCAAATCAACAATTTGAGTGGTGGGCCTCCAGATTTCATCATACAAAATCCACTACCTTCTTCGAGACCATGCGACACCGTAGAAGACGAAGATCCCAGTTTGGTAGCACAACGACAACACGATGATGATCATGATTTCCACAAACTTAGGACAAGGGGATGGTCACTAGGGTTCGGGAAGAGATAGTAGACATGTAGTGAGAGAGAGAGAGAGTTGTTTCTTACAACAAAGAGTTAGGGTTAGTCTCTCTTTTATAGCATAACATATGGTGCAGATGCACACCTAATGTATAATCAGTAGTTGAGATTAAAAGATTATACTTGTGCTCCAAGTATACGGAATTTAGAATTAGTAAACCAATTATTGATTCATGCTCCAAATTTTAATCTCAAAATAAATATTAGTTTCATGAATAAAGAGGAAATGAGAGAGTCTCCTTCTAGAGATGAGGAAAGGAGATAGCTTCCTTCCAAAAATGATGAAAGGAGTTAGTCACATTCCTCCTTCCTCTCTCTAATCTCCTTTAGCATAATTTTATTACATTAAATCTTTATTCATATAGTTATTTTATCAACAAAATATTATCAAATAATTTAAAAATTATTTGTGATAATAACAAATAGATCCTTGATATTTAGGAATCATATTCATCCATCCAAAACTAAATGTAAAGTGTCTCTTACATATAATTGCCATTATTTCTCTTAATTTTCCAATGCTTAGATATTGTCTCTAATGGAGCAATTCTTAAACTCTTTCAAGAACAATGTACCTTTTCCGCGGATACTTGGAGATAAGGATAGGATGACTAGATATTCCATGTATAGTGACTTGTATATTATTTTACATATTAATGTTGATATAAAAGATAGAAGTTGTAAAGCTTACACCATGATATAGTTAACTTACCTACACCTACCCATTTTCCTCTCTATTTGTTTATTTTTTGAAATGAATATGTGGAGGATTTATTTAGAATATTAAGTAGAATATTTATTTCAAATTTCATATAAATCAGACATTCCTAACATGTCCATTTGGAGGGGTCGATTTCAACAATTCTAAGACCATTACAATTTGATTGTCTTGATGAAGAAGTTAGAAGTATCGAGATAAGTTGAAACTTAAATGATGTCATGGCGATATATTGTGATCTGAATCGCCCAAGGATTCAATTAAAAAAATAAGAAATAGAGGAAAAAATGAGATGGTGTAAGTAATTTACCTACATCATGATGTAGGTTCCCTTTTTCTCTAAAAGTTATCCAAATATAACAAATATAATAAATGTATTTATTTCTTATAAATTATGTCTAACATTGTCACCAATAGATGTATAATTATATTTGCATAAAGATCATATACCGTTGTATGCATTTATGACTATCAAGTAATAGAAATGAATATGAATACAAATATCAACATGTACACACGCATACGAGCACACAAATACAAATATTGGATATAATCATGGATCATATATGAATATGTTCATAATTGTTTTTATAGTAAAATTAGCACAAAATATATCCATATGCAATAAATATAATAAATATATTATTTTCATAACATCAAATATGCTTATGATTAAATTTATATCTAAATTTACTTATTAAATTGAAAAAATAAAATCTCATACTCTACGCTCTCTCACGACTCGACTCGGTCTTAATTTTTAATGCAGCTTTTCAGAAGTCGGTGAAGATGCTTCGGTTTCTAAAAACCGCTCCACGTATACTGGGTACCTCGCAAGAAAAAATAAGAGATAGTGTGTAAGAAAGTGAATCAAAAAAAAAAGAAAATAAATGCTAAATAAATGCAGAAAAAATAAAATTTACAGTGAAAAATTCGGGGGTCAGACTACTCGAATACGGAAAACCATAAATTTTAGACAAATCTAAGCAGTTTACCTCCCTGACAACGACGCCATCTGACGGATCGAGAAATGCCCTTGGTTAAAGTTGTGGATTATCGTTCGCTTATATTAATGTGTCATTTCGTTGTATGCAGGCAATCAGAACCAGACAAGAAATAACCACAATTATTTAGTCAAATTCTAATCGTGCGGTTTTATGTTTATTTTACATGGGCAAGTCCCAAAGTCGAACTCAAGGAGGCAAAGGAACAACGTAGAAATTTGTCTATCAAAGTCCATGCACGGTTTTCAAGGCGGTCTTTTTTTTGTAATTTTTAATGCAATTCAAGATGCAAAATGCAAACTAGGCCAATTTTAAGGACGAGAAAAACAAACGATGTCCGAAAAATGTGAAACTTGGCCAAGATGACAATTACGATGAAATGAATACACTGTAAATTTTTTGGAAATTTTGGATGCAAGATAAATATTTATGAATTTTTGAATGTAAAAGATGTAAAATTCAATATTTAATTATATTAAATATTAAACTTATTTATTTTTAAGAGAGAAAATTATCCAAGATCTATCACTAAGTGATCGACCTCAGAAAAATCCTAAACCTCAAAAATATAAAATTTAATACCTATTAAAATTAAAGACTGAAATATGCAAAATGATTTTTAGAGGACAAAAGATGCATGCAAATACAATTCTTTTTTAGCATGATGTAAAGTACAATTTAATCTACAATCACGATTTTTGGCAATTTTTAGAGCAACGGTTAATTAGTTATGAATTTTTAAGCATAGAGCGGGCAAAATGTGCAATTTTTCACAAAATAAATAATTAATAATTAAACGCTGATCACAAAAATGTCAAACATAGCCTAGATGTAGAGAATAAGTTGTATATCAAAATGCCTATTTTTAATAAATAAAATAATGTAATGTAGAGGTTCGAAATAATAGGGGAATACAGGGGTATTTCTGCAAATGAGAAATAATTAAAATACTACAGTAGGGACTGATTTGTAATTACGGAACTCAGAAGGGAGTAAGTGCAAAATTCCAGTGGTCACATGCGTCGCACGTGACCTTTAGTCGGCAGCGGTGCTGTTGTAAATTGGAGATCTCCTCTCTGGTCGGCAGCGATGCTATTGTAAATTGGAGATCTCCCGAGGGCTTCTTCGAAAATACACCTGTTGATCACATGAAGATCACGTGCGGGGGCTTCAGTGTTTTGAGGAAGGCTCCAAGGGTGCTGGTGCAAGTTCTCTACCCCCACCTGCTTAACACGTGCAGGGAGTTCTTCTGTGATTTGAGAGACCTCCAAGACCTTCTTTGCAAGTTCCCCCAATGCACCGTGTGATGCACGTGCGCGGGGGACTCGGGGTTGGAGCCCGGGAGAATGCGGAGGAGTAGCTAGTGGCTCACGACGAAGCAACAGAAGGGGGAGGCGGAGCCGGAGGTGCATCTGGATGGCCCCTAGCGGAGCAACGTGCTCCCGGCGGTTGGTGGAGGAGCGGCGAAAGGGGTGGTACTGGTGGAACGCTCGCTGGAGGAGGCTTCTTGCTGAGCAAGCGGAGGGGGAGTGGCAAAGGTGCTCCCCCAGTTGTCGATGACGAAGCACGACCCAGGAGGTGCTGGTGAAGACGACTGGTGGTGGTTGTTGATGAAGATAACGTAGCTGCTGGAGATGAAGGGGAACGGCTGCGGAAGCTTCTGGGTCGAAGGTATTGGCTGAAGTTGAGAAGATGACTATTGACGATGAAGAAGGCGTCAGCTCTACGGCTTGGGCCGGAGCAAAGCAGCAACAACCCGAGGGTGGAGCCTCGATCGTGAGCTGCGACGAGCTTCGAAGATCGGATCTCGTCAAGGGAGGAGGAGGGTCGGGCTGTCACCACCGGTCCTCTGCATTCAGGTGCTAACGGACGGATGATTCGATGGGGTGCTTCGTCGGAGTTAAATAGGGTGCGAGATGATCGGCCGGAGATGGAAGGGGGTTTGATTGGGATTTGATTTACTCGAGGATGAGATACGATTGGTGCCGCCGATTGACGAGCGAGACGAGGGGGATGTGCGATTAATCAGAGATGAAGATCAGAGATCATGATGCGGCGGCGGTGCGCGAGATTTGCGGGGAGGAGCGGTGCGAATTGGGAAAGTGCGAGGGTTGAAGACGATGGGCCTTGGTTTTCCGATCGGCCGAGATCGGGCGGCCAGATGGGCGCCACGTGACGGCAGGAGGGGGGCGCGAGGAGTACGTGTTGGGCACGTGCGTAGGAGGCACGTGCCTCACACGTGTATGGCTTTTATTTTTTAAAATGAAAAATAAAAATAAATCCAAAAATGGGTGACAAGTGGTGGCTCCAGGAGCTGCCCACATGTCAGCCCCACCAAAATCAGAAAATAAATAGCTTAATAAATATGTAAAAATAGTTAATTACCTCGGATCGAAAAAGTTTCTTCATGAAAGTTGCTCATCTCGATGAGATCTATAACTTTAATGAAGACATCGAAAACCAAAATCGATCAATTGCATAAAGTGATATTTTTTGGGTATCCATGTACATAGAATACCTTGATTTTTGGGTTATATATTTTTTATCATTTAAACCAGATAAAAATCCGAAAAAATATAATAAAATCAAAGATAAATATTTACACATTAATATTTTTGGGGATTTTTATTAAGTAAGAAAAAGAAGAAATAAAATAAAATGTGAAAAAGGTAATTTTTGTATAGACAGTTATTGAAGACTCAGACTCAGTTAGTTTCTTTGATTTCAAGCTTAGTTTTGGATTTGAATTTTTGTGCTTTTAATAAAACTTTCATTAAAGAAGAAAAATAAAAATAAATAAAATGAAATGAGTCAATTATGTACATAAATAATAGATTAAAAATCGCTAAAATACAAAATGTACAAAAGAGGCCAAAACCCAACTTTCACATATGAGCTCTGATTCACTTAAAACTTGGTCTTTTTTTAAGGTATTTGAATGTACATTAGTTCAAAAGTGAGTAGGATCCAAACAGACACTGGATGAGGAAGATATGAGGGGTTTTAGTCTGGAAATCCTAGAACTAGGGTTTGGATTTTTGGTCCACTTATTTAGGGTTATTGATTTTTTGTATTTTTTATTTATTCTTGTTAGTGATATGTACACAGTGGAGGTAGTTTTTGGTCAATTGGTGTTTAGCATGAATTAGTTAAAAATCGGGGAAGTTAGGCTATTTACATGTCAATTTTGGCTGGGATTTTTGGTTTCTTATTTTGTGCGAAAATAAGTGATAAAATACAATTCTTATCAAAACATGCATAAATGATAATTATGTAGAATAAATGAAGAAATGTCAATGATTCTTAGAGATTGGAGCTTAATTAATGATTTTAGAGTGGTGAAACTGAGTTTCATCGCCTGGTCACTTCAAAGCCCAATTCCCATCACTTGCTGACAGTTTGGTGCACCTCAACAGAGTGAGACCAAACACTTCTTTTCTGTCTTGAGGATTCGATTTCCATCATAGAGATAAGGGATTCCAGCATCCCCACTACAGCAGCATATAACACCGCTAGATCCAGTTCTTCACTGGTATAACGAGGGAAGCTGAATGTTGTTGCCCAAGAGCAGGACCACGCCTCTGGTTCCATTATCAAGATATGATTTCTATAGATAAATTTTCATTCCATGATTTATTTGATTTTGGTGCAATACACTCATTTTGTTGCACATCATTTAGTGCCTACTCTGGACAAGTCAACCACGAGTGTCTCGATACCATACTACATTAAGCGCCCATGGGGCCAGTTGTTCGTCATCAAACAAGCAGCCATGGATGTAGCAGTACGTATCAATGGATATCTCATGCCTGCTTTTCTATTATTGATACTGGTAGATAATTTCGATACTATTTTGGGCATGGATTGGTTAGAGAAGCATCACACATGCTTAGACTACTTTGAGAAGATAGTTGTCTTCCGTCTACCAAGAGTACCAACCTTCCAGTTTGATGGACCTATGCCATACACATATGTTGAGTACATATCCGCTTTGAGAATGCAACAGTAACTTAACTAGGGATGTGTGGGATATCTTGCCTACATAGTTGACACATCCACTCAAGACAGGATGGTTGTGGGATGCCAGTGTCGTTCGAAAGGTTCCCTGATGTGTTTCCTGATGATCTTCCCAGATTACCACTATAACGGGAGATAGAGTTTAAGAATGTACTGCTACCCTGGCACTCAATCGATCTCTATTCCCCCATACCGGATGGCACCAGCCGAGCTCAGGGAGCTCAAGGTGCAGCTAAAAGATTTTATTAAGAACGGATTCATCCACCCCAGTACATCACCATGGGGAGCATCTGTCCTCTTTGTAAAGAAGAAGGACCGATCCATGAGATTGTGCATTGACTACAAGTTTCTCAATAGATGAACGACCAAGAACCATTGTCCACTCCCATATATTGATGATCTTTTTGACCAATTGCAGGTAGCATCAGTGTTCTTCAAGATCAATATGCAATATAGATATCATCAATTGAGGATCAGGGATTCGAAGATATAAATATTCGCATTCCGTACGAGATACAGGTTTGTTGTGATGCCTTTTGGGCTCACAAATACACCTGCAACTTTCATGAACCTGATGAATAGGATCTTTCGTCCATGCTTGAACAGATTTGTAGTGGTTATCAAGTGATGTGTTGACTATTCTCATGATGAGTACGAGCATGAGTTGCATCTTTACATCGTTATGTAGGCAGCGAGAGAGCATTGTATATTATATGAAGTACAACAAGTGCAAGTTTTGGTTACCTGATGTTGTGTTTCTTGGCCACATGACTTCTGGTGTGTGGATTTCTGTTGATCCCATGAAGATCGAGGTAGTTGTATCTTGAGAGCAGCCCAAGACAATACTGAGGTTCATAGTTTCCCTTGCTTTGTTGGGTACTATCCTCATTTTGTTCACAGGTTTCTCAATTAGCCCTTCCTCTTACTTGGTTGACATAGAAGAATGTACCAAATATGAGCAGAGCTTCCATACGCTCAAGGAGAGATTGACTTCTGCACTTATTCTGAACCTTCCTTCTGGTATGTTGGACTTCACGTTCTACACAGATGCATCCAAGGAAGGATTAGGCATTGTATTGATGTAGTGAGGGTGGGTTGTAGAATATGTGTTGCGGCAGTTGAAGATTCATGAGCGCAACTACCCCACATACGACTAGGAGTTGGCAGCAGTTGTCTTCGCATTGAAGATATGGTGCCACTACTTATACGTGGCCACATTTGAATTATTGACAGATCACAAGAGCCCCAAGTACATCTTCGATCAAAAAGAATTAAACATAAGGCATAGGTGTTGGATGGAGTTGTTTAAGGACTATGATCATACAATCTCTTACCAACTTGGTAAGGGAAACGTTGTGGCATATGCCCTGAGCAGACAAACACATATGGAGGGAGCATCGCCTAGGTTATAGAGTTGGGATATGCTTTCTGCACGTAGTGATTTCCACCCATTTGAGAGCACATCATATGCAATGATTGTACCGACAAATTACAATAACTTGTGGGACCGCATCGTACGGGGTCAACAGTAGACTAGAGATTACATGACATCTACCATCGATGTCTGAAGGATGAGTACGATGGATTTAGAGTTCGTGAGTATACCTTGTGAAAGGGTGACCATATTTGTGTCCTAGACGATGAGGAGATAAGGAGAGACATCTTGGATGAGGCACATAGTTCCATACTTTCCATTCATCCAAGCAGCATAAAATGTACATAGACCTTCTCCATCACTTTTGGTGGAAACACATGAAGGTGGGATGTAGCTTCACATGTTAGCCAATGCCTCACTTGTCAGATGGCGAAGGCAAAGCACCAATCCCTCCTGGTTTGCTTGAGCATCTTCTCATTTCTGTATGGAAGTGCGAAAACATTTCTATAGATTTCGTTACTGCACTAGCATACACTATAGGTAGTCAGGATTTAGTTTGGGTGATTGTTGATCGATTGACCAAGTTAGTCCATTTCATTCCGGTTAGCAAGACTTACACGTCAACACAACTTGCCAGACTCTACATTCAACATGTACTCAGATTGCATGGGATTCCCAATGAGGTGATTTCAAATAGAGATTACGTTTCACCTCACATTTTTGAAGAAAAATCATGAGGGCGTTGAGTACTGAGTTGTGTCTCAGCACTGCATATCACCTCCAGACAGACAGACAGTCTGAGATGACCGTTCAGACACTTGAGGATTTACTTCATGCTTGTGTAGTGGAGCGGAAGGGATCCTGGAAGGATAATCTCCCTTTGGTTGAATTCACATACAACAATAGCTTTCATTCCATCATCGACATGGCACCATTTGAGGCACTATATGTGCACCGATGCACTATACCATTGAGCTGGCAGCAGGTGGGAGATAGTACTCTTTATACCACTGAGATCCGTCGAGGAAACTGCTAGAGCCGTTGAGACGGTAAGGAAGAATTTGGTGATAGCTGAGAGTCGGCGGAAGAGTTATGCGGACCGTCAGCGTCAGGACCTCAAGTTTTAGGTTTCGCGTATTAACTTTGAGCTTTTAAACATAAGTTATTCCTAACTCTACATATCTAAGAATCACTTTTATTTCATGCTGGGGATTTTGTTTTTTTAGCATATTTCCAATGAAGGGAGTATCAAGATTTGGTGTCGAGGAAAGTTAGCATTGAGGTTCGTTGGCCCATTTGAGATTCTGGCCATTTGGGGAAGTTTTCTTACAGAGTTGCACTTCCATCATGCCTTGAGGGCATTCATGATGTATTTCATGTGTTGAACATGTGCAAGTATGTCAGGGATGCCAGACATGTGATATCGGACAAGGACTTGGTCGTCAAGCCGGATCTTTCCTTATCCGAGGCTCCAACGCAGATATTAGACTGAGTAGTTAAGCGACTACGAAAGAAGGAGATTCCCCTGATCAAGGTCATTTGGAGAAGTCAGAATGTGGGAGGAGGCTACATGGATCCTGGAGCAGAAATGAGGGAGAAGTTCCCTCACCTATTTGTATGTATTAAGTCAAAACGATGTCTGTTCCTATTTGACATTTTCAATGGTTTCACTTACTTCGAGATTTTTATGGGTTCATACCATTAAGACGCATGATCTATATAAATTAAGAGTGGGATATACCTTATACTTAAGTCTCGAAGATGAGACTTCATTTGAGATTTTAATAATGCGAAAGCTCGAAATACTAAAAATACTAAAACTCATTTTCCAACCTTAAGAAATACTCAAAAACGAAAAAGTAATCTATCTTGTTTTACTCTTTGAGGCCTTTCCAATGAGCCAAGAACATCAAAAGATACATTGTATGCAAAAGTTACGTGCGAAATACATTGATTTACGACTTTTGAGCAGTGAATCCGAGCCTATATAAAGGCTAATAGTTGAATCACTTAGTCACTTTACACACCCATCGTCGGAGCTCTGCCCTAGAGCTCATCGAAGCTGAAACCACCAGGAATTTTCTGACTCTGATCAGAAAGACGAGATCCATGTTGTACTTGCATGCGTTTCACGTTGAGAACCTCGATGCAGATTTCAGGGTGGGGAGATATTTGAGGAATGAACCCCGAAGGTATGGATTTTGATTTTTCCGCCTTGCTATTGGGTCACTTGTCTTCGTACACCGCTGTATTCATAGTTTTCACGTCGATCTGATGTCTGAATCATATGGGATCATGCATGCAAAGTTGGATTTCAGATTGTATCATCGACATTCATCGTGATTTTTGAGATATCTTGTGATCCAAAAAATATGGAACTTAGGTTAGATTTATCCTTGTTCGATGATCTATATATACATGTAATTTTTTTCGAAATCAGAGAAAAATCAGGCACCAATCAGATCACCCACCACATTCAACTACATTTTTCAAGAGTTTTAGTGATTGAAAAAAATATGAAAAATAAGTCAGATTTTCTTCTTATTGAATTCTCTATCCCACACATCTAATTTATTTTTAAATCTGAAACAAAAAAATTGACACCAAATCATAGCATCAACTCATGGTCTACAGCTTTGATCGACCATAGAAGTGTTTAGTCAATGTAATGAGTCATTGCCTATGGAAAATGCTATATCTAAATAAGATAATTACCTAACTATATTCAAACCTTTTAATTGTACGTGGTTAAACAGTGAATTGTGGTAGATGATCTGGATGCTAATCAAATAAGGAATGAAATTGGGTAACTAAGTGAAAGCATTGATCAATGTAAATTTATTCCAATATGAGCACTTTGAATGTGTATGGTATCTGGTTGTGTCGTGGTTAGACCCTTTCCCCACGTGGATTGTAATTTTAGTGGTCTCCACGATCGAGGTACTCTCCCGTATTAAGGGTTGTGGTGCGCACGGTATGTTTCCCGTGTCAGCTTGAGTAGAGGAGTAGATGCCACCAATGGATGGACTAGCACCATTGGGTCTCCAGGTAGAAGACTAGATGACCACGATCCCAGTTGTGTTGATTGGGTAACACGTAGTCGACGCTGCCCCAAGGTTCTTATCGAGTTGCTATGACACGTCGTAATCCGAGATATGCGCTTGGTAGTCTGATCTTAGCTTTACATCATAAAATTAACAAGAGTAGCTAACGGGGACCGATCACTCAAGTTGGTTACTCGTAGTTGTTCTATGAGGGGAGTTCTGGGATGTGGTTAACGAAGGGGTGTTCTTACCAGTTTGCCCAGTATACAGAAAAAAATGGAAGGTGGTCATAGATTCGACTACAGTTTGAGTTAAAAAATCCTATCTTATAATCCTAGATCTCCCTTGAATTGTGCCTACCATCGAGGACTCTTGCCACCACCATAGTGATTGATGAATGAGTTGCTTCGATTTGTCTCATTGTACCAGTGTTAGATTACTTGGAACAAAATTATGTTGGAAATTAGATCTATACAGTTGAAATGTGATTAATTCTGGAAGACAAAGGAACTATCAATGAAATGAGAATAATAATCTAAAGGAAAGTGGGAAGGTTCGTAGAGGAAAATATTGGGAACTTAGTTAGGGTGCATCTACTTCACACATACCTACGAAGGCCCCTCATCCCTAAGGTACGATGTATCTTGGAGTCACATTGTGAGACCATCGTGGTCAGGACCACAAATTATTTTCATTACTAACGGTTGTGTTGGAAAGTCTTAAAAGAAAAGATCAACTTAAAAACTAATAGTAATCTGAGGGTAAGATTTCCACTTGTAGCCTTTACTTCTGAAAGTGACACTCACGTTCATGTGCACTTGTTTCAGTTCAATAGGTACATAGCTTGCTAATTTTTCCTAGTTACCTGTCATTTAAGTATATCCATACTGAGCAACTTTGCTCATAACATACCCTTTTTCGTGTGATCCAACAAATTCGCAGTATCGTCATAGCTGTATGGTGTGGTTCTATTATTTTAGAGCATTACAGGTTCAACTTCACATCAGTGTGCTTTCTTGGTAGTTGGTTTTGTGGTAGTTTTTGACTCATGCTTTGTTGACATATTTTGTACTTAATGCTTTAGATGGACATTTACTTGATTTGCACTTTTTTAGAAATGAATCATGTTCATGCATTTACTTCCTTACTTTCATATTTTCCTACAATAGATGTATTTTTATGATTTTGTGTGTGATGAATGTGAATGTTAAATTTTTAATGGGACTGTTGTTGAGTATCATGATCAGTGGGATGTGACAACAACCATGTCTTCAAGTCATATCTCTTATGCAAGTGTCTCTCTACATGGCCAATCGGTAGAAACACTTGATTGGCTTTCCTTTGGTTGCTCAGCTTCAGGCTATTGAACATCAACCTTATCATAAGTGGTGTGATCTACATCTTAATCACTACTTGTTGTCAGTTCAACCCCACATGTTCGTGATTATTATCACGTGTCCCTGCATCAACAGACCCAATCTTGGAGTAAAGCATAAATTCTCCTCAAAATGTAACATTCTTGCTAATAAAAATTCTATGCTCAGATGGGGATCAGATTCTTTACCCCTTAACTCTGCATCATAACCTATAAACATTATTTTCTTTGCCTTTGGTTCAAGATTCCCTTAATAAGATGATAGTATGAAACACATTCATAGACATGTAAAATAGAATAATTAGCATGATTACAAGATCGTATCTCCATGTGTGTCTTGCATTCGATAGCAGATGCTTGACTCTGATTCACCAAGTAACAAGTTGTATTCACAGCTTTAGCCAAAATGCCCTACCAAAGCCAGCATTTGAGAGCAAGCACCTTGCTCTCTCCAAAAGCATACTATTCATTCATTTCGCAACTCCATTTCTCTTGTGATGTATCTCTGACAGTGTGGTGTCTCACAACACCACTCCTCCTTGTAGAACTCATTGAACTCTGATGATTAAGTCCAATCTATTATCACTGCATAGACGATTGACCTTCCTCGAAGTCTAGTTCTCCACGAATATTTCTACTACCAGATGGTTCGAAATGCCTCACTCTTGTGGTGCATCATGAACATATAAAACATCATGCAATAGCCATTAAATACGGGCATGAAGTACTTGGCACCTCCCGAAGATGGGACCCGATAAGAACCCTAAATTATCAACATGTATGTAGTCAAATATGTCCTTCCTTCAGTAAATAACTTTGACGATCCGCTTCTTGTGTTGTTTTCCCGAACATGCAACACTTACAGAACGTCAGCTTGGATCCTTTGCCTCGATGAGACCCTTCTGATTGAGGACATTCATCTTCATCTTGCTTTTATGCCTCAACTGCATATGCCACAACTCTATTTTTTATTTCATAGCTTGGGATGCCAGTGCAGTAGAACCGGTAATTGTAGTCACCTGCAAGATATATAGGGTCTTCTGCTTGTTATTCTTGACGACGAACACACTAGATTTGGCAACCTACATAACTCCACCCCTCAATGAAATACCTATATCCTTTAGAGCCCATAATTCCTAAGGGATATCATGTTCTTTCTCAGATCAAATGCATGGAGAACTTCTATCACCACACTCACGACTCCATCAAATATATTGATTTTCACCAATCCAATCCCTACAATTTTGCATGTTGCATCATTCTCCATGACAATGTTTCCACCATCTATTTTCTCACAAGTGAACCAATATTCATTGGGGTCATATGATAAGAACATGTATCAAGTATCATTGGTTTGTTGGTTACCTTTTGATCTGTGATGGTGATGACCAAATCATCTTTAGATTCTCCACCTCCCTGAGCCACTGCAGTAAATGTAGCCTTCCCTTTCTTCTTCGATCCTTCTTCTAATATCTAGGTTTCTTATAATAATTGCAGATGCCCTTATAATTGTGATTCTTCAACTTGGACTTATGCTTTCCTTTTTTCACATAGCTAGAACCAACATGACCTTTTTTATGATTCATAACCAAAACTACAACATGAGTCCTACTTCCTAGTAGCCATATGTTGAAGTTTACGCGTATGCAAACTCGCATGAACTTCCACTTGGTTATCTCTTCTCTTCCCACAATAAACAAAATTCTTACATGATAATGGAAGAGAAAGTACAAAATTAATGCAACATCCACATCTTCAATCTTAACATCTATGCTTCTTAAGTCCATCAACAATGTATTAATCGATCTAGATATTATTTAAGAGATGTACCTTCCTACATGTTGAGAGAAAACATACATTGCTTCAATGACAACTTGAGGGGGAGAGGGCTACATGTGCCGCTCCCCTGTCTTGTTGCCCAGTAGCGAGCTTGGGGAGTTCCTGCTGTCAAACCCAAATTAAGAATTATCTGATGCCACCCCCTCCAACTTGTTTGTCCAAGCTGAGCATTGCATGCTCCATCTTGAGGGGGTGTTGGAGTATATATTGTGCGTCACTCACATCCTGTGGTTTAGTCCACATCTACTGTCTGTGGGATGTGGAGATTCTGTGGGGGCTATATTAGAAGCCCTTCACCACATGTATCCAGTAGGAAAGTGCAATGCATACATCATCCTTTTGAGGCGTTCTCCCGTAGTTTCATCCCTCTCCTTAGGGAGTAGGGTTCCACATTAAATCTCGTGTTCTTCCAAGTTTTTTTATTTTATTCTGATACACTTTCGCGTTCCTATTTACTAACGAATACATGATTAAGATTCAAGGCCTATCATTAAATTTATCTTGCAAAATTCAAGAACTTAACAAGAACACGTGCTTATCAATCCCATGATGTCAATTGTAGGAAGATCTTCCCTTTCGGGCACCGTTCCTTCTCTACACCAAGCTTCTCTTGCAGCTCACGATCGTCTACATCACCCTCTTTATTGTCACTGTATAAAGAAGATGAGAACAACGATGGGTTTCGGCTTTCTCATGGGGTGGCTTGCAGGCTTTGGGGCCACTTTAAAACTCCTCTTAAACTTGAAGTATCTCCAAAGTTCAAGTGGAAAAATACGCCTATTCCATAACCCCTGAAAATTTGGATTTATAAAACCAAAACAAAAATAAGGCATGCATAATTTTCATTTCCAAAGTCTTATTTATGCATTCTTATGCTTGTTTCAAAACTCTTACTGACCACTTCTAAATGGATTCAAAAACTTAGGTTGGACAGCTCACAAGAGTTCATTTGTAACGCGATCTATGAAAGGCCAATTACATTTATCCAAAGTCCAGATAATAAGTTCAGATACAATGGGAACTCGATTAATTGTACAAATGGTTAGATTTACAAATGATTAGATTGAAGTCCATGTATGATGATTATGACATCGAATCTTTCATGGAAATAGCCATGTAGTTAGATAAAGATTTATCAATTCCTAGATGTTCCATGATATCGTGTCAAAATTCAGATGGGAGTACAAAACCGAAGAGCTCTTGCTAATTCAGATGGAGTTATGATCGTGCCTTGGATCGAAGTGTGTCAGTTAGCTATATATGACAGCCTCTTTTAATCCTGATTAAATTAGGTTCTTATTATCCTAATTCTTTCTTTTCATGCCTACACAGGAGGTATCAGAGATGAGGAGTCATGTAAATCTAGTGCTCACATATGACTGCTTGCTTGCTTCTTTGATTGATGGTGGATCATTTGATGTGCACACCAAGATCTGCTGGTGGCAAGCAAGTTACAAGGATCCCTATGCAACACAATTGATGTTTCTCTTTTGTTGCTAAAAAAGCAATATTAATATACTGCAAATCAGTCTGCCTTAAATCTTTAAAGAGGACAGCAAATGTTGCATAGCTCGAATCCACAGGCCTGGCCTATAATGACCTCAAATCCAATTTACATCTTTCTTGCCAGAAAAATAGCCAATTAAGATCATGTTAAACCATCTAATCAATTGGAGGTTTAGTTGTGCTAGGAAGCTTCTGTCCGTTGATAAAAGACGAGAACAGAAGTAGAGCCCTTCCTGGTTGTGCATATGGCACCATGTGCGCTGCCCCTCTCACAGTTGCAAAGGTAAGTAGCTTCCCATATTCAGTCGCCCAGCCAGCCACCTACCGCCCAAAAAAGAAGTATGAGATACCACAGGGCATGAACATCAAATAATGCACCATAAAAGTTATTCAGATTGTAAATTATCATACTTATAGGATATGTGCGATTTGGCATTTCTAAGGTACCTTTTTCAGGATATAATCACATGATAAAAATATATATTTTGCATATCCATGAATGCTTAAGATCCATCAAAGATCCGAAGCATTCAGATAATGAAAATTTTCACAAATATTTTGCATTTAAATATATATATATATATATATATAGATAGATCAAAGGCATACAGGTAGTAAACAATTGTAGGCTTTTGTTTTGAAAAACTAAGCAATCATAGTTATCCCAGGATAGAAGCACACAATATATTTGATCAAAGGCATAAAAGAGATCTTAAGGGAAGGAACACAAAAGATAATAATAATCACAATACAGATATCACTTTAATTAAGAATGTAATCATGTTGGAATTATAGAAATAAGTCATAACTCAAAGAAAGGTGTAGAAGAATACAATAGCTTAGGATGAAAGCACATAAAAAACCTCTCCACAAAAAAGAAGATTCAGTGCAAATGCAACTTACTGCCTAATCTGTGATTCATGATCTAAGATGATGTTCCAATATACATAAACAAATGGCCTGGATAGAAAGGCTTTACCTGGCTTTGTGGAACCAAGCAGTATAAGGGATAGTGATATTGAATTTAAGATCATTAGCCAATTCTCGAACAAGCGTTCGGGATCCCAGAGTGGCACAACAGGAATCTTGATCCCCACTGGAAATTATCAGAAGATAAAATCATCAGATAGCTTGTTAGATTTTTATAGTTGTGGTAAGAGGATAACTACAGAACTACTTGCCTGAAATCAAAACCGGGATCTTGTTTCTTATAATTCTTCCAAGTATGGGAAGAATATTGATGTTCCCATCTGTGTAGTTTGTATTTCAGAATGCTGGGACGTCCAATAGAAAGAAAAAGGACTTACAGATGTCAAAATGAGTGATAATTAATACGATAAAACCATAATTAAAAGCAAACAAGGAAGACAATACAGAGAGAAACTACTTGTTTCGAAGTCGGCTTGCTTGTGTGATACATGCTATACATCTTGCAGTAAACACATATAGAACATCTGGCATGTCTAAAAAGATGGTTTCAAATTGACATATCAAAAAAGGTGGTAATTATGTATTTGGTGTTTCACAGGCAGAGAGAATACGTGCATTGTGGATATTCCAAACTATTTACCATTTTGCCGAAGATGCACACCTCTAGATAAGGATCCTACATAATAATAAATGGACGCTGGCCACCCACATGCGTCTTATATATATGCAAAACCTATTTTACATGGTGTCTTCTTAAGTGTAGCAAACAGGCATCAAAACATTATTTACATGATTCGAAACAGTCATGTGGGAGAAGCGGTCTGATAGTCGTATAGTAAAGTGATTCATCTCACCATAACCTGCAGTACAAGGTCCCTATATAAGTGACATGCACCTCCAATTCTTCTGCAGTAGGCGATGAGAGACTAACACATGGTTGTTCCTATAGATGACGGATTTTTCGACAGTGTCCAATCACCAATTCAACCCTTCATTATTCTCATCTCTCCCTCAAGCCAGAGCATGCATGATCAACTTGCACTAACAGAAAATTCTCTACATTCATGGCATTAAATTAGACCATTTCGAGTTAATGTAATTACTTTGGTGGTTACTGATGATAACCCTTGGTCATGCATGTGTGATAACCCTTGGTGTGAAGGGGTTTGGAGTCTGAAATAATGATCCGTTGAGCAATAATCGGTAAAAACAAGTAACTCGTGCCCTGCATTTGTACGTTCATATTCACCAACACTGCAATTGGTTTCCCTCACGAAGATCTCCGACACAAACTGTGTCTCCTCTGCAAAAGAGGTTCCATTTTAAGGCTGAAGAAGTCATGAGAATACCAACACGAAGATCTAAAACGAGGGACTTCGAAATGAGCCTCTATACAAAAACCCAGAGAGTTGATTTCTCATATAGGGCTCTTCCAAAATGAATTATCTTTCAAAGTTCCTCGAAAAGATCTCGAACGAGGACCATGCACAGAGGATAGAGTCAGAGGTTTCATCCACAAGGTCGAACATTAGTCTTTCTCTGGACGGGTAACTCAAACAAGGAAGTCTGAACACACTACTTTGATACCGCCTTTTTTCTTCTTTCTTCTCTTTTATTACCACCTACGTTTTTAGCAATCTATAGTATTTTTTTGGACAATATTGTTTTTTCTTTTATAACCCATCTAGTTTTGTTGTTTTTGTTGGGAAAATCGTGGATTCCCTTAATCTATCCTGCAAAGGATGACTAGCAACGGAACGTTCCCCACATGGGAACCTAGCACAACAATCGTAATACAATAATCATAGCATGATAATCAAACAACCACAGAGAGACGAGAAATTTTATGCAAGAAAACCCTCATCGATGTGAGAGAGAGGAAAATCCCACAGGGCACGACAACCCGCAACAAATCCACTAGGTCGAAAAGCGCGAGGGCACAACCTCTTCTCAGTTTTGTTGCCCAACAAAATCGAGGCTCGGTTACAAGAATAAAATCAGATAACTGTCACCCTATACTTGGAGAACACGATAACGTTGCTTCTCCTCATCACGTGATGCCCCTCCTCGAGAACGAACCTCCCTGGCAGCTGCTCCTCGTGCCTTCGGCGCAGACGCTCCTTGCGGATGCAACTTCTCTTCACGCCCTTACGGGATACTCTTCGCGCCTTGTGCGGGCTGCTCCTCACACCTTGTGTGGGCTGCTTCTCTCCTTACTTGGAGAAAGAGAGAGAGAACTAAGAGAGAAGAGAGAGATGCTTGTTGTTGGGATGCATTCTAATGCCATGCATGGGGCCCCTTTTATATGGCTTCCACCGCCTATCTCTCCTCCTACTCCTACGTGAAGTACGAGTCCTATTTGCATGGGACATGCAACAACCTCCCCAATTATCCTTGGGTTATTTTTGCAAGAATGTCCCCAAGGGTAGATCGGATAATACTCAACAGTCCCCCCCCTTTTTTGATAGATTCATACTTCTTGGACCCTACCAAAAGTTATAAAAACATTGCCCATGCAAAGACCCCTTCATCCTTTGTCTTCATTGATCCAAAGAGGAACCTACATCACTTCCTCCACTTTTTCATCATTGATGCCAGATTGATTGATCCCCACTTGTCTCTGTTTGATCTAATGTTCTCTCCTTGAAACCCTAAGGCTCACACTGGTTGATGCGGACGACGATCGACTCCTCTTTCATCAAGAATGCTATAACACTCTGAGCTTATACCCAATGCCATGAAAGAGATTATTAAAGATACGCGTACCAACAGCCAATTTCACTACAATAGTGAATCAAGGCTCTTAGCAAAGACTTCATGAAGTAATAGCTTAAAGGGAAAGCTCATTGATTTGACGATACGAGAATGGGAGCAAAAATGACTATGAAGGTGGAAATAAACAACATTGAGGGGATAGACATCGACAACCACCTCGAATCCCCACTTGTCTCTGCTTGATCTAATGTTCTCGCCTTGAAACCCTAAGGCTCACACTGGTTGATGTTGACGATGTTCGACTCCTCTTTCATCAAGAATGCTATAACACTCTGTGCCTATACCCAATGCATGAAAGAGATGATTAAAGGATATGCGTACCAATTGCCAATTTCACTACAATAGTGAATCAATGCTCTTAGCAAAGACTTCATGAAGTACGAGCTTGAAGGGAAAGCTCATTGATTTGACGATACGAGAATGGGAGCAAAAATGACTATGAAGGTGGAAATAAACAACATTGAGGGGATAGACATCGACAACCACCTCGAAAATCCCGTAGCCTACAAGGTTAAGAAGAATCAAAACAAGAAGGTTACAAAAGGAGGAAAGATTTTGTTGGTAGTACAACGGCCGAACCTTATTAGATGTAAGCGGTCGAATTTTTTTTGTTAATTACCATAAGTAAGACGTTTCCTTCAGAGGCAGCTTTCTCTTAGAACAAAGCCGCCTCCAAAGAGGCGGCCTCTAGTCTGATACAAATCAAAACCACCGACAAAATCCCATAATCCCTCATCCCACACTTTACTTCCTCTAGCCATGCTCCAGTGCTCTCCTTCTCCCCCCCTTACTGGTGCGACGAACCATCACCGCCTTTCCTCCTGCCAACGCCTGGAGCGTCACCCCCTCCATCTAAATGCATCATCTTCGTCAGCATATCTGATGGATTTTCATCTGTATGGACCTTCTTCAGATTGAGATGCTTATTGTCAATAGCATTTCTCAACCAATGATATCACACGTATATATGCTCCGTGCGACCATGGTGCATCGTGCTCTTGCTCAGATCAATGTGACTCTGGCTATCACATAAGACAATCGGCTCGCTGTCTTCACCTCCAAGTTCACCAAGGAATTGTTGTAACCACATCACTTCTTTTCATGCTTCTGCTGTTGCAATATACCCTTCTTTAGTTGTTGAGAGTGCGATGCATTTCTGTAACTTAGACTGCCACAAAATTAGCTCCCCTATGAAGGTGAAAATGTACCCTGGAAGTCGATTTCCTCTGATCCACATCTCCTGCCATGTCAGTGTATCCACAGAGTTTGGGATCTGGCCTCCCAAACATCAGACATACTTGAGGTCCCTCTCAAGTATCTCAGAATCCACTTCACCGCCTCCTAGTGATCCTTCCATGGATTCGACATGAATTTGCTCACAATGCCCACGACATGAGCAATGCCGGGTCTGGTGCAAACCATGGCGTACATAAGGCTGTCAGCTGTGAACTGGTAAGGAATCTTGGTCATCTCAACATTCTTCTCAAAAGTAGACATGCATGTCTCTTTCGTCAACTTGAAATAATCGGCAAGGGACGTGGTGACAGGCTTCGCATTCTTCACGTTGAACCGCTCCACAATGCATTGAACATACTTCTCTTGTGACAACCACAACCTGTGCTTCTTCCCGTTGCGAGTGATCTGCAACCCAAGCATGTTGCTTGCCTTGTCTAAATCCTTCATCTCAAATTCCCTAGAAAGTTCCCGTTTGAGCTTTACAATCAACCCGAGATCATGACCAACTATCAGCATGTCATCCACATAGATCAATAGGATAATGAACCTGCTATCGGGAAGACGCCGAACGTACACACATGGATCAGTTGTAGTCCTCTTGAAGTTCTTCTTCGTCATGAAAGTATCAAACTTCAAGTACCATAGTCTAGGGGCTTGCTTCAAGCCATAGAGACTCTTCCTCAGCTTAAACCATGTGATCTTTTCCCTTCTCCTGGTATCCCTGTGGCTGCTCCATGTAGATCTCTTCCTTCAGGTTACCGTGAAGAAAAGTCGTTACATCCATCTACTTTGGCACAAGGTCTAGACTTGCAACAAGGCCTAGCAATACTCTCACAGAATTCATCTTTATAACAGGTGAGAAGATCTCAACATAGTCCACATCCTCTTTCTGGTTGAATCCCTTCACAACCAATCTAGCCTTGTACTTTAGTTGCTTGCCACCTTCATCTAACTTCAACTTATAGATCCACTTGTTCTTCAGTATTCTCTTACCTGCAGGAAGCTCAACAAGATCATATGTATGATTTTTCTTTAGAGACTGCATCTCTTCATTCATTACATTGCGCTAATGATCTCTCTCATTATGCTCTTGTGACTCCTCAAAGTGTATGGTTCATCATGATCAGTCATCATCACTTACTAGGAAATAGGATAGCGGGTCGATGTACCCTCCCAGATCTCCTAAACTGAGGCTCTGCTGCATTTGCTTGCTAGTTGTTGCTCCCCCTGCCCAAGATCCCTTGGACTTGTATCTACGGGGTCTGCATCTAGCTCATGCTTTTCTGGTTGTGCATCTTCTCCATTTGTACCATGTACTGGAGAAGAATATGAGTCCTCATCACTGTCATCATCTATAGAAATCCCATCTGAGTCACCATCACCACTACCGTCCTCATCCAAAGTCTAGTTCTCATAGAAAATCACATTTCTATGCCCGGTGATGGTATAGCCAACAAAAATGCAGGGTACTTCCTTGTCAACAAGCTTCTTCCTCTATGCCTTTGGCATAAATGCATAAGCTTGGCATCGGAACACCATCATGTGAGCAGATGAGGGATCTTTCCCAGACCAAATGTGCTCAGGGACCTGAAAATTCAAGAGAACAGAAGGAGATCGATTAATCAAATAGCAGGTAGTCCGAACCACCTCAGCCTAAAAGTCTCGGGCAGCTTCGATGTCTTCAGCATGCAGCAAACTCTCTCCTCAATGGTCCTATTTATTCGTTCAGCGACACCATTGTGCCGGGGTGTGTTGGACTCTATCCTTTCATGCATGATCCCATGCTCTGCACAGTAGCTCTGAAAGTTGTGAGAGGTGTACTCTCCTCCATTGTCTGTGTGCAAACACTTCAACACTTTGCTTGTCTCGTGCTCCACCATGTCATGAAATTTCCTAAAGCAATCAAAGACTTGATCCTTCATCCCCGATATATAAACCCACACATTCTTTGATGCATCATCAATGAAGGTCAGAAAATACTTGTTTCCTCCCAAAGACGATGTGTCCATAGGACCACACACATTTTTTTAGGCCAAAAACAGGGGGATACACTCGTTGGTGTTCGCCCCAACTTTTTATTTAAAGAACGAAAAAATTGGGAAGGACAAAGGGAGACAGGAATAAAGACATACAACTACAGAACCCACTCATCACCAGCCTCGCAGCATGTATCCCCACATTTTCCTTGTAGAATCTCTGCTCAGAAAAGAGGACTGCATTACTACCCAACCACAGGGCCCACAGGATGGCAATGAGGCTGAGGAGCTCCTGTCGTGCTATGCTCCTGTTGTCAACCAACGAGCTGCAAAAGGAGGCCAGGTCCGCCGTGCACAACCAAGCCATCATTGCCTCACCCCAAACCAGAAGCGTTTTAGGACATTTGAAGAACAAAGACATACAACTACAGAACCCACTCATCAACCAGCCTCGCAGCATGTATCCCCACATTTTCCTTGTAGAATCTCTGCCCACAAAAGAGGACTGCATTCCTGCCCAACCACAGGGCCCGCATGATGGCAATGGGGCTGAGGAGCTCCTGCCGTGCTCTGCTCCTGTTGTCAACCAACGAGCCGCAAAAGGAGGCCAGGTCCGCCGTGCACACCAAGCCATCCTTGCCTCACCCCAAACCAGAAGCGTTTTAGGACATTTGAAGAACAAAGACATACAACTACAGAACCCACTCATCAACCAGCCTCGCAGCATGTATCCCCACATTTTCCTTGTAGAATCTCTGCCACAAAAGAGGACTGCATTCCTGCCCAACCACAGGGCCCGCATGATGGCAATGGGCTGAGGAGCTCCTGCCGTGCTCTGCTCCTGTTGTCAACCAACGAGCCGCAAAAGGAGGCCAGGTCTGCCATACACAACCAAGCCATCCTTGCCTCACCTAAAACCGGAAGCATTTTAGGACATTTGAAGAACAAGTGCTCAAGGGACTCAACCGCCTCCTCGCACAAGAGGCACCTATCAGAGACGGAGCTCAGAAGTCTAGCACACAGGTCCCTCGTCATCAACCTTTGCCTACGGAACAACCACAAGAAGAAGCCAATCCACTCAGGGAGGCTTAGACTCCAAAAAAAAGGCGCAATCTCGAACCAAAACCTCCGAGCATAACTTCGCCCCAACTTTTATTTAAAGAACGAAAAAAATGGGAAGGACAAAGGGAGACAGGAATAAAGACATACAACTACAGAACCCACTCATCAACCAGCCTCGCCGCATGTATCCCCACATTTTCCTTATAGAATCTCTGCCCACAAAAGAGGACTGCATTCCTGCCCAACCACAGGGCCCGCATGATGGCAATGGGGCTGAGGAGCTCCTGCCGTGCTCTGCTCCTGTTGTCAACCAACGAGCCGCAAAAGGAGGCCAGGTCCGCCGTGCACAACCAAGCCATCCTTGCCTCACCCCAAACCAGAAGCGTTTTAGGACATTTGAAGAACAAAGACATACAACTACAGAACCCACTCATCAACCAGTCTCGCCGCATGTATCCCCACATTTTCCTTGTAGAATCTCTGCCCACAAAAGAGGACTGCATTCCTGCCCAACCACAGGGCCCGCAGGATGGCAATGGGGCTGAGGAGCTCCTGCCGTGCTCTGCTCCTGTTGTCAACCAACGAGCCGCAAAAGGAGGCCAGGTCTGTCGTGCACAACCAAGCCATCCTTGCCTCACCTAAAACCGGAAGCGTTTTAGGACATTTGGAGAACAAGTGCTCAAGGGACTCAACCGCCTCCTCGCACAAGAGGCACCTATCAGAGACGGAGCTCAGAAGTCTAGCACACAGGTCCCTCGTCATCAACCTTTGCCTACGGAACAGCCACAGGAAGAAGCCAATCCACTCAGGGAGGCTTAGACTCCAAAAAAAGGCGCAATCTCGAACCAAAACCTCCGAGCATAATGGGGGTGGCCTGCAGATCGCCCCAAATTCCATCCTAACCGTGAATGGGCCCATACGCCATCCCCAATGATCCCTTCCCATCGATGGACGTCCCATCTCCTTGATAGAATCCAGCATCAAAAGAAAGTCCTCGAGCCTCTGGTCCGAGAAATTAAAGGAGAAGGCAGGGAACCAATTACCATCCGACCAGCAAGACGCAACCACCGCATTCTTATCAGCCGCTAGAGCATGCAGGCGAGGGAACCGCATGCACAATGCCCCTCCCCCCGTCCAATCATCAGTCCAGAAGAAGAAGGATTCGCCATTGCCAAGCACTGGCCTAAACAGAGAGAGATGTCGGGAGAAGACCTCCATCATCCTCTTCCAGAACGGCGTGGGAGACCCCACACGGGTAACAAGCCTTGGCGACACACCGCCGACATCGTAATTTGCGTAGAACGTTGCTACAGAAATCCTCCCCAGGGCCCCAAATTTTGCTTGCCCATTTAAGAAGCAGAGCCTCATTCATTTGATCCACCCTCCGGACCCCCAACCCCCCTCCTTCTTGGGGAGCGCAATTACATCCCACTCAACAAAGTGCATCCCCCCCCCGAATTCTCCCCATGCTTGCCCCATAAGAACCTCTGCATCAGTTTCTCAAGACGGCTACGGATCCCCTTAGGCAAGCGGCGGTTGGATAAGAAGTAAACATGGATGGAGGAAAGAACCGCCTTTAAGAGGACCAAAGGCCTCCCCCCGGAGAGGATGGCCGACTTCCATCCCGCCAACCTCGCCTCCAGCTTCTCAACAACCTTGAGCCAATCCCGCAACTTCGTTCTTCCTACTATCAAGGGCATCCCAAGATAGTCAATCGAAAGGGAGCCGCAACCCGATCCTAAAGCTTGGCCACAAGCATCAGCCTCCTCCAAAGAAAGGCCGAACGGGATGACCTTTGATTTATCTACATTCTTGAAGAGATTGGACAGTTCACTGAAAAGATCTAGGGCCACGGACATGCCGGAGGCCTCCGAAGCGCCCCCCTCAATGAAAAAGATAGTATCATCTGCGTATTGCAAAAGTGGAATCAAAGAGCCATCCCTGGAGTAACCAGCCGAGAATCCGCAATCAACCGTACGGTACACAATGTGGGCCAGGACATCCACAACAATGACAAACAACAAGGGATCAAGGGGGCAGCCCCGGCGCATGCCCCTACACGGCTGGAAGAAGCCACCCTCCGGGCGGCCATTCACCATAACCGAGAAAGAAAATGTTGTCACACAACGTTTCATCCAAGAAATCCACAGCTCTGGGAAACTTCTCCTCCGCATGACCGACCAAAGGAACTTCCAATCTAAACTATCATAAGCTTTTGCAAAGTCTACTTTCCATACAACAATGACAAACAGCAGGGGAGCAAGGGGGCAGCCCTGGCGCATGCCCCTACACGACTGGAAGAAGCCACCCTCCGGGCGGCCATTTACCACGACCGAGAAAGAAGACGTTGTCACGCAACGTTTCATCCAAGAAATCCACAGCTCCAGGAAACTTCTCCTCTGCAGGACCGACCAAAGGAACTTCCAATCTAAACTATCATAAGCTTTTGCAAAGTCTACTTTCCATAGAACACCTTGCTTGTCCCTTCTCTTCCAGTCCGCAATGATTTCTGACGCAAGGGTAAGATAATCCGAGATTTGCCTACCCTGTATAAAAGCAGACTGGAGCGGGGATATAATAGTCTCAAGAACCCTGCTGAGTCGCACGGTGAACACCTTTGCCACAATCAGGTAGAGTGCGTTCGAGAGAGCAATGGGGCGGAAGTCCTCGATACGTTCCGCCGGCGAGGATTTAGGAAGGAGAACTAGCAGGGATTTATTTATCCTCTCGAAGCCAACATTGCCCTCACAGAACTCAGAGATGACGTCCAGGACCTCGTTGCCCACGAGATCCCAAAAATCTCTGTAGAAAGCCACCGGGAAGCCGTCAGGGCCCGGAGCCCCATCCGAGTTCAAGCTCCAAACCGCATCCTTAACTTCCTCCAAGGAGACACCCTGTATCAACTCAGCACACATCAAGGCGGCAAAGATGTAGCTCCTATCCCCGTCTACCTCCAAAGCCTGGGTATTGTACGCGTCGAGAATTCCCTAAAGTGATCGACAATCGCTCTCCCCATTTCCCTATCACCCACCACGCGCACACTGCTGACCGTAATCGATCTCAAAGCATTTGATCGACGCCTCCCGCTAGCGATGCGATGGAAAAACGTCGTGTTAGCATCCCCCTCCTTAAGCCAAGCACTTCTTGATCTTTGTCTCCATTCAGAGACGCGTTTAAGGTCCTCAGCGGCGATAATTTTTTTAGCAAGCGAGCGAGTGTCCAGCTCATCCCCCGAAAGCTCCCTAAGATCCTCCTGAGCATCAAGCCTACTAACCACCTCCTCCGCCTCCAGCCTAGTAGCACATCTGGCTACCCTGGAGTCCTTCTTGAAGGAGCTCAGCCTCGTGCGCAGGGACCCGAGCTTCTGAACAAACCTAGACACAGCCGAGACCCAAGCCTCCACGCTGGACCAGTGTGAAACCACCATCTCTCTAAAATATTCCTCTAGCAACCAACTCTTCTCATATCTAAAGAGACCCCTCTGTGTAGGGGGATCACTGGAGTCCCACAGAATTGGTGTGTAGTCGGACAAGGCTTGCGGATGAGCCACCACAGAGCAGAGCGCGAAGTAATCGAGAAGCTCTGCCGAAGCCAAAAATCTATCAATTCGAGAGCGAGAGTTGGAACTCCTCCAAGTGTAGGCCAAATCCCCTGCATCCAAAACCTCCAGGGCCAACGAGTCAACCGTGTCAGCAAAATCATCAGAACCCGGGTCCTGACCACCCCTGAAATGTGGTCTGTCCGTCGTTCGAAGAGTAACATTGAAATCAACCCCTATGAGCCAAGAGATACCCGCGAAGGCCCTACTCGCCTCGTGCAGGTCCTCCCACTACTCCCTTCACAGAATATGACAACAAGGGTCGTAAACACACGAGACCGCAAGTGGCGAAGAGGAATCAACACATACCAAAAGAACCGAGAGAACATGCCTCCCGTGCAGCACCGAGGTAAACGTCAAGGCCGATGATCTCCACGCCACCAGCATTCCTCCATACGCGCCTACGGCATCCAGAGCTCTGAACTCATCAATTCCTCCAGCACCAAAAGACTTCCACACATCATCAGTGATGGAATGAAGCTTCGTCTCCTGCAGCATTACCACATCACAACACCACTCAATGAGGTGAGAACCAAGGATCCTCCGCTTGTCCAGCTCCCCGAGCCCCCAAACGTTCCAGGAAAGAATCTTCATTTAGGACTAGAGTGTTGTCCCTGAATGTGGATCACCCCAGAGGCCTCGCAATAGATGCCATTAGGGGTGAGTACGGTAGCGGCTCCAACTGTAAAGTCTGCGATCTATTCCTGCGCCTGTATCTCTTACCGGATCTTTTGTCAGCAAACCCTTCAACAGGACAAGCAGCACCCGCCTCTTGATGCGACACAAGTGAAGGAGCAGAAGGTAGAAAGCGTCGAGCTTCCCCATCCAGGACTGCGGCCAAGGCCGGATGAGAACCGGCGGAAGTTGAAGCGGGATTGCACGAAAAGCCCCCAGTAGAAAACACAGGTGCGCTGGGGAAACGCGGTGGCTCGAGGGGGGGGTATCTGCAGGCGTGGACCAGGACCTACGCCCAGCTACCCGAAGAGGAATGAGTCAGGCAAGATGTCGGATCAGAGAGGCCCAACGCGGTTGGGAGTAATTGATTTGGTAGGGACTCGGAAGGGCCCATACCACCCAACAAGATAGCAGCAAACGGGCTTGACGCCCCCCGGGGCCGACCCGCCAAAGGATCCGAGTGAGCAGCCAAGAGTCCAGGATCTGGAGCCATAGACAAAGTGAGAGTCGTTGAAGAGAGACCACACACATTAGAGTGAATCAACTGCAGAAGGTCTTCCTTCACCTTTGATCTGGCCTTGAAAGGTGCATTCCTGTTCTTTTCAACCTCATATGAATCACAATGTGACAACGTGATGTCAGTGTGACATGGAATCAACTCTTTCTGCTCAGAAGCTGTAAGCCCTTTTGGCTCATGTGTACGAATTGGCGATGCCAAAGATCCGACGTGTCAGCCTGACTAGCATGTAGGCTATCCACGACCTTCACCCAAATCTTGTAGAGCGTGCAACACAACCTACCTCTGTCCATGATAAGAGAGCCCTTGTTGTGATCTTACATCTGTTGTGGCCAAACTTCAGATGGTAACCTTCCCTATCTAGTTGAGAATCGGATATGAGGCTAAGGCTTAAGTCAGAAACATGTCTAATATCCTGCAGACTAATTGCAGATCCAATAAATTAGCCTGAACTGAGATGGTGTCCATGCCAACGATCTTGGAGTAACTGTCGTTTCCTAGCTTGACTCTCCCAAAATCTCTCTCTGTATAGGAGGTGAAGAACTTCCTGTGTGGAGAAACGTGGTAGGAGGCGACCGTGTCAACGACCCACTCGGAGTCATCACTTGCATGTAGACACTGCTCCTGAATTGTGGAAACCAACTGATCATCATCATCATTGGCCACTGCTGCAGCAATGTTCTCATCTTCATCTTTCTTCTGGTTATTTTTAGCTTCTGCTTGCTCTCTTTTCAGTGACCAAGCTTGTTGCAATGATGAAACTTTCCTCTGACCTTGGACTTCTTCTTGGGTTTTTGTCTCTCTTGCGATTTTTCTCTATTGCTGGACATGTTGCTCTTCTCTCAACTGCGTATAAATGTGAAGAAGAGGTCACATAAGGATGATCGTCGTCTGATTTCTTCCTTCAGGAGACTGCTCTTGACCATAGGAATGGTCAGCTTGTTGTCCGTAGCGGAGTTGCTTATGGTAATCACTAGGGTTTCTCAACTATCTGGTAAGAAACCTAGTAGAAGAAGCACATGCGATTCATCATCTAGTGCCATGTCCATAGTACTTAGTTGATTGATGAGACTCTGGAACTCATTCAAGTGCTCAGCAACCTTCATCCCGTCTTCAGATTCACTAACTTTCGAATCAAGAACGCCTTGTTGGCGGTCGTCTTCTACTCATAAAGCTCTACCAGTTTCTCCCACAATTTCTTTGCATCTGTCTCTTCTGCGACATGGCGAAATACAGACAAGTTCATCCGCTTCTAATGGTACCGACTGCTTTCCTATCAACTTCGTCCAATCACTCACTGACCAGACTTGGTTGTTTCGCCTTCCACTGGATCATGGAGGTCCTTGCAATATAATATATATGTCCTCCATCTTGGCCTTCTATATTTGCCAATTTGTGATCATCAGCTTGATCATCGTGCCTTCGTCATCATTCCCATCTCGATAATGCGAGCTCTGATACCACTTGTAGGGAAAACAGGGTTCCCTTAACATGTTCTGCAAAGGATGATCGAAAGCGGAACGTTTCCCACATGAGAACCTATTTTGGGACTGGATAATAACTACCCAACAAATTTACCGTAATTTGGAGTTAAAATATGAACAAAAGGCAACTCACCCAAAAAGATATTTCTCACCAAATAGAGGAGATAAGGGAATATGTTCATCAAGAATCATCGAAGGCCAAATAATCCATGCAATAAGAACAACATCATCCCATTATCTTTGAGAAGCATGACTATGAACCAAAAAAGGTTTAGCAACATCAAGGATGTGACACCGTTATCCTTTCTGCCACACCAATTTGTTAGGATGTATATGCACACAAAGTTGATGTAATACCAAGCCATCTAAGAAGAACTGACAAGGAAGTAGTATGAAATTCAAGATCATGATCATGGCGATGTCTCCTTTCTGTCATACCATTCATGACAATGATTCCTTTTTCCCTACCATTTACAGTATGAGCTATTATGTTTGGTTCAACATCATTAGGGCTGTCAGGAAAGCTCGAGCTCGATAAGCTCGACTCGGGCTCGGTTCGTTAAGGGCTCACGAGTCGAACTCGAAACCTTAACGAGACCGAGCCCGAGTTGGGTTTTATGGCTCGTTACCTTAGCGAGTCGAGTTCGAGTTGGGCGTTGTTCAACTCGGAAACTCGACTCGATAACTCATTTCCCCTCTTAATAAAAAGTTGAAAACATATATACCGAAACTTCCACATTGATTTCGATATAAAATAGAGGTGAACATCTTGCTTGCCCAAAAAGCTACAGAAAAGAGTATAAAAAATCAAAGTTACAAATGGTAATTGCATAATTTAATGTATAAAAGGGAACAATGACTCGTTAAGAGGTTCATGAGCCTGCTCATTTTGAGGCTCGTGAGCCAGCTCAGAAACTCATGACTCGATAAGAGGCTCGCGAGCCAACTCATTTTGAGGCTCGTGAGCCACTTCAGGAACTCGTGGCTCGATAAGAGGCTCGTGAGTCAGCTCGAACTCGACGAGTTCGAGTTCGAGTTGGTGAACCAGGGCTCGACCCTTACGGAGCCCGAGTTCGAGACTTAGGTTTCTTATCGAGTTCGAATCCGAGTTGAGGCCAACTCAGCTCGTTGAACTCAATAGACACCCCTAAACATCATACACTATCAGAGTCGGGTGTGGATGGTCATCTTGACCTTGACCATCTTGTATCACATAAATTAATGTTCTTGATATTATGTTTGGATGTACTATTACTCTCTGTTTCATATTTCAACATATTTATTTGTTGCTAGAAGTGAGTACGAATACTTAGCAACATGGAAGGTAAATAAACAAGTCCGCGTAACTGATGATTAGCATAAAATTCTTACTCGCTGCACATTGACCACCTATATGGTAAGTTTGTTCTATTTGCATGAAGAGCTTGTTGAACTTCTGGGAGGTTGAAATAGAATCTCCTTTCAAAAGTCATGCAAACATCAACCCTGACACTAATTTTGGTTGCCTACAAATTTTATGCAACTTGTATTAACAAACTATATGCTATAAACCAGAAACCTATGCATGTCCTTCAGCTGAAATGAGACAAGAACATACATATTTGCGCAGGTCAACATATTTATTTGTTGGTAGAAATGAGTATGAATACTTAGCAACATGGAAGGTAAATAAACAAGTCCGCGTAACTGATGATTAGCATAAAATTCTTACTCGCTGCACATTGACCACCTATATGGTAAGTTTGTTCTATTTGCGTGAAGAGCTCGTTGAACTTCCGGGAGGTTGAAATAGAATCGCCTTTCAAAAGTCATGCAAACATCAACCCCGACACTAATTTTGGTTGCCTACAAATTTTATGCAACTTGTATTAACAAACTATATGATATAACCGGAACCTATGCATGTCCTTCAGCTGAAATGAGACAAGAACATACGTATTTGCGCAGCCTCAGTTCCTGCTCAACGATTGATGGGTAACAGACATCCAGGATAACATCATAATTATTTATGTAGTCTCCAACAATGCGATTAGCTTCGTCAATGGCATTATTGCACGACTGGCTCACATTGTGGGGACTACTAAAGGTATAGTCATCAAAGTCGCACTTGGATGTGATGGTAAGCCCCAGTTCATCAGATATCATTCCATGTGACCAAAAGTACTCGTAAGTGGCAGCAGCATCCCTATCAAGCTTGAGGAGAGGATTTCCAATCTGTCATAGCGGCATAAAGAAAATTGAAAGTGCTTGTTTTTTCTTGTGAACCTCGGAGGATAATTATTAAAGCCATAAATCAAGAGTAAACCATAGCATCCAAAAATAAGCTTAAGAAATTCCATGAGAATCCTTCTTACAGCTATTCCTTTAATCCTGAACTTGAAATTAGATGAGTGCTTGTTATAGTCCAAAAGGGCATCAGCCAACTGAGGTATGTAATGCCCTGACAACAAGTACATAAATTATCCATATATCGAAAGTTGGTAAAAACAATAACATGAAACATTCTAGACAATTTATCAGTAGTCACTAACCTGCATAACTTTCTCCTGTGAGAAACAAATTCCGTGTTTTGAACTCTGGAAACTTTTCAAACCACTTCAATAGAAATGTCCGCATGTCATTGGCTTCCTCAATATAAAAAAAGCAAATTAGAGAATGTTTTCTTAAGATTCATAGAATGTGTGCACTTCAGAAAAGCAATTCTCGTTAGGTGATAAGCAGTGCTTCTAAGCAATTATGATTTTCTCCCTTTTGAAGGTTTCGTCTTAGTATCATAGTAACCTTGCGTTTCTGTATGGCACTTAAATTTTAAATTCAACTCAAATTATCAAATTGACTCATCTTCTGGATATTAAGCATGAAGTGCAATCAAACATGTGTAAAAACAGTCTTTACAAAGTGCCCCCATAACTGAATACGTCCTTGGGAAGCAGCAAATTGTACTTCACTATATCGGGCAAATAGATTAGAGGATTACTGACAATTGTCAACGTGCTGAATCCTAGGTTTTAAATAGCGATCCGAGTACAAAAATCCACGGACATAAATACCAAAAATAACCATCCTAGATAAATACATCGGTTTCAGACCCCCATGACATTATAAACACGTCTGCATAAATAGCAAGATTGTTTGAGATCTCTAATTACATGACAATGCTGATATGCACTAAATCCCAACCTGTCTATTCAATTTGATACTTTGTACAGCCCGAGATCTCTATATTGTTAGCTTTTGGATTATCTTTGTATTGAACTTGTGGAGCTGCCCCATTTTGAGGAATTCATTTGTATGAGGGTGTTGTTACGAGTACCGGAAGCAAACACACACAAACATGATCAATCAAGCAAACATACAAACACACGAATTTACAAGGTCCAACCGTAACTGGGTTACGTCCTTGAGCAGTAATGATAAGTTTCACTATTTGTCGAGAAGAGGAAAAATACAAAGGATACAGAGAACCCTAACCCTAGGGAATATATACAACGAGACCTTCGTGCTGGTAGGGTACGGTACGACCGCATAAGACGATTCTTCAACTGGGTTCAACAGAACGTATAGTTAGGATTCAAGGGATATCAACAATCTCTACCTTGAATTGAATCACCTGAGAAGCTTTGCCAAACATGATCAATCAAGCAAACATACAAACACGCGAATTTACAAGGTCCAACTGTAACTGGGTTACGTCCTTGAGCAGTAGTGATAAGTTTCACTATTTGTCGAGAAGAGGAAAAATACAAAGGATACAGAGAACCCTAACCCCTAGGGAATATATACAACGAGACCTTCGTGCTGGTAGGGTACGGTACGACCGCATAAGACGATTCTTCAACTGGGTTCAACAGAACGGATAGTTAGGATTCAAGGGATATCAACAATCTCTACCTTGAATTGAATCACCTGAGAAGCTTTACCAAGCATCGTTGCCGCCAGTCCCTCTTTAGGGCTACTGCCAGTTGTCGACACAGAGCGAGTCCAAAAAGTAAACTTACTACTCCCATGAACTGCCATTGTGAACATATCAGTTGTATCATCTGTTGTGCTGACCTTCTTCACCTTGATCCTCTTCTCAAATGGAATGAAGTGATATCCGACATCTATGTGCCTGGTTCTCTCATGATGCACATGATCCTTGGCTAGGCATATTGCACCAGGACTACCGCAATATATGATAGCTTGATCTTGTTATAAACCGAGATCTCCAACTAAGCCTTTCGGCCAAATGCCTTTCTTTGTAGCTTCTCTCAAAGCCATATACTTTGCTTCTGTGGTAGACAAAGTAATTAATAAATGTAAAGCTTCGGGGTAAAGAACCTTATTTCTAATGGTGGAGCTGATATTTTTCTTCTGCAAGAAACGAAGCTATCTTCAGGAGTGGACGCCGCAAGAAGAGGGCTGGACGGCGGCGGTCGATTTGAGCTGGTAGAGAGGGAGGCGCAAGGTGCTTCAGGAGGTCTGATGTCTGGATGAAGGAAGGACTCCTTCGACCTTCTGGAGGAGTCGCAATCTTTGTTTTGCTTATCAATTTTGCTCCGGAGGTGGACATATGGGTTGGTCATGCTCGTCATGAATGTCTATGGACCGACTAGTGGTGATAGGGGAACTCAGGCGGCGGAACTTGAGCAGTTGAGCAATTCAAGTGTGGAGAGGATATGGATCATTGGAGGGGACCTGAACGTCACACTACTCCTAGACGACCGACCGCAAAGAGGAGGCGACAGAGACCCTGGTTCGGTGGAGTTCCGAGAGATGGTTCACTGATTGGGCCTGTCACTTATT
This sequence comes from Ottelia alismoides, assembly GCA_037367405.1. Classification (NCBI taxonomy): domain Eukaryota; kingdom Viridiplantae; phylum Streptophyta; class Magnoliopsida; order Alismatales; family Hydrocharitaceae; genus Ottelia; species Ottelia alismoides. The sequence continues at coordinate 394,893 of JAZKJV010011708.1, read as the reverse complement.
GATGCTACGGGCTGCACCTTTACTTGGTGTAACGTGAGATCGCGTTCCAGACTGGATAGATTTATGCTCTCTTCGGAGGGAGCGGAGAGGTTTCCCTTTTCGAGGGCTTGGGCTCTTCCGCGCACGCATTCGGACCATACTCCCATTCTCTGGTCGTTGGGTGAGAAAGGGCGCGACAGCAGATTCTTCTTTCGTTTTGAAAGAAGCCGACTTCTGAAGGAGGGATTCAGGGAGGTGGTGGTGGAGCAGTGGAGACGGGGTACAACGGAGGGTTCGACGGTCTCGAGGTTGGCTGCGAAGCTCATGTCGTTGAGGTCCTTTCTTACATCTTTCGGGAAGGAGGTGAGGGCAAGACAAAGGAGGAGGGTAGAGGCCCAGGCAGATGTCGCTAGATTGGATGGCCTAGATGATGCGAGAGGGCTTCTCGAGGCAGAACTCAAGGAGAGACAGGGCCTTCTCGAGGAGCTTCTGATGGAAGACTGAAAACAAGAGGTGGAGTGGCGGCAAAGATCCAGACAGAAATGGCTAAAAGATGGGGACATCAACACGAGATTTTTCCATTCTATGGCTTCGGGGCGACAGAGAAGAAATTGCATTCACGTCATTGACGTTGGGGGAGTTCGGGTGTCGGGGGAGGTGGCGATCGGGAATGCCTTGAAGGGGCATTTCGTGGGGGCCACAAGGAGGAAAGAAGGGAGCGGGTGGGGATGGTTGGGGACAAGGGTCGAGACCTTGTCGGCCGTGCAGGCAGAGGGAGGCGAGGAGAGCTGTGTGGGGCTTGAACGCGGACGGAGCTCCTGGATCGGATGGCTTTCCGGTAATGTTCTACCGCGAGTTCTGGGACATGCTGAAGGAGGAGGTTCTGGCCGTAATGAATGAATTCAGAGATGGTAATAGAGGGCTCGAGAAGATCAATTAGGCTCTTTTGTTCTTGTTGCCCAAGAAAGAAACCCCAGTGCGGGTGGAGGACTATCGGCCTATAGCGCTCTCCAACGCAATCTATCTGATTATTGCTAATGTTCTGGCAAATAGGATGAAGGGGGCGCTGGACTCGGTGGTGCTTTAGGGTTAGCATTCATACCGGGGAAACAGATGGTTGATGGCTTAGTGATGGCTTCGGAAATCTGCCTAGACTGGAAAAGAACAAAGACGAAAAGGGCCCTATGGAAGATTGACTACACGAAGATTTATGATTGTGTCGACTGGAAATTCCCGTGGCTCTCTTTACGGAGGAGAGGTTTCCCAGATATGTGGGTAGACTGGATGAAGAGATGCATTACTACCTCTTCCTTCTCTATCCTTGTAAACGGCAAACCAGAGGGCGGTTTCTTCCAGCCGCAAAGAGGAGTGAGACAGGGGTGTCCGCTAGCCCTATGTTGTTCGTCCTGGTGGCGGACGCCTTGGGGGTTCCCTTCAGACAAGCTATTGAGGCAGAATGGTGTGAGGGGTTCCGTAAGGAGGATATCTCTATCCCTCTGTTACAGTATGCAGACGATACAATCCTCTTTCTGGGTGGTAACGAGGGTCAGAATGCTAATGCGGCGCATCTGGTGGACATATTTGGCAATCTTTCCAGTCTGAAGATAAACAAGAGCAAGTCGACGGCTATTACCTTTGGCCTGAATAAAGAGGAGCGGTTAAACATTGCGGAGGTAGCCGATTTCCCGTTGGGAGATCTCCCCATCCCCTATTTGGGGCTCCCTCTGGTTGTCGGGAAGCTCAAGACAGCAGATTGGGATAAGGTGGTGCAGAGGATGGAGCAGAGGCTGGCAGGTTGGAAAGCGGTCACTTTGTCAAGAGGGGGAAAGTTAGTTCTCCTGAAGCACGTCCTCTCAGCTATTGCTATCTTCGTCTACTCTACTAAACTGATGCCGATGGGTGTTAGAAGAAAAATTGAATCATTGATGAGGAGATTCTTCTGGTCCGATGGGAAACAACAGGGCCCAGGGATGCACCTAGTAGGTTGGGATGAGATCATGAGAGGGCGCAATGAGGGTAAGAGAGCTCTATGGTGTTAGAGGCGAACTTATGGCTAGAAGAGTGTGTTATGAGTCCCCGCTTTCGGCCGGTATCCTCGAGGTTTTGCCACTGTTGACGCCCAAACTTAAGCCGAAGGTGGGGGGCGGTCATCTTTTTAGATTCTGGCGCGATGATTGGACTGGGGAGGGCATGTTGGAGGGTAGGTTTCCGCGCTTCTTCGCTTTGGTTGATTTGAAAGAGGCCACACTCAGGCATATGGCGGACGAGGGTACGTGGTCGCCGTTGCTTCTGGCGGATCTCTCAGACCAACGTATGGAGGATTACCATTCCATGCAAACTGAGCTTCCTCCATATGGGGACCTCTCGTGGACAGAGACGACTACATATGAACGGACAAGAAATTCTCGGTAAAGAAGGCTTACAAACATTTGAGGGCGAGGGAGGAGGATCGCGATGTAGAGTTGTGCCAGGACATGAGTGTTGTTTGGGCGGCGAATATTCCTATCAGAGTTAAAATTTTCCTTTGGTGCTTTAGAAGGGGTCGCCTTTGTGATAAGGCACGAAGGGGGAGATTGTTAGGTCTGGTGGACATGCAGTGCGACAGACGCGAGGAGGCGGTGGAGGATTCAGATCATTTATTCTTCAAGTGCACGGGGTCTGACAGGATCTGGAGAAAGATTGGCTTGCCATGGGTGGAGAGCAGTGGGACTGTGGAATTCTGGACTTCTATCCGAACGATTGGCACGAATATTCTAATGATGATTGCTTGAAGCCATTTGCGGTTCTCTGGACCATCTGGTTGGAACGGAATGACTTGATCTTCAATAACCAGAAGTTTTATGTTGAGAATGTAGTGAATCTTTGTAATGCGCTTTATAATTTCTGGACCTCAAGGTAATGTACTCTAAACACTTTTAATGGAATTCTTTTAAGCGGTGACCCCCACATGGGGGATTCTCCCATTCTAGTTTCACAAAAAAGTAGCCTTCTAACTAATGGCATAACTCCATAATGTAAAGACGTAGCCTATCATTGTTCAAATCCAAATATCCAGCAACCAAACATTTTGAATCACTTGTATAAAAGAGGCCAATGTCAGATGTTCCTCTTAGATAGCGAAAAATTCTCTTGACTGCCCACTGCTCCTTCCATTGATTTTCCATGAATCTACCTCACAACTCTTATGACATTGGCAGTATATAGTCTTTTGCATACCATCGCACATGGAAGGCCGTATCCCGATATATCGGCGATATATCGGTATCGACAGGTCACCGATATATTGCCGATATGTCCGATATCGGGTACCGACAAGCAAAATGGCGAGTCGAATCCCGATGTCGACGATATGGCGTCGATATATCACCGATATATCGGTGATATATCGGTATCGACATGGTACCGATATCGATACCGATATCGATATATCCTTCCATGCCATCGCATACATAATACTCCCAAATGGGTTCGCATAGGGAACTCGTGATATGTGTTCATTCTCTGCATCTGACTGAGGTACAAAAGAAACTGGAAAATGAATAAATATTTGTAGTGGATGGGGAACTTGGGGGCTTTGCTGTAAACATCCCAAATCTCATTAGAACTTTCTCATGTAGTTCTTTTAAGATAAGAAATTGTTCCCTCCTACATGGTCTCTGATGATCTCCATCCCAAAATCTTCTTCGCTATGAGGCCTTGTTGGAGCCGTTGGTGGAGGCATATGGTGCCTCAACACCATTACAGGAGGGGCCAGAGCCTTCAACAGTGGTGTTGGAGCTGCAATAGGGCTCGCTAGAAGTGTCTGGCGACGACGTAGGAGGCTATGGAAGCCTCGGCAGTAGCACTGGAGACTCGGGAATCCACTCGATAGTGGCACTGGGTGCGTTGGGACCTTCCGCAGTGGCGCCAGAGCCACAATAGGGTTCACTGAAGGGTCAAGCAGGAGCTTGTGTGGCTCAAAGGACCTTGAAGAATGGTCCATGCAAAGGCTTTGCAGAGGGAGACAATGGGGGCTAGTGGTGGCGGCATGATCTAGGTTGGAACACCGATCTAGGACCACTATTCTGATACCATGTGGAGAGAGATGAGAACAATACAATGAGATAATTTTATTCAATAGGTCTAGGGGTTCTTATATAGACTGAAACCCTAGTGCACTCATAAACAAGAAATTACATAAAGGACCCCAAGGGATTACAACTAAATAGAAAAAATAAAGTTGTCTCTAACAATTCAAATATTCCCGTCTATTGCGATCGGGTAAGATGATATCATATGGCACTTCCAAGAATGGTATCTCCTTGGTATATATGTTCATTATCTAGTCATCATCCTCAAAGATATCTAGAAGTTCCGGCATTGGATCCAGAGTGATCGAAAATTGGTTCATTGTTGTTGAATTGAGGAGTGATCCTTGACGTGGATGTCCTCACAGTCAACATTTAGTTCGGGGATAACATCACCATCCACATCGGTAACATCTTCATCGTCAACAGCTTCGTCATCACTAACATCGTCCTATCCAACAAGTCCTTCCTCCTCCGCTATATCACTTTTCGAGGAGTTGGTAGTTCATCAGCTTCCACCATCAATTGCATTGTCCCAAGATATCGGGAAATATTTAACGTTAACTCAATTGTTTAATTGTTATAAATAACAACTGGACAAAAAATGTTAACTGGTAAGTTATATTCTCCTTAGCTCTTCAAACATGCTTGATACCTATCATATGGCTACAGTATTGCAATAGTCGCCGACTATCCCGAATAGTCGGTCTGACTATGCGGTGCGGGGGGTCCCTGAATGAACAGAGCTCCAGTCGGTCAAAAGTCGGCCCGACCGAATAGTCGGCCGACTATTCGGCCGACTGGCCCGACTATTAGGCTGACTGGAGTTTGACTTTTGATTTTTTTATTTTTTTTATTTTCAATTTTCAATTTTTATGGGTTACATCTTACCATGGTATCGCAACAAATGTCAAATTCTATATATCTATTATATTGATTGGTACTTTTATCTTAGATTCATGTTAACTAATGATCATATAGTATAAAAATATAAGAATATATGTATTATACATAATTTTTATATTAAAAAACACAAAATCGAATAATTCTAAATAGTCGCCCAAATATCGATTATTCTCTATTCAGTGACCCATCCGACTGAATACCGAATACCGTCTTCTGCAACAATGTCTGGCTACTCCCCCTATCGTAGCCTATGCTCCATTTTCGAAGATGATTCTCACATTCCAGAAGATATACAATACAACCATGTTGGTTATAACCTATAAAGGAGGGAAAATCAATTTCATTCTTATTAATGTCATTATTATATATGATTAATTTGTCGATGTAGTATTGAATGGCATATGATGCAAGATTTGAAGTAAAATTGGCCAGGTTTTGCAGAATGTCAAATGGGAGCACTTTAAACATGTTTGATACCTATCATTTGGCTACTCCCCCTATCGTAGCCTACGCTCCCATTTTCGAAGATGATTCTCACATTCCATAAGATATACAGTACAACCATGTTGGTTATAACCTATAAAGGAGGGAAAATCAATTTCATTCTTATTAGTGTCATTATTATATATGATTAATTTGTCGATGTAGTATTGAATGGCATACAATGCAAGATTTGAAGTAAAATCGGCCAGGTTTTGCAAAATGTCAAATGGGAGCACTTTCTTAACATGTATGGCACCAATTAGGTAACCACCGTAACATTCCAGGCATAGACATCGATTCGTCTTAGCAAAAGTGTGTTATTTATGATATTTATAATCCTAGTAGCCATAATCAAAACAAATTCGGCCAGGTCAAGCAGAACATCATGTGAGAGCACTTCCTTAACATGTAAGGCACCAATTAGGTAACTATTGTAATGGTCCGGGCCTAGACACTGATTTCGTCCCAATCAAAGCCAAATCATGAATTTTAAGTTATTATCATTTAGTTATTTGGGATGGAATTGCTCTAAACTTCCATCTTAAGATTAAATCAAGGAACAATATGAACTTTAATAGAGGATCAATTCGACACGAGTGAGGAGGATGTGATATATTTAGCAGGTATGAGAAAAAAGAGGGGGTGGGACGAAATAGAGGATCAATTAGACACAAGTGACATGCAAAGGATGACTAGGTTCATGTGAAGCAAACCGGCTTAAACATGCAAAGATGCTGTAGATGTGGGTCACCACAGGCTTCTAAACTAATTAGCTTTCCAAAAGCTTAATGTTCCGCATGTAAGTTAAATACCCCAACAACCGCAGCATTGATTGGCCTCTCCACATGTCCAATGGCCTTAAACACGCTTCCCTATTTTTATATCCCATTTTGGGCAACACCAACTTTTTGTGTTCCTAATCTAGTTTATTTTTCTGTGGCTGAAAAAGACCATTTTCCCGCACATTTCTCTTAAAAAATCATAAAAAAGTGACCGGTACTTTTTAATATTTAGAACTTGTAAAAAGTCATATAAAAAAGTCAAAATGATCATAAAACAAGCTTGCGAGATTCATTATTTACTAGAAAAATCATACTTAGATAGGAACCGCATGCGTATTCATTAGCAGAAACAGACAAGCAACTTTTTACTTTTAATACTGTCAATGACTCGTCTAAAATTACAAACGCATTAAATCGTTGGATTCCAAGTGGGTTTCCCCCAAACAATCTCACAGGTATTAGGAAAAGATCTGAGAAGCTTCACTTACCAGTGGCATGATCGCCACGTATATAGTCGGAACTCCTGTTGGAATACGACCACCCAACTCCGGCAGGGGACTCCACGAACAGCAGATTTGCCACTATGAAACGAAGAGGACATAATTCCCATCAAGGCGCCGCTTAGAGTCATCACAAACCCAACAAGTACGTTCCCATACCTTTGTTCCACGAATCCCTGTTCCTGCGAAGCCCCCTTCCATCTCCTCTGGGGAAGAACGGCCCCAACTCAGTGAAAGCACCACCGCCAATGGAAGAGCATCCAGGACCTATACCACCCATCAACATCTCACCCACAGGAGCACAAAACAAGGAGAGGAAAGCGAGAAAGAGAAGCAGCTGACCTCCATTTAACCAGAGGGCAAGGGGCCTCTTGTGCACAGCGTCCCCTTCGGCCTCAGCAAAATAGTAGAAGAGGCTCCTCCCACCTTCCTCGTCCACATTCACGTACCCTGCAAACTGCCTGAAGTCCACCTCCGGCTGCCCGGGAAGCCTGACCACCAGGTCCTCATTTGGGTACCCTTCACCCAGTGCAAGGAACCCAAGAAAAAAGACAACCAACAGCCAACTGCCCATGTCCAATTTCTGCAAGAAAATTATTTCTCAGTGCAAGAGGATGAGGGGGGTATACATACAGGGAGAGGAGTAGGGGGAGGTACTTGGAATGGGAAGGCTTTGTTGGTGTGGAGTGGAGACAGCACAAAGATGGGGGAGGGTGGGAGAGAGAGAGCCGTTGGGGATCTGGGGAGGGAAGAGAGCGGGCAGAGGTGTCAGAAGGAAAAAGGTGAGTAGGTCCCCATCGTTCGGATGAGGATGCGTCATGATTATCATGGACTGGAGCCTCCCAACGTCCACGTGAATGCCCAACTCAAATGGGAGCATGGGCACCGAGGGCCCGTTTCTTTCAAGTATGTTTTTTGTATTCAAGTAAAATTTTGAAGGGTAGATACTAGATAGCTACCATATAGCTAGAGCTGTGAGTAAAGTAACAAGAAACTTTTTATACTCTCGTAATTGGACATTGAAATGTAGTTTCAAATTATATTTACACCTTTGGATAGTTCTTAGTCATAGCATGACATAATCTTGTGTTAACTTCAATTTACTTTTTCCGTTAACATTAACGAAAAATGTTAAAAAATTGTGACTTCTACCCTTTGAATTCATGAAATTTATAAATGTGTGTCAATGCTACTCATCCTTCCTCCTCCCTCTCCCTTTCTTCCATCTTCCTCAGGGTCCTTTCCTCATCCTCTATTGTTGTGGGTGTTGCACAACAACACCACCCCAATCTTTGTCCTCTCGATCATATTATTGGCAAGTGACTACCCATCCCCCTCTTTGTCACCATGCTGACAAACATATAAATGGAGAAGAACATCACCTAAGTTTGGGGATCTGACCTTCCATACCTACCATCTTGTCGACCCTCTTGGTCGGCAACGTCTCTCCTCCTTGCGAGTTTGCCTCCTCTATTGTACCGGGATTCGTGAAACTTAACCTTGGCACTAGCGTTCTCCAACTCCTGCTGCAACCTCCAACTGCACTTCAGTCCAAGCACAATCCTCTATCGATGTGGCAAGCATTGCCCCTCCAACCAAGCGTTGTTGTTGTTGTCCACAGCAATCCCAAATGTTTATTGGTTCGACTCAGAGATGCATCCTAAATATTTATCTAACATCACCACAATATACAGCTTCATCCACATTTTGATTGCAATTAATATTTCCCTTTCCTGACATAAGAAAGCACAACTTTCCACACCCCGCAATCCTTCTAAGGTAAACGAGCACATCACCTCTGACTTCAAGATCAATTTCCCATGTACTGGAGAGCCCAAAATCCTTCGCAGCTTCCAGTTGCACTTCAAACCAAGCACAATCCTCCATCATCGTGTTAAGTGTTTCCCATGTCACCCTTCAACCACGTGTTGTAATTTTCTATGGCAAATCCCACGAGCCTCGTTGTTTATGGTCAAGGTACAATGTCGGTGGCTTTTTGAGAGAGGAGAGAGGGAGAGAGAGAAATGGGTCGGGAGAGACTCCTTATGCGAGATAATGCATTTTCTTCAGTTGTGTTTCCCCTCCCATAGGAGGTTGGTATTGTAGGACATGTATAACCCCTCACATTGTCCGCCCTTGCCCCTCCATGCTTGTAAGATCCGATTTACGCAATTACCAATGGTGGTTTTGAGCCCAAGGTCACCATTTAATTTGTTTAAAAATCTCCCACTTGACCGAAGCGGTCAAAAATTTTCACTCTCTCCTATTCATGTAGTTACATATGGAGTTGTCTTTAGTCAGATCATTTTTTATAAAAACATCCTTCTTGACTCCTGCATTCTTGAGGCCCATTAAACCAACATGTTTAATGTAGGTGCTTGATGATATTTCCTTGGTTGGAGAATCAGCTAACATGTCACTTGTAGGTATATAAGTTACAATGATTTCTTGTTTTTCCACTATATCCCGTATAAGTATTATTGGATTTTAGCACGCTTTCCTTTAGAACTATTAGTCCTGCTATGGTCAAGCTCATTGCAGCTTGATTATAACAATACCTTTCAATTGATCCTTTGACCATTTCAAGTCTTAAGGTTTCCATAAAAGCTTTTAATCAAAACCGCATAAGTGGTGGGCATACATACAATATATTTGCATGTTGTGTTATGTCTAGATACGCATCCTTGTTTTTTACTAGCCTAAGAGACAGCTGCTCAACCAAACATGAAAAGGTAACCCTATGTAAATTTCGTATAATCCTCATCTTTTCAGAAATCAACATCGGAGTATCCTACTACCTCAATTGATTCAGTTTAATACACCAATTTTACATGTATAGTTCCTTTCAGATATTGAGAATCATCTTTATAACTTTCCAATATGTTGGTCTATGATTACTTTGATATCTACTAACTAGGCTAATTGGATGAGCTAAATCAGAGTGAGTGCACATCATTGCATTATTAGGCTTCCCACATCTTGTGCACAAGGAACATTTAAAGATTTATGCCCCTTTTCAAGATATCAAATCTTACTAAGTCTCTTTCCAATCACAAGTGGTGTAGGAGGTGGAGTGATACTCTGTAATCCAAATCTCTTCAAGGACAGTATGCAAGTATATTTCTCTTGGCTAAGACTCGATGTCCTTCAATTTCTGTCTATTGTAATTTGAATTCCAAGACACAAGATGCTTTGTACCAAGTTCTTCATCTCGAATTCATTGCTCAAATTTTATTTTAATTCACTGAACATAGCTACGTCATTATCCAGAGTGGAATGTCAGCCACAAACAATGACATGAATACAAACTCGATCCCACTCGTCATGGCATATACATAATTATCCAACTTATTTGAAATAAAGCCAAATTGGATAATTATCTCATGAAATTTGAAATATCATTACCGTGAAGACTGTTCAAGCCATATAGTAACTTTCTTAATTTATAAACCCTTTTCTTCTGACCTTTATCCTTAATTTCCTCTAGTTGTGGCATATATGTCTCCTCTTTTAATTCCCCATCAATTAAGGTTGTCTTCACATCTTTGGAATAATTCCAAATCCATACATGCGACCATAGCTAAGATCATCCATATTGATGCAAACTTAGCAGTCGATGAGTAGCTATCATAGAAGTATATTCCAGCTTGTTGAGTATAACATTTCACAATCTTGTTTTTGTATTTATCAACAATACCATCAATTTGGTACTTTTTTCTTGAACACCCACTTACATCATATGTACTTGCCACCTTCTGGCAAATCACATAACTCTCATACACCATTTTTCTTAATTGAGTCCAACTCATCTCATGGTGATTGTCTGTGATTCCGACTCATTCGAAGCCATTGCTTCGTTAGAGGATATAGTATATGTGCAATCCTCTACATCCTCATATACAATATAACACGATGCCTTACATCCCTACAAATGATGATCTTCCATCTATGGGGGTCATATTGTGGGTCTCTTGTTATCGATTATAATCGTGGGTTGTGTGATTTCACCCACTTCCTCTAAAGGGTTATTAACAAACATATGTCCATTCTATATGTATGAATGATGGATATCATCCACTAATTCATGTTTTATCTTTAAGTCATCTTCTTTATCCTGTATAGTTCCTCTAATCCATGCTCCTTCTCTTGATAATTTTCAACTAAGGATTCATCACAAATTTCGATTAGACCTTTAGATTCATGGAAGAACCTATATCATTCCGAATGTTCATTATATCTAATAAATAAGCATTTTAATGTCTTGAAGTCTATCTTATCTCTGAACTAACTCGATATCAAAACATGTGCAACACATCCCACTTCAGAGATGATCCAACTCAGGTTTACCACCATTCGAATTTTCATATGGTATTAGTTCTATGAGCTGGTGGGGAATTCTATTATGTATGTGATTAGCGATTAAAATTACTTCTCCATAAAATTATTTTAGAGAGTTGAATGTCACAACATGCACCTTATTGCATTCATCAGTGATCTATTCCTTCTTTCCGTTACACCATTTTTTCGTGGTGTACAAGGCTTGGTAGGCTTCCTGCAAATGCCGTCTTGAATACAATACTCCTCAAACTCCTTTGAAGTATATTCTCTATCTCTATAAATCCTAAGAGTCTTAATTATTTTTTGCAATTTTGCTTCCACGAGTATTTTGTATCTCTTAAATGTTTCAAAAGTTTTCTGCTTTCTTCCTAAGAGATGAATATATGAGAACTTTGAGTAGTCATCAATGAATGTTATAAAGTATTCAGTATTCCTATGTGTACTGACACGCGGTGCTCCACATATGTCTAAATGGATTCAAGTCTAATTCTATTGACTAACCTCCTATTGAGAAGGACTTTCTCATCATTTTGCCTATAAGATAATGTTCACAACTCAATGTCCTTTCATCCCTAATCTTATGCAAAAGATCAGATTTAATTTTCAGTTATTTCATGTAAAATCAACATATTTTTCATTAAAAATTCAACTCATTTTGTCCCATCCATTAAGCCTATCAACTTCTAATAGTCTCAAAATTGCTAAAATTGGCCCCTTCTTGAGCGAAGGATTATGAATGTTTGTTTTCTGCAAAAATTGAATCACATATCCATCTTCTTATTATAAGTTAATCCCCCAAGTGTTTAAAAAAACACTATCAAAAAATCAAAAAAAGATAGGTGAGGGAAGCCACTTGGCTCTCCCTAGGGGTAGCCACACTATATATGTGTATATATAGGATATCTTTCAAATGAGACATGGTCCTTTCATCCATTAGGAAGACCATCAATCTCAGCCATTCGTAATTGATCTTGTGATCGGAATTAATGACATGTTAATTCTATTTATAAATTAAATAAAAACCCATTTTGATCTTTATACATTATCTAAATATAGAATGTAACAACCTCAATTATCTCCTCCATTAATGTCAACTTAATTGCTTATTCAAAATTTGAAATCCTAAATATTTTGACGTGATAAGGCATCATTCTCGAGTGTTGACGACGACGTGGGAAGAGGACGACGAGCACGACGGCAGAGCATGACTCTTCAAAGATGTTTGTGACTGGGTGAGTAATGTTTTTAATGTTTGTGACCTTTTTAATGTTTTTGATGTTTTTGATATCCCTAAATATCTTTGTTTATTGTGAATCATGGTGAATCTTGAACAAATAAAAAGTTGCCAGGAAATGATGCACGACCTCTTCACAGTTCTAATTGTCATGTTTCCGTGTTTTTAGCATCACCAATGACTTATCGGCAAGGAAGTAGTCGATGGCACGTGTAGTTTCCAGGGAATGATGCCGCAGCTCTCCAGGAAGACTTCATGCAAACAACGACAACAACATGTAGTCCAGACGGCGATGCGTGTACACGGTGCTGCAATCAGTCCTGGATGAAGAATGATTCACAGTTTGATACAATATTGATGTGTATTATACAATATTAATGTGTATTATACATTTTTGATATATATTATACATATTTGTTATGTATTTTTACAAATCAATTGACTACGAAATGAAAATTGAAATTTTTATATATCTTATATATTTGACGTGCATTACACATTTGGATGCGCATTATACATTTTAAATGTATTTTATATAAATTTGGTTTGTATATTCGTATCAATTAAGCGTGAATGACTACCTCAATACAAAGAATCATACAATCGTTACAAAGAACCACACATTAATTACTAACATGAATTGTATTTTACAAATAACGTGCAAAATTTACAAATAACGGATGACTATTGAATAAACAACGAATTCTACAAAAAATATACAGTCGTTACAAAAAGGAATCTTGAATTCTACAAAAAAATACGTGAGGATACAAACATATACCCTAGATAATATCGCCCAACACAAAACTAGATATTTTTAAATATGGTATTGCGAAAAATACCAAAAATAAAACTAGCTAAATTTAGTATTTCAGAATATTAATTAGCGTGTATAATTAATGCAAAAGTTGATGACCAAAATATCCTTTTGGGCAATAAAATTGAAGATGCTGTTGGATTTGAATCCGATGGTCCAGATCGTTGGCCTTCCTTAGGGATGGAAGGACAACGTCTCATTGAAAGGCCCCCTATACACACACACACACACACATATGTTTATGTATGTATGTATGTATGTATGTATGTTGTATGTATGGGAATGCCATCTGGGGGGATCTAACTTAGCTTCCCCCGTCCCATTTTTCCAAAATTTTTATTGAAAAATGAATCCGTAGAAATTCATCACTACATCCATATATTATTCCATTCAAGTTTTGTGAGAAATAGAAACTCCTACAACCTTCATCAAAACAACCATTTTTAATGATTACAGAAGTGTTGAAATCGGCCCCGTCTGCATGGAGGCTGTAGGAGTCTTTGTTCCGCACGAAATTTGAATGACATAATATAATGATATAATAATAAAACCCATGGAAGCATTTTTTTAAAAGCATGGGGAAAATAGGACAGGGGAGCCAAGTTAGCCCTCCCTTGGTGGCAGCCCCATTTTACCCCCACACACACATAGGGGTTGGAGAGCCAAAACCCAGGTATAGGTAACTTCTTCACCCACACCTTTTTTTCTTAATTTTTTTAAAATTTTTTTGAAATGGATCCTTGGGAAATTTAGATCACGATATATCACAGTCGCATCATTCAAAGTACAACTTATTTTGAGACTTTGAGCTTATTCATCAATACAGTCAAATTTTAACCCCAACTCATTTGAAAGGGTCAAAAAAAGGGTGAGGTAGATAACAAAGGAATTCGCAGGAAATGAATAGTGAACAATTTTGATATTAGTAGTGCTTGGAAGTGTGAGGCTTCCGGAAGGATCACATGACTTTTATAAGCCAACAAAAGTGATTGACCTTCTATCTGTCGACTGACAACAACCAAGACAAGAGCAGAATTCCTTTCTTCGCCCTTGATTTCAGAAGCACTCGGGGAAGCCGTAATCGGGCGTGTAGCCAATGAGCTGCATCTGATCATTTATTTGATTGATTTTTTATTTTTTTTTAAAATGAAGCCTGGGGGGATTTAGATCACTATATATCATCTTGGTGTCATGCTAAATTCAACTTAATTCGACATTTCTATCATATCCATCAAGACTATCAAATTCTAATAGTTTTAGAATTATTGAAATTGGCCCCTTCTAGATGGATATGCTAGGAATGATTGTTTTGCATGAAATTTGAAATACATATTCCACTCAACAAAGTAAGTAAATCTCCATTGGTTTCGTGTAAAAAGACCAAAAACAAATGACAAAATGGTTGAGGGCATCTACTTGGTTGCATCCATATACATGAATACATACATGCATACATACATGGGTGAGATATATATGCTACCAGGGAATAGCTAACTTGGCTACTCCCACCTTTTTATTTTTTATGTTTTCGTGATACTTTAAAAACTTATGGGGAGATTTAAATATCATATTGCCATGATGTTGTGATTCAAATTTCGACTCAATTCGAGGTTTCTATCTTATCCATCATGCATGTCAAAATTGGATGGTCTCAAAAGTGCTGAAATTGACCCCTACTTGATGGGCATGTTAGGACTGCTTGTTTTTTTTCAAAATTTGAATGACATCATCATGATAATATATGCTTTTAATCTCCTCGGGAGTTTAACAAAAATATTACAAAAGTATTAAGAAAAAAATTTGGGAGTAGCCAAGTTAGATACTCCCTAATAGCATTTACATTTTATCATATATATATAGACATACGCGTACATACATGCATACATACATATGTATGCATGTATATGTCGTCAAAATAAGTTTTAGAATTACTATAAATGAACTACAATTATTAATATTTCAAATTACTGTGTTTAGATCATCCTTATTTAGCATTTTTAATGTCTTATACTTCATTGATATTGATACTTAACATGTCAAATTATTATTTTTAAAACATCTTAATCTTGCATTTTTAATGTTTTTAAATGAAATAATGTAAAATATCTTATGTGGTCATACCTTCTGCAATCTGCGATGGTGTTATGTAAAATGTAACATTTTTTAAAGTATTGTGTGGTTCTTTTAAAATGAGAAGTTGTTAAAAATATATCATTAATTTTTGTATTTTTTTACATTTCTGTCCCTTTTATTTTCTACAATATCAATTACGTCCCTACTTTTTCGAATATCAAATGTACCCCAAAATTCTTGCAATTTTATTACTTGTGATCGTCGTGTTAGTTATTGTCTATTCGCACCCCAAATAGACATTAACTTTAGAGACGAGCGTAATTAGATTAAATAGTTAGGGTGGAAATGTCTTTTTCTAAAACCTTCTAATTTCTCTTCTTCCTCTTCCCTCCCCTGCCTCCCACCTCCTCCAGCTCCTTCCTCCTCCGCCCACTCCCTCTCTAGTCCCTTACTCCACCTCCCCTCACCTCCTCCCACCTCTCACCTCCACTCACTCCCCCTCCCAGCCCTTCCTCATCTGCCTCCCACCTCCTCCACCACAAGTGGGTCATCCACATCGAGCACATCACCCATGAGAAGGTCAACAGATCCATCGTCAATGTTGGCATCAACCCTTCTAAGTTCACCATTACCAAACTCAAGCTCGACAAGGACCACAAGGCCCTCCTCGATCGTAAGGCCAAGTGTCATGCACTGCCAAGGCCAAGTTCTTTGTTGAGGAGGTTGTCGATGCTGCCAATGTTGCCAATCTCCATGACATCGATTGATTAGTAAATGATAGAAGTCTATTAAGAGTAATGAACATAGATTTCTTTTTCTTTTTTTCTACCTTTCAAAATTTACCTAAAGTTTGTATTATACATATTCTCGGTGTTATATGTTGTTATCTATAATTATCCTCCTGACACCTTCATTCCATGTTTGATCTGGACCCCTTATTTAGGGTTTTTTCAGATAGAGGCGGTCGACTCTTGGTACTTGCTCACCTTCTATGCGTGGTGACTCACGACGGAGGAGGAGCTCAATATTGGTGACAAGCCTCTTCTCCTCGGTAGAGCTCCGATGGAAGAGAGTGGTATGTAAGGGAGTCCTTGCACTCGATGCGCTTGATGGGTTCACGTCCATGCTTCAAATGGATGATGATGGTGCTGAGGTATGGAGCTTCTCACTTCTTTTTGTTCACGTGAGGGTGACTCGAAAGCAAAAGGAGAAGAAGAGTGGGTTTTGGAGAAGATATGAGTAAAGAAAGAAAGAGGAGAAAGGACAGACATGAAGAAGTTCGAGGTTGGGTTCGGGTGATGGAGGAGGAGGTTAGGGCAGAGGGGATGGGCAGAGGAGGAGGACGGAGGGGTGGGTATGTTTGACATGTATTCCCCTCTTAACCACTCCATGGCTTGAATAAACCTTGATTTAGTTTAACTCATTGATGGTCAAACTAGCAGAAAGGCACAAGTGAACATTGTGCAAGAAGGTAGGGGCACTATTAGTATTCCGAAAAAGGGAGGAGGATAACTGATATTGCACCGCAATTAGTATTCCAAAAAAGGGCGGAGGATAACTGATATTGCAGCAGTTAAGAGGGGCACAAGTGATAAAAATCCTCTATTTTAATCTCAAGCCAACATTGTTGGGCTACATCGTGTGAAATTCGACGACTTTTGTAAAATCCACGCTCTCATTGTAAATTTTGTATGATGATTTACAAAATAAAAAGTCATTAGTAATTTATCAAATAATATTTAGAAAAAGATAGCATGTAAAAATACGTACATATTTGTAAAATTAATGAATCAAATTGTAATATATATAGCCGATTACGTAAATTAAAAGACCACAATGTAAAATAGAACCATCAATTTTCACATTAATGAATGAAGACCTCATTTATGATTGTTGGGGCATGACTGGCAATAGTAAGCGTGTGGACACATTAATGGATGGAGACCTAACCATTAAGATATTTATTCATTTATGATAACTGATGGATCAACATTCTGTAGATAAATACATGAATGTAGATATTTATTCATCTTGAATATCTTGCTGAATTGAAAAAATCTCCATTGTTATGAATCAAGGAGTTGATCATTTTAATACCTAATCATTGAATACAGCCCCAAATTACGATGAACAAAGTTAGCAAATGGACACGAAATAAATAAACGTGAAAGATAAATACCTGAATAACATCGTCGTTGCATCTTCCTGTAATGGAAGCATCTATTGATGATTTAATGTGGTCTATTGTTTCAGAACGTATGTAACAAAGAAGGTATGGAGGATGAATTTTTTTTTGGAATGCCTAAATATGTTTGAATCTGCCCAAATTGAAGGATAACTTGGTGATAGAGAGAAGTGAAACTTACATGTAATGGTCCTCCTAGCTAAACTTTCACATTCTCATAGTTCAACTTAAGGAAGAAGTCAATTAAAAACTGAGGAGGCGTCCTATGTTAAAACTGAGGAGTGTTCATGGGACGTGTACTGGACCCGTTCGTTCAATGACCCGCTCCAACCCATCCCTGTAGGAGGCACAGATCGATCCGACTCGTTTCAACGTATATATCTAATTAAGTCTTGCACATGAAAATGCTTAACAGGCGGAACATGTATATTCACATATATTGCTGGACTTCCTCTCCCATATTTCCTTTTCTCGATCTCACAAAGAGAAATGTGCCTTAGACGGTGACATGATGGATTGCCGGTATTCAATTAAGGATGCGAACGGATGGATACGGATATAAATATTATCGTATCTTTATATGTTTTTGAATAGGAATGCGGATGCGGATACAGATATTGACGGATATTAAAACTATTTTATCATATCCTTAAAAAATGGATACAGATGTAAAACGGATACTGATCAAATACGAGTAATGTTAAAATACTCTATATAATCAACTTAAATATATACGAATTAGATGGAAAATACATAATATAAATTTACAAAATGTGTTTGTATCATAAAAATTATACAAATATGGTAAAAAAGGTATAGAATTATGTTATATAAGATTAAAACTAAATCTATAACTATATTTATATACGAAAATGAATATAGGGATACTGATGCAGATGTTCGCGGATATCAAACCGATATCCATATCCGTATCCATTTTAAACAGATATGGATACGGATGTCAAAATCTGTATAAAACGGATATGGTGACGGATCGGATACAGATATATCCGTAACCGATTGCTTCCCGAGGGCCAATATTTAGTCAATCAAAATATATATAAGTAACTAAAAAACTACTATTGAGTTCTATTGTAAGAATAACATGCATACATTATTGAAGTTGTGTTTGGCGATTTTGAATTATGTAGAAAATACCAATGACTTCTTCCATGGTGACTTTCTTTATTATATACTTTTCGTTGCAGGCAATCTTATAATTACTCATAAAATGAAATTGTGTGATTTGTGTCTAAATTATAAGGCACGCTATGATACCAACAATATAATTTAAAAATTTAATTTTAAATTTAACAAAAATGATAAATATGATAAGCCAACATCGGAGAAGATGGACAAATGCACGAAACAACCCTATCATGAATGACGCACAATGTTCAAATTTTATTTATATAAGTTAAATATGCAAAAATATATTTTATCCAAGTCTTAGGATATTTATGTAACATATAGAACATGATCAATAATTATTCACTACAACAAAATTGACATAAAGCAATGCATAATTTAATATTTGTAGATATATCTTGCGCAGTTAAATAAATTACAACAAACATTATTTGTTATTTGCTTCTCTAAATTCGTAACGAATATTGTATCATTATCATATTTTTCACTAAGAATTAATTAATAATCATTCGTGATTTTTTCTTATATTGTTATTAAATTTAGCATACAAAATGTAACAAATATAGTTGTGTCCCTACATTTCTTGCATCATTATCACGTGTGTATATCTGTAAGTTTTGCTGTTAACGAGACAAACTGAACTGTGGTTTATACAAACCAAAGCTCCATTTATTAAAATTTCCTTTCAATTTTGCTGATACAATTTTAAAAAAAATTACGCTTATACCTTTTTTTCTTTCCAATTATACCTATACCCCTGAGATAACGTCTATTAGTATTTGATAAGGGAGTGGAATGAAAACTAACTCGACGGAACAACTGTTAATTATGCGAGAGGAGGTGCTAATGCTAAATCGTTGTATGTATAGTAGAACGTTTACGTAAGTCCCACCAACTTGACTCCGTGGCCCAATGGATAAGGCGCTGGTCTACGGAACCAGAGATTCTGGGTTCGATCCCCAGCGGAGTCGTTTTTATTTTATCACTATTTATTTTCGCAACGAGATCCGTACAGCATTGGCATGGCGTCTCTTAACTTCTTGTATGCTAACTTGATAATGCACGATCAAAGCGAAAAATCAATAAAATTAAAAACCATTATTACTATATTTCATTATATTTCAATTAGTTTATTTGTGAACTCGTATTAATAATGTATTTGAGAGTTGGATACTTAACGACTTTCATTGATTCAATGCACATGTCAATGCTCTTTTGACAATGCGAAGTATAGGAGATCGAGAAGGCTCTCTAAAAAGAGAGAATGCGAGCAATTCTCGTAAGGGATATGTACTCGAAATGAGGAAAAGAATATTAGATTATTAGCTTGCTGAGTAATCGCTCGCTTTCTTCTCGCATGTTGGAAAAGTTTGCTTCCTCTCTCTCTCTGTGTGTGCAAGCGTAACAAGACCATTCTAGATTTGACGAGCTTCTCCCATTTTATGCTTCTCCACTTTCTTTAATGAGTAGGCTTCTGGTCTCATCTGTCGAAACTCGTATCTTTAATCAGTGAGGAATTTCAGCAGTTTCTTCACTTTCTTTTACTGGAGGGATATGTAGAAAATAATATTAGATACTCTTTCTTTGATATGAGTCTTGGAATATGTAGACTTGTTATGATCGCTCTCTTCTTACATAATCGATATAGAAAAGATCATTCCAACAATGAAATCATCATGCAGCTCATGTCCTTCAAGTATAAATGATCATTTTGCATATTAAGAGGGTGTTCGGTTCGGGAATAAGAAGGAATAAGAATCGAGAATAATGGTTTATTCTCTGTTCGATTGGAAAGATAAGAATAACAAGAATAATATGGAATAATGGTTGGTAAGGAGAAATAAAGATATTAATACAGGTGGAATAAGGTGCAATAATGGGATGCGGATGAGAATAGATGTACTCTTGGGAATCGTGACGGATGGGGAATTGACTCCTTATTCATGTGCTTATTCTCCAAAGGAACATGGCCTTAAATGTGTTGTTTTGACTTTGCCATTAGTGGTGTTGTTGCGAAGATTATCTGCATATTTTGATTTGAGGTTTTAATAGAGTTAACGTTTTACATGAAAATACCTTATTTAAGAAAATAATAATAAACCAACTAAAAAAGATAGGTTTAGGGATACCAATATAGTAATAATAAGTCTCAATTGATTTTGGGGACCTAGTAGTTTCTTACGTACGTAGTATTTTATTATTGGGATTTTTACCCGACAGACCCTATAATCTTTGTCAATTACCTCTACGACCTTTGAAACATCGTAATTCTTCCCTCGACCCTGTAAACTTGCTCCGTCTTACACCACGAACCCTACCGTTAAAATTGACACATCTAGAGTTAACTTCCTTGGGTTAAAAACGAGTTAATCTAACCAATCCGCGATCAGACGGCTAGAATCAAGCAAGAGAAGAAAAAAATTCCTCCCTCCTCTTACAGCTTCCCCTCCCACGAGTTTCGACCTGACGGAGGAGGTGCGGGGGCGGCGTTCCACCTGGACGAGGTAGAGCTTCCAGCAGCGAGGGAGATAGGATGGGTGCTTCGCGGTGGGAGGAGATGGGGAGGAGCTTCAAATCGACGGCGGGCCAGGGGGACTGGGGACGAGCGACATGGTGACGTCCTGGGGGAGGGGGAGGGGGTGCTGGGTTGGGGTTTCGCAAGGGAGGCATCGCGGGGGTGGGGGGGGGGGGGGCTTCGCAGGGGAGGCATCGCGGGGGTGGTGGGGGTGTTGGGTTGTGTGCGTCATCCTCGACCCGGGGGAGCTCACGGCTGCAGGGGGTGGGGGTTCCGTATGAGGTCGAGACTCGTGAGAGGGTGGGGGCGGGGGGTGCTGGGTTGGGTGGGGGTTTCCGCAGGGGTGCTTCAAGCAGGGAGCCGGTAGAGCGCCGGCAGCCGCAGGGGGGGTGGGGGTTCCGCAGGGGTGCTTTGAGCAGGGAGCCGGTGGAGCGCCGGCCGCCGGGGGGGAGCAATGGTGGCTAAGCAGGGGGAGGGAGAGGGAGTGGCACTTATGGTAAATTTGATAGATAAAATGGGCATAATGTACAAGAAGATAACAGAATCCGGTTAACTTTAACAGCTTAATGGATGAGGGTTAACCGCATGGTCTGTAGGGTAAAGGTTAACAAGTTTATAGGGGTGAGAGAGGAATTACGATGTTTCAAAGGTCGTAGAGGGAATTGACTCCTTATTCATGTGCTTATTCTCCAAAGGAACATGACCTTAAATGTGTTGTTTTGACTTTGCCATTAGTGGTGTTATTGCGAAGATTATTTGCATATTTTGATTTGAGGTTTTAATAGAGTTTACGTTTTACATGAAAATACCTTATTTAAGAAAATAATAATAAACCAACTAAAAAGATAGGTTTAGGGATACCAATATAGTAATAATAAGTCTCAATTGATTTTGGGGACCTGGTAGTTTATTGCGTACCTAGTATTTTATTATTACGTACCTAGTATTTTATTATTTGTTAAATAAAGGGCATATGTGTTAGATAAAGCATGGTTATAGGTGCAATGGTGTAACTATAAATATTATAGGGGTTGTGGTGTAATTATACAAGATCTACAGGTTATGATGTGAAACTTCTTTAAATAAACGCCAGAGAAAAGTAGAAATTCTAAAAGAAAATCAAATATATATTTCAATGGCTGAGAACAACATCAAAAACTGAAGAAAAATTCAATTATGATTCAATAGATCTCTAAAATAATTGTACACCAAGACGACTTCATGATAAAAGTTAATCTCAAAGTTAAACATCTAGATAATTGATATTTAAATCAACATAATATGAATTCAATTTCAAAAATTCTCAAACATATGTGATATGTTTTTCAATAAAAACTTGCCCTTTTTTCAAAAGATAAAAATCAAAATTATATTTCTATATATAGAAAAGATGTCAAAACCCTTATTGATCTAACTAGCATAGCAAGTATAATTGTAAACAAAGACTTGCACTTCTTTGCGTTTAGGTCCTTACCAACAAACTTTCTTTAAAAATACTGCTACCATGTTAGGTTTGTGGTAGATGGATAATGTTGAGGTCGACTCGCGATGAGAGAATTTTTCAATTGCCTTTTATTCACAAAGATAACATGTAATGGATCATAGGATGCATGTTATAGAGGGTGAAGGTAGTCAGGTCAACCTTAAGTTGGGTACTTTGGCATTGCCTCTGAGCTTCTCTATCTATGCTTTGTTGTTTGTGAATCTGAGGCATGGGTGATGGGAGATGACATGGGTGATGGGAGATGATGCAAAAGAATGTTGAGGGGAACATATCTACAAAGGAGTTTAATTCAATTAATGCATGGAATTGATAGAACATTTCAAGCACTTTTAATCAAACCATCAAACATGAGATTTTGCGGTGAATTGAGTGAGAATCGAAGAGGAAGTTTGGCCTCTAGTTCATTTATCATGTATTTTATGAATGTGAACTTAGTATATATTTCGTAGTTATGAGCATTTTGGGCTCATATAAATGAAAGTGAGTACATTAAGTGTTGAAAAGGATGCTATAGATGCTATAGTGTTGATTCAAGGTTGCTTTGTGCTCTCATGGCTACTAAGTAGCCTTATTGCTACCACTACCTTTTGTGATGCATGAGTAGGTTATTACGGGATTACTTCGATCTCCTCCTGATACAATGACTATAATTCTAACTGAGACAAAACCCATGATATCCACCTCATCCATGGTGGTAATCGAAGGGGGTAGAAAACTACTTACTTTGGTCTCATGCCTTCGAGGTATCCGCTGGTGGTCAGAAGAGGATATATGTTCTAATGAAGGAGCTACTCAAAGATACATATAAGGAATACAATTTTTGGTTGAAGACAACTAACATATCATGGCATGGATGATCAATAGCGTAGAGTTTTGCATCGTGACCAATCTCATGTACAAGGAGATGACCAAGGATATGTAGGTTGAGCAGGCTCATATATTCTTAGTATGCGATCAAATCTCACCTTGATGATATCTATATGTGGATTTGGTATACTTCTCAGGGAGGTTCCTCGCTTGTTGAGTACTACCAGCAGATCACTGACCTCTATGAGGAACTGACTACCTTTTAGTCTGCTTGTTATGCCAATCAAGTGGCAAAGCGATCATAATTGCATGTTTCATTATTTCTTATCGTACTACATCCTCATTATCAGACAGTGAAGGATCAGTTACTCACATATGATAGTGTCCCTTCCATCAAGGTGACTTTTGGCAGCATGCAACAACTTGAGACTACTCTTTTACAGTGAAATCCTACCCATGATGCAGAGAGCCATGTTGATCTCACAACATCCAAACTCGGTGGTCACTATAATTATTTAGGAGGCCAAGGATGTGTCTCTAGCAGTGGTCTTCGCCACAGCTATGCTTCTTGCATTCACTACCACAAGTTCAATCATTTTGGGAAAAAATCGACAGACATCCTTAGGCCAGTCTTGCATCCTCTACAAAGTATGGCACATCAAACTACAGAGATGACGGTAGACCAGGGACGATATGACCAAACTGTCCAAATTTATGCTATTGATTACACTAGGCTCGTGTAGCTCCTATATAACTCTCTCTTGTGTCATCAACATAAGACTCACCCCATTTACGTGTTAAGGTACTGCTTCATGTACAATAGACAATTTCTTCTGCGCCAGCTTATTAACTTTGGAGCATATAACTACTTTACAGGAGAAGGTAGCCTTTTCACTTCCATGAAATCTACATCCAATGTGAAGTTTGTTTGCTTAGCCAACAATGCACATTCATCTATCACTTTACTTGACAGTATGGACAAGGACAGATGGACGGGGAGGGGCACATGCTCCCTCCCCATTTTTTTAAAAAAATATTAAGACCTTCCTTCTTTGGTTTCCAAAATTCTCAAAATCTAAAAATAGTATCCACAATAGGCGTGCTTCCCCTCCCGTAACTCTCTCTCTCTCTCTCTAGGAGTTGTATCTTTCATCCAAACGTTTGCTCTCTATCTCTATCTCTCATGTTTTCTGACTCTCGTGCAACCCTTCCTCTCATTGATAGTTATTCTTCCTGAAATTGGACAAAGTTTGGCTGCTATTAAGATTCAAAGTCAAAAAGATAAGTATTATTTTATTACATTAATTATTTTCTAATTAACATTGATCTTCTGATTTTTATCTTTTTTAATATATTAGGAAAAGTTTAATGCTGAGAATATTTTTTATGGAACAAACTCAGTTGAATGAATGTTGAATGAATTTTATTGTATAAACTTATTCTTTAAAAATATCCTAAATATAAAAACATAACTTTAAATTGATTACACGATGGGATATCATCATAATCAAAATATATCTAGATTAGTTTTCTAAGATATCGGCTAATTCATATGTTCTTTTTCAGTTTTTTTTGTAGACGTAGTAAAAGACGAAAATATGGAATTAACAAACAGTGAACAAGTATTTGGTAAGTTGGGTACATTTGTATTTTTAGATACTGAAATATCTAGAGTATGTATTAATAGGCCATGCAAAATTTATTTGACATCTTTTATTGACAACTATCTTGCCCAAGTGATTGGTACATTTTTAAGAATGTAGAAAATGTCTATCTTAGTTGTATACAAAATTTACAAATATATATAAGTCTGCCCATTATACTTCCCTTAGAGTTCCTCCTCGGATCCAGTACATAAAAGGAGGCACGCTATATAGGGATGAGCATTGGGATATCAAAGTGATAGATCAAATCCGTGCAAAACAGTAGGATAACTAAATAATAAAGATCTAACTAACTAATAAATACTTCATAACAAAAATTACAATCAAATAACGAAATGAGGGCGCGCCAAGTTTATTGGGCCCACCAAGTCTAGACTCATAAGTTTTGGGCCGGTCCATAGCCCAATTGCTTTCTGAGACATTATGGGCCACCCTGGCCCAGGCCCGACCCATAATAATTGGGCTGGCTTGGGCCTGGGCCTTCAAAAAAATTAGTGGGTTTAGGCCCGACCCAAAGCCCACAAACATAAATGGGCCTGGGCCTGGGCCCTGTAGGGCCCGATCCAGGGCCCAGCCCATGCTCATCCCTAACGCTATATAGTTTGAGTCAATCCTTTGCCTGCAGGTTGATGAGTCTTCTTCATGTGGCCCTGCCACTGCAAATCTATATGCTCTTCCATACCTTCCTATTTTTCCTACGGAGTCCAAGAGGAAATGATCACCTTTTGTCACATTTTACTTATGTTGATTGTGTATCCAGTTGCGATACTTGTAGTGATGCCATTCCTAATGACTATCATGCCATGGTTAAAAACATGCAAAGGATGAAGAGATGTAGACTCTTACTTACAAAAAGCATGTGTGATCTTGTGACATGTTTATAAGGCATCACGCCGACCACTTGTAGACGGGTCTTTACGACTACAAATTCACTTGATGCATCAACTAACATACTAAATGTCATGCTGGTGGCAAAGGACTTCACTCATACATATAACATGGACTGTTTTGAGATCTTTTCTCTCGTGACTAAAATGAGGTCCATTCTCACAATTATCTTGGCTATCACCAACAAAAACTGTGATGGCTCGCTCCCCCAGCGACCATGTTCTAATGAGGGAGGTGCGACGTCTGATTATATTTTGATCACCTCTCTTAACTTCCTGGATCTAGATACCAAACAATAATCATAACAAGTAATCACTATTCAGAATATAAAAAAGAAAGAAAATTTTATATCAATATCCATAATATTTTTATTTACATGTACAACTCCACAATCCTTTTATCAAATGTCACATCTTGTTACGTCAGGTCTACAATGTATACAGAATTAACGAGGACACAAAGTTCAGAGTCTTGTAATTCATATACCGTTGTACTCGCTCATGTGTACCATTTTAGTTTGCATAACATGTAGGAAACCAAGGGGTACACCAAATGAGCGAAAGTGACCCAGTAACAAAGAATGGAATAAACTCCATATGACAACATATCTATGAAATGAGAAAGCAAACATGCTAGTGATTATATGGACAATCATATATATAGAGAGAGAGGACTTATCTAGAGGGTCATATACCCATTAACGTCTCGGTGAGCACCAATTCTAGGACATACACATGTTTAGCAATAACTATATTTCTAATTATAGGCTACTGCGTATTTAATTATTACTATATTTCCTATTGTACAACGTCCTTAAAAAAGGGAAGACGGTTTTGGAAAGAACACTTCAAATAAATGATTTCGTACAGATGATTAAGATCCAAACGCTATGATAGTAATAAATATACTTTGGTCAAGTAAATGGTTGTTGTGAGATCGGTAATATCAAGATAATGATAAGCAATTTACATTAGATATATACATTACTGAACACTGAACAACAATTTACTTAAGAATTGTATATATATTACTTGAGCATCGTCTCTAAATTGCTAAATTCTGTACAAAATAATAATACATATAAAAATTACTGATCATTTGTTATGGGCTTTACTAACTTCACAATAAGCACTTACTTGGTCGCTGTGTATATATTACTAAATTCTGTACCATATAATAAAATGAATGTAAATTACTGACCGTTGTTTATGTATTACTGATCTCGTAACAATCATTTACTTACCTTTGTATATATATTACTAACTTGTGTATTTGGATCTCAATTTTCTGCAATAAATCATCGATTTGAACATTTTCTTTCCAAAACGTTCTTCCTTTTTTTAAGGACATGATATATTTGGAAAAAAAATTATTAGATCATCTTGCATATTAATCTCCTTCCAAAAATGGCATCCTTCGAAATAGGTAACCACTCAATTGGTAATGCATGTGCATGACCTAGAATTGGTGGTCACCAGAATACTAATTGGCATATGGCTCATTGGATAAAAATCCCATATATATATTATATATATATATATATATATATATAAAGAGAGAGAGAGAGAAGCAACATCAAGGGCAAAGGTAGTGGACCCCCCAAAGGAAAATTTTTAGTGATTTTTACACCCATAACCTTGAGTAATTCCTGAATTCGTGAATTACATGATAAATCATGAGTAATGCTTAACTCTTACATGACATAACCATGTGTTATGTTCTGTCTGAAATGTCCATTATATTTGACGGTTTCCATTAAAAAAAGTTAAAGTTACCTTTAATACTCATTCTTATTTGAAAACATGCATCGCATCTCTCTCCATCATCTCGGAGAGGTTGGGAGGAAGAGTGTTGATGTCGGAGGTGGTCGGCGCAGGGATGGAGTTGTTCGAGGAAGAGGGAGCTGCTGGAGGTGGTGGTCTGCGCAAGGGGGTGCTGGGGCTTGCAACTGCCTGCAAGCTCGAAGCGGTCAGGCTCGCAGACGCGCGAGGGCGGGGGGTCCTCTGGGGGTCATCTGGGTGGCTCATAGGTGCGTGCGGGACGGGGGGCTCCTGGGATCATCGGGGATTGGGAGGAGGAGGCTCACAGACGCGTGGGGGTCGGGGCTTTGGGAGGAGGGGGCTCGCATGAGGCGCAAGGAGGGGGGTTCGGCGCTTGCAGGCGACGCGCAGGGCAGGGAGCTCCTGGGGTCGGGGGCTCGCAGGCAACGCAGAGTGTGTGTGTGTGGGGGGGGGGGTGTTCGAGGCTCAGGGAGGAGGAGGCTTGTAGACACTGGGGGGGCAGGGCTTGGGGAGAAGGGGCTCGCAGGCGGTGTGCGGGGTTCGGGGCTTGCAGGGGCGAGCAGGTCGATCGGGGCAGCTCGCAAGCGCACGCGGGGCGGGGGGGGGGGGGGGGGGGGGGCGTCTCCTGGGGTCGTTGGTGCTTGGGGAGGAGGGGCCTCGCAGGCGGCGCATGGCAGGGGGTGGGGGTGGGGGTTCGGGGCTTGGGGAGGAGGTCGACCTTGTAGGGCGGAGGGCTCCTGGGGTTGCCTAGAAAGGAGGTGACGGGGCGGGGGTAGGGAGGCGACGAGGCAGAGGGGGTGCCTGCGGGCGGAGTGGAGGAGGGTGTGGCTGTGGGGTGGCTGCCGGCGGAGGGACGGAGGAGGAAGGGGAGGGGTCGGTTACGCTGCAAGATGGAGGACATAGATGTTTTTTATTTTTTTTAAATTTTTTTAGCAACCATTGGATAGGATAAGGGTTAGATTAACCCAATGATATGGTTGGTTAAAGGAAAAACTAACGGAGTGTTATTAATGTGAGACAGAGTAACTATCCAAGGGTTCTCGTGTAATTCGCAATTATGCAGGATTATGAATGTTATTGCGAAATTACTCAGGCTTACGGGTGTAAAAATCCCAAATTTTTAAGCCCTAATTGTTCCCTATATTTGCTTAGCAAAAATATTAAGGTCATTCCATATTCCCTTCTTTTTGGAAATTTTTGGACTCTCACAATTCACATGATTCCCTGAGATTGAAAGAATACTACGACTCGGTTGCTTCGAATTTGAAGCTCGATGAATGATTTGTTAAAAGCTATCAGATTCGATTAGGTTGTAATATATCTCTACAATCATTTTTTATGGAAACTATGCATTGATTGTAGGGATGCAAACGGATAAGGATATACTGTATACATAGGGCTTATCCAGAGAGCACTGTGCCCATTTGGGTTGTAGTGAGCACCAAATGTGGGCCCGCCACGTGTATGAGTTGGTCCTATTAGGAAGGGGACGGTTTTGGCAATAACAATGTGCATGCATTATTAACATAATAAGAATTCAAATTAAAGCAATTCCTTAAAAACAGGTGGTCGGTTTTAGTAAGATAAAAAATATACATTTAAATTATTGCCGGTATATAGTGCATTTATGGAATGATCATTCCACGTATGGATTAGAAAATATAAATTATTGATAATAATTATTGATTACGTCAATTACTAATGTCCATATAATAATTACCGATTACAAATATGCATATTACTGAACGCATTATGATTGTTACTGAATTTATAGTTATTTTACATTTGTAATATTACATTGTACAGAGATCAGTAATTCATCCATATTACTCAAGTAATACATATTCAGTTCTCAAGTAACTATTGTTGTGAGATCAGTAATTAAGTATATGAATTATTAATGTACATACAATAAGTACTGATTACAAATTTCCATTTTACTGAAGTCATTTTGATTGTTACTAATGTTATAGTTACTTAATACTTTGAGTCTTACTGAAGCACCTCTTATTTACTTATATAACATTTTTAATTACTTATAATATATTGAGTGTTACTGATAGTAATACATAAGTTACTGGTTACGTGGTTTTTTATACTTATTCCAACTTACTTATTCCATTACCTTCTTTTACCTACAATTTATAACATGTTACTGATGCTTCCTATATATCTTACTTCTTTTATTCTTTGTTTTTGACATACTGATCGAATCACACCTTCTTTACTTATGTAGCCTCTTTAATTACTTGTAATACGTCAAGTGTTACTGAAAGTCACACATAAATTACTTAATTAAAGTTATATGGTGAACATCCAAATTTCAACTGTCTTCTAGTTCATTTAGATGATGTTGTTTTACTCTCGCTCCTCGGCATAACATCAGCTTCTTCAAGACATCAAATTGTTGCATTGCTCTGCAAGAAACAATAAGTTAATTTATATCTGTGAATAGTAAGAATTGTATAAAGAAAAGTAACTCAGCAATATACTCTCTTCAGTAAGAATC
The DNA here is from genome assembly GCA_037367405.1 of Ottelia alismoides. NCBI lineage: Eukaryota > Viridiplantae > Streptophyta > Magnoliopsida > Alismatales > Hydrocharitaceae > Ottelia > Ottelia alismoides. The sequence goes on along the minus strand of JAZKJV010011708.1, from coordinate 364,712 downwards.
ATTCAATGACAAGTAACTTATAATGAATTGTTAGTAACATTTATTATATGACAAGTAACTTGTAATAAATTGTTAGTAACTCAGCAATATACTCTCTTCAATAAGAATCATTCAATGACAAGTAACTTGTAATGAATTGTTAGTAACATTTGTTATATGACAAGTAACAAGTAATGAATAGTTAGTAACTCAGCAATATACTTGCTTCAGTAAGAATCATTCAATGACAAGTAACTTGTTCATTCAATGACAAGTAACTTGTAATGAATAGTTAGTAACGTTTGTTATATGACAAGTAACAATTGTGTTAGCATTAGTAACATATTCTCATAAGTAAATTACTCCAATAACTTTTGATACAATATCAGTATCCTTACGATTTTTTTAAAGGTTCTCAGATTAAATCTCAATATCCAAACGCAAATCATTGATCATCATTCCTTCTGAGATTTCATGATACAAACTCAATCGCAAGTCATCCATCTCATTTGAAATTGAAATCCAAAGAGAAATCATACACCGCAATTCATCTTTGCAAATCACACTTTCTCATGATCCAGAAACATAACAAAAAAAATCAAATATGGTCAATAGTCAGTCAGATTCAAATCAAAATGGCAAAAAAATCAGATCTTTCTACATACTATCAGATTCAAATCAAAATACGAAAAATAAAAATCTAATCGAAATGCATAACCTTGCAATAGATAAAAGCGTTCCCCTCTGTTTCCACGATTGATCGCCTCAATTTGCAAATCGTTAGATCAAAAAATGCCAGATCAATCTCCTCTCGTTGATCTCTCAACGAGATGTTTCCATAAACGTATACTAATTATAGAATTGTTAAATATTTCCAATTAGCCTTCCTTCCATTTTAGTTACAGTTCCTATTTTTAAGGGATCGAGAGATCCAAATCTCACGGCTGGAATTAGAGGCTCATCTCGTACCAAATGGGCACAGTGCTCTCTGGATAAAAATCATATATATATATGACTCACAACTATATTAGTTTTATATAAATTTTAACCCCCATAACCATCTTAAAATGGATATGGATAAGGATATTGTTTCGATATCCACAAACATCGATACTCGTAATTTTCATATATAAATATAGTTGTAAATTTATTTTTACCATATATAGCATAATTGTATATCCTCTTTTGCCATATTTGGTATAATTATTATGATATAAGCATATTTAGTATATTTGTATCTTGTGTGTTTAATGCATGTATATTTAAGCTAATGTGTAGAGTATTTCTAATACTATCTGCATGTGATCGTTATCCATTTTACATCCATATCCATATTTTAAGGGTATGGTAACATAGTTTCCTCATCCGCCAATACGTGTATCCGCATATGTATCCATATTTAAAAATAGATAAAAAATGGTGACACATATATCTGTAACCATTCCTTTGCATCCACAATTATTTGTCATTTGATTTGATTTTTTTGTCCAGACCACGTGATCAAATATCGTGAAATTCGGCCAAATTTCAATCGAATTTCGGTTTCGTGGGTGACCGAAATTTAGCCGAAATGGCCTATATCGGCCAAAATTTGTGGTCCCTGGTTCAAAAACCGACATAAATGAAGGAAATTTCGGTCGAATTTCGACCCAAATTTCATTTCGACACTACAAAAAAATTGAGCTATAGTGACGGTTTTTGAAAATTCCGTCACTAAATTTGCCGTTGTTAAATTTATAACGGCGATATTATTCATTGCGATATGATTTTTCGTACTCAAAATTAGCGACGAATATCATATATGTCGTTATATCATTAGCAACGGTCCACGTAACGACGCTTGTCCATTGCTATTTTTCAAACTTCTAATTAATCGTCGCTAAATTTTGAACTAAAAAAATAGCGACGATTAATTGATATTTTGAAAAATAGCAACAGATAAGCATCGTTATATGGACCGTTGCTAATTATATAATGACAGATACGATATTCGTTGCTAATTTTGAGTACGAAAACTCATTTCGCAACTAATAATATCGTCGTTATATATTTAACAACGGCAAATTTAGTGACGAAATTTTCAAAAATCGTCACTATAGCTCAATTTTGTTGTAGTGCGATCAATCACCGAAATGAAACCGAAATCCGACATTTAAGGCCTTGGTCCACAAATAAAAAAATGTTCAAAAAATGAAGAGTTTCATATGACTTGTGAGAGTTTGACGTTTGTTTGAGCCAGCGTATGATTACATGAAAAAATAGAATGGTATTATTTTTAAAGCTGAAATATGATATTCAATCATTGCAATGGAGATCCGTAAAATTTGTTCATGGGGTGAAAGTACTTAGTATCGTGTATGATTAATTCTCTAGGCAAAAAAGACTTAACAGACATTAGAGGTACTTACAAATTTTAGAATCGTGTATGAAACTAATTGGAAATAATACATCAAGAGTTGTATCAAGAGTAGTCGACTCGAAAGAAACTTAGTTTATTGAAATCAAGGATATTTTCATTTGTTACAAATTTAGATTAGTGTGACATCTTAGTTATTTAGATTGTATTATATGAAGTTATGTTTGATTGTGGCAAAAAGGACAATTGTCTCCTATGCAATGATAAATCGTCGAGTCCAACTTCCATAAATTATGTATATTTATTCATCACTCTTAACCACACCATGGTCTGAGGAAACCAATGTTCAATTCAGCTCTGTGACGGTCAATCTAATAAAAGGGCATAAGTGATAAAAGTACAAGAAGTTAAAGGCATAATTGATATTCCAAAAAAGGAAGGGACGTAACTAAAATTATAGAAGTTAAGAAGGGCACAAGTGATAAAATACCATGTTTTATTCAACTGACAAATTGCGATACGTGCAACAAACTATCTTTTAGCCTTGAACTACAATGAAAGTAGAAAGACAAACATCTCAGGATCAAGATCAGAATAGAGGATGTGTACAGAAATACTGATACTATTATCCAAAGATAAGCATCATCAAGCATGTCGTCTCGTTTATTTATTGAGTCACTTTGGTATGGCATTAATTAAAATGGTGTGCTGTAAAAAGCATTGTTAAAAAAACATACACAAACAATTGTGTTATTTTCCTAAAGGTATATGAGTTATGAATATCTTATACGCTTGAATGCACAAGTCGCAATTAAATTTAGTTGTTATTGCACCGATACAAGACATTCATGCAAAGAGGTACATAAAAATTACATGCATCGGTTCGCTATGCATTGCAGGTACACATACCATGATATGCTTTCTTCTCAACATTGTGCTTATTGTTGCATTGGTACATATCCATGTATACCAGTACATTTTGAAGTTGACCTTTTTAACTTAGTCATTTCAACATGCTCATTTTGTTAACCATCTCTGCACTGATACCCATTTGTGTAAACCAGTATAAACTAGATGTTGAACCTATTTTACAATATATTCTACCTTAATGAATTGGTACATCTTTTTATGCACTAGTACACTAGTACTATGAACATTTTCTCATATATTTTTCTTAAGTATTTTGAATGAATTACTAGTCTTAAGGCTCCCTTTAACCATAAAAGGGCCCCACACTCTATGCTTGAAACATATAAAAAGATCACAAGTTCTCTACTCATCGCTACTCTTTCTATTCTTGTGAGGAAACTTTTGTGTACTCAAGAAGAGTTATAACGAAGCAAGAGCTCTCTTTTCTTTGCATTCTTCACGACTCTCAACCTTCAATATTTAAAGCCTTTTGCTCAGGACTCCCTCTCTATCTACATTTATATTTATGCATGTATTCAGGGTTTTATTAGAGTAATTATATTTTTATCTTTAGTCCTGGATAAAAGACATTTTCGTGTAAAGGCATTTCTTCCCAAAAGGAAGATAAACCCTAGAGGTTCTGTACCTTGAGACATTTTGTGTGAAAGCCTTACTTCTTGTTTAGAAGATAAATTTGATTGAGATTATGTACCTTGAAAAGTTTTCTATGTGAAAACATTTCTTCTTGCGTAGAAAATAAATACCGACGAGATGTGTGCTTTATAAACGATTTGGACTAGACAAGAAGTAGTTCATATAGTGAGTGTTTGTAAGCCCTGGGTAGGCAAGGCTTAGGCACAGTATGTAGCCTGAAGGTGGGTGAACCTATCTAAATCTCTATGCACTATAATTTGCTCGCTGTGATCTTGTTCTTAAGTTGATCTGTTTTCAAAATTGATTATTATTCTTCATAAATGCTATTCACCCCTCCTATAGTGTTTCTTCATGGTCTCAAAGAAAAAGGACTTGAGTTTTTGTTTACTGTAGAAGCTGAGTTCATTGCTGCTACTCCAGCATGTGATCAAGTAGTTTATTTGAAAAAGACTGTTTCAGAGTTTGATATGTCTTTTCATTCTGTTATAACTTTTTATGACAATACGAGTTCAATGGATTTAACTAGGAATCCCGTAAGTCACTCTCGATCTATACAAATAGATGTTAGACAGCGGTGTGGTTTATGTCTCAGTCATCACAAGACTGGATAGTCTTATCAAACTTGTCATGCCACTGTTTCAAAGCTTGTTTTAATCCATAAAGAGATTTTACAAGCTTACAGACCTTTCTTTCATTACCAGATGCTACGAATCCCTCATGTTGGTCCATATAGATCTCCTTCTCAAGATCACCATATAAAAAGGCAGTCTTCACATCCATTTGATGAATTGTGAGATCATATATGGAGGCCAACGCAATGAGCATCCGAATCGTAGTCATTCTAGTAACAGAAGAATAGGTATCAAAATAATCAATACCCTCTTTCTTTTTGAAACCTTTGGCTACAAGTCTTGCCTTATATTTTTCTATGGATCCATCCGGTCTAAGTTTTCTTCTGAATACCCATTTGCTTCCTATGGTGGAACACCCAGGAGGTAGATCGACCAATTCCCACGTGCCATTTGAAATGATCGAATCCATTTCAGATTTAATAGCGTCCTTCCAATGCCTTGCTTCAGTAGAAGCCATGGCATCCTTGTATGTGGGAGGATCACCCTCGATTTGGTAGGAGACAAAGTCGCTATCTAAATCCTTGGCAATCCTAGGTCTCTTACTTCGTCTAGGTTCAACATCCTCCAAAAATTCATTGGGTTCAGAAGAGGTAGCCCCAACATTTGACATCTTCTCTAATTGTTGTGGAATAGAACCAGATGTTGAGGCTACGTCACTAGTCAGATTTTCAGGAATCGCTTTTTTCATTGGAAAAATATCCTCGAAAAATGTAGCATCACGAAGTTCAACAATAGTATTAGTGTCTATGCTTGTGATCTCAGACCGAATTACTATGAATCGATAGGCATAACTATTTTCCAGATACCCCAAGAAGACCGCGTCAACTGTTTTAGGTCCAAGCTTCTTTCTCCTGTGTTCTGGGACTAAGACCTTAGCCAGGCATCCCCACACCTTGAGATATTTTAGGCTTGGCTTCCTATTTCTCCAAAGTTCAAACGGACTCTTATCTTTATGCCTTAAGGGAACTCTATTCAGAATATGGCAGGCCGTATTCAAAGCTTCCCCCCATATGTAAGATGGTAGCCCAGAACTTTGTAAAAATACATTGACCATATCAGTTAGGGTCCTATCTTTTGTTCTGCTATTCTATTGGACTGTGGTGAATATGGTGCAGTGACCTCATGAACTATGCCAAAGAGTTTGCATTATTCATCAAATATCTTAGATGTGTATTCACCACCCCTATCTGACCTTAGACGTTTAATTACTTTCCCGACTTGTGTTTCTGCTTCATTCTTAAAAATAAGAAATTTTTCTAAGGATTCATCCTTAGTTTTAAGCAGATAAACATAACAGTATCTACTGCTATCATCTATGAAGGTGATAAAATATCTTTTGTTATCTCTAGTCATCACACCACCAAACTTACAAATATCAGAATGTACTAAGTCTAGATCTTCAGTTTCCCTATTCACAGAATGAAAAGGCTTTCTAGCAACTTAGCTTGAGCACACATTTCACATTTAGTGAGTTTGTCTGTAGTATGATTAGGAATCATGTCAAGTTTCATCATTCTTTTCATAGAATTGAAATTCACATGTCCTAGCCTAGCATGCCATAAATCAGTAGATTCAATATTTGAAACAACATAAGTAGAAGAATCAAAATCAGAAATATTATTAACTGAACTATCAATGTCACATCTTATTCTAAATAAAAGATCATGATCAGCCAAATATCCTTTTCCAAAGTAAACACCATGTCTCAGAAAAACTACTTTATTACATTTAAAATCTAACTGAAAACCCTCTCTAACTAATAAAGAACCAGACAAGACATTCTTTTTAATATCAGGAACGTGCAGCACCCTGCGCAAAGTCCAAACTTGTCCAGTTGAGAATCTCAGCTCGACTTGTCCGGACCCAAGCACCTTGGCTGCAGATCTGTTCCCCATCATTACAGTACCACCGGTTGAAGCCTGATAAGACACAAAGAATGTTCTGTCAGTACAAATGTGTACATTTGCACCTGTATCAACAAGCCACTCATTAGGCTCATTTATAAAGTAGAGTTCAGGGTTCACTGAGACATACCCCTCACTGGGCCCGCCTCCCTCAGTCAGCACAAGAGCCTGAGGAACGACATCCGTAGACTTCTGTTGGTTCTTCAGAGAAGGGCAATCCTTCTTCCAATGTTCAACCTGTCCACACTGCCAGCAAGGTTTGTTCTTTGGTTTTTTCTAAATTTTTCCCTTGGCTTTCAATTTCTTATTTTTCCCTTTAGCATTGTTCCCTTTGAGGTTATGACATTGACCTTAGGGTTCACGTCTACAGGCATCACAGGTTTTTGTTTCCTATACTCCTCTTCAATGGCTATCGAGACCATCAGATCATCCAGAGAAATTTTCCCCTTCCTGTACTTTAAGGACATCCCAAAATCTTCCCAGGACTTGGGAAATTTCTCAATGATCGACATAACTTGAAACTTTTCAGGAAGTTTCATTTCTGCCTCGGCTAACCCATGGAGCAATAACAAAAACTCATGAGCATGTTCCGAAACCGATTTGCCCTCAATCATCTGAAATTTCAGGAACTTGGATACTGAGTATTTTTCAATACCCAGATCCTCCGTGTTATATTTCTTATCCAGTTCCTCCCACAGATCCTTGGCGGTCTTGGTAGATGCGCCGTAGACATCGAACAGAACGTTCGATAGTGTAGTAAGAATACACCCATGACACAGACGGTCATGTTCTTTATTCCACGCATCCGCCATCTTAACCGTCTCAGGATCCGGATTTTGTTCAGATAACTTAGGGCACTCGGTTTCCAGAACCGAAATCAGGCTAATCGTGGTCAGCCAGATTTTCATGCGTTGTTGCCAACGCTTGAAATTCTGACCCCCGAATTTCTCTGGCATATCAGTGAAATCCACACGAGACCGAAACCTCAAATCCAACATTTTTCTTATCACGTTATAACGCTGTCTCTCTAAGATTGTTTGTCGTGATTTTGGTTTCCAGATTTTTCCCTTGCATGAATATGCATATGTTATCTAATTGGATATTTCTCTTATCATTGTTAACCTGGATTCATACATATGAAAATCTGTTCTAGAAATCTATGGTTATGTGGATTTTGTATGTATGCTATTGACGGTTTTCTCAACAATCTTAGAGAGACAGCGTTATAACGTGATAAGAAAAATGTCGGATTTGAGGTTGCGGCTGCGGCGTGGTGTGGCGTGGCGTGGCAAAGACCGTGTCTTTTTTGTAACCGCCCGTTTGAATTCCAAGGGGTACGCCCCATTATCCTCTCACAAAAACGTAACCGCCCGGGCGCCTTTAAGTATCTCTTAAAGTGCGTGGGTGTGGGGACGAACATCCATTCTATTCCTTCTTAGTGCCCTTCTCTCTTTCGAGGACGCCCTTCCTCTCTCGATCTCGGGTTTCATCTACGGAGGTGGCTTTCGAGGACGCTCAATCACGATGCGCACCGTCAACGAGCGTGGACCGTCGGACCCTAGGAACGGCACGTCAAGGCCCTGTGCGCCGGTAAAGTGAGGGGTGTTGTCTCTCTAAGGGGAGTCCTACTACAGGACGCTTCGGTTGTGATTTCTAACTCTACTCTTTCTTTGTCGCATTGTTTGTCATGATTTTGGTTTCTGGATTTTTCCCTTGCGTGAATATGCATATGTTATTTAATTGGATATTTCTCTTATCATTGTTAACCTGTATTCATACATATGAAAATATGTTCTGGAAATCTGTGGTTATGTGGATTTTTGTATGTATGCTATTGTCGGTTTTCTCAACAATCTTAGAGAGATAGCGTTATAACATGATAAGAAAAATGTCGGATTTGAGGTTTCGGTCTCGTGTGGATTTCACTGGTATGCCAGAGAAATTCGGGAGTCAGAATTTGAAGCGTTGGCAACAACGCATGAAAATCTGGTTGACCACGATTGGCCTGATTTCGGTTCTGGAAACCAAGTGTCCTAAGTTATCTGAACAAAATCCGGATCCTGAGACGGTTAAGATGGCGGATGCGTGGAAAGAACATGACCGTCTGTGTCATGGGTGCATTCTTACTGCACTATCGAACGTTATGTTCGATGTCTATGGTGCATCTACCAAGATCGCCAAAGATCTGTGGGAGGAACTGGACAAGAAATACAACACGGAGGATCTGGGTATTGAAAAATACTCAGTATCCAAGTTCCTGAAATTTCAGATGATTGAGCTTAAATCGGTTTCGAAATAGGCTCATGAGTTTTTGTTATTGCTCCATGGGTTAGCCGAGGCAGAAATGAAACTTCCTGAAAAGTTTCAAGTTATGTCGATTATTGAGAAATTTCCCAATTCTTGGGAAGATTTTGGGATGTCCCTAAAGAATAGGAAGGGGAAAATTTCTCTAGATGATTTAATGGTCTCAATAGCTATTGAAGAGGAACATAGGAAACAAAAACATGTGATGTCTGTAGACGTGAACCCTAAGGTTAATGTGATAACCTCAAAAGGAAACATTGTAAAAGGGAAAAATAAGAAACTGAAAGCCAAGGGAAAAATCCAGAATAAACCAAAGAACAAACCTTGCTGACAGTTTGGATAGGTTGGACATTGGAAGAAGGATTGCCCTTCTCTGAAGACCCAACAGAAGTCTACGGATGTCGTTCCTCAGGCTCTTGTGCTGACTGAGGGAGGCAGGTCCGGTGAAGGGTATGTCTCAGTGAACCATGAACTCTACTTTGTAAACGAGCCTAATGAGTGTCTTGTTGATACAGGTGCAAATGTACACATTTGTATTGATAGAACATTCTTTGTGTCTTATCAGGCTTCAGCCGGTGTTACAGTAATGATGGGGACCAGATCTGCAGCCAAGGTGCTTGGGTCTGGACAAGTCGAGCTGAGATTCTCAACTGGACGAGTTTGGACTTTGCGCAGGTGCTGCACGTTCCTGATATTAAGAAGAATGTTTTGTCTGGTTCTTTATTAGTTAGAGAGGGTTTTCAGTTAGACTTTAAATGTAATAAAGTAGTTTTTCTGAGACATGGTGTTTTCTTTGGAAAATGATATTTGGCTGATCATGATCTTTTATTTAGAATAAGATGTGACATTGATAGTTCAGTTAATAATATTTCTGGTTTTGATTCTTCTACTTATGTTGTTTCAAATATTGAATCTACTGATTTATGGCATGCTAGGCTAGGACATGTAAATTTCAATTCTATGAAAAGAATGATGAAACTTGACATGATTCCTAATTATACTACAGACAAACTCAACAAATGTGAAATGTGTGCTCAAGTTATGTTGCCTAGAAAGCCTTTTCATTCTGTGAATAGGGAAACTGAAATTCTAGACTTAGTTCATTCTGATATTTGTGAGTTTGATGGTGTGATGACTAGAGATAATAAAAGATACTTTATCACCTTCATAGATGATAGAAGTAGATACTGTTATGTTTATATTCTTAAAACTAAGGATGAAGCCTTAGAAAAATTTCTTATTTTTAAGAATGAAGCAGAAACACAAGTCGGAAAAGTAATTAAACGTCTAAGGTCAGATAGAGGTGGTGAATACACATCTAAGATATTTGATGAACAATGCAAACTATTTGGCATATTTCATGAGGTCACTGCACTATATTCACCACAGTCCAATGGAATAGCAGAACGAAAGAATAGGATCCTAACTGATATGGTCAATGTATTTTTACAAAGTTCTGGACTACCATCTTACATGTGGGGCGAAGCTTTGAATACGGCCTGCCATACTCTGAATAGAGTTCCCTAAGGCATAAAGATAAGAGTCCATTTGAATTTTGGAAAAATAGGAAGCCAAGCCTAAAATATCTTAAGGTGTGGGGATGCTTGGCTAAGGTCTTAGTCCCAGAACACAAGAGAAAGAAGCTTGGACCTAAAACAGTTGACGCGATCTTCTTGGGGTATCTGGAAAATAGTTATGCCTATTGATTCTTAGTAATTCGGTCTGAGATCACAGGCATAGATACTAATACTATTGTTAAACTTCGTGATGCTACATTTTTCGAGGATATTTTTCAAATGAAAAAAAGGATTCCTGAAAATCTGACTAGTGACGTAGCCTCAACATCTGGTTCTATTCCACAACAAATAGAAAAGATGTCAAATGTGGGGGCTACCTCTTCTGAACCCAATGAATTTTTGGAGGATGTTGAACCTAGACGAAGTAAGAGACTTAGGAATGCCAAGGATTTAGGTAGCGACTTTGTCTCCTGCCAAATCGAGGGTGATCCTCCCACATACAAGGATGCCATGGCTTCTACTGAAGCAAGGCATTGGAAGGACACTATTAAATCTGAAATGGATTCGATCATTTCAAATGACACGTGGGAATTGGTCGATCTACCTCCTGGGTGTTCCACCATAGGAAGCAAATGGGTATTCAGAAGAAAACTTAGACCGGACGGATCCATTGAAAAATATAAGGCAAGACTTGTATCCAAAGGTTTCAAACAGAAAGAGGGTATTGATTATTTCGATACATATTCTCCTGTTACTAGAATGACTACGATCCGGATGCTCATTGCGTTGGCCTCCATACATGATCTCACAATTCATCAAATGGATGTGAAGACTGCCTTTTTATATGGTGATCTTGAGGAGGAGATCTATATGGACCAACCTGAGGGATTCGTAGCATATGGTAATGAGAGAAAGGTCTGTAAGCTTGTAAAATCTCTTTATGGATTAAAACAAGCTCCGAAACAGTGGCATGACAAGTTTGATAAGACTATCCAGTCTTATGACTTTATTGTTCATGAATCTGATAAATGTGTGTACTCTATGATTAAAAGTGATATGCTTGTTGTCTTATGCCTATATGTAGATGATATTTTGATATTTGGATCAAACATAAGGATAGTGGAAGAAACCAAGAGGTTCTTGAGCAGTAAGTTTGAGATGAAGGACTTAGGAGTTGCTAATGTGATTTTGGGGCTCAAACTGATTAAATCTACTAATGGGATAGATGTGTCTCACTCACATTATACTGAGAAGGTTCTTGAAAAATTTGGCTATCAGAGCGGTAAATCTGTATGCACTCCTTATGATTCATCTAAACCCCTCTGCAAGAACAAGAGTGGAGTACATGTTGCACAGCTACGATATTCCCAGATTATAGGAAGTTTGATGTATCTTGCGAACTGTACTCGACCTGATATTTCATTCACGGTCGCAAAGTTAAGTAGATATACGAGCTGTCCTGACCGTACTCATTGGGAGGCCTTGGATCGAGTGTTGAAGTACCTTAAGGGTACTACACTTCTTGGACTGCATTATGGTAAATATCCTCCTGTCTTAGAAGGATATAGTGATGCAAGTTGGATAGGTCAAATGGACGACTCCGGGAGTAACGGTGTGACTGGGTATGTATTTACGCTTGGAGGCGGTGCAGTCTCCTGGAGGTCTGTGAAACAGACCATCTTGCCTCGGTCTACTTTTGAGGCAGAGCTGTGTGCTTTGGACACAACAGGTATAGAGGTTGAATGGCTTAGGGAGCTTCTCTCTGAGATGCCCATGGTGGGTAAGCCGATACCGATAATTTCTTTACATTGTGATAGCATGACTACTATTGCAAAGGTAAAGAGTTCAAAGTACAATCAGAAAACAAGAAGACATATCCAAGTTAGACTAAAGTCTATAAGGGATTTGGTGTCTTCTGGAGTGATTGCTGTGGAATTTGTTGGTACCAAGGATAACACGGCAGATCCACTTACAAAGGGACTTGATAGATCTTTAGTCCAAAAATCCAGACTTGGGATGGGGCTGAAACCCACTGAGAGTTTACCCGCAGTAGCAACCCAACCTAAATGAGTGGAGATCCCACAAAATAGGTTCAATGGGAAAACAAGCTGTAAGGGGAACTGGTTGGCACTCAATATGCAATATTTTGCATGTGAGTTCTATCCCTAAAAAGTCGACTACCTGAAAACTGCAGGAAAAGGTTGAGCATTATACTCTTAATGGATTCAAGCTTTTATAAGCATGATGTGAGCAGTGCATCCTTGGAGAATGCCACCTATATGAGTATTTCTGTGGGCCGCAGATAAAGGATTAGGGTTTATCCTTAATATACTCATGAAACAGGGTAGGGTGCAAGGCCATTAATAGCATCAAAACCAGAAGATTGTCACCATAGACTTCACTATGTTGTTACCACTCGATACCATTACATCAAAGGATTAAAGTTCAAGACTTAGTTCACTTTATTCCTGTGATGGTGAAAGGGGATAACTCAGGTAAAGGTTCAAACCGGAAGGTACCCTTACTGAAAGCAGAGTGTGGAAACCCGAGATTCTTGTCTCTTTGTGTTTCAACAGTGAATTCGTAGGGGATTGTTGGAATTAAATGTAAAGGGATAGTTTGATGCAATTTGATGGTCAATATCAAGTTATATTAATGTATCTCAATTCCTGGAATTCAATGTTTCAACCTTGTGGGGTGCTGTTTAGTCCCACATCATGGAGAGACAAAACTGTCACTTGGTTTTTATGTGGGAAGTCCTGAGACTAGTCTGGAAACATAATAGAGAGGACTTTAGACCACATCGCACGCGCGCACGCGCCGCACGCGCGTCGCGGCGCGTCGGGCCGGGCCGGGCTCGGGCTCGGGCGTGGGCGCGGCTGTGGTGTGGCGTGGCGTGAGAAAGACCGAGTCGGTTTTGTAACCGCGTGTTTTGAATTCCAAGGGGTACGCCTCATTATCCTCTCACGAAAACGTAACCGCCCGGACGCCTTTAAGTATCTCTTAAAGTGTGTGGGTGTGGGTTACGAACATCCATTCTATTCCTTCTTAGCGCCCTTCTCTCTTTCGAGGATGCCCTTTCCTCTATCGATCTCAGGTTTCGTCTACGGAGGTGGCTTTCGAGAACACTCAAGCACGGTGCGCACCGTCAACGAGCGTGGACCGTCGGACCCTGGGAGCGGCACGTCAAGGCCCTGTGCGCCGGTAAAGTGGGGGGCGTTGTCTCTCTAAGGGGAGTCCTACTACAGGACGCTTCGGTTGTGATTTCTAACTCTACTCTTTCTTTGTCGCATTGTTTGTAGTGATTTTGGTTTCCGGATTTTTCCCTTGCATGAATATGCATATGTTATTTAATTGGATATTTCTCTTATCATTGTTAACCTGGATTCATACATATGAAAATCTATTTTGGAAATCTGTGGTTATGTGGATTTTTATATGTATGCTACTGTCGGTTTTCTCAACACTTTTTAAGCGATAAGATGGTAAAAGGGGAAGTTAGCTTAGAGTTTATTGATAGTAATAATCAACTTATTGACATTCTCACAGAGCCTCGATATTATGAATAATTTAACTTGATTAGAAGAAATGTAGATAATAGCAAATTAAGTGATTTTGTAATTTCTCAATGTCAAAACTAAACCAAAGGATGCTTGAAATAATACAAGCTTAAAGAGCTACGATCTCGAAAGGAACGATGAACCTACCTGGTCATTCAGGGTGTCTAGAAAGGTAAATTCAATGTAGATCACGCTTTGATTCTTGAAAGAAACCCTAGTTTTATTAGGTTTTTGTCATGGTTTCAGATTTCGGTGAAATTTCGACGAAATTTTGGTTTCGACAATGAACCGAAATCTCGAGCGAAAAAACGATATGAAGCCAGTTTCCAGACATTTCTTCACAAATGGTGGTCGATATGAGCGAAATTTCGTCGAAATTTCGACGAAATATCGTATCGACAAGGTATCGATACGATATCCGAAACCGATATTTAATTCCTTGGTTTTTGTTATTCTGATTTTAGAACTTGTGGATTCTTATGTTTTGATTAGTAGGGGTTTGCTCCCAAATCTATTTCCCTCTTCTAAATAAAAAAATCATCACTTTTCCAAACCCAATTTCATTTCCAGTTTCCTGGAAGAGAGAGAAGGGGAAATTTTATCGAAATGGGGACGGCGCTAAAATATTTTTCAGAATAGGGATATATCGGCAAACGGTTTGCCGTGGTGCGGCAAATCATTTGCCGCATTACATGGATGGACAGGAGGGGTCGGGATTACAGATTTTCATCGCGGGCGCAGATTTTGACCGTCCATGTGGCACGGCAAACCATTTGCCGCACGCAGAAAATGAAGCGGCAAATGCTTTGCCGATATATGGCCATTGTGGGAATTTTTTCAAGCCATCCCCATTTTAGGGATTTTTTGTTAAGGCGTCCCCATTTTGGGGATTATACCTCCAGTATCACTATGTATCAGTACATTTATAGGTATACCCTTAACAATTCGCATATTTGCTTTGACTCTCTGCATCCTATTTGAAACAATGTTTCATTTGTGGGTAGGGATATGATAGAGATATTTTCGTATCCGTCCGTCCTCGCATCCATTTTTAAGAGGATATGGATATGATTTTTTTATTTTAGCAGATACGGATACGGATATGGATATGAGATTTTATTTTTTGCAGATACAGATAAGGATACGGATATTGTTTTAAAAATTTTGAAAATATGGATAAAGATATGGTTACATATTTTTTGACAGATACAGATATGGATATTCGAGTTGCCGATTCCGTGTTTATATTCATATACATACATCAACTTGTGTGTGTGTGTGTCCAAATATGTTATAGGATCAGTTGCAATATATTGCATCTGGAATCATTTTCAAATATGAGAAGAAAAATATACATTTTTATATTATTTAATTATTTATTATACAATTATTAAACTTAGTATGATACTATAGGATTAGTTGCGATATATTACATCTGGAGTCATTTTCAAACACGGGAAGAAAAATGTACATCTCTATATTATTTAATCATTAATTATACAATTATTAAACTCAGTATAATACTATAGTTTCTTTTTGTATTTTGTTGTCGTGTTGTTTATTAATTTTGATTTACTCAGATATTAGTTTCAACTTTTGCCAAACAACCCTACTAAATGTAAGTTTTAGACCTTAGAAGGCATTTCATATCTGCAAGATAATCTGTTATCGTTCGTAAAATATTTGCATCCGAATCGTGATTATTTGTTTCCATATATATGTTTGTATTTAAGGATATGACTTGCAATTTTCAATATCTGTAATGTATCCGTATCTTAAATATCTGTATAGGTAACCTTCTCGTGTTTTCAACTCTAATCTCGAAGAAAGTGACGATGGTGATGCAATGAGAATCAAACTTGATGAACCGGATATTCTTGTTTTTGTTATTACGAGAAGAATCAAACTTGATTGGTGGATTCCATTTTTAACGCATGGAATCTCGTTAGTTGTTTTATTTGCATTTTCTTGTGATTGCGACACACATGTACATTATGCGTCGTGTCGATCTCTAATTTGACAAAAAGATCTCTCTAAGCAAACTTTTCAATAATTTACCTTTTCTTAAAAGCCAAATTTATTAAGGTTGGATAAGAACCACATAGTTCGGAATCCAATTTTCAACAACATTAGGGCACGTTTGGTTAGTGGTTTGCCCCAAGTTACCTCGAGTAACTCGGTAAACCACCCTGCAAACCTAGTTGGAATTCCATCACAAATCGTGACACCGCATTACATTCCTTATTCCAATCTTCTACCAACCCTCATAACCATCCAAAGGATAGTTGAATCATGATATGTACTATGGAATGTCATTTATTCTGCATGGTTAACAAGAGATGCATCGCAGATTTGAGGAAGATAGGGTTCAAGAAAGAGTTTTGAAGCACAAGTCTCATTTTACCGTTAAAGAGACACAATGGTGCTTCATGGATTGCATCAATCTTATGAGTGGTGATAAGAAGAATTTTTTTAAAGAAACACGGTTATGAAGACCCTTACTTTTTCGACTTTGACCCGAGCAACCAATGACATTTAAATATCACTCTATTACTGTGTAGTAATATTTTACTTTTGGGTTTTTATCAGTTGTGTCCGCCTTAAATATTGCAATATCAGTTATGTCTCTTTCTTTTTGAAATATCAATTGTGCATCTGACTTCTTGCACTGTTATCACTTATACCCTTCCGTTAGTTTGATCGTCAATGAGCGAACTAAACCACGGTTTATTCAAACCATGGTGGTTAAGAGGGGCATATTGTCCAAATCAATCCCCCCATCCATGATGACTCCCATAATCATCATCTTTAATTCCACTAATTAACCATGTATATTAGACTAATAAATTAATATAATATTTAGATAATTGAAATTAACCTTTAACATCTTGTAATTAATTAAGGTTAATTAGTGTACACAAATAAATACATGTAAATTTTGATTAAGAGTCCCTTTATTTTCTATGTTTCTTATTATTAAAAAGCCCATAAAAATTAGTGTAATAATGTATATACTATAATATACTATTCATTGTATAAAAATACCATAAATAATGAAACAAAATAAGGAAGTGTTTTTATTTATTAAAAATACTTTCAAAAATAATAAGTATGTATATATATGATATATTTTGACTTTGAGTTCTACACGAAAGTTGTAGATCTTGAAAAGATATACAACTTTCATACAAAATACTTTTTATTTTGGATCCATTTATTATTTTAATTTGATTTTATAAGCTTTATTAATTTCTTTATTTTATGATTGAGTCACGTAGCCCAATCCTAAGCTTATACGTGGTTGGCTCTTCATTACAAGTCGCGGCTCATGTGAACCGTCTGATCTTCTGATCATATGGTTCACATTCCATCAGGCGCTCCTCTTCCTTAACCACTTGAACTTTTTGATCAAGCAGATTACGTCTGTTCTAGTGCTCTCAAACATGGGATGTTGGATCGTTTGATCCAACAGCTGAGGGTCATCTTCAACCTTGGGTGGTTGTCCTCCCCAAAGGTTCCGACCTTTCGACTAACCATCTTCGCCCATTTTCTCCGACTAACCCACATGGCTTCAGGCCACGAGTCAAGTACCTTCGGTTTCGCCTCACAACTCTCTTCCATGCGAACCTCTTCATGTATGTCATCCACCTAAGCACAGTGGCTAAGAGGAAGTTAAAACTAACCCCGTCAACTGCTGGGAACTTCAACAAAAACCATCGCCAGCTTAACTTCCACCCCATCCGCTACCTGCGTGAGTTTCTTCCGAGCATCGTCTACTTTCGAGTGACAGAGAGAGGGTGAGATTAGAGGCTACGACATAAGACATAATCCAGCGAGATCCATGGCTCTATTGGTCGTGTCGCAGCCCAACTGACGGTGATGCCCGAGCTCAATTCGTAGCCAAGACTTTGAGCGAAGACCAGAGGTCATCTAGAACTCGATCCCAGGCTGAATCGACTACCTCCTACCTTCATCGCCATCTCCAGGTAACCATTGTTTCCGCCATTTTTTGGTTTTGCCTAATATTACCCACAGCAATACAAACACCATCTCTGTCACCTAAGCACACCTTCACCTTTACGATCCATCAGTCATCCCCGTGCATATCTTCCCGATCACCTTCCTCTTCTCCATACCATACTCCATCTGGATCCACTTCACTTCCTTGCAACGGAAGTGAACCCTCTAGGGCTTCATCCTCCATCTCCGATTAGGCCCTTCATTCACTCTAGATCACCCCAAAACCATATCATGTGCTTCGACTATACTCCTTAACCCCTGCATGGACTTGAATTTGGCATTGATCAGAGTTATCAATAGCTCTCTGGTCTGCCTCTCCGTTGTCGGCGAGTGGTTGTTGACCCACCGATCCAGTCTCCTCTTCCACTCCACAAGATATTTATCTCCTTCGCCAAGCTTTTAGCTTCTCTCTCTGACCTTAAGTGGATCGTTACGACGAGAGGAGCAGGAGGAGATCGTTCGCCGGAGCTCATCCCTTGCAGCCATGTGAGGCGGATCACCCACAACCAAAGAGAAATAGACACCGTTGAATTAGATTGATCCTTCAACCCAGAAGCACCCTCGAACCGATGTTCTGCACCTGCAACCTCGGCCTATCCGTGCCTCGGTTAAAGCACCAGCATCTGCCACGTGGCCCAAGCCACGAACCACATCCCAAGCATGAGACGCGCATGCCCTGCTTGTGATATTCTGGAGATTTTGTGCCTCACCCTTATCGGTTCCTTCAAATTACAAAGTGTTCCAACCTCATCTTATGCATGTGCAACTCCTGGTGATTTTACAGGCGCACCCGTTCGTGTTACTGGAATCACATATAAGCCCCTGCGTGCTTAGTATTTTGTATTGGAACCCTTGCGGGTTATTTTATTTTCATTTTAGTCCTTATTGGACTTATATTCGATATTTTAATGTGTTTTTATCTCATGTTTGTTTGCGAACAAGCCAATGTACAGTAATGTTCATATCTTAAGCAATATAGATCCAATTTCAACGAAATCAGTCTCGAATTAAAGCTTATTAAATTCTCTTTGATATTATATGCATAGGCATCTAAATTGATTGATATGCAGTGCTTGAAAATCATAGAACTATTATTTCTTTCATTTGATTGAATTAATGTTCCTGAATCGATATTAGCTTTGTTAGTTGCTCTACTTGAATCCCTGATTTGATTCATTTCATTACAATTTTATTAAATATAAATGATTGATTTGATTCATTTCATTACAATTTCATTAAATATAAATATGATTGATCTTATTCACTAATTACATAATTTAATAATGAGAGTTCATGGAGTAGATTAACTGCTTAATCAAAGACATGCATTAATCAATCTAGCTTGATTCTCCTATTTGTTTTATCACTTTAGAGACTACTTAATTGATTGGATGCATTTAATTGAGACTTAATCAGAAGCTTATGTAATGAGTTCGTTTATTGTATGTTGTATATTGTATTGCCTTGCATTCTCATTTTGTAGTTGTTATATTAAAAATTGTATTTAGATTTTAATTGAAAATTTATATAATTACAATTGGAGTTAATTTGATTTCAATTGGGAAACTAAATGGCTTGGAGGGAAAGTTGATAATTCCCAAATTTGAAACATGGAAAAGTTTGGGTGGAAGTTTAGTACCATACCTTGGAACTCTAAACTTTTGGTGGGCTTATATTTGAGCTCACATCCCAAGCTCTTGTAGCAATAGTAGAGAGGAGGAATGGAGGACCACACGCACGTACGCGCTCTGCTCCGTCTCCGTCTCCGTCTCCGTCTTGGGCTCCGTCTCCGTCTCCGTCTCCGTCTCCGTCTCGGGCTCGGGCTCGGGCTCGGGAGAGTCAATTCGGATCTCGATACTTTTGCTGCAGGTTGCATTTTGTAAGTCGATTAAATTAATCACACGATTAATTTGGTAAGTCGGCTAAAATGGGAATTCAGCTCGCCGTTATGGACGCGTTAATATCCCTTCCCCCACGTCGTGTATTTTACACTTGCAATAATACCTTTCACGACGTCTTGGCTCTGCTTCTGGTTCATCCTCTCGGTGGACGAACCTCTCTCTTTCTCTCGGCTGCAGTTCTCTGAGATACTTTCAAGGACGATCTCGTCAGTGTGTGCAGACGCAGATCGTGTGCCGTCGTATCCTGGAAGCGGATCGCCAGTACCCTTCGCACCGGTATTGTGGGGGCGATATCCTCTCTAAGGACAGTCCATTTCATGGACGCTTCGGTAATTTCTAACCTTATTCTACTTTCATTTTGTTTGCCGCAATTTGTTTATTGCTTTACCTTTTCTGGATCACGCCCTGATTTATGTTTCCGTTCGTTTAATCGGTTCCTACATGCATACTGTAATTGGATATGAATTGGAAATGCATGACGTTAATGATATTAATCTGTAATACGTTTATTTCTGTTCATTTGGATCCGTGTAATTACTGATTTTTATATGCGGTGATAATCATATTTACAACAATCTTATAGAGGATATCCAGAACCGTTTTTAGAATAATGTCAGAAACGATTTTTAAATCGATGGTAGATATGGCGGGTATGCCTGAAAAATTCGGTGGTCAGAATTTCAAGCATTGCAACAATGCTTGAACATCTGGTTAACCACCATAGGATTAATATCTATGCTTGAAATTGATTGTCCTACGGTGAAAAAGAAAAACCCCACACCCGATAGCCAGAAGGCGCAATCTGCATGGAAAGAACGCAATCGTATATGTCATGGTTGCATCTTGTTGGCTCTGTCCAACATGTTGTTTGACGTATAACGCAGACTGCGAAGGGGTTATGGGAAGATTTGGATCGGAAGTATAACACCGAAGACCTCGATATTGAGAAATACTCAGTGGCCAAATTTTTGAAGTTTTCCATGATCGAAGGGAAGTCGGTTTCTGAACAGGCATACGAGTTTTTACTCATGCTTCATGGTTTAGAAGATGCCGAAATGAAACTTCCAGAGAAGTTTCAAGTCATGTGCATCATAGAAAAATTCTCCAAGTCATGAGAAGACTTCGGTATGACCCTGAAACACAGGAAGGGGAAATTTCTATGGATGACTTGATGGTGGCAATTATCATAGAGGAGGAACACATGAAACAAAAGCATGTGCTTCCTGTCGATATTCAGGCTAAGGTCAATCTCATGACCTCGAAGGGAAAAGATAAGAAGGGAAAGGGTGTCAATAACAATAAAATCCAAAGGGCAAGATTTAGAAAAAAGCAAAGAATAAATCCTGCTGGCACTGTAATCAGGTTGGCCATTGGAAGAAGGACTTTCCATCCTTGAAGGCTCAACCTAAGGCTGCAGACGGAAGTCTGCAAGTGAATATGATCACTATGGGACTCGAGGCTAGCGAGGGGTATGTCTCTGTAAAACCTGAACTATACCATACCCATGATCCAAATGAGTGGCTCGTGAATACAGGAGCCAATGTAAATATTTGTTCTGACAGAACTTTGTTTTCTTCTTATTAAACCTGCAGTGGTGGGACTGTGAAGATGGGGAACGATTCTGCAGCCATGGTGCTAGGGTCAGGACAAGTCAACTTGAGGTTCTCCTCTGGACGTGTCTAGACATTGCACAGGGTGCTGCATGTTCGTGGCATCAAGAAGAATGTTTTATCTGGCTCTATCTTAGTTAGAAATGGTTTTGAATTGAACTTTAAATGTAATAAAGTTGTCATTCTGAGACATGGCACTTTTATGGAAAAGGTTATTTGGCAGATTTTGACTTGTTATTTAGAATTAGATGTGATTCAGTAAGCATTAATGAAACGAATGTTTTAAGTTCTGAATGTTCTAATTCTGTGTCTCATATTGTGAATAATTTAGAATCTTGTGATCTGCGGTATGGTAGATTGGGACATGTGAACTTAAATTCAATTAAAAGAATGATGAATTTAGAGTTGATCCCTAAACACACTATTGATAAAACTCAAAAATCTGAAATCTGTGTGCAAGCTAAGACACCTAGGAAGTCTTTTCAGTCTGTCTCTAGAGATAGTAAGATCTTGGATCTAGTGCACACGGATATCTGTGAGTTTAATGGTGTATTGACCCAAGACAATAAGAAATACTTTATCACCTTTATAGATGATGGCAATAGATACTGCTATGTATATCTAATAAAAATCAAGGATGAAGCCTTAGAGAAATTTCTTGTATTTAAGAATGAGGCTAAGACATAAACAGGAAAAGTGCTTAAACGCCTTAGGTCAGATAGAGAAGGTGAATATACCTCTAACTTATTTGATGAACAATGCAAATCGTTTGGCATAGTTCATGAAGTTACAGCCCCATATTCACCGCAATCAAATGGGATAGCAGAACGGAAAAATAGAACCTTAACTGACATGATCGATGCTCTCCTACAGAGTTCTGGACTTCCAACCTATATGTGGGGAGAAGCCTTGAATACGCCTTGCCATATTTTGAATAGGGTTCCTCCAAGGCATATGGAAAAGTGTCCTTTTGAACTTTGTAGAAATAGGAAACCGAGCTTTAGATTCTCAAAGTGTGGGATTATCTCGCTAAGGTTTTAGTCCCAGAACACAAGAGAAATAAACTTGGTCCTAAAACTGTTGATGTGGTCTTCTTAGGTTACTTGGAAAATGGCTATGCATATAGTTCTTGGTAATTCGGTCCGAGATACTGGGTATAGAAGTCAACACCATTGTTGAACTTCGTGATGCTACCTTCTTTGAGGATGTCTCCCCGTTGAAGACTGGGATTCCTCAGAATCTGATCATTGAGGGCGCCTCCACATCAGGATCTATTCCAGATCAAGTGGAAAGGATAACGAATGTGGGGGTTAAGACTCAACCTGAACCCAATGATCTTTCTGAAGAGGTTGAGCCAAGGAGGAGTAAAAGACCTCGGATAGCCAAGGATCTGGGTAGCGACTTTGTTGTTTATCAGATCGAGGGTGATTCGCCGAGTTACAAGAAAGCCATGGCTTCATCTGAAGCAAAACAATGGAAGGAAGCCATCAAATCTTAGATGGATTCCATTATGGCTAATGGAACTTGGGAGTTGGTTGATTACCCAAAGGGTGCTCTACCATTGGGTGCAAGTGGGTGTTTAAGAGAAAGCTTATGCCTGACGGATCAATTGAAAAGTACAAAGCCAGATTAGTTGCCAAGGGCTTTAGGGAAAAGGAAGGTAACGATTATTTTGATACATATTCCTCTGTGACTAGGATGACCACAATCCGGATGCTCATAGCATTAGCATCTGTATATGATCTCTCTATCCATTAAATGGATGTAAAGACCACCTTCTTACATGGCAATCTTGAGGAAGAGATCTATATGGATCAACCTGATGGACTTCTGACTCCTGAGAATGAGGAAAAGGTTTGCAAGCTTGTCAAATCCCTTTACAAATTTAAACAAGCACCAAAGCAATGGAATGAAAATTTTTACAAAACTATTTTATCATGTGGCTTTAAGGTTCATGAATCCGATAAGTGTGTCTACTCCACGATGAAAGGTGATGAGTGTATTTTCTTGTACCTATATGTTGATGACATATTGTTGTTCGGATCACATATAAGGATTATTAATGAGACTAAGGCATTCTTAAGTAGCAAGTTTGAGATGAAGGACATGGGTGTTGCTGATGTGATCTTGGGTCTCAAACTGACAAGGTCAGTTGATGGGATTGTAGTTTCTCAATCTCACTATGTTGAGAAGGTACTTGAAAATTTTGGATATCAAGATTGCAAAGCTGTAAGCATTCCTTTTGATTCATCCAAAACGTTGTTTAAGAATAAAAGTGGAGTACCTGTAGCTCAGCTAAGGTATTCACAAGTGATGGGAAGTTTAATGTATCTTGCAAATTGCACGAGACCTGATATTTCATTCTCGATTGCAAAGCTGAGTAGATACACTAGCTGTCCTGACCGTACTCACTGGGAGGCTCTAGATCGAGTACTGAAGTACTTGAAGTGAACTATTTCTCTTAATTTGCATTATGGTAGACATCCATCTGTACTAGAAGGATATAGTGATGCAAGCTGGATAGGGAAAATAGAGGAGTCCGGGAGTAATAGTGTTACTGGATACGTATTTATCCTTGTAGGCGGTGCAGTCTCCTTGAGGTCTGTGAAGCAGACCATTCTAGCTCGATCCACCTTTGAGGCCGAGTTGTGTGCTTTGGACACCACTGGAATTGAGTCTGAATGGCTAAGGGAACTTTTGTCTGGAATTCTCATGGTAGGTCAGCCGGTTCCTGCGATCTCGGTACATTGTGATAATATGACCACAATTGCCAAGATCAAGAGTTCAAAGTTCAATCAGAAAATAAGGAGACACATACAAATCAGACTTAAGACATTAAGGGATTTGGTGTCTCGAGGAGTGTTGGCCGTGGATTTTGTTGGATCTAAAGACAATACGACAGATCCGTTGACTAAAGGACTTGATAGATCTTTAGTCCTAAAGTCTAGGCTTGGGATAAGACTGAGACCCATTGGGAGTTCATCTACAGTAGCAACCCAACCTATCTGAGTGGAGTCCCACAAAGTAGGTTCAATGTGGTAATAACAAGCTGTTTGGAGAACTGTTTGGCACTCTAATCTTAATGCGTATGCATGAGTGTCTTATCCCTGTAACCCTGAATGCCATTTAAGCTGCAAGTTTAGGAAGAACGTAGGCTCTGAATGGGATCAAGCCTTTAGGCGGGATGTTAGCAGTGCATCCTTGGAGAACGCCACCTATGTGAGTGTTATGTGGGTCGCAGCTAAAGGAAGAGGATCTTTCCTTAATACACTCATGAAACAGTATAAGGGTGCATGGCCTTTAAGAGCACCAACCCTGAAGATTGTACCAAGAACAACACTTTGTTGTTTCTACCGTATACTTTAACACCAAGGTCTGAAATTCAAGACGTAGTTTACTTCGTTCCTGTTAAAATGAAAGTAGTAAACTCAGGTAGAGGTTCAAACCAGAAGGTACCTTTACTGAAAGCATAGTGTGGCAGTCGAAAGTTGTGTTTCAACTCTCTTTGAATCTCTATTTCAAATTGGTGAATTCGTGGGGGATTGTTGTATCAAAATTGTATTTAGATTTTAATTGAAAAATCTATATAATTACAATTGGAGTTAATTTGGTTTCAATTGGGAAATCAAATGACTTGGAGGGAAAGTTGGGAATTCCCAAATTTGAAATATGGAAAAGTTTGGGTGGAAGTTTAGTACCATACCTTGGAACTCTAAACTTTTTTTGGGCTTATATTTGAGCTCACACCCAAGCTCTTGTAGCAGTAGTAGAGAGGAGGAATGGAGGACCACACACGCGCGCGCTCCGCTCCATCTCCGTCTCCGTCTCGGGCTCGGGAGAGTCTATTCGGATCTCAGATCTCGATACTTTTGTTGCGGCTTTCATTTGGTAAGTCGATTAAATTAATCACACGATTAATTTGGTAAGTCGACTAAAATGAGAATTCAGCTCGTCATTATGGACGTGTTTATGGCCGCGATTTCGGGATCCAAAATGGCGCGCCCGTTGAGGGGTGTTTTCGGAAATCGAGAGGCGTCGCGCTTGGGCACGTGACCATCTATAAATATCCCTTCCCCCACGTCGTGTATTATACACTTGCAAGAATACCTTTCACGCCGTCTTGGCTCTGCTTCTGGTTCTTCCTCTCGGCGGACGAACCTCTCTCCTTCTCTCGGCTGCAGTTCTCTGAGGTACTTTCGAGGACGATCTCGTCAGCGTGCGCAGACGCAGATCGTGTGTCGTTGTATCCTGGGAGCGGATCGTCAGTACCCTTCACACCGATATTGTGTGGGTGATATCCTCTCTAAGGACAGTCCATTTCATGGACGCTTCGGTGATTTTTAACCTTATTCTAGTTTCATTTTGTTTGCCGCAATTTGTTTATTGCTTTACCTTTTTATGGATCACACCCTGATTTATGTTTCCGTTCGTCTAATCGGTTCCTACTTGCATACTGTAATCGGGTAATGAATTGGAAATGCATGACATTAATGATATTAATCTGTAATACGTTTATTTTCGTTCATTTGGATCCGTGTAATTACTGATTTTTTATATGCGGTGGTAATCCTATTTACAACAGTAGCATCATACATTAAATTGACTTGAATATTATAAAAATCCTAAAAAATCATGCATGCATATTGTATTGTGCATTTGACCTAGATAACACTTCAATAAACTTAACCTAGGTATTTAGGCTCTAATTAGATAAACTAATATATCGTGTCCTTAAGTTCGACACTAGACTTATCGAGGATAAATTTAAGCCAAGCTCTCTTCACAGAGATACTCAGCTTGGTTCTATTGAGTAGTTAATCGGTCATATTACAATGAGTGATAAGTAGCATTGCCGTTTAGAGAATCATCGCTCCCCCAACCCCTAGGGATGTCAATCTGGATTTATCCATTGGGTACCCAACCCGAATTTGCCCCATTTAAAAATCCAAAATCCATCCCAATTATTATTGAACGGGTTTGGGTTTAGAATTTGGTATCCATGCAAGTATGGGTTTGGATTTGAGATTTCCTCGTGGGTATCTGAACCCAAACTTGCCCCAAACCTGATACACACTCAGACATATATATACACACACATACATATAAATATAAATATACATATACATACATGGGTAAAGAAATAATGGTTGTAATGGATAATATAAAAATAAGAATCGTACTAAGAGAATATGAAAAGGAAACGTTGGTGATCACGTTACTTAATTTCAATAAATAGAATATAAAAATAGCAATAAATGTAATGCATTTTTGAATATAAAATTAAAAATGATCATGCTTAATTTCAATTAGAGTCCATGATTCACACATCATTGCAATTGGTAATTAGCAGAGGGCGCCCCACTGGACGAGCTTGCAGTGAGATAAAAAAAATTAAAAAATTATGCACGAAAGTTTGAATATGGAAACTGAAAGGTCACGAACCACGATCCTCATCTCAGGGATTTAATCGTCTTCCTTCCCCCGAGCGTCTTTGACTCTCACGACGTCTCTTCTTTCTTCTCCGAATAGTCAATCTGAACTGAAGTGCTCTTCGCCAGTCCTGAGTTCCTACGATCCCATTCCAATCTGAATTTGTGCGCATCCAACGAACTTCTGAATCTAAGGTAAGCATCCCATTGATCTTACCTTGTTAAATAAGATTCAGTAGATAAGAGATATATAGATTCATTTAGGATTACAAATTTTTAAAATTTAAAATTTTTAATTATGTTTGTTTATGAATATTCATAATCTTTGTATTTAGATATGCACTTGAATGTTTACATGCACTGCAAATATTTTCATTTTATTGTATAGATTGTTGGCTTGATCGATATGGAGATGCCTATGCAAACTGAAAATGATGGTGGATCACCATTACAAGAGATAAATGAGACACCTCTTTGTTCAGATCCTATTGAATCGTCTACGATTACAATAAGAAAAAGGAAACATACATCTGAAGTATGGAATCATTTGCTATGATAGAGATGAATGGGGTTGAAAAGGCTATATGCAACTACTGTAAGACACGACTAGGGGATGGATCAAAAAATAGGACAAAACATTTACACAATCATCTTGTTAGTTATCCTAAAAGAAAAAACAAGGAATTCGACAACAACTTCTTGTTGCAAATCAAAAGAAGCCAAACAATCTTATTAGCAACTATTATTTTGATCAAGAGAAGTCAAGGAAAGATCTTGCATAAATGATCATCATGCACGAATATCCATTGAATATCGTTGAACATATGAGATTTAAAAAGTATACTGTGGGTCTTCAAATACTTTTTAAGCTTATCTTACGAAATACAATTGCTAATGATATACTCAAGATATATGCAGAGGAAAAGAATAAAGTGGCGCATTTCATTCAAAATAATAGAAGTCGAATTGCAATTACTTCAGATATGTAGACATCAAGTAACCAAAAGTGTGAATATATGGTCATTACTTGTCACTTTATCGATGACTCTTGGACACTGCAGATAAAATTTTGAGGTAATTAATAATTATTTAATTGCTTAAACTCTTTTTGCTCATGTCTATTTCAGATGGTGGTTAATTTTTATAATGTTTTATTGTAGATTTGCTTATGTTCCATGTCTGCATACTTCAGAAGCATTATCTAATATCTTAATGGAATCTTTATTGGACTTCAATATTGATAGAAACTTATCTTGCATTACACTTGATAATTGTTCAACAAACGACGCATTAGTCAATATTCTACTGGAAAAATTTCCTCAAGTTCTCTTATATTATCTGGTGAATTATTTCATATGAGATGTTATGTGCATAGCCTTAATTTGATTGTAAAGGATGGTTTAGAAACTATTACAAATGAAATAGAGAAAATAAGAGATAGTGTTGTATTTTGGACAGATACACCAAAAAGGGAGGAGAAGTTTGAGGAAGGATTGAAGCAATTACAAATTGCTTGCACTAAGAAGTTATCGTTGGATTGTAAAACTAGATGGAATTCCACATCTCTGATGCTTCATACTGCAATTGTATATAAAGATGTATTTTATAGATTAAAACAACGTGGGCATATATACACGTGTTTACCTAGCAAAGATGAATGGGAGATGGCCAAGATAGTATGCAACAAATTGAAGAACTTTTATCATGTGACAA
Source organism: Ottelia alismoides (assembly GCA_037367405.1). NCBI lineage: Eukaryota > Viridiplantae > Streptophyta > Magnoliopsida > Alismatales > Hydrocharitaceae > Ottelia > Ottelia alismoides. The sequence goes on along the minus strand of JAZKJV010011708.1, from coordinate 336,224 downwards.
AGTTATTTTCTGGAACAAAATATCTCACCAGTAATATTTTATTTCTGAAAAATTGCAAGATAAAGGTTGCATTACAATAGTGACTGTAAAACCTTGAACTTGGTCGTCTCTCGGATCTTATATTATAAGATCCAGCTCGTCAAGAGGAAACCAACAGAATTTATTTCGTGTGAATCGGTCTTCGTTTCGAATTGTTATGATTTTCAGAAGAAAGAGAAGCAAGGAGGCTTAAGATGTCAATAAACATTAATGACCGTCATGAAGACAGATTAATCATGATTAAGGAAACTAATGATAGATCAAGGACTACTAATCAACATTAGCAAACAGTAATCATAGATCAACATAAGTTAAGCGTAAGTCACAGAAGTTATATTACGATTAGAGGGAGTTAAATCGTGATTAGCGAAAGTTAATCATGATTAGTGCTAATTAAGCGTCACTAGCGAATCTAGATTTATCTGGAAAGTTCTAACTTAAGCTCTAAGTTTCGAATAAGCTTTGGCCAAACCATGGGCCGTTAACCGCGGTTAAGGGCTAAACCATGGTTTTTTAACCATGGTTAGCGGTTTTCTGGAGCTTATAAATAGCCCCCCACCCATTCATTCTTTACGATTTCCACTACCACCACTACCACCCCAAGGGCTAAGGTTGAGAGGTCAGGAGGAGGAGTGGGAGGCGGGGAAGGAGCGCTAGTGAAGCATTGTCGAGAGAACGAGGAGGAAGGTACGATCCTCTTCTAGTTGGCTTCATTTCGATTCATGTTCTTTTCCAATTTTGTTTGCGATTCGTCTTCTTTCCGATTCATTTTCTGTTATGGTTCAAGCAGAAATCTGTGTAACACCCTACTTAGTTGCGGGCGGCTATGCATGTCAGTGAACCATGTGATTCGTCACACATTCACTCACCTAAGACGCGTGGTGTCTACCGATTCTTCATCTCTTGTTGTTTGATTATATTCTTTCAGTTTCATTATTGTTTTCCTCTCGATGATTTTATAGAGGAAACTCTTTCCGTTTTTTTTATAATATATCCTGATATAAGGGGAAACTCTGTCAAACTTTTTAGAAATATATCCCAATATAAGGAGAAACTCTGCCGAAATTTTTATATAAATATGTCCCAATATAAGGGAAAACTTTGCCGAAATTTTCATAGAAATATGTCCCAATATAAGGGGAACTTTGCCGAAATTTTCCTAGAATTATCACCCTGTATAAGGGAAAGCTCTGCTGAAATTTCAAGAGAAAATATGTTCTTCGCGTTCTTCGAGTTCTTGGCACGTTCTTAGCGTTTTTGATACGAAAATGAAGTCTGATCCTTTCAGGAGCTACAAATCATCATGTTGAAAAAGAATCACGATAAAGCACTTTATATGAGAGAGAGCTCGATTAGGTAACGAAATCCTTCTTTTTTGCTCTTGGGTTTTTATATAAGATCATTGAGATTTCTGTATTTATTCTCCTTACTATGAACAACCCTAATTTGGCTATTTTATGAGAAAGTGTGAAAAGGTATTGCGTGATTTCAGCTAAAATAAGATCTAAGCATCGAATGGATGCAGTAGTTTGGAAAGTTATGGTTTGGAAGTTAAAAAGAGCTTAAATATGAGTATATAAATATAGGAATTAATAGATATGTAAGTCTATACTCAGTATTTATGGTTATACTAATCTAAGGCTTAACGGAGGAATTACATCATGGGAATTGATGTGTTTTGAGTTGGATCCTTAAAAGGATCGTGTGTCACGTTAAGGATGATTGGAAGCAGAACTATAGGTCGGGCATGCAACCTGTATGTTTGCCGGAAGGAACCCGTGTTAGCATGGTCCTACCTAGGTGGTACAAGGTTACCCTGTTTTAATAAGTGTGCATGAAATAAATAAATTACAACGCGTGGTATCGGGTGCCAATATCTTCGGGTTGAATGACGGAAGATGTAGTCGTGCCATGTGGAGGCACGGGTAGTTGGATAGCGGCTGGGTCACGATAACATGTATTTAAAGCCGCTAGGTTATATGATTAAATGTTAGCCTGAGGTTTTAAGCAACCGAGTCCTCGAGGACGGTGTGCTCCTTTGTTTACCAGGCTGAGGGTTTGAGACCCTGATTAATAAAAGAAAAGGAAATTGTCAGGGTAGTATTGGAGGATTGGTTGAGGCGACGTGCTTTGGCATAAGCTTACCAAGATCAACACAGTCTCTAATCCCGAAGTGTTCACAGCTTCGAAGTCCATAAAGTGGTGAGGTAATTTCCTGGATTAATCACTGACATGGAATAGAAAGGAATATGACTTAAATTAATGAGAAGGAATGAAGCTTTTTGTGATAACAAGTTTTGAAAATTTACACAATTTATTTGTTTTTCTCTTCTTCGTTATTTAGCATTCGCTAATTTTTATCCTATGATTTATGGAAAATCCAACATGTGTCGGTGAGCAATCGCAAGGACTTTAATAATCCAGCCAGCTTACATAGTAGACATCCAGCCAGCCACAGTAGCTTTTCTTTGTAAGGTAGTTAGTAATCTTTCTGTTTATTTCCTTCCAGCTGATGTACATGTAATGGTTGTAGCGGGACAATGAATCATGTGAACTGTATTTTGTGAATGGAAAAGTATTGAAATACTTCCTTCTGAATACTTTTATTTGCAATATCTTTCTGAATGTTAGTTGTGATTGCTGAATAAATTATTAATGAGTAACCTGATCCGGATATGGGAGAATCCGACGACCCGGGAATCGGGGTCATCACAGTGACTCATCAATCCAAGAGATGTGATTAGAACAATGGTTCATAGGATGAAGGAGAAATTTAATAAATATTGAGGAAATCTTTACAGTGTTATGGCATTAGGAGTTGTACATGACCCTCGATACAAGATGAAACTATTGGAATGGTATTTTCCTTTAATTTTTGGGACGAATCTTCTAATCAATTGTCAAGAATTCATAACATGTGTTGTGATTTGGTTTTAGGATACCAATCTATAAAGGATCAAGGAAGGCTAACAATGTGGATGTGCTATCACAAAATAATGAATCTTTTGACCTTGATAATAACTTAGATCCCCAGTCTAATTTTGACAAGTTTGTTAGCTGTGAAACAACCGGTATAAATGTGAGGTCAGAATTGGATCATTATCTGGAGGATGGAGTTTTACCAAGATCTCATACATTCGATTTATTAGTATGGTGGAAGGCCAATAGTAATAAATTTCCAATTTTGCAATCCATTGCTAGAAATTTTCTTGCAATTCTTGTATCTACGGTCGCTTCTGGGTCTGCTTTTAGTACAAGCGGAAGAGTTTTAAGCACTCATAGAAGCAGACTAAAGCCTTCAACTTTTATGGAGCAACAAACTATGTGAGAAATTTAATCTCTAAGTATTTTTAAGTGATTTAAGTTTTTCTATTTAAGAGAATATATAACCTACTTGAGTTATTATAGATTCATCGAAGACTATTGACCTTTGTCAACTTATCAATGATGATGTTAATGACAATATGGAGGTAATTATTATAATGAAACATGTGATATAATTGTTGATAAATCTGAACATAATGATGTGATCACTTTTCTATTTTTTTAGGTGGATATTAATTCTCAAAGTTAGGTAAAGAGTTTTCTTGGAGCATGTTCTTATCATAATAAGGTACTGTTATTTAAATATTATCAAGTTTATTTTTTTATCTTGACTTACTACATTTAATCGAATTGTGTTCTATTTTGTAATTTCTCTTTACAAGTAGGCAAGAGACACAAACATGTCGTACAACATGAGAGGTCATATACTCATCTATCATAATTGCTCACCAGATTCAAAGTTTTTTTTAATTGCAATTGTAATATTTTCAACTAGTTGCAATTTACTCTTGTAATGCCAAGTTGTTTTTCTTTAGTATCCTACATAATTACTTAATAAAGTGTGTTCATGACAGATGTTATTTTTTAACATGTGAGGAGATGTTTATTTCTTTTTGGTTTGATTAGAGAAAACATGTAATATAAGAAATGACTAATCACATAAGTTTAAATAAAATATTATATTATTAATTTATTAATCTGGAAATTATCAAAAATCGATAAGATAAGTAATTTTCTCCTATCCCACATTTCATGTTAGGAAAAAATGGGGCTGCCCTGCCCCATTTTTTCCGCAATTTTTTTTATTTTTTTGAAAAATTTCACCATGTATATTCATCTATATATCCTTCCAATGTCATTCGAATTTCGTCAAAAACAAAGACTCCTATGTCCTCCATCTAGAACAGGTAATTTTAACGGTCTAAAGATTGTTGTAATCCACTTGTTCTAGACGGAGGGTATAGGAGTCTATGTTTCTGACGAAATTTGAATGGCATATTGGAGGGATATATAGATGAATATACATGGTGATTTTTTTTCAAAAAAATAAAAAATTGCGGAAAAAATGGGGTGGGCAGCTATGTTGGCTGCCCGCAAGGGGTAGCCCCATCAAACCCTTCATATTATTATGCATTATAAATTATGTTGATGGATTTATCTTAATAGTTTAAATATTATCGATCATTGTGTACGACTTGTTTTGTTTGTCTTGACACGAGTCTTTATTATGTCATTTACTAGAAACATAGGTATCCATTGGATATGTGGGTATCCATTGGGTAGATGGATACCCGCTACGAATTATCCATTTAATAAATGGGTGGGTTTGGGTAGTGGTTTTATAAACGGGTATGGGTTTGGGAATAATGATACCCACCCCAAACCCGACCCGCTGACATCCCTACCAACCCCTCCACCTGAATTCCTCCCAATACCTCCGCCACCACCTTCTACTCCCACAACCCCTCCGTCCGACCTCCTCTGCCCAGACCCCCTCCCCCCCCCCCCCACACACACACACATCCTGACCTCCTTCACGCAGCCCAGCCTTGATCTCCCCCTTCTCCGCCCAGACTAATCCTGCCCCGACCTCCTCCACCCAACCCTGCCCTCACCTCCTCCTCCTTCGCCCAAACCAGCCTCGACTCAACTTCATATGCCCAACTTATTGTAGTACGAACTAATCAGAAATCGATTAGAACCTCAATATGAATGTCTCGGTGAAGAGATCAAGGATTAATTTTTATCCGGATAAGTCCAAGGTTGAACTCAAGGACACAAGCAATTAGTCTACATAATTAAGATTAAATATCTAGGTTAAGTGTATTCGAGTGTATCCCTACGTCAAGGTTGGCAATGCTAATGAATGCATGAATTTTTATAGTTTTTAAAAATCAAGTAAGATATAATGCTACAAATTGTAATGCATATGTATGAATCCGAAGCACATACACAAGAACACATATCACATGCAATAGCCTCTGAATTAAATGTTTAATCAATTTGAAAGGTCTACTTTAATCTAGGCTTACAAATAATGCATTAATTAAATATTTAAGAGATGTATTAAACAAGTTGTGATTGAAGGCAACTAAGTTCCTAAGTGAATTAATTCCAAAGCCTACTTAAAGCAGAAAATTCATGATTCACGTGGACAAGTGAAAAATTAATGAAAGTTAATATGCCTAATTATAAGTCAAGTCTAGAGTCAAAATAAATCTAAGGTAAACTAAACACAACTAGTCAATGAAGGAGCTTATTATGTAAATCAAATCTTATTAATACATCCAATCAGATTATAAAGTGCATCATATGAAAGAGAATTTATATACAATTATTTCAAGACCAACTTCACTTAATAAAGATATCAAATCCTCAAGATATTATACATTCACTCCAAGGGCATAATTGCAAGTTAAACTTAATTAAAAATACAAAAAGTTTTACCAACCAGTCCTGAAAGGACTTAAATGCAATAATCAAAAGCTACTAGGGGCTTATCTATCAATATTCTCTTGTGGGGGTATGTATGCGAATAAGGGAAAATGACAGGGGTCTTCTACAATTCTCCCAAGGCGGTGCGTGCTAGGGGCATGTGGCTCTGCTTCAAAGGGCTTTGGAGGCTCGGGTCATGTGGTGCACATTTTAGGCACGAGATATGGTAAACCGAAGCTGATAGATCCGGAGCAAGGTGCGGAGGCGATCTATAGACCGTAGGATAAATCCAGATGGGTTTCCATTAGGGTTAGGCATCAGGCTGGGTCGGGTCGGGTTTGAGTTGGTCCAGCCCAAGCCCTTTAAGTATATAGACTAATAGGTCGGGCTTAGGCTCATTTTCTTTTCAAATTCCAGACCCAAACCTAAACCCGGCTCAAACAAAATGGGTCGAGTTCGGGCCGGGTAGGTCCAATTTAACACCTATGTACACCAATATTATGTGTTACATTCTTCTTGCATTTATCTGGTTGTTTCTTATGCATGTGTATAATTAACACTTTAAGTACGCCAACTAATTCGTGATTCTGACATTAGTTGTATGTTGGAAATAGAAATGTGGTAAAAAAATATAGTGACTTAAACCACCATTCAGTTCATCATTACATGATCTATTGTAGATGCGGGCACTATGACCCAATACATATCGGTTACTTACAGTTGTACATGCTCTAACACTTGAGGACACGGATTTCATTCTTGCATATTAATATAATAAGCTTGCATATTAATATAATAATGTTCTCAATCCACGCTAATGGATATGATTAGTAATGGGTCTAAGTATTTATTCTAAGCTCGAAATAAGGATATGAAAGTTAGAACATGGTATTTGGGGCAAACATGAATATACTTGATATAATTATATCGTATAGGTCGGTCTATCGGGCTTGTGGGTTTGGGCCTTTTTAGGCACAAACCCGGCTCGAGATACGGGTTTATTTTGAGGCTCACGGTCCGCCCATTAAATTTCAAGTTCCGGTTTAGGTCGGGTTATGCAGGTCGGTTTTGGGCCGGGTCAGGCTGGCCCAGTCCAATGCCAAACCTTAGGTTGCATCCAACGACGATTGTACTTCTACTCTTGTGAAGCTCCTCCACATGCGGTGGTGGACTTACGGTGCTCCGTCCGAGTCATGAAGGCTCTTCCGGGATCCTAAGATGGATATGAAGATCGTAGCGCCTTCGTAGATGGCTGGCGAAGGTGAAGGGTAGATAGGGGAGGCTAGGCAAGGGTTGGAACTCGAGGTTAATCGACATTCATCAGAGAAGAAACTTGAGACCAGAGATGGGTTCACAACTCCAACCAATCAAGGTTCCATTGACTAGAATGTGTTAGCACAAATAGCCGAAGCACTGGGGTTAACGGATGGTGCAATGGAGGGCATGTTCGGGGTGATGGGATGGATCCTAGATGGTAGAACTGGGTCAAAGTGGAGGAGGTCATGGAGAAGGGGGAAGGATGATCAGGTGTACGCGTGAAGGTGGGGGTGACTAGGCGATGGAGATAGGTTAATCAAATCAAGTAGGGAATGTGTGTATGGGCGTGTTAAATCAAAGAAATCAAAAGGGGGTGAAGCACTAGGATATACTTGAAGATGAAAATGGAGTCAAAGGCAAAGTGAAGGCCTAGGGAGAAGATTAAGAGCTTCGGGTCATCGCTTTGCATGCTCAGCAGAGACGTGAAGCTCGAGCAACACTGGATCGAGTGTTGCAACATGGTTAAGTCGTGGATATCACTAGAGGTAGTACTCCTTCGTCGCTCTTATTCTCTCGATATCATTGTCACTAAAGGGAGGGCATGACTCAGAGAAACTTCTCGCAAAGGGCGCATAGGCTGGAATGGAGGTTGGTACGAGGGTTTTATTCGGAGGAGCGGTAGTTGGAAAGGGAGTTTCAACCGTTGATATTGGACGCACGTAAAAGAGAAGATGGAAGTTGAGCAACTAGCGTAAGAAAGGGTCGATAAGGCTTTCGATTGGCACTGGAATTGAGGCATGAAGCCATGTGGATCGATGGAGGAAATGGGGAGAAAACTACCCTTGCGTTGCTTGGGGCCAACCGCTAGAGGTTGAAGACAACCAGTGGCTGTCGGATCAAGCGATCCAATGACCCTGATTTGGGCACATGTGGAGCAATGGGGGCATCTTGATCATTTGATCAAGCAGTCCCTGACAAGGCAAGGCAGATGCATTGTGAGACGTCCGATCAAGAGATCGGCGGTATGGATTGAATGTGGGGCTTAACAAAGGGTCTGCCACGTGGCTAGCCCAGAAGAGGCCATAGGGCCCAATCAAAAATTAAAGATGTAAAAAATAAAGATAATTAGAAATAAAATAGTAACCGAAGTCAAAATAAAAAAGTATTCAACATGAAAGTTATATATCTTTTTGAGTTCTACATCTTTCTCGTAGAATTCAAAACTAAGATATATCATATACATACTAATAATTTTGCAAGTATTTTTATGAATATAAAAATACATCTTCTATTTGTTTTGTTATTTTTTGGTATTTCTAATAGTAAATAGTATATAATATATTATATATAATATTACACTAAATTTTTATTAGGTTTTGATAAAGAGAAACATGAGAAATAAAGGGAACTATAAATTTATTTATTTATTTATTTAATGACTCGAACATTTTACTTATTTACGGTAATTAGCTTTAATTAATTACAAGGTATATAATGTTAATTTTAGTTAATTAGTTGTTAGATTAAATGAATAGTTTAAGATAGAGGGCTAAATAATGTGAACAAAGATGATGAATCTGAGATTCATCACCATACCAGCCCTGCCCCGACCTCCTCCTCCGCCCAGTCCATCCCTACCCTAACCTCCTCCTCCGCCTAGACCAGGCCCGCCCTGACCTCCTTCGCCCAGACCAGCCTCGTCCCAACCTCCTCTGCCCAGACCAGCCTCGCCTCGACCTCTTCTACCCCTCCCAACCCTACTTCGACCTCCTCCCCCTCTGCACGAACCAGTCCTGCCCCGACCTCCTCCGCCCAACCCTGCCTAGCCAGATCTCCTCCCCTTTCTTCTAGCTCCACCTCGAGTTCTTTGGTCCCCTCCCAACCCGACCTACCCCCTCCTCCCCCTCAACCTCTTGCGCATCCCTCCACCCCAAGCTCCCTTACCCTCCACCCCTCTGCTCGATCACTGGTGGCGCATGATGAGCGGATCTGATTCCTCGAGCTAGCTTCTCATCCCCCTTCCCTCTCCTCCTCCCCCAACCTCTTCGCCCGGTCGATGCACCCTGCCCTTGCAAGAATTGGGGAATCTTGGTTAAACTCAAAGAACCGATGCTCGACATGTAGTTCAATGGCTTAGATGTTGCTCTACAGGAGGTAGGCGGTGATTGAGGGAAATAGAGGAGGAGGGGCCACACGAGGAGGAGGGGAGGGGCTGGAGGGGGAGAGGAAAAAGAGGAGGTGGTCCGAGGAGGAGTAAGGGCTAGAGGGGAGAAGGGAGGAAAAGGGGAAGGGAGAAGAAGAGGGGAAGAAAAAATATATTTCTATCCTCTATTTTTATCTAATTATCCATAAATTCTCAAAGTTAGCATCTGTTTGGGATGGAGATGACAGCTAACCCGAGGGGCACAAGTGATCATTGTGTAAGAAGTCAATGGCGCAGCTAACATTCCAAAAAAGAGAGAGGCATAATTGATATTGCAATAATCAAAGGAGGGTACAAGTGATAAAAAACCTTTATTTTTAGTGTTCTTTTTTTGTTTCCAATTACAAGTTTTGAATAAGACGGACACATACATTTCTTTTATTGTCTGGTTTTTGTTCTCTATGATTTCTTTTATTGTCTGGTTTTTGTTCTCTATGTAGCAGACGATTTTTATTTGCTTTAGTGCATTGTTTATGTATGTTTGCTTTTCCTCTATCTTGCTATCAACTGCATTTTGTTGTGGTACTTTATGACAAAAAAGGAGAGAATTTGTGGAGATTGCATGGAGTCGAAGTTCATCTTACAGGTGGAAGAAACAATATAAGAAACATATGAGCTTATTTTATATCTTTAATCCCACACTACAGTGAGTACGTGCTGTTGTGGGGGGGGGGGGGGGGGGGGGGCTTTGTTTGGCTTTATTTTCCTTAACCCTTGCAAGTGTGCAGGAACTGCATGCTTTAGGAGGAAATTAAAGTTTTTGCGATTTGCACATCTAAATACTTTTGTGTTAAACTTTTTTTAGTGTTTTGTCATTATAAAAAAAAGATAGTTTGTTGAAACATCTTCCCGAATAGAGTTTGTGTTACTCTTAAAATATTTCGATTAATGAACAAAATATAATCAAAGTCTTTATTTAACAGCAAGTCAAACAAAAAGTTTATAAACATATATTTGTTATTTTGTTACCGGCAACAGCTGCGATACAAGCTATACAATCAAGTATTAAAGAGTTTTGATTAATGAACCTCTTTGCCAAGCCATTGTTCAGAGCAACTTGTAAGAAATGCAGTTCCTAACTAAGCATGGTAGAACTCTATGCTCGAATTTCAGGGAGAGTGTTGACAAACATCTTATAGCATAAGGAGTTTATCTTCTGTTATTTTCATCTATTAGTTCTCTATGTAATTGTCCATGTGAATCACTATGTACTATATGATGATCTATTTTTTTCAAAATATTGATTCCTATTTTACATGTGTAGACATCATAAACATCATTTCAAGGAAAATGATCATATGGAAAAAGATCAATTTAATCAAATGCTAAGCTTGCACCATCCTCTCAAAATGAGTAAAAGACTAGAGTGTTCACTTTGCCAAATACAGAGACATCTCTCTTTTCTAAGGAAAAGGGTGCGACGCCATAAAGATGGGCACCCAAAAACAGAGACATGTCTCTTTGATCAATTCTCCTAATGCAGCTCCCACAATGCAATATTTAATTTCCCAAAGATCCAAAAAAGCCTTGTGGGGGTAAATCCACAATCCACTGTGAACATTTAGTAGAGTTTAGTACAACTACCATAAAACCATTTGACATGTACATATAGCACACCTCTGTGAGGTTGACAAGAAGACTGCTATGTAATATTTACAGTAGAAACAGACAAGATGAGTACAGCTAAATGGTTTGTCTGATACAGCACATGACCAAAGACCCCACCAAATTGGTGTTGGCTCACACATTCAGGAAAACAACACAAACCAATAGAAAAGGGCACCTTTAAGGATAATAATGTTTTGCGGAAAAATAGCTAATGAAATAGTCTTCCAATTCCAATGAGGCGCTGTTGAGAAGAATGTGCTGCTGAAGATGGCCACTCACATTGCAACATTGTCGAGAGATCCAGAAATACCCACCAAGACTGCTAGGAGTTCTCAGTGCCATTTTATGCTGCATCCAACACTGAAAAAAGTAGAAATCTGTTAGAAGCAGACAAAATTACCAAAAATTAAAGACCACTGGTTTAGGATAAAGTAGTGGTAATAACCTAGGTTTCTGTGATATTGCCAAGGGTTGGCCGCTCAGCACAGAGTCTATCTATAGCAGCACTCAGGTCCCTGATGAAAGCCTCACATGAGCATCAAAAAGTTGAAATTTTAACCACCGGAAAAGTCCAGCACAATAAATATGGTATAGCAACATACCTTCCCGTGACACGTATATTATTACTTGGCCGAGAATCATCATATTGCCCATGATAGTACAATTCAAATGGCCTCCGTCCATCCTGAATGTAAAAATCATTACTCAGAAATATGAGACGATCAGGTATATCTTATGTCCCATGTGTGAGAGGTGCACTATTAAATCCCCAACAGCAGGGAACTACAAATTTCACATCAAAGATACAACTGACTGAATACCAACATTAATAAGCACATTAAGAAAGGGGTATCGCAACCCCCAAGCATAGTCTTACATCGCAAATTCACGAAGTGTGAAAGTGGGTTATAAGTGTTGGGATTATAATTTGACAACTTAGGCTTAAGCATTTTGGGTGGTTGTCAATGGGTTCATTCAGACACGAACCCAACAACTTGTAAGGGTCGGTTTTCCGCAATAAATGTCCGGGGACCTAATCCCATAACATTAGAAATGATATCAGAACGGGTTTCTTGTGATAGTGGAAAGGGCTACCTAAGATGTGCAGCCACCTCTACAAAGAGATGGGAGGAAAAGACTACCTATAGAGCGTGCAGTTACCACTGCCACTGGAAATAAGTGATGGGCTATGTCGCAAGAAGACAATGCGAATATCAGTGGGGGAAGTTGTAACATTCCAACCCCCAAGCATAATCCCACATCGGAAACTCACAAAATATGAGTGTCTTATAAGTATAGGAAATTGCTACTTGACAACTTGGGTTTAAGCATTTTATATTGTTGTCAACAAGCCCGAGCTCGACAAGTTGTCAGGGTCAGTTTTCCTCAATAACCGTCCGGATACCTAGGCTCGGAGCATTACACCTAATAATTCATTAGATAGCATTATCCTTGCTTAACTTCTTTGCCCCATATCCGTAATTACCATTTCATTCATCATGCTTCCTTAGCCTGCTCCTTTCCTCAGCAACCAATTTGGTAATTGATCCTTTGGCTTAGGATGTCTTACGTATCTTATCTTCAAATGGTTATGTTGACGCATATGAGTACTTGTACCTCTTTTCCTTTTATTTTTCCAGTTGTCTACTTTATGTAATTTACCCATAGGCTACTCTCCTATATAAGAGAGCCTAGGGTTTATGGAATAAACAAGTTATTCATTTTTCCCAACATGGTATCAGAGCGACGGTCCTAGACCGGAGTTCTCGAAACCCTAACCCCAACCCACCCCACCCGCCGGCCTCTCCTTCTCCTTCCCTCTCGATTGGCGCCGCCTCTACGCCGCCGCACGCGCGGCTGTGCTGCTGCTCGCGCGCCTCCTCCTGCGCGTGTGTTGCTCCTGCGCCGCCCCTCCAGCGCCTGCGCACCTGCAGCGCACATAGCGCCTCCAGTGCCTGCGCGCACGTAGCGCCTGCGCATCCTCTAGCGTCCGCGCACCCTCCAGCGCCTGCGCACCCTCCAGCGTCTGCGCATCCTCCTGCGCGCACATAGCGCCTGTGCGCATAGCACTAGCGCCTGTGCGCGTTCTCCGGTGCGCAACCCTGTGCGCAGCCTCGTGCGCGTGACCATCTATGCGTGATTGTTGCGTGCGTGATCCAGTGCACGCATCTTCTTATTGATCCAGTGCGTGACTCTTGTGCGCGTGAAGACCGTAGCACGCACATCTTCATGGGGATAGTTGCTTGAGATCTACACATGCAACTAATCCCGCCTATGTCAGTGTAAACGAAGTTCATCGTCTGTCAATCGCTCCAGTCTTCCATCTCCAGTATGTCAGAAAGCAAGGTTGATATGCCATCTATTGGCGCCTTTCGTGGTCCAGCGCCCATTGTCAAGATGGACGGTACAAACTATGAACTGTGGGCAATGCAGTTAATGAGTATGATGAAGTCAACAGGTAAGAAGCACATTCTTACCGAACCTGAGCCTGCAGAGAAGACTGGAGTCCATGCCTCATGGGAGGCTGATGATGCATATGCCAAGGTTTGGCTATCTGGTACATTGGCTATTGAAATTGCCAATGACATCTTACATCAACCCACAGCCAAGGATATGTGGGATATCCTAGCGGCAACGTACTCTCAGGCCAAGAACGAGACGAAGATTCTGCAACTTCAACATGATATATTCACAATAAAGCAGAATGGTCGTCCTTTACATTCTCTCTACACGTCACTGAGAGGGATGTTCGAGAAGCTCTATAGCTTCATGCCTCTTACTGCCACGCCAGAACAGCAGAAGACATACAGGAATGCGACCATGATGGGTGTGTTCCTGGCTGCACTTGATCCAGAGTATGAGGCAGCACGATCTCAGATTTTGGCAGACTCGACTATTCCTCCCATGGAGGAAGCTTTTCATAGATTGAGTCGGATCACAGTTCCCTCAACAGCTGTGAGTCAGAATTCCTCAGCCATGGCAGCAAACAGAGGTCGCGGATTTCATCACCAGGGCCGTGGACGTGGACCTCGTGGAAGGGGTGGCCGCACTAGGCCAACATGCACATATTGTCACCAAGTTTCACAATGAAGATACCTGCTACTCGAAGCACGGATTTCCTGCATCCGCACGAGCTGCTGAGCAGATAGAGCCCCCATCTGCTGCTACTTTGGATCAACGGTTCGACGATCTTGTTGCCCGTCTGAGGGGCATTATTCCACCGTCTGGACCAGCACCAACTGCAGAGAGTCATTCTGATGCCGCTGCTTCTGCCTCTGCGTCTACCAGTACTTCAGGTAGTATACTTGCACTGAACAGTAGTAGATCCGATACTTTACCATGGATTATGGACTCAGGCGCTACACATCACCTATGTGGCGACCAGAGTTTGCTTTCAGGATATACTCAGATCCCTCCAGGTCGGACAGTTGTGATTGCCAATGGCACTCATTCCCCCATTACTGGACAGGGGGAGGTTAGATTGACATCTTCTATGCAGCTCAAGAACGTGCTACATGCATCGGATTTTTCAATGAATCTATTGTCAATTAGTCATATTACGAAGGGTCTACATTGTCGGGCAATTTTTGATCCATCTTCTTTGATTTTTCAGGACATCCATACGGGCAACAAGATTGGTCGTGGCTATGAGCAAGGAGGCCTCTACCGCCTGAATCAGGCTCCCTTTGCTGGAACCTCATCCTCTCCTTCGGGACAACCATCAGCATTATTATGGCATCTGCGTTTTGGTCATTTACCGCTTCAGAAGTATCGTCAAGTTCTACCCTATGGTCTTTCTCACACACCTATTCAATGTGAGGCGTGTCAGTTGGGAAAGCATCACAGGTCGTCCTTTCCCAGTCGTCCAGGTCGGAGTAGTAACTCCAAGTTTGAGTTGTTTCATGTCGATGTCTGGGGTCCAAGTCGTGTTCCCGATCATCAGGGACACAGGTTTTATATTGTATTTGTGGATGATTTCTCTAGAGTGTCATGGGTGTTTCTGATGAAGAATAAATCTGAAGCAGGAAATATCATTATCCATTTTCTGAATGAAATACAAAATGTTTTCTCCACATTTGTCAAGCTTGTGAGAAGTGATAATTCTTTAGAGTTGTGTACCAACATTCTGGCCAATTACTACTCCTCAAAAGGGATTATTCACCAAACATCTTGTGCTCATACATCTCAACAGAATGGGATTGCTGAAAGAAAACACCGTCACCTTCTTGATGTCACAAGATCACTTCTTATACAGAGTCATGTTCCCTACTCCTACTGGGGTGATGCAGTTCTCACTGCATGTTACCTAATCAACCGTATGCCTTCGTCTGTCCTGAATGAATAGATTCCGTTCTCACTCATTCATCCTAACAAGGATCTGTTCACTCTTACTCCTCGTGTTTTTGGGTCAGTTGCGTTCGTCCATCAGTTGTCGCCCGGTACTGACAAGCTCTCTCCTAGGGCTGACTCAAGTGTGTCTTTGTTGGGTACTCCAGAACTCAAAAGGGGTACAAGTGTTTTGATCCTGTGCGTCGGCGGTATATGATCAGTGCAGATGTTACATTTTTTGAATCCGTCAGTGTTCAGGAAATCGGCCGAGTATACCGCATACTCGGCCGCATACTCGGCCGCGGTAGGTCTGGCGCACCGAGTGGGAGTGGATCGGGCTTTAAGCGGGCCAAGCCGCATACTCGGCCGAGTATGCCGTATAGGCGGCCGGGTATGCGCCCGATTTTCTAATAGAATGTTTTTTTTTAAAAAATAACCAAAAATCCTAGACACTTATACCGTACCCCTAGAAACCGTAACCCTCGCACCCTAACATATCGAAAACGCGATCCCTCGCATACCCCCAACCCAATGACGAGCCCTAACTTCGCCTCCGCCAAGACGTTGGCCCCGCTCCAGCCAACACCTCCAACCCCAATCCTCGCCGGTCGCCGCCTATCCTCTCTGCTGCAGCCGAGCACCTCCAACAGCTTGGCCCTGCAGTCGAGCGTTGGCGCTACAGTCGAGCGTTGGCCCCGCAGTCGAGCACCGCCGCCAAGAGCTTGGCCCTGCAATCCTCGCCACCGCCAAGAGATTCGAGCAGGTTAGTGGAGGTTTGTAAACAGTAAATGAAATTGTTTACAAGTGGTTGTACAAGTTTTATGCACAATCAGGTGGTTTCTTGATACATAGATAAAAGATTATACATAGATATTTCAGCCATACATACATCAAGTTTTATGCACAATCAGGTGGTTTCTTGTACAAGTGGTTATAAACTGATTATACATAGATATTCTTAGATGCATGTGGTTTTAGAATTAGACTATTAGTTGCTTGGTTTGAGAGTTTATCATTTAATTTACAGATGAATGGCAATCAGAATGAAGCTTTTGGAAGCTTCATGTTTTTGGATGCTTTATTTTTTGACATCATTTTGAATGCCCTTATTTTGAGAACTTATTTGTATTTGTTGAAAACACTTGGAGGAAGACATGTTGTCATATGCGCTTTCAATTGATGCTTTTGCTCATTTGCTCTAAATTACTTTTTATCACAATAGTTTTGTTCCTAGTACCTTCAATTCCTTATTATTATACTCAAGAGATATAATATTTAGAGGATATTAACATAATATTAAATATTTATTTATACTTTTAATAATAAAAAATACCAAACCGCATAAAACCGCATACTCCCCGCATACTCTCCCGCATACCGCATACTCTCTATTCAGTGACCCCTCCGACTGAATACCGCATACCGCCTTCCTGAACATTGGAATCCGTTATGTATTTTTCAACGTCAGGAGACAAGCAGCTACCATCTATACCTCTTGATGCCATATACATGACACCACCACCTCAGATGCCGACACCACCACCACCACCACCGCCGCCGCCACCGCCACCGCCACCACCACCACCACCGCCACCGCCACCGCTTGTCTCACCACTACCATTCCATTACACCCGCAGGCTTCCTCCACCTCATGGTCCTGACCCATCAACTAGCTCGCCTATGGTATGTAATGAAAATATTAATGTTGGTGGATCTGACGACATTTCTGAGCAGGATATAGTGCAGGAGCCAGATGAGAATACAGATGATTTGGATGTTCCAATTGCTATACGGAAGTCGAAGAGAAGCTGTGCCAAATATCCATTATCAGCAGTCGTGTCTTTTGAGAGACTATCTGGAGAATTCAGGTCGTTTGCTATGGCACTTTCAGCTACAAACATTCCACGGAATCATCATGATGCTCTGCAGGATGCTAGATGGCGGCTAGCAATGGAAGAAGAAATGGCGGCACTTCAGTCCAGAGGAACTTGGAGCTTGGTTCCTATACCCCCAGATGTGCAACCAGTGAGCTGCAAGTGGGTGTTTACAGTGAAGCACAATGCAGATGGCTCCATTGACATGTACAAGGCGCGCCTTGTTGCATGTGGCTTCACACAGACATACGGGGTGGATTACCTTGACACATTCTTGCCTGTGGCACGTCATTCCACTCTGCGGATCTTGTTATCAGTTGCAGTTGCTAGAGATTGGCCGCTTTATCAGCTGGACGTGAAGAATGCATTCCTATATGGCGAATTGCAGGAGGAAGTCTATATGCAACAACCACCTGGGTTTGCTGTTGAGGGGGAGTGCTCCAAGGTATGCAGGTTACATAAGGCCATCTATGGCCTTAAGCAGAGTCCTAGAGCATGGTTTCAGAAGCTCTCAGATCTTTTTGAGAAACAAGGATATAAACGTTCCAATGCTGATCATTCCTTGTTTGTACAGAAGACTGCTAGAGGTATCATTGTAATCATGGTTTATGTTGATGATATCTTGATTACAGGAGATGATGAGCATGGCATTAAGCAGGCAAAAGAAAGGCTGGGAACCGAATTTGTCACCAAGGACTTGGGAGTCCTTAGATATTTTCTGGGGCTGGAGTTTGCTAGAAATCCATATGGATTAGTAATGTCGCAGAGGAAATATGTTACAGACCTATTGAGTGAGACAGGTATGCTAGGGTGTCGACCTGCTACGACACCAATGGATCCCAGCATGAAGCTCTATGATGATGACACAGAAGAGGTGGACAGGAGAAGGTATAGAGAACTGGTAGGCAAACTACTGTATGTCACGATTACTAGACCTGATATATCATTTGCAGTGAGTCGTGTGAGCCCGTTCATGGAGCAACCACGTCAGGTCCATATGGATGCAATACACATGATTCTGAGATATCTAAAATCATCTCCAGGTGCAGGCTTGCTATTTAAGAAGGGAAAGGAGATCTTTATCACAGCATGTGCTGATGCAGACTATGCAGGATGCCCCAAGGACAGGAAGTCCACCTCAGGATTTGCAGTCTATATTGGAGATGCCCTAGTCTCGTGGAGGAGCAAGAAACAGACAGTAGTAGCTAGATCCAGTGCTGAATCCGAATACAGGGCTATGGCCCAGGCTAGCACAGAAATGATGTGGGTGAAATCTTTACTTACAGATTTATGTCTTGATATACCGCTTCCTATGATGTTGGAATGTGACAATCAGGCTGCCTTGTTCATTGCAAACAACCCAGCCTTTCATGAGAGGACCAAGCATATTGAGGTTGACTGTCACTACATACGTGACATGATTCAGAAGGGGTTCATTGCTACATCTCACGTCACATCAGAGAACCAGACTGCTGATATATTCACCAAGGCATTACTTCGAGGTCCATTCCAGAAGTGTGTGTCCAAGCTGAGCATGATTGATATCTATGCTCCATCTTGAGGGGGAGTGTTGACGCATATGAGTACCTGTACCTCTTTTCCTTTTATTTTTCCAGTTGTCTACTTTATGTAATTTACCCATAGGCTACTCTCCTATATAAGAGAGCCTAGGGTTTATGGAATAAACAAGTTATTCATTTTTCCCAACAGGTTATGCAATCCTAAGTAATCCCTTGCATCTGTTTAGTTATAGAAGTGCAGCCTGACGAGTAAAAGCTGCTACCTTTGGCAAAGTCTGCAAAGGGTTGAACTATATTTTTAGTCTATTGCATGTAAGCCTCACCTTGCATCCAGGACTGTGATATTTAGCTCACAAAGAAACAACTTTCGTTATCAAATACATGGACAGTTTTTGCACAAAACCACACATCGGATCAATGGAAGCATTTGAAGTTTCCAGAAAGACAGCTGCTCGTGTCTTTCCAATGCACATAGGCCAAATGTGTAAAGGCCTTGTGAGTACAACTGGGATCAAAATTACAAAATTAACAGCTTTCTTAATATAAGACCTAGGTGTTTGTGCTTCGGAAAGAAGGGAATTAGTTTCCATGATCAAACAGAAAATGATGTAAAGGAAAGGAAAAAGTAATGTTTTCCGTTGACTAGGTTCTCTGTGTTCATGCTTCCACTTCGAAATGAAAAGAAACTACTAAGTCGTGTGTCTGTACTTGTAATGAAAACACGGAAAATTTAAAAAATAGTAAGATGTATGTATATTTACGAGTGGGACCTACGTAAACTGGTTTCCATCTGTTTTTGAGGGGAGGGAGGGGAAAAGTACCAACGTTCTTTAATGCGAAGAAAAGTGGTGGAAATTTGTTGCAGGAACAGAAGGCACAAAACATGTGGAAATGGAATGGCCAACAAATATTGGTTTCCTTTACGCCATTTTCATCCATTTCAAGAAGCATAAACCCCCCTTTTGTAACCAAAAGCTTAAAAGAATAATGTTGCGAATCGCGAAAGCAAACACACAAACAAAATCGATCGAGCAAGATGTGAACACACAAATTTATAAGGTTCACTCATAACTGGGCTCAATCCTTGAGTGGTGGCGATCGATTTCCACTATGTGGAGAAAGAAGAGAATACAGAGGATACAATGAACCATAATCCCAAGAGAGTTTATTTACTACTCTCGTACAGATGAACCCCTTAAGCAAACGGATCCATATGTCCGAATAAAAATAGAACCGCTCATAAAAAATTCGTTGGGAGCGATGCCCCCCCCCCCCCCCCGAGTATACGGCATGATGGGGTGAATACGAGATTCTTTAACCTGGGTCAGATGGTTAGTATTCAAGGCATATCAACAATCTTCACCTTGAATTGAATCATCTGAGAAGCTTTACCAACCTTTGTCATGCCGCCGTCAGCCCCTCCTTGGGGCTACTGCCAACTGTCGACATTGAGCAAGTCCAAAAAATATTTGAACTTACTTCCAGGAACAATCTTTGTGAACATATCGGTTGGATTATTTGCTGTGTCAACCTTCTTCTTCTTGATCCTCTTCTCAGAATGAATGAAGTAATATCTGACATCAATGTACTTTCTCCTCTCATGTGGACATGACCCTTGGCTAAGCCTATTGCACTGAGATTGTCACAATATACTATACCTTGATCCTATTGTAGACCAAGATCTCCAACTAAGCCCTTTAGCATCTCCAAATGCCTTCCTTTGTAGCTTTCATCAAAGCCATATACTCTGCATATGTTGTAGACAAAGTAACTAATGGTTGTAAGGTAGCCTTCCACCTGATGACAAATCTCTCCAAAGTGAAAACATGGCATGTTATTGATCTCCTCCCATCAACATCTGCATCATAGTCTGAATCTGAATATCCAACAACCAAACACTCTGAATCACTTCTATAGATGATGTCAATGTCCGATATTTTTCTCAGATAGCGAAAAATCCACTTGATCGCCTGCCAATACTCCTTCCCCGGATTGCCCATGAATCTGCTGACAACGCTTACAACATGAGTGATATCAGGTCTAGTGCATACCATGACATACATAAGACTCCCAACTGCATTGGTATAGGGAACACGTGGCATGTATTCCTTCTCTGCATCTGACTGAGGTGCGAAAGAATATGAGAGATGAATATTCGCAATTGACGTAGTACTTTTGCATATATCCCAAATCTCGGTAGAACTTTCTCGATGTAGTTCTTCTGAGATAAGAAAAGCTTCTATGGTACTTTTCTTCTTGGCAGCAATCAGCATGATGTCGATGTATAATAACGGATAGATGAAGAGTCATCACCCATTTTATTGTGGTAAACATAACAATCATATGGGAGCTCTTGTTGTACCCATGATCAGTTATAAAGCTATCAAGCTTCATGTACCACTGCATGGGGGACTGCTTAAGCCCATATAAGGACTTTTTTAATCTGCACACACCATCTTCTTTGCCCTGAAATACGAATCCCTCTGGTTGGCTCAAGAGAATGTTTTCTTCGACTTCACCATGCAAGAAAGTTGTTGTTACATCTAACTGCATCACCTCCAAGTGTCGATGTGCTACAAGAGCTAGTAGCACCATGATGGATGGATGTCTTATAACATGAGAGAATATCTCATTGTAATCCACACTTCCCTCTAATTGTAACCTTTTGCAACTGCATGCCTTGTATCGGATGCCTTCACGGTCTGAGATTCATGTCTTTCTCTTAAAGATCCATTTGCATCCAACGACCTTCATCCCCTTTGGTAACTTGACAAGCTGCCATGTCTTATTCTTGTGAAGAGACTCCATCTCCTCACCCATAGCTGCAAGCCACTGCCCAAATTCTGTCTCAGTTATGACCTCCCTGTAAGTAGAGGGCTCTTGAGACTCTGTCTTCTCTACAATATGTAGTGCAAATTCAACCATATCTATGTAGTGCATGTATCTCGCTACGATGTCGATCTGTAGCAACACTAGGTTGCCTCTCCTTCGGTTTCTCAGCTTCGGGTTTCTCAGCATTGGTGTGATCAACTGCATGATCACTACTTGGTGTCAGTTCGAACTCCACTTGTTCGTGTACATCACCATCACATGTCCATGCATCAACAGACTCACTACTCGAGTAAAGCATGAAATTCTCATCAAATATAACATTCATGCTAATAATAACTCAATGCTCAGAAGGAACCAATTATGTACCCCTTTACTCATGCACCATATCCTGTAAACATCCTTTTTCTTCGCCCTTGGTTCTACCTTTCCTTCACTAACATGATAATAGGCAGCACAACTAAAGATTCGTAAAATAAAATAATCAGCATGATTACTAGACCATACTTTTATGGGTGTCTTGTAGTCAATAGTGGGTGTGGGACTCCGATTCACCAAGTAACGGGTTGTATTCACAGCTTCAACCCAGAATTCTCTATCAAGTCCAGCATTAGAGAGCATGGACCTTACTCTCTCCAGAAGCATCTTGTTCATTTGTTATGCAACTCCATTCTGTTGTGGCGTATCTCTGAAAGTGAGGTTTCTCGTAACACCCTCCTCTTTGCAGAACCATAGGTCGTTATATGTATGAAGATGCTTTACCTTCTTAGAAGTATGGTTCTCCATCAAGATCTTCTGCTACCTGAAGGACTGAAATGCCCCGCTCTTGTTCTTCATCATGTATACCCTAACCATCCAGTAATCATCAAAATAGACAGAAAATATCCGGCATCTCCCAAAGATTGGACCCGTGAAGGGCCTCAATAATCTGCATAGATGTAGTCAAGTGTCTCCTTTGTCCTATGAGTAGCTTTGCCGAATTACTTCATGTGTTGTTTCCCAAACATGCAATGCTCATAGAACTCCAACTTGGATCTCTTGAGATCCCCAATGAGACCTTTCTTACTAAGGATATTCATCCCCATCTGACTCATGTGCCTCAGATGTATATACCACAATTATGAATCTGATTTCACGGATTGTGATGCTACTGCAACAGAACCCATAATTGTAGACCCATGCATAACGTATAGGATTTTTTGCTTGTTACCCTTAATGATAACCACCCTGCCTTTGGCAACCTACATAACTCTACCTTCAATGATGTCGAGATATTGTTTATTTCTATATTCTATAAGTATCGTTCGCTTATTTGTATTTCTGTGTTTCCTTCTTATGTAATTTACCCATAGGTCTCTCCTCTATATAAGAGAGCCTAGGGTTCTCAGAAATAGACATCTCTTATTTTTCTTCTAACATGGTATCAGAGCGGCGGTCCTAGACCGGAGCTCCTATACCCTAACCCTAGTTCCCCACCCGTCGGCCCCCCACCTCCCCCCCTTTTCTCTCTCCACCCACATCGCCGAGATCACACCGGCCACTCGTCGGCTGTCGCCAAGGCCTCCCCTCTCTCGCCGCCTCGCCCAGCCCTTGGCGGAACCCCGCCTGCGCTGCCCAACCTTCGAGGGCATCTCGCCTGCGCCGCCCAGCCTTCGAGGGCATTTGCGCCGCCGTCAGGTGGGCACCACAGCCTCGCACAGTTCTTGGCGGCATACCGCTACCACTGCCCAGCCCTAGGTGGTCTCTCGCCTAGGCCGAGGAGCCTTTGAAGTGTCGCAGGTCTCTGTTGTTGACCTTCGTCTTCTTCGCACATCTCGGATTATGGATTTGATTGCATAGGTCTACATATGCAACCAAATCCCCATATATCATTGTAAACAAAATCTCTCTTAGTCTACATACCCTGTGATCTTCATTCGGCATCATGTCAGAAAACAAAGTCGACATACCCGCCACAGGTGCCTTCAGAGGTCCGGCACCGATTGTCAAGATGGACGGGACGAACTATGAGCTCTGGGCTATGCAGTTTATGAGTCTCATGAAGTCCAATGGTAAGAAACACATTCTTACCGATGATGAGCCAACGGAGAAAACAGGGATTCACGCTACATGGGAGGCAGACGATCCGTATGCCAAAGTCTGGTTATCTGGGACATTGACGATAGAGATCACCAACAACATACTGCATCAACACACGGCAAAGGTAATGTGGGATATTCTACCCGCGACATATTCTCAGGCGCGGAATGAGACCAAGATATTACAATTGCAGCATGATATTTTCACGATCAAAAAGAATGGGCGTCCTCTCCACTCACTGCATACATCTCTGCGAGGAATGTTTGAGAAGCTGCATAGCTTCATGCCTTTGACGGTCACTCCCGAGCAGCAAAAGACATACATGAATGCTACCATGGTGGGTGCATTTCTGGCTGCACTTGATCCAGAGTACGATGATGCCCGCTCTCAGATTCTTGCTGACGCCACTATTCCTCCCATGGAGGAAGCTTTCCATCGACTTAGTCGAATCACCGTCCCAAGCTCCACTACGACTCAGACACCTTCAGCGATGGCTGCTTCCAGTGGACGAGGTGGCTCATCTACCTTTCGTGGACGTGGTCCCTGTGGCCGTGGGGGTCGGATCCGTCAGCCATGCACGTACTGTCACCGCCCTGGACATTCCGAGGATACATGCTACTCTAAGCATGGGTTTCCAGCTTCGGCCCGAGTAGCAGCACAAGTTGAGTCACCGGCACCTTCTTCTTTGGACCAGCGTTTCGATGATCTCATTGCCAGACTGAGGTACATTATGCCTCCTGAACCAGCTCCAGGCGGCCAACCAGATGTGGCAACCTCTGTTTCTGCCAGTACATCCGCTACAGCCAGTACGTCAGGTAGTTCTTATGCCCTCACCTCTTGTGATAGCTCTATGCTTACAGAATGGATTATGGACTCTGGAGCAACACATCACCTACGTGGGGACAAAGAGCAGCTTACTGCATATAGAGAGGTTCCTCCAGGGCGGACTATGGTGATAGCTAATGGGACACATTCCCCGCTTACAGGACAGGGGGAGATTACTTTATCGCCCTCCATGATATTACATAATGTGTTATATGCTCCTGATTTCTCTATGAATTTACTGTCCATTAGCAAGATTACAAAGGATTTGAACTGTCGAGCCATTTTTTATCCATCGTCTCTTGTTTTTCAGGACATACTCACGGGCAAAGTGATTGC
The DNA here is from genome assembly GCA_037367405.1 of Ottelia alismoides. Lineage (NCBI taxonomy): Eukaryota > Viridiplantae > Streptophyta > Magnoliopsida > Alismatales > Hydrocharitaceae > Ottelia > Ottelia alismoides. Next base: position 311,565 of record JAZKJV010011708.1, on the reverse strand, counting down.
GGGTGGCGGTGAGCAGAATGGACTCTATCGTCCGATCCGTACTCCCTATGTCGGCGCATCTCTTCACTATACAGGATCAGCCTCTCCATACGCCTGCATATCCGTTTTGGTCATCTACCTCTTCAGAAGATGGGTCGTGTTCTGCCACATATTTCTCCAAGGACGTCGTTCCAATGCGAGTCGTGTCAGTTGGGAAAGCATCAACAGTCCGCTTTCTCGAGTCGTCTGAGTCGGAGCAGTAGCTCTCTTTTTGAGTTAGTCCATATTGATATTTGGAGTCCTAGTCATATACCTGATCATCAGGGACACAGGCTTTATCTTGTTGTAGTCGATGATTTTTCTCGCTTATCTTGGGTGCATTTATTACAGAATAAATCTGAAGCAGGAAATGTGATCCAAACGTTCATCAATGAAGTTCAAAATGTTTTCTCTTCTACTGTGAAAATTGTGCGCTCTAACAATGCTAAGGAGCTTTGTACTCGTACTCTTTCCGTGTTCCTTTCCTCCCGTGGTATAATTCATCAAACATCATGTGCTTACACTTCACAACAAAATGGTGTTGCAGAGCGGAAACATCGTCATATATTGGATATTACTCGGACCCTACTTATTCAGAATTGTGCTCCACATCCATTTTGGGGTGATGCAGTCCTCACAGCTTGTTATCTAGTCAACCGCATGCCCTCGTCTGTCTTGGGTGAGAAAACTCCTTTCTCTATAGCCTTTCCTGAGAAGGAGTTGTTCTCTCTTACGCCGCGTGTTTTTGGTTGTGTCGCGTTTGTCCACCAGTCGGCTCCAGGTCTTAATATGCTCTCTCCCAGGGCTATCAAATGTGTATTTTAGGGTACTCCAGAACTCAGAAGGGTTATCGTTGCTTTGATCATGTTTGTGGAAAATATGTTGTTAGTGCTGATGGCACATTTTTTGAATCTGTGATGTTTTTCTCTTCTATAGGTGACAGAATGACCACTCCCGAATCTGATACTGAGGTTTACATGTCACCTCCTCCTACGAGTCAGTTATCTCCGGTACCAGTCATACATCCAACACCTCCACCACCTCCACCACCTCCATTGCATGTGACTGTGGTTCCACCATTACCAAAATTCTATACCCGTCGTCCATCTTCTGCTCATGGTCATTGCCAATCAACTAGCATGCCTCAGGTTTGTCCTGATAACATGGTTTCTAACGATGGCTCTGGAGACGTTTCTATGCAGGGATCAGTGCAGGATGAGGTTCCTAACGATCTAGACGTACCTATCGCCGTTAGAAAGCAGAGGCGTACTTGTGCGACCTATCTGCTTGCTTCTCAGGTTTCCTTTCATCGTCTTACAGGGGACTTCCAGAAATTTGCAGTTGCTCTATCTACCATGGAAATTCCACGGACTTACCAGGATGCATTGAGAGATAGCAGATGGCGTCTTGCTATGGAAGAGGAAATGGCCGCTTTGCAATCCCATGGTACCCAGAGTCTAGTTTCTCCTCCTCCTGGAGCGTCTGTTGTCAGTTTCAAATGGGTGTTTACTGTTAAACACCATGCAGATGGGAGCATTGATTGTTACAAAGCAAGGTTGGTCGCACGTGGTTTTATGCAGACCTATGAATTGATTACATGGACACGTTCTCCCGGTTGCTCGACATTCCACTTTACGTGTTCTCCTTTCAGTTGTTGTGGTACGTGACTGGCCCTTATTCCAACTTGATGTTAAAATGCATTTTTATATGGAGACCTACAGGAAGAGGTCTATATGCAGCAGCCTCCGGGGTTTGTTGCTGAGGGGGAGTGTCAACAGGTTTGCAGGCTCCATAAGGCAATATATGGCCTTAAACAGAGCCCTAGGGCATGGTTCCAAAAGCTTTCAGATCTGATTGAACGACAGGGGTTCAAGAGGTCAAATGCAGATCACTCCTTGTTTGTGCAGAGAACATCCAGAGGTACAGTTGCTATCCTGGTTTATGTTGATGATATAGTTATTACAGGAGATGATGAGCGGGGAATCAAGATGGCAAAAGATTTTCTGGGCATCAAATTTGTAACTAAGGACCTGGGTACCCCAAGTTATTTCTTAGGGTTGGGAATTTGCCAGGAATGCACAGGGTCTTGTGATGACCCAAAGAAAGTATGTTATAGACATGCTTGCAAAGACGGGCATGATCGGGTGTCGACCTTCTACTACCCCTATGGATCCTAGCATGAAGTTATATGATGATGATACAGATGAAGTCGACAAGAGAAGATACAGAGAGATGGTGGGAAAACTTCTTTATGTTACAATCACTAGACCGGATATTGCCTTTGCAGTGAGCCGAGTAAGTCAGTTCATGGAGCAGCCTCGACAAGTACATATGGATGTTGTATGCATGATATTGAGGTATCTAAAGTCGTCTCCAGGAGCAGGATTATTCTTCAAGAAAGGAGAAACTCTCTCTGTATCCGCATACGCTGACGCAGACTATGCAGGTTGTCCTAAAGATAGAAAATCGACTTCGGGTTTTGCAGTGTTTGTTGGCAGTTCCCTTGTTTCTTGGAAAAGCAAGAAACAAACAGTTGTAGCAACATCAAGTGCTGAATCCGAATACAGGTCTATGGCGCAAGCTAGTACAGAAATGATGTGGGTTCGAGAAGTTTTAGTTGACTTGCATATAGAGGTTCCTCTACCCATGGAGTTACATTGTGATAACCAGGTTGCCCTATTTATTGCAAATAATCCTGCGTTCCATGAGAGAACAAAACATATCGAGGTAGATTGTCACTATACCAGAGATATGATTCAGAAGGGTTTGATTTCCACTTCTCATGTTAGTTCTGGGGAGCAAACAACAGATATCCTTACCAAGCCATTACTCAGAGGACCATTCCAGAAGTGTTCGTCTAAGCTGAGCATGATAGATATCTATGTTCCATCTTGAGGGGGAGTGTCGAGATATTGTTTATTTCTATATACTATAAGTATCGTTCGCTTATTTGTATTTCTGTTTTTCCTTCTTATGTAATTTACCCATAGGTCTCTCATCTATATAAGAGAGCCTAGGGTTCTCAGAAATAGACATCTCTTATTTTTCTTCCAACAAATGATGTACATATATCCTCTAGAGTCCAAAACTCTAAGAGATATTAGGTTTTTTCTCATATCTGGAACATGGCGTACTTCTGTCACCGTGCTCAAGACTCGATCATATATCTTGATCTTCATAGAGCCGAGCCCTAAGATCTTGCGTGCTACATCATTTTCCATAACGACGTTTCTATCATTTATCTTCTTATAGATGCAGAACCAATCTTCACTAGGAGTCATATGGTAAGAACAACCTAAATCAAGAATCCATGTGTTCTTCTAATCTGTGACGGCAAGAATCGGGTCATCTTCAGAATCTGCACCTCCCTAAGCGACGGCAACAACCGTGGCTTTGCCTTTCTTCTTCGAGCAGTCCATCCAATGTATAAGTTCCTTGCAATAATTTCATATCCTTAAAATTGTGATTTTTTTACTTGAACTTTTGTTTTCCCTTCTTCACCTAGTCAAAACCGGCATGCCTCTTTTCATGAGTCATAGTCAAACCTGCAGCTGCAGCGTCAGAGTCTTGCTTTCCGATAGCCATATACCAAAGTTCACATGTATGCAGACTCGCATGAACTTCCTCTAAGGTTATCGATTCTCTTCCCACAATAAATAATTGAACAAAATTCTCATATGATGACGACGGAGAAACCAACAATCAAGGCAACATCCTAATTTAAGCGACTTAGATGTTCTTTAAGAGATGTACCTTCCTTCATACAGTGAGAGAACATACATTACTTCAACAGCAACTTGTCGGTTAGAGACTTCCTCATATACAAACTTCCCATAATAAATGATTGAACAAAATTCTCATATGATGACGGAAGAGAAATGAACAAAATCAAGGCAGCATCCTCATCTTCAATCTTAACTATGTATTTAAGCGACTTAGATGTTCTTTAAGAGATGTACCTTCCTTCATACAGAGAGAGAACATACATTACTTCAACAGCAACTTGTTGGTCAGAGACTTCGTCATGTACAAACTTTCGAGTCTTAACCACAGGTTGGTCGTCGTTTTCTCATCAGCGACTTCTGCGATGATCTCATCCGCCAAACACAACATGATCATCGAAAGTGCCTTCTCTTCCTGCATTGTCAACTCAGAGGGTTCAAGTGTCTTTGCCCTCCACTGGTCCAACAGAGCCTAGATGCCCTGCTGTCATGCATCTTGATCTGCCATAAACCAAATCCATTACTTCCTGTGAACTTCTCAATCTTCAGATTGTGTGATGCCATCATGCTTGATGATCCTAACGAAATCTGAAGCTCTGATACTAGTTTATTGCGAATCGTGGAAGCAAACACGCACAAGCAAGATCAATCAAGCAAGACGCAAATACATGGATTTACAAAGATCACCCATAACTGGACTACGTCCTTGGACGACAGCGATCGATTTTTATTATGTGGAGAAAGAAGAGAATACATAGGATACAAAAAGCCCTAACCCTAGGGGAGTTTATATACTACTCCCGTACAGAGAGATCCCTGGAACAAACAGATCCACATACCATAATACAAATAGAACCGCTCATAAAAATTTTCATTGAGCGTGCCTGCTCTCCCCCTAGCCCCCCCCCCCCAACCTCTCGGCTTGTTGACCGAGCAGCAAGACCGCCATCTTGTTGGGGTATGGTATGTTAGGACTGGATGCATACGAGATTCTTCAACTGAGTGAGATGATTATGATTCAAGGTATATCAACAAATAATATGTATCAATTAGAAAACAGGTTATACAATATTGGTCTGAAAAATTCAAGTTGCTTTTAATGTCTTGATACAGTACATTCTTGCACCGGGATGCAAGAGGAATCTTGGTATAAACAAAAATCCGGTTGAAAATGCTATGTAAGCTGTCCAAAATGCCGGAGCAACATCCTGGGACTGCAAAAATTAAATAGTTTATGCCTGATGGATAAACTGACCTTTTTAAATAGAAAAAACTCTGGCGTGCAAACAGCTCCAAATGCCCGGGCAACATCCTGCGACTGCACAGATAGAAATAGCATATATTGGAAATAAAGTGTAGTTTATGACATTCCAAAATTAATACTGAAACAATCATAATAGCTTCTTCAGTTCCTTGTCTTCACTTTACTATTTTTCATTACCTAGTGATATGAATAATAAAAAATATTTAAAATGCTTCCAGGCTAACCTTATAATTAGAAGATGATCATAACCACGTACACAATCGTGTATCAAAATAAAACGTATGCAGACAGGATATTTCGGTCATTAATATGAATTCATACAAAAGCTTATTTGAATGGCATACCTCATCATATAGATAAGGGAATGGATACTTGAACAGTTTGGCTTCTTCCGCCATGAATTCAGGTCCATCCTGTAAGATGCAACCTTAGATAACAATCACAAAGCAATGAAACTCGACTACTGTGGAACAAGACATCTACAAACAACCAAAAACTGACCGATTAATAAAGTAAAGAAGATGGCCTAACACCCTATGCCACACATGAAATTTTAAAGAAAGTTCCTCCAAATGTGATAGTATACAAGACTCACATGCCCATGTCCATGATTCAGATGCAGAGGCCTTCAGGAGCTTCCTGAGGCCTCAAATTGAGATACTACCTTTCCTCTCTTGGATAACTAACCCAAAGGTAGACCTTTTTTAAATGAACGTGAAGCTAATGGTGCCACAGCTTCTTTAAGAGAAAATCAGAAACAGCCTATGAAAAAATGCCTCAAACTGAAATTATACAACAAATCTCCCTTCCAAATATATCACGAAATGTTGTATTTGTTGAAAATAGTGAAAGGTTGAGTCAACTGGCTGGGGAATGGGATCTTTTGAAACGATTAAGAGTAAATTACAAAATACCTCAATTAAATTACAAAATACCTCAATTATGTATCGATTTTCAATTAAGGGCATCATCTTTCAAAAGTAAAAAAGAGGGCCTGATCTCTTTTTTTGGTCTCAAATATAGGCCTATGTAAGCTTCCATAACCCTTGTATGTCGACGTTAAACCCTAAATTATAAAGTTTAGACCCTCTTTTTTACATTTGAAAGATGAGGTCCTTAGTTGGAAATTGACGCATAGGTGTGGCACTATTATGTAATTTACCCTAAGATTTAATCATGATACGTTTAGTCCCGTATTGGTTTGGTCAGAGATAGGACTTGGTAGGAGGCAAATTCCTTAGTAACGTGGCTAGAAAAAAAAATCTTCAAATAAGCCACCAATATTTTTTTTCTGTGTATAGTGTGGCGATATCGCATACAATGTATGCGCTATAGAATAGCGCAGCTATTCTATGCGTTTTCTTTCGGTAGCGCAGCTATTCTATGCGTTTTCTTTCGGTAGCGCAGCAAATCCCTGCGATATGCCCTTTACGAAAAATAAATTACAGAGAGCGAACGAAGGGTCACTTACGCAACCCTTTGTTCGCTCTCGTCTTCGTTTTGTTTCTGTCCGCGCGAGCTTCTCCGCCCAGCCTCCTCTCGCCGCCTGCCAGCTTCCCCGGCTCCGCAGAGCATCGTCTTCGCCGCCGCGGCTGCCACAGGCGTCCCCGCACCTTCGCCCAGCATCCTCTCCGTCAGCTGCTGCCGCTGCCTCCCCGCAACCTCCGCCCAGCTTCATCTCCAGCGCCGCTGCCGAAGCTCTTCCCCTCTGTCGCTGCCGCCACTGCCTTGCAAGAGTAATGGTTTTGACATTATTTAGTTAGGGTTCTTTATCTATTATGCTTAATCATTTTGTAGTTGGACATTGTGATTTTGTATGACCTAAGACCATGTGAATATAATTTATAGGAGGTCAATGGATTCCATATTTTGCGTGTTTGAGTTGAAGAGTCATAATGAAGACTCTTGTTCTACTGTCAAGCGAAGTCTGCGATTGAGAAAATCCATGTCATATGAAGAGTTATTGGATTTGGTTTGTAAGAAGTTTTCATTGGAGAGGAGCACTTACAACGTGAAGATATCGCAGCGCATTGGAAATGGTTCAGTGATAACGTCCATTACAGATGATGATGATGTAGACAATGTTTTCCTTTACGCTGAGACTTATGCAAAGTCGTCTCCCGTAGAGATGCTAGTTTAAGCATCTTTGATTGAATTCGGAATCGAGCAGCGCGCCTTTGAACATTACAGTGTGCCCACATTTGAAGATCTATCTAACGACGAGGCACATATTCTGGCACACAATGATGAGAGAACATTTATTGGCGAGTCTTTGATGAGGGAAGTGGATCGCGTTCTGAATGACTGTCCTCCAGAGGTCAATGATGATGAGATAGAGAATGAAACCGATGAAGCTGAAGATGTCGGGCAGGATGTAACAAATGATTCCCAAAATGTCTCTTCAATACCCTTCAATGTTTTAGGTGGTGACGGCCTCGCAAATTTCGAAGATAATTTTCGAAAGGAAAGTGCCATTGACAGCATTACTAATGAACTACGAAAGGGTCGCACTTTCAAAACGAAAGATGACCTTGTTTTTTGTGTGAAAAGGTACCACATTTTCTCCCATTACAACTTCACTATTAAGGAATCCACCACATTGGTTTGGTCCATCTCGTGCACGATGTATTCCAATGGATGCAAGTGGTTTTTACGTGGTCATTACCGTAGATTCGATGGGATGTGGGTAATATCCAAGCTTGGCGATCCACATTCATGTATCAATCCATCCATAGGTCAAGATCATCCCCAACTTGACTGCAATTTCATGGCACGAGAAGTTCTTGACTTTGTGAAGGATAGCACAATTGTTTCAGTTTCAACTCTGAGGACCCATATCTACAAGGTGTACAAGTACTTGGTTACAAAGAAAAGGGTGTGGGATGCGAGACGAAAGGCGATTGCAATCATTTATGGTGAATGGAAGAAATCCTATGCGGAAATGCCACATCTCTTACATGCTTTGAAGGTTGTCATTCCAGGGACAGAAATAGCTATTACGCATACGGTCCATCCTGATCCAAGGAAGCCACATTGTCGTAGATTTCAGCAATGTTTTTGGGCGTTTGGTCTATGTATTGAAGCGTTCAAGTATTGCAGGCCACTGATCAGCATAGACGGTACACACTTGTACGGAAAATATACACAAAATTACTGATTGCATGTGGGATTGATGGTGATAACCATATTGTCCCCCTTGCCTTTGCCATTGTGGACAAGGAATCTGCGCCAACTTGGAAGTGGTTTCTTTCTCTATTGCGTATCAAGGTTATTGGGATGCATCCAAGTCCCATTTGCATTATTTCAGATCGCCATCCAGGTATAAAGTCTACAATGAATGATGTTGATGTTGACTTACTGCCACCATTTGCACATTGGCGTTTTTGTTCGCGACATGTGGTTAGCAATTTCAACATTGTTTTTAAGAACGGTTCCATGAAAAATATTGTCACTGCAGCTGCCTTACAGACATCCTCTAAGAAATTTGCACACTTCATGAGAAAATTGAGAGAATGGAATAGAGACGCAAGTAGATGGTTTGAAAGTCATGATTATCCAAAAGAGCAGTGGACTTTGGCTTACGATGGTGGTTTTAGATTTGGTCAATCAACCACCAATCTCAGTGAGAGTTACAATGATGTACTGAAGGACGCGCGATGTATGCCCATTTCAGCACTTATTGAAAAAACATTCTACAATTGCATTTTGTATTTCAATAAACGCAGAGATGAAGCTGCCGCCGACATTGCTAATGGGAAGAAATACACCGCATGGGCTGCTGCAAAACTACAAGCATGGAGTTCTTTTGCAAATGGGCACAATGTCACAGAAATACAATGTGCTCCTGATTTACTCTTTCATGTTGTTACAGGTGCTAGGCGTACACAGTACGGCATGAGAGGCCGCAAAAAATATACGGTTTTGATAAGCAAAGGCACATGCACATGCCAGAAATGGCAAACCTATCGGATTCCTTGTTCGCATGCAATGACTGTTCTGTTGCAAAGACGTTCTGCAGTGGACTCTTACATAGGTGAGTGGTACACTTGGGAGCACCAGTTAAAGGTGTACCAAGGAAAATTTTTTCCCTTGGGCGATAGGGATACATGGGTGCCTATGTCGTATCCTGAATTGAGACCCGACAAGAAGTTAAAGCGGAGTAAAGGGAGACCTAAGTCCACGAGAATTCATAATGAGATGGATATTAGAGTAGCAATGCAAAAAAAAATACATGTGGTTTATGTGGGACTTTGGGACATAGCAAGCGCACGTGTCCAAAGAAAAATTCAGGAGCGTCTTCATCAACTACAGGACGTACAGCATATCGAAACAAAAATAGATATGGAACATGTGGTCAGGAAGGGCATAATAAGAGAAAATGTAACAGCCATAGTAAGTTTTATATGTAACTCTTAAAAAAATTGTTATGTTTAATGCTTCTTCTATTTGTGATATCTTTACCTGTTTACATTGTAACATATTTGTGATATCTTTGTGTGTTGTAGATGGATCCAGGCCCGATTGACGCTTCTGTACTGACACTACAGCACCGACATCGCTCACGCCGAGTTTGGGAGGGCGATGTAAGTTACGAATTTCTATTTATTTCAAAGATAGTTATTATGTTCGTTTCACCTCATATCATAATTACTATGCAGGTTTCATCATGGCTACGTTGTCGGCGAAGGGTGAAGCAAGTACGACATATACCACTGGATGAGCGGATCCGTCCATTTGTTGTGCAGGCAGGTTTTGGAGGAGTTACTGAGTTGGAGTTCATAGCCCTGGACTGGCATCTTATTACTGCCTTGGTGGAGCGATGGAGGCTGGAAACACATACATTTCATATGGCCAACGGGGAGATGTCGATTACTCTTCAGGATGTAGCTGTGTTGATGGGATTGAGAGTAGATGGCATGGCGGTGACCGGTGCCACATCGACTGTAGGGAAATGGGCTGATGTTTGCGAACAGTTACTTGGTGTTCGCCCATTGGAGAACGAGATCCAAGGCTCGAGGGTGCTAGCAAGTTGGTTGTATCAGTCATTTGCACATGTGCCTGACCATGCAGATGAGTTGACATTGATATGTCATGCCAGGGCATACATCCTGCAGCTCCTTGGAGGTGTCTTATTCACGAACAAGAGCGGATAGTTGATATCGATTATAACATTACCGCTTTTATCCGCTTGATGTTACTGGTACTTTCAGCTGGGGATCTGCCACGTTGGCTTATTTGTACATGCATCTTTGTTACGCTGCAAACATGGGAACTGAGGAGATAGGAGGTTTTGTTATCCTTTTACAGCTTTGGGCGTGGGAGCACTTTCCCCATATAGCCCCTGTCATTAGATTGAGGCCCCAATGGCACGGACGACCATTAGGTGTTCGGTGGAGGGCGGACTTTGAGAATAGACGGCAACCAACACACGCTGTTCGCCCATATCGTGATGCATTTGATATGCAATCGCCAGAGCAGGTATAAATTTTTTGGAAAATTTATTGTTTTCAATTATCCATGGAGTAATGTAATTCTGGTATGTGCAGGTTTTGTGGATGTCGTATGGGAGCGACATCTTGGAAGGGCTTCCACATTACTGCCTCGATGGTCAGCATGTTTGGACGTCACGTGTACCTCTTATTTACTTCCACGTGGTCGAATACTACTTTCCCGACCGTGTCGTACGCCAATTCGGTGGATGCCAGAGTATTCCAGCTCCCTGCGATACTGATGAGGTGTTACATGCGATCGATCTGGGGGGTAAGGTGGATGTAGATTGGAGAGAGAAGCATGTTGACCACATCAATGCTTGGATGTCTCGACACGATAGAGTTCTCCACATAGACCAATCATTTGGGGTTAGCACAACTCCGGATTACATGGGTTGGTATCTCCGCATCACCAGAAGATACGTGGGGAAATTAGGTGCAATCCTAGCCTACAATGTAAGTATACATAACCCAAATATATTTCGCTAACTTATTATTATGTAAATTCACATTTATTTCAAATTTTCAGATGCAAAGATGGGATCTTGTTATGAATTTAGGAGGAAGAGATCCTGGCCACTACCAGTATAGAGACATAGCACAAGAGACCAAGTCCGAGATGGAGCGTTCATTAGCAACTCAATTTGTAGATGCTATGATCTTGAACGAGGAGTACACGCAGCAAGAGGACATCCAAGATAGAGGAAGAGGACATGGAAGAGGAAGAGGTGGGGCTAGGGCACAACAACATGCTCATGGACGAGGTCGGGCTAGGGCACAACAACAACAACAAGATTTTGCACATGGCGACAACTTGGAGGAGGGACACCAGGATATGGATGACGTTCCTGACTTTGTTTTAGAGACACAGTTTGTCACACCGACTGTTGAACCTCGAACCGGCGAGATGTCAACTCCACAAGCTCCTACAAGGAACATTAGAGGTGAAGAAGCTCAACATGCGTATTCTGCATTGACACCGCCACCTGCGCCCACCTTCGAAGAGGAAGAAGGCATTGGAAGTTCTCAACAACATGATCTTGACCTCAGATTTGGAAGGACTGCATACCAAAGGAGGAGGAAGAGATAGATATGTAATGTAAACAAAATTTGACAATGTAGTCTTACTTTTTTGTATTGTACCCCTCATGTACTCATTTTGGATGCAATGAAGACTATTTATGGACGTCTATTCAAACAATCTTCAAATTTTGTACATATCTTATGGATGAAGAAGTATAGTAATTACAATTCTCAGTGTTGTGGTTATGTTCTGTCCAAGCTTATGCCTCCCTTTATTTTTTTTGGCCGCATAGCAGACTATAACACAGCTATTATATGCGCTATAGGCTGCCTCCCTTTATTTTTTTTTGGCCGAGTAGCAGACTATAACGCAGCTATTCTTTGCGCTATAGGTAGAACACGCACAGAAAGTCTGCGCTAACGTAAAGCGCATAGAATAAATGCGTCTTCATATAGCGCACAGAAATTCTGCGATATGCGTACACTATTCAAAGAAAAAAATTCGGCTTAGTTGGAGAATATTGTTTTCCAACTACGTCTCTTAGGAATTTTTCTCGACTTGGTAGTATTGGTGAGGATATATAAATAGCGCCACATCTCTTGCGTTCATTGGAAAAAAGCTTATAGCAAAATCCGATTCCACAAGGTCTTCTCCTGAGGAATAGGGCAGTCCTATGGGACAGTCTCAATCACGTAAACCATGTGTTGATTCCTACGTTACTGTTTTATTCTTCTTTATTTCAGATTGCAGCATGGTATCCGAGCAAGTAGATCCAGGGATCAATCGCTTTTGAGATCATTTTTGAGATCCATAATCATTTTTCAATATGTATTCAAGTTCTCAAGGTTCGTTTGTTCGTTTGGTTGACAGATTAAACATCGCATGCCCAATAACCTGATGTGGTATTTAATGCTGCTTCAGCAATGGAAAATGATGAGTGCGGCTGTAACGAGGGTTCTCAAACCCTAAAAGTTGCAGCAGAGAAAAGGAGGCAACCATTGATGGCCATGGTGACTAAAAACAGCACACATGAGGCACATGTCAGAGAAGATAAAGCAATAGAAGTGCGAGTAACAACAGAGGTAATGCCTCTCGAATGATGCACAAGCACACGATGGTGGAGGAGAAACATGCGATGATGCTCCAGACAAAGCACCCTATGATTGGCATGTGATGATGGACTTCTACACAAGTGGTGATAATAGTGAAGGTTTGGGTGACTGTAAGGAAAACAAGGATGTGAAGATAGGCAAGTGGCACTGGCAAGCTTGCTGAGGGCGTGGCGGCATGATTCTGGAATAGGAATGCAACTAGATATGGATATATCCGTATCCAACCGCCATCATATCCATTTTTAAGCGTACATAGATGCGTTTTTTTATTTTGGCAGATATGGATATTGATATGGATATTTTTCTAACCATTTTCAGCTTTTGTGGGGATATGAATACATTTATCAACAACAACAACAACAAAGCATGTTCCCACATCAAACAACAACAAAGCATGTTCCCACATCAAGTAGGATCGGCTACATGGATTCTTTGCCTCCATTCAGATCAATCTTGCGTCATTCTCGAGCTTAGATCCAAAAAACAGAATCCCTTCGTATAGTCTCATTCCAACAATTCTTGAGCCTTTCTCGCCCTCTCTTAGCCGGCTCAACATCCCAAAACTCGCAGCTCCTAACCGGTGCATCAGTTGGCCTCCTTTGCAAATGGCCAAACCACCTTAAGCGGTTTTCTCGCATCTTATCCTCGATCGAAGCTACATCAACTTTTATTTTAATTGCATCATTCCGAATCCGATCTTTACGTATGTATCCACACATCCACCTTAGCATTTTCATTTCTGCTACTGTTATTCTCTGTACATGTCTATGGTTCACAGGCCAACATTCATATCCATAGAGCATAGCAGGTCTCACAGCTGTTGTGTAGGACTTTCCTTTGATTTTCAAAGGAATTTTCTTATCACAGAGAACAGCAGAGGCTCCTCCCCACTTTAGTCAACTTGCATTTATTCTATTAGTAACATCTCCATCAATTTCCCCATCATGTTGCAAAATAGATCCCAGATATTTAAAAGAATCCCCCTTCTGAATGTTATCATCACCAATCTTCACCTCGATTCCTTCATCATTGCTTCCATCAAAAGTACACCCCATATATTCAGTCTTAGCCCTACTTATACGGAATCCTTTAGTCTCCAATGCATATCTCTAGACCTCACGCTTCTCATTGACTCCATTTCCAGTCTCATCAATTAACACAATAACATCAACAAATAACATACGCCAAGGTATCTCATCATGAACGTGACTTGTCAACTCGTCCATAATCAAATTAAAAAGAAATGGACTCAAAGTTGAACCTTGATGTAAACCAATGCTGATGTCAAAATAGTCGGTCTTCCTAGACTGGATCCTTACACAAGATAAAGCCCTATCATACATATACTTTATGAGGTTAATGTATAGGACAGTTACTTGTCTCTTCTCCAAAACTCTTCACAATATCTCACGTGGGACAGAATAATAAGCCTTCTCCAAATCAATAAAAAATCATATGGAGGTTTTTCCTTTTACTCTATAAATCTCCATTGTTCTCCTCAGCAAATGAACGACGTCAATGGTTGAGCGACCTAACATAAATCCGTATTGATTTTCTTTTAGTTTGGAAACTTGCCTCAATCTTCTTTCGATCGCACGTTCCCAAATTTTTATAGTGTGAGTCATCAGCTTGATACCTTTGTAATTTGAACAATTTTGAATGTCCCCTTTGTTCTTATAAAGAGGCACCATGATACTTCTCCTCCAACCTTCAGGCATTTTCTTGCTTCACCAAATAACATTGAATAAATTTGTAAGCCAAGTCAAACAACGCTCACCTAAAACTCTCCATACTTCTATAGGAATGACATACAGTCCTACACCTTTCCCAGGTCTAATGACCTTCAAAGCCTCATCTAATTCCTTTCTTTGTATTCGTCTATAGCTTGCTCGATTAAAGTAACTTTCACTACTAGCTAGATCACCCAAAGTGATCTCTCGATTTCCTTCCCCAATGAAAAGCTTATGAAAATACTGCTTCCATTGACCTTCCTCATCCTTAATGCATCTCACTTGAGAAAGGTCTTTGGTCTTTCTTTCTGACGAATACAGATACAGACATCTGTATTACTAATTTGTGCGTGCATCATAGACATATCAATATGTGTATGAACAAATATCTAAATATATTATAGGGTTACATGTAATATAATACGTTTTAGAGTCACTTCAAATGCAGTAAGAAATATATGTGGTAAATTGCAAAAAGGGACACAGCTATACTTCAAAAAAGTAGCGTCTCATTTTCGGAACGTAACAAAGAATAGGGTGATCTTGTTTTTTTTGTCTTAAATACAAGCTTTTATAATTTAAGTGATCCTTCTATGTCGATGTTAAAGCATAAAGTTGAAAGTTTGGTACACTTTTTATAGCATTTAACAAATAAGGTCTCTAATTAAGAATTAGTACATGGTTGGGACCCTTTTTGTTAATCTACCCAAATATATATTTTATGCTATTTAACTATTTTTATTTTAAAAGTTGTTTAGTTATATATATATTACTTTTTTATTTTATTGTAGTTGTAGTTTACATAATTTTGATTTATTTAACCATTAATTTCAACTTTATAAAAATATTTTTTAAAACTTAAGCGTACGGAAAAATATATTATATGTAGGATTATCCATGTCTGTTCGTATTCGAGTTATGATTCTCTGTTTTCATATCTATATCCATATTTAAGGATATGGTTTGCAATTTTCAATGTCCATAAGATAAATGTTTTCATATCCATATCTGGATAATGTATCCATATTTTAAAAAGGATAAGGATATGGTAACACCTATATCCGTACATGTATCCGTCTGTTTGCATCCCTAGTCTGCAAGGAAGTCGTGCAAGTAAACTGATGTTGCATGATTTGCAAAGATATAGCGCATGTTAGGCACCAACCATAAGGCAGGTTAGGTGAGTTGGCTCATGTTGAGCCACCAAGCAATGATTACATACTAGAAGTCTTTGTTGTGATAAGTTATCTATTGGGAATCCTAGGCAAATGACACCCTAAGGAGGTGAAGCAAGGAGGGTGACGCCCTTTATAAATCTACATTGATTCCAAGTAGGCTTAAAGCCCAACATATTTTTTTGGAGGCAAATCCAAAATGAGACCAAAATGAGGACTTCTCAGGTGGTCACCCAACCTAGTATTACTCTCACCAAAGCACACTAACTTTAGAGGTTTGATGAAACCCGATGCATTAGTGCTAGTATGGCCGCATATATCCCTACATATTTGCTTCTTCCATAATTTTTGGAAATTTGGTTTTTTTTATTGGATTGAAAGTAAAGCCTTAGCTTCTGTGCAAAAGAAATAAAGAAATTTGAAGAGGTGGAAAAGTAAAAATGAACGACAAAAAGGAGAATTATTTTGATAGAATAAAGAGAAAATAAAAGAGGTGAACTCCCTCCTTGTAGGGGTTGCGTTAAGTTGCCGACAACCAGTGTAAAAATAATCAGATCCTTCAATATGTATTTGAGCAAGAATTCGTGTAGCCAACCCTACTTAAAGTGGGAGAAGGCTTCACCATTTTTTAAAGAGAGCATATTCAACAACAACAAAGTTTTTTCCCACAATTAAGTAGGGTCGGCTACATAGATTCTTCGCCTCCATTCAGATTGATGCAAATTGAATTTTACGCGGCGCGGGAAATAAATTTGAACGGTGGAAAATATTTGGTAGAAGAAAAGAGAGGGGTTGAGAAGAAGAACTCGTCGGGAATACGAGAGGTTGAGGGAGAAGAACGCGAAGATCGCGGGAGGAGAGAGGAGAGATAGAGAGAGATAATGAGATAAACTCAAATTTTTGTTTATACTTGACTTTTTTTTTAGGCTCAAAAAAGGGGGAAACACTCGTTGGTGTTCGCCCCAGTATTATATACTACGAATGGTATAGAAAGAGATACTTACAGGGTTAAGGGGGGATGAAGGAGGGAAGAGGGAAACCAAAGATACAAAATAAAAACGCGACTAACGGAACCCGAAGGCCAACTAAATACACCAATCTGAGATTAATCTGATGGCCGCAGACGTCACATTCTCCTTGTAAAAACGCGTCCCCGAGAAGATAGTCTCATTGCGAGCCCGCCAGATAGACCAAAGGCGCGCAATGGGACCCAGCAAATCAGAACGGGACCTCTTTGTGTTGACCCAAAGGATATTGCAGAAGTCCTCGGTATTGGCCGCACGAGCCCAAGCAACATCGTCCCAAATCCGAGTCACCGACATACAATGAAAGAAGAGGTGGTCAGCCGATTCATCCGTCACCCCGCAGAGCTGGCATCGGACGTTGGCGGTGGGAAGAAAAGAGGCGCAACGGTCGCGAGTCATCAGTCGCCGATGGCGAAAGACCCAAAGGAAAAAGGTGATCCGCGCGGGCAGGCGCAACCCCCATAAGAAGGCGCAGTTGCGCACCAAGGAAGCAGCCAAGGGAGTAGGGGGAGGAAGCAGAGCACAGAAGGTCTTGCGAGAGGAGAAGGGCCCGTCCTTCCAAGCCCAATGGTCCCGCACACTCCCAGGGGAAACGGAAGAGGAAAGAGCCTCCAGAAGGGAGGCTAAATCGTTGGCGTGTTGATCCCTAAGAATGCCCGAGAAAGATGGGCACCATCAGCCGTTGATCTAGTAGTCCGCAACAGAGGCTAGCCGATTCTCCGCCAGAGCGAAGAGCCTCGGGAAGCGAGCCTGGAAGGAGCCATCCCCCGACCAGTCGTCCTGCCAAAACTTGAAGACGGAACCCGACCCCAGCACCGGTTTAAACAAAGAGCAGTTCCTTTGGTAAGCATCAAACACGCAACGCCAAAAATGAGAAGAGTGCACAGGGCAAATCCCGCTCATGAAGGTACTCCAACCCTCGCCCAAGATCGCACGCAGCACGTTGCAGAAAAAGGAATCATCCTTGCCCCAGATCTTACTCACCCATTTCAGGAGAAGAGCCTCATTGACGCGAGCCAAGTGACGAACGCCAAGTCCGCCAGACCTCTTAGGCAGGGTCACCACATCCCAAGCAATCAAATGAACCCCTCGTCCACTGCCGTCCGAGCGACCCCACAAAAATCTCCGCATGCATTTTTCCAACCGAACGCCAACACCCACCGGCATCTTCCGAACCGAAAAGAAGTAGATCGGGATAGCAGAGAGAACAGATTTAAGAAGGACAAGACAACCTCCCCGGGAGAGCAAGGAAGCCTTCCAGCCCGCCAAACGCGACTCCATCCGATCCAGAATAGTCCTCCAGTCATTAGAACGGTTCCGACCAATCGAGAGAGGGACACCAAGGTAAGGTAGTGGAAGCTCCCCAATCTGAGAGCCGAGTAACCGGCTGCACTCAACTTCCTCCGCCGCCGACAAGCCAAAGGGCACCATACTGCATTTAGCAACATTAGTCGACATTCCCGAAAGCTCACAGAATATAGAGAGAGTATGTGCCATCCCAGCCACCGCGTCGGAGCCCCCCTCGATGAAGCAAATTGTGTCGTCCGCGAACTGGATAATAGGCACGCATAAACCTCCCTTCCGAAAACCCGACGTGAGACCAGCATCAATGACGTCGTGCACCATCCTTGACAAGACATCCGAGGCAAGAACGAAGAGCAAAGGAGCCAAGGGGCAACCTTGACGAACCCCCCTGCGCGGCTGAAAGGACCCGCCAACCGGACGGCCGTTGATAAGCACAGAAAGAGAGACCGTGGAGATACATCTGCGCATCCAAGAAATCCAAACATTCGGGAATCCCCGACGATGAAGAGCAGACCATAGGAAGCGCCAATCAATCGAGTCGTAAGCTTTAGCAAAGTCGATCTTCCATAAAATTCCCTTCTTTTTCTCCATCTTCCAATCAGCCACAATTTCCGACGCAACAAGGATACAATCCGCAATATGTCTACCTTTAATAAACGCACCTTGGACCGGCGAGATGAGGCCATCTAAGATCTGCGATAACCGGTTGGCCAAGGTTTTAGCCACAATTAGATATATGGCATTGGAGACGGCAATAGGACGAAAGTCGTCGAAGCGAAGAGCGGGGGTTTTCTTCGGAATAAGCACGACGTGAGCCCTGTTGATACGATCAAAGCCATGGTTGCCAGAACAAAACTCGGAGACCACCGCGAGGACGTCCCCCGAGACCACATCCCAGAAATCCATGTAAAAGGCGATGGGAAAACCGTCCGGACCCGGGGAGGAGTCACTATTCAGGCCCCACACAGCAGCCTTAATCTCCGCCATGGAGATAGGGCGAGTGAGAAGAGAGGAGTCCTCGTCCGACACCCGTGGAGCCCCCTCCCCGAGCCAGCGCCACCGCCGAGAAGGGAGAGCAGTAGAAGAACGTCTGAATTGGTCAGTGATGGCAATACCCATCTCACGATCACCCGAGAACACTTCATCATTGATGGAGATAGACCGAATATAATTAATGCGCCTACGGTTACTAGCCGCCCGATGGAAGAAGGACGTGTTGGCATCGCCTTCTTTGATCCATTTTTCCTTAGAGCGTTGACGCCATTCAATACAACGCTTTTTATCCTCGCCCTGAACCCGCGCAATAGCATTAGAGCGATCATGAAGCTCGTCCATAGAGAGGTCGCGTTCGTTTTCCGTGGAGTCGAGGTGCAAAATAAGATTCTCCGCTTCGACACGTATAGCCTTACGCGTATGTCTAATGGAAGATTTGAAATCAGCAAGAACCCGACGAAGGGAGGAGAGCTTCTGAGAGGGTTTAGCCGCCGCCGAGCCCGAGACCGGGACATGATTCCAATGGTTCATGACAATATCTTTAAAGGATGGTTCCAATAGCCAGCTTTTTTCGTATCGAAAGAGCCCCCGAGGACTAAGGCCAGCACCATCGTCCCAAATGATAGGCGAATGATCCGAGAAAGCACGGGGACGCGAGCCAACAAAGCAAAGAGGGAAAGAGTCCATAGCCAAACCATTAGCAAGGAATCAGTCAATCCTGGAGCGTGAATTGTTGTTCCGCCACGTGTAGGAGATATCATTCGGCACCAAGTTAATAAGCGCCAACTCATGAATTAAGTCCCGAAAATCCTGCGAGTCCGGATCGCGACCTCCCCGTCCGCGAGGACGATCGGAGGAGTGGATGGTAACGTTGAAGTCCCCGCCGATAATCCACGGGATCCCCGAGAAAGAGTTATCCGCCGCACGTAATTCATCCCATAACTCCCGACGAAGAATGTGGCAAGAAGGTGCGTAGACACAGGAGACAGCGAGGAGAGAATCCGAACGGACACTTTCCAATACGATCGATATTACGTGGCGGCCAGCAAGCATAGATCTAAAGGTGAACGAACGAGGTTGCCACGTGATCAGCATACCTCCCGCAGCGCCAACCGCGTTAATCGCACGGAAGACAGAGAAAGAACCGGCACCAAAAGAATGCCACGAGTAGTCATCAAGAGCTGCGAGTTTAGTTTCTTGAATACAAGCTATATCACACCCCCACTCCAAGAGCCGGGAGCCCAGAGATCGTCGTTTTACCAAGTCACCAAGACCACGAACATTCCATGACAGTAGCTTCATTAAAATGGCAAAGAGAAAGGCCCCAGAAAGGAACAGCTTCGCGCAAACCCCAGACATCATCCGGAGGCCTCCGAACCCTGCAGAAGCACCCCCTGCGCATCGTCATCCGTAGAGTCCGCGCCTGCGTCAATGACGCAAACGCCCGCGCCCTCAGCTACAGCCTGTCGAAAGGTTGCGCAAGAAAGAACAACAGAGGGCGCTCGGGAGGAGGAGTTACGCCTGCTGTAAGTGGATCCGTAGCGTCTGAAGGAGGAGGCCGTCCCTGCACCTGTAAGAAGAGCTCCCGAGACCTGTGGAGAGAAAGCCATTGAGGGGATAGGGGGGTCACGTAGCGGAGTCGAAGTTACCATAGGGGGATTAACATCCAACCGAAGGGGCTCTATTTGAATCACAACAGAGTCGGGGCGGGGCATCCGATAACCCCTAACCGACGCCCGCGGCCACGATCCGCTTAAAAAAGAGAAGTCGCTCCGAGTATGAGACATATCCGCCAACGGGTCCGAACAGCCGAACCGCAATACCGGGGCCGAACCGAATCTAATAGGAAAGGAAGTCGAATCGTTCTCGATACCCCCCATGCCAGCGACATCAGAAGATTCGAGTGTCAGACGCGGGACCTGAAGGGGCGTCTCGGAAAAGCCCACGACATCATTTGAGCACAGCGCCTCCTTAGAAATAACCGTTGACGCCTCCACGTGGCAAGAAGGAGAGGAAACGTCACGTGCCACGTGAGGCGGTGAAGACGAAGCGTCCACGAACTCCGGCAAGTCGTCGGCCGCCGTGGCTGGAAGAAGTTGGTCGTCAGTCGTCGACGGAGCATCAGAGTCCGACGAAGGAGGAGGGAGAACAGTAAGAATCGGTCTAAAACTCCAGGAGCCAATCTTGAGAGACCCAAAGACGGAGCGCCCATTCGACTCGCGGAGGAAGGCCGGGCTGCATTCGAATAACACCTTCACGGTCTGTCAGTCGGCCAAAGGGGAGAGGCCGTCGTCGAAGATGGAGAGAATAGATCCCCACCGGTGGAATACCTTGTTCAGCACAGGAATAGATCTTGAGAGGAATGGAACCCCCGTAATGGAAGCCATGCAAACCTCAGACGAGAGCGAGACTCCATCCGCCACCCGGGGTGGACGTCAGTAGACAACATCGTTAGAGCCATGAGATAGCATGAAGTCCCGAAGCTGTGGAGAGAGACCACGCAAGCAACAATGGGAGGCGTCCAAAATGCAGAAATCCCCAAGGAATGAGGGGCCCAGCGCGTCAAGAACCAGCTGCTTCACCACCTCCCAACCGACGACGGGGTGACGAGCGACCCCAATAAGCATCATAGGAGAAGACCCACAGCCTGCAGCCGACGTCGAAAGTTGACCGAAAACGCCAGAAGTATCACCCAAGTGGCCGCCGGACTCCGCCGCCACCCCAACAGGAAACTGAGGTGGACGAGGAGCCACAACCTGCGCGTACGAACGCCCCTGGAAGTCCGGTCTGGAGGGGCGGATAGGAGGAGGATCAAGCACCGCACGCACCGAGAAGGAAGGTCTCCCGGACCTGAGCTTGCTGCGCTGACGAAGCCACCCGCATGAGGCACGACGATGACCAGTATCCCCGCATGCAAAGCAATGAGGAGGTTGGGGACAAGCAGAGGCAATATGACCTCGCTCCCCACATCTGAAGCAACGTTTCCCAGCCTTCCGATGAGTAACCGACATCCACCCAGCCTTCGTATCACGAGCCATGTCCGCAGAACCCTCATGGGGGAAGACGATGTCCTTGCCCTTCGTAGCGCCAGTCGAGACCACCGCACTGTTGACCGCCACCTCCGCTCCATTGAAGAGAACCTCCGATCCCTCGAGCACCACCTTCGAGCCATCAAACGACCCCTTCGAGCGACCATCTAGACCCCCAACGACAAGGGACGCAACCCGGGGAGCCTTATTAGAAGCTCCCACGACGACCGCCCACGAGCCACCACCTTCGAAGAACCCGCTCCCACTCGCACCGCCCTCGAAGCGCCCGCTACCTCTCGCTGGAGAATCTTCACCGCCATCGAAGCTCCCGCTTCCACTCGCACCGCCCTCAAAACGCCCGCTTCCTCTCGCACCCATCCTCCACTCGCACGACGACCTCTCGCTCTGGAACCTTCACCATTGTATCTTGTTTTTGAAGAATTCTTGTTAATACTTGACTTATTAAAACATTGGACCCTCATCCCTTTATATAGGAGGGATGTTATTACAAAAATAGAAATTAATTTAAATTGACAACCAATTATCCTAAACTGACTCTAACTAATTACCCGACTAACTGACTAATTTAAAATTCAAAATTCGTCAACTAATTGATTAAGATCACATGCGATCTCATTTATTTAATTAGAGATACGATAGTTTAAATAAACGTAAATAAAATTGATCGATAAATTTAGATAAATATTCGACCCTATCTTTTGGATCTGCGCTGCATCAACTCTCCTCCGCTTTAAAAATTCATCTCCCGACGAATTGCTTGATGTAGGTGCGTCATTGGAGAATTCATCCTTGAATTGTGGCTTCAATTTCCTCCAATTCGATCCTTTTCAACGTTACGTTTGTAGTTCGTTCCAATTGGAGGGCATCTCTGCAATTTTCGTACCCCTTCATTTTGGTGTTTCTGCAAATTTTTCCCACTTACAATTTCAGGGGGTTTCTGTTTGCAATTGATCCCACTTACACACCACTCCCACATGGCGTGGGACGCAAGTCCCGTAACCAGCGGGCCCCCTGTTAGGGTATACCCGAGTTCTTCGCGTATATGCAGCGGGCGGGGGCGGCGGCTCCTTGATAGCGGGTGGGACCGATGCGGCTCCGCGGGGAGGCGGGGGTCGCCAGGGGCTCTCGGGCTTCGGGGGTAAGGGGCGGAAAGGCGTCGGGTGGCCAAGGGTCGCCGGGGGGTGCTGTTGGGGAAGGGGAGTAGGGGAGAGGGGGGTTTTTCGCCCAGCGCGGGGATCGAGGGGGGGTGCCGGGCGGCAAGTGGAAGGCGGGCAGGGGATAGGGAGGCGGTGACCTGGGGAACGAGGGGAGGTCGGGCGGTGAGCACTGGGGCCAAGGGGAACGCGGGAGGGGGGAAGAGGCGGGTGCGCGGGGACGGAGGTGGTTGGGGGGGCCTGTGCAGGGATTGCGGGGCTGGGTTTGGTGATGGTGAGTTGGGTGTCGTGGTAGGAGACGGTGGGTAGGATTGCGGCTTGACGCGCTGGGGGTTGTGGGCTGGGGATGGCGGGGGTAAGGGCTACTAGCGGGGGAAGGGGAATGGCAGGGGGGAGGATGGGGGCCTGGGGGGTGGCGGAAGGGGCTGACGTGGCTAGGGGGGTCGCTGGGGGGGTCAGGGCTGCAGCGGGGGTTGGCGACAGGGCTGATGATGCGGCGGTTGTCGATTCCGGGGGGGGTTGCAGGTCTGAGATTACCTGGACAGCCACGTTTTCGTCGTTTTTTTCTTCCTCCACGATATGAACAGCGGCCGGATCTGTGTTCCCAGCGGGGTGCTCGTTGTTGACGGCGAGATCTTCGTCAAATATGGGCCCTGAATCTTCGTTTTCTATACATTTTAATCCCTGGACAGCAACTTCGACTTCGAATCCAGATTCTTCGTCCGTACCTTTTTTTGCTTCGAAATCGGATTGAACAGCGGTTGCACAGATCTGATTTTGGTCGTTGGCGGTTGAATCTTCGTCGATTAGCGCATCCATCCAAGTTTGCACTTTGATGCTTGATATAAGGCGTTTCTTGAACTTCTTCGAATGCGAGCGTGAATGTGAGTCAGGGGAGAGACGACTCAAATCGAACTGCACATGCCAATATGCGACAGGATCGTGGAATCGTGAGAACGACTCCATCTTCATGCTCTGATACCAAATGATGCAAATTGAATTTTACGCGGCGCAGGAAATAAATTTGAACGGTGGAAAATATTTGGTAGAAGAAAAGAGAGGGGTTGAGAAGAAGAACTCCTCGGGAATAGGAGAGGTTGAGGGAGAAGAACGCGAAGATCGCGGGAGGAGAGAGGAGAGAGAGAGAGAGATAATGAGATAAACTCAAATTTTTGTTAATACTTGACTTATTAAAACATTGGACCCTCATCCCTTTATATAGGAGGGATGCTATTACAAAAATAGAAATTAATTTAAATTGACAACCAATTATCCTAAACTGACTCTAACTAATTACCGACTAACTGACTAATTTGAAATTCAAAATTCGTCAACTAATTGATTAAGATCACATGCGATCTCATTTATTTAATTAGAAATACGATAGTTTAAATAAACGTAAATAAAATTGACCGATAAATTTAGATAAATATTCGGCCCTATCTTTTGGATCCGCGCTGCATCACAGATCTATCTTAGGTCAATCTCGGGCTAATCCAAAAAACTAAGATCCCTTCGTATAGTCTCTTTCCAACACTTCTTGGGCCGTCCTCGCCCTCTCTTAGCCGACTCAACATCCCAACACTCGCATCTCCTAACTGGTGCATCCGTTGATCTTCTTTGTAAATGACCAAACCATCTTAAGCGGTTTTCTCGCATTTTATCCTCGATCGGAGCAACACCAACTTTCTTTCTGATTGCATCATTCCGAATCCGATCTTTACGTGTGTGTCCACACATCCACCTTAGCATTTTCATTTCTGCTACAGTCATTCTTTGCACATGTCTATGGTTCACAGGCCAACATTCAGATCCATAGAGCATAGCAGGTCTCACGGCTGCTGTGTAAAACTTTCCTTTAATTTTAAAGGAATTTTCTTATCACAGAGAACAGTAGAGGCTCCTATCTACTTTAGCCAGCCTGCATTTATTCTATTAGTAACATCTCCATCAATTTCTCCATCCTGTTGCAAAATAGATCCCAGATATCTAAAAGAATCTCTCTTCTGAATGTTATTGTCACCAATCTTCACCTCAATTCCTTCATCGTTGCTTCCATCAAAGGTGCACTCCATATATTCCGCCTCAGCCCTACCTGTACGAAATAAAAAAGATGAAAAGAAAGAAAAGGATTGAAAAAGGGAAAAAGAAGAAAGAAGAGGTTTTGGCCCCCACCCCAATCTTCTCCTAACTTGGTTGTTATCTTCATGCGTCTGATAATTATGGGAGAAAGGAGGAGTATCACAATAGACTTTTCATACTCTACCATTCTTTGAGCTCTCCACAAAGCAACTCATGTTGTTGATGAGATTCATGCTTTATTCTCTATGATTGTGAAATCTGATACACGAGTTTTCCAATTCCTATGAGTGTCAACCCGCTTCGAGCTTCCTATGAAAGAGATCCATTTTTTAAATCTACATATTAATATTCCCACAACATTTTTTAGCCTTGAAAGTGATGATGTCATCTTTGTCGAGGAGACACACAACAAGCAAATTACTCTAGGCCGGGAGGGAAACTAGTTGCATTGCCGATGACTCCGATCAATGCATATGCAGAGCACACAAGCCAGTTTTAACCTAGATCGCTCAATGAATGGCATTCCATACTTCGGCCTTTCAGTTTCTCGTCACCATCCTGGCTCTAAAGTCATCGTCCTCGTCCTTAGTTATTATGCATTGAGTCGAAATGGTCTGTATATCATGTATTCAATGTGTGAGTGAGAATTTTCAGCTTATCCAAGTTGAGCATTACAAGCTCTAACTTAAGGAGTAAAGGTCGACTCAATTGGTCAGGTAATTGAGTCTTATGGAATGATTCAATTATAATATATTTAGTCCCACATTGGTTATAGGATGGATTTGGTTGTTTAGTAGAGCTATAAAGAGCCCCACAACCCTTCTATTTATTGAGATAACAATAAGATCAAACCTCATGGGGTCTTCGCTCATGGAGTAGGGCGGTCCTATTGGACCACTTCGAACCACACAATCCAACGTTTTGATGCATGTATTACTACTTTTATTCTTCTTAATTACAGATTTCACCAGTATTGTTCATTACAATTTAATCCAACAAGATACTTCATATTGAGAATTTCAGTAAATAAACTGAAACGTCACAAGTATGTTATTCTAAGTAGCACCTAAAACAAAAGTCTCCAAATTTTAGTATCTCAAGGACAAGACATTAATAGCCACATTTACATGAATTTATATGGATATAACAAGGATAAGAATATATAGTCAAATGTGTCTGAACAACAAGCATCTAAGTGCAAGTATGCCTAGTGATATAACAACCACCTGAGGATGAGTTCTGACAGAGTTCGATGAGATTGCAACTGCGGCCAGCCCATTCTGTAACATGGCACAATAAATGGAAATGTCAATTGATAATATCCTACAGGAAGGGAAAGTTGAGTCACAGACCATATATAGACAACATATTTATCCAATTTTCAAAATGCATTCGAGAATGCAAGCATGTAAAGTAATTTCATATAGAAATGTCGAGGTCAATGTGAACTACTAAACAAAATAGTATAGGCAGTACTCCCAAGAATATATTGCATAATCAAAATCAGCCATCTACGTCATTCTTCTAATGCATGGTTCATCCATTAAAACAGTTTACCTGATCTCTTAAATGCAAGCACAGCTTGAAGACCAATAATCAGAGGATAATATTTCATGTTTCATTGGATTATATGTGCTCGAATTTAAATTCTACACAATGGCCAATGTAAAAGTTTTTCGAAGTAGCTGGGCAGTAGTAGTATTATATAAGAAACAATGCAAGGGATGCCAAATTAAAGCGTATATCCTGATAAAGATAAGATCCATAAACCTTCATATAGAAATCTGTAAGTTTGACAATGTCTTTCTTCAAGTGTTTAACGAACGGACAATGATTGCATATGAACATCACCTGCAGAAAGAGAGGACATGGCAATCAAACACAGGCATCCAGGTTTTTATTGCACGTCATATTTCCCAGTAGATATGTGATAACTTCTTTAGTGCTGACAAAATATGGTTCCATGTAGGATGACTTCAATAACAATGAAAATCTGTAATAATGCTAAAAAGTTGACAGCCATAATTGAGATGAAATACTTGAAGCACCTGATCAAAAACTGAATAACCTTATTTCAGAAACTCTTCATTGGATGCTCTGAAAGTTCTGCATGCGCCTGGTTTGAATTCAACATCTATATCTTTTTTTATCATTGAAAAAACAGAAGCGCACTTGTCATTCTATGACAAACAAAATGCAGCTATTTGAAATGTGTTGTGAAGAGGCAAGAATTAAGAATTCGGTCAAAATTAGGGGTTTTCAGTCAAACAAATTTATTTTGTGTTGAATTGATATTCATTTCATAGAAACTCTTCACTGGATATTTATTCTGTGTTAAATGAAAATCAGATTCAGAAGGATGTTATCAGAAGGAAAGTTTGTTTAGCTCCAATCAAGTATGAGATGAGAGAGAACCGCTTGAGCTAGTTTGGTCATTTGCAAAGGAGATCGGTTATGCACCAGTTAGACGATGCGGGATTTGAGATGTTGAGCCGGCTAAGAGAGAGCGAGAAAGGCCCAAGAAGTGTCGAAAGGAGACTATCCGCATGGATCTTAATTATTTGAATCTAAATCCAAGAATGGCCCAAAATAGATCTAACTGAAGACAATAAATCTATGCAGCCAACCCTACTTAATATGGGAGAAGGATTTGTTATTATTGTATTTTGTGATAGATAATATGAGACCAACTGAGATCTCTAAAATAGTAGA
The DNA here is from genome assembly GCA_037367405.1 of Ottelia alismoides. Lineage (NCBI taxonomy): Eukaryota > Viridiplantae > Streptophyta > Magnoliopsida > Alismatales > Hydrocharitaceae > Ottelia > Ottelia alismoides. The sequence continues at coordinate 283,710 of JAZKJV010011708.1, read as the reverse complement.
CAATCTAGTATTTTACATTGGGAGTTTTGGAGTCAATTTAGGATTTGTTCGGATTTAATTTATTTAATTTTGGTTTTGTAATCACATCCTCTCTATAAAACTTATGTGTTGATTTAAAAACCAGATTCGAGATTATAAAATTTGGAGCTTTTCACCAGTTTCTCCCTTACTTCATCCACTCTGCAGTCAATTACATCAACAATGGACATCCTATTTGATGTTTGAAATTTACCATGAAGTATAACTTTGAGGCATTCTATAATTCACTTCTATGAATGAAGAGGATCATAAGAGGTTTATAGTCCTATCAACTTACTTCTCTAATCGTGTATCTGATATAATCTTAACTAATTTAGTACATCATTCTACATAAAGAAAACCCATTTTTACCACATGTATTGTTTCCATCGACATGATTAAATCAGATCAAGATTGCAAACGGAATTCAATTCGATCGAGGCACTAATTAAGGATTAATCAGCACGATTGATCGGATTTAGTCGGACTTTAGTTGATTTTGTATTATTTAATTATTTTAAAAATATATAAATAATTTTTTATACATATATTCTTATACATTTACATAGATTTGTGCATCTTCTGTATTAGTATAATGAAATAAAAGAAACGAATGGATTCAAATCAAACACTAAGCATCTTAGATTAAATTTTCTTTAAAAAACAAATATAGAATAAAGTCTGTCTAAGTAAAAATCGGTCGATTATTGACGATCAATAGTCAATTGGTCACTCGATTAATCAGGCTAGTCGTCCGACTTTTTCAACTTTGAATCGTATGAAATAAACAAATAAAATATACATGAAACAGCAATGCATTTCATATTAAATAAAGTTTACTTATTATATGCATATAATGTTTTAAAAAAAAGTGAAACGGGTGAAGTCCCAGAATTGGGACTCACCACTAAGTATATTTCATTAAATAGAAAGTATAAAAGAGTATGTAGACTTACAGACTCCACAAAGAACACAACGCTTTGCTATGCTCTAGTTTATTTTCAGTATAACAAAGATTGCCTCCCAAAAATGACTTTATTCCCCGCACACCAAATTGCCCATAAAGTTGCAAAAGGCCGCGCACTATCCTCATGGCCAAAACCGCACACCAAACGGATGCTCCTCCAAAAATTTGCACCATCATGACAGTCACACCACGATATGTCGGACATGCTCCAAACCCAAGCAGAAGACGAACACGCGAAGAATAAGTGGTCAACGTCCTCTGCCACCAAACCACATCAAATGGCACCGTCGAACCTGCGAGAGTATCCGATCCTGACGAAGCAACCAAAGGAAAACCTTTATTCGATTTGGCACCATGCTTCTCCAAACCAACCTTAAATCCATCGCCATGTTCGGTTCCACTTCGTCCCCGTCCCCTACCAAAAATCCGTAAGCCTTTTGCACAGAAAATCTGACATTTACTCATGCAAAATGATCTCGCCCTGCAAAGGGACCCTCATATTCTGCCAGAAGCGCATGTACAACCATAAACTCCTCCACCTTCTGGTCCGAAAACCCAGAGACGAATGTGGGGGCCCGAGATCCATTGACCCACGTCTCCTGCACCGAAGTTGTTCTATTAGTCGCAAGCCGGCATAAGCGTGGGAACAGCTCACATAGAACTCCCTCGCCCGTCCAGTCATCCGTCTAGAAACAGAACAAGGCACCATTCCCTATAACCGACCGCAACTCCCCAACAATATCCGGCAGCACCTTCGTAATACCTTTCCAAAGAGACGAAGGCAATCGACACGGTGCCACCATCAATGACATGGACACCCCATAAAGACTCATCATCAATCTGCTTACCATATCGTCAGAATCACCCCAAATCTACACCGCCCATTTTGCCCATATAATGTTATATTAAATGAAATATAAATAAATCCAATACTTTCAACAACCAGACAATACATCTAAAAACCTAAAATATCCTTAAATGGAGAAGTGATGTGATGGGACATTGAACCTAGTGCAAAGGTGCATAAGGAGGGGTAAGAAGCTACACCCAAGGAGGAGAATGAGGGAATGCACCTAGACGACAATTGTACACAGGGCAAGCACGAGACGCATAACCGAGCTAGGGGCACAAAGGAGAAGAGTGAAGGGAGGAAAGAGGATAGTGGAGGGGTGGGGAATATGTGATACTTACAAAAGGTTTTGGTTATTGAGTAATGAGTTGCCTTTTCAAAGGCGCTTCTATTAAAAACATAAGAGGTACTTATAGTATTCATTCAGTATTCAGCTTTTTTTCTTTTTTTACCCAGATATAGTTGAGTGCGTATTTGCTTTGTTACACTAAATGACAATTTTCCCTCCAAAATAGTCTCTTTCAGTGTTTGCAGGCTTAGAAGCCAGTTGGTGGGGTCTAGGTTAAAAAAAGCATGAAACACCCATTTAAGAGCAGAGCAGTGTTCTGATACAATGTGAAAAGCAAAAACAAATGATCTGCTTATTATGAGTAACTAGACATGTTATTTAGGAGAAGAAAAGTCCAAGGTTTCGATAGAGGATTACATAAATACTCCCTTCATAAAGCAAGGAGAAAGAACAAAGTTATACAGTTAACACCCTCCTATACTTAACACATCTACCAAAGTTAAAAGTTAAAACAATAAAAAATCAGAACAATCCAGCATCTAGGGTCTTGGAGGTCCTAGATAAATGATGCAACGTGGGATTAAGAATTACGGCCAAAACTAAGGTTTGTCATCAAACTAATTTTGTGCAATTAGTGTTTTTATTGCATTAGGATTTTTTTAACCATCCAATCAGATTCTAATTTAATTAGGGTTAGGGTTAGGGTTAGTCGTTAATTTTCGACCAATATGAGTCAATTTCAATTTTGATTTTTTAAATAAAGAGATCCCATGTGATCTCTAATTAGTTATTGGTTGAGTCAAGTTAGCGGTCAAATTGGAAATTAGTTTTCTTTTTGTGTTATTTTGTAATCACATCCCTCCTATATAAACGGGATGATAGTCGTTATTTATGGGCAATTCAAGTTAACTAACATAGGAGTTTCTTCATATCTCCTCTCGCTATTTTGCTCTTCCAAGCATCTTCATGTTTCTTCCCCAAAAACCCCGTGGGTCTACCTTCTTCCTCTCCCCTTCCCCATATTTCTTCTCCACCAAAATCCTATTTGCATCAAGTGGTATTAGAGTATGCTCTTCAAATCACCCCCGTGATCAACGATCATATTGAATATTGTTGGAGTATGCGTCATGTGTAAGTAGATAATTGGATCCCCCAAGGTCCAATTACCAGACCCACTTATGTTTAGTCACACATCTACTATTCGTGGGATGTGGAGAGTTAGTGGGGGCTATAAAAGAAGTCTCACACCACATGTAACAGATGAGAAAAGTGAATGAACACATCAGCCCTTTGAGGCATTCTCCCGTGGCTTCATCCCGCTCTTCACAGAGTAGGGTTCCACGTAAAATCCCGATGTTTTTTGTTGTTCTTATTCTTTTTTCTCTGATTGCGCTTCCGCATTCTCATTTTATACCATGGTATCATAGTGGGTTCGATTCTCAAGGATTTTATGTTCTTGTATTATTCGAGATTCGATTAATGGAGCAGATTCAATTCTTTGATTTTTGTTGTTGAAGATTTGTGCTTGAAGATTATTCTGCATCCAAGAGCAAGTTCGAGTTCAGTTTTTAGGGTTTCTTGAAACCCTAATTTTCACAGCAACAAGGTTGCGCGCATTCTTCTACATGTTCTGAAGATTGTCAATTTTTGAGATTCCAGATTCAGGTTCTAGGGTTTCTAATGAAACCCAAATTCGTGAGCGAGGCTTGAAGATCATAGTTGTAGCGTTGTTGGGCATCGTCAATGGCCTTGCTCAGAACAGATCGCATGGGCTCCAGTTCCCGACAAATCCCTAGTGCCTCGCGCAACAACCTCTAGTTGGAAGCTCCAGACCTCCTCGCTCTCAGGCGGCACTGTCGCCCTCTCCAGGCGACCATCTAGGTCTTCCTTGTGACAGGAAGGCAACCACAATAGGCGCTCTAGTCCTTCGGCCTAGGGAGCGGTGCAGGTTCGTGATTTGGGTTCTACAAGGGGAACCCTAAATAGCACCATGAGACTCCTCTCCAAGCCCTTACCGTCAACACCACATGAAGGAGCCCCTGCCACCAGTTTCCAGGCGGTGCGGTGCAACCGATCTCCTACCTCGTGTGCCGACAGTCTCCAATCGGTAGGGAGAAGGCGGCGATTCCCTCACAACTCCAAGCGGCGACGCCCGCATCATCGTCTTCTTCTCTCACGTAGGCGGCGCGAGATCCATCAACACCCTAGGGAGGCTCTCTGATCCTTGGGGGAAAACCCCATTGTGCGGTTGGAATTGGGTTCCCATGATGGGAACCCTAAACAAGGGCCCAAGTGGGCCGAATGTTCAAAAAAAATGAAAAGGGGAGGGGCCAGCCGTAAAAAAGAGAGGAAAAAAGAGAAAAATGGCTCGGTTTTTTGTAAGCCAAATTGGGTTGAGTTGTATTTTGGGCCCAAGTTGGGTTGTGTTTCACAAAAAAAAAGAATTTCTTTTAAGAAAAAAAGGTGCGTACAAAAAAAATGTGTGCAGAAAAAAAGAAAAAGGAGTCGGGTATAAGAAAAGGGAGCAATAACCGAAAAAAGGGATCACACAAAAATAATCTGTACGGAAAAATGATTTTGGAAAAAAAATTGTGAGAAGAAAAGCTTAAAAAAATTTGAGACCGTTTTATGTGATTCATTAGTTCATTTCCCATTTTCTTGTCTTCTCCCAACTTTGTCGATGTCATTGTTTTCCGAGAAGTATGGGAGAAAGGCAGAGTATTGTGTAGAGTTACAGGTCAGATTCAGATTCTTCAGGCTAGATTGTCAGACTCTACAGGTAAGATTCAGACTCGACGTTCAGATTGGTTTCTGAATCTTCAGTTTGATGCGCACATGGATGCGATCATTATTTGTGTGGTCCTCATCTTTATTTTTGGTCTCAGAGTTTTCATGTGATACATAGGGACTCCAGAGTAGATATCTCATTCTCTATGCCATTGTGGGCTAGGATTTTCATGTGGTTTTATAAGGACTCCAGAAGTAGAAATCTCATTTTCTGAGCCAGTATGGGAGAGACCGAGTTCTCCAACGAGGAGACTTTTCAGACTCCATTCTTTAGCGACCGTGGACTCCAGTGAGGATGTTTCCACAGCTTTTTTAGTTCGGCCCTTCAGAGATGGAGCAGTTGTCCACATGATGCACAGTCTTCTACATGTGGTGGGCCGGAGTAATCTGACGAGGAGGCTCATTCCAGTTTAAGTGACTCTGACAGGCGCAGTACGAAGCACATGTTCTCCGATGAGGAGACCCAATTCGACTCACACTCCAACTCGTTTGTTCCTCCTCACATTCACGGCATGAGAAGCAACATCCTAGACAACAATCGACAGTTGTGTATGCTTTGAGTTGATATTGTCCGTAGTGTCGTGTATTATGAGTTTGAGTGATTTCTTTCTATGTGTCCAGGCTAAGCATTGCATGCTCCAGCTTGAGGGGGAGTGTTGGAGTATACGTCATGACTAGGTGGGTAATTGATCCCTCCAGAGTCCAATTACCACACCCACTTATGTTTAGTCCCACATCTACTATTCGTGGGATGTGGAGAGTCGGTGGAGGCTATATAAGAAGCCCCACACCGCTTGTTACATATGAGAAAAGTGAATGAACACATCAGACCTTTGAGGTGTTCTCTCATGGTTTCATCATGTTCCTCACAGAGTAGGGTTCCACGTAAAATCTCGATGTTTTTTATTGTTCTTATTCTTTTTTATCTGATTACACTTCCGCATTCTCGTTTTCTAACAAATATTAATGCATAAAGTTGAATGAAAGCTATCCGCATTACGATTTGAATTCGCACTCATATCAGTAAAAAGGAAAGAGTTATTTCAAATCATGTTTGAAGGTACAAAAATAGATGGAATCGTGGAACACAGAAGATACATTCAGAATCACCAAAAAAGTAATGTTTGATGTCCAATCCGTACAAGACAAAGCTATTGTTAACAAAGAAAAGGAAGAGGTTCGACCTTCTACAACTATTGTCCAAGAGGTTTTAGAATCATCAACATCGACATAGGGCCAAAATTAAGGTTTTTCATTAACTCGCGTTGATGCAATGTCGCGTTGATGCAACGTTAATTTTTTCATCAACAAAATTAGGGTTTTGCATCAATGTCGATCAAGCTTCGAGTTGATGCAACGCGAGATTAAGAATTAGGGCCAAAATTATATTTTTCATTCCAATTATCGTCTTTATTACATTAAGGTTTTCCCGTCGGTCAATTAGAGTCTAACTAAATTAATTTTTGGGGTCATTGGTTTTCGTTTAATTTGAGCCAACTACTATTTTGACTTTTTAAATAATGAGATTGCATGTGATCTCTAATTAGTTGTTGAGTCAATTTATAAATCAAATTAAGAATTAGTTTTCTTTTTATTTTATTTTGTAATCTCACCCCTACTATATAAAGGGGATGGTAATCATTGTTCAAGCTAAATTAAAATTGGAGCTTCTACATATCTCCTCCCCATCTATTTCTCTTATATGCATCTTCGTGTATCCTGGAAAACCATGTGTTATCGGTGTACCTACCTTCTTCATCTCCCGCCTCTCAATTTCTTCTGCACCAAAAACCATATTTGCGTCAGTATCCATTGGTGGTTAGAGGTAGGAGATGGTGGGCTTGAAGGAGATTAACATTATGTGTTGTTAGAAAACAAAGAATGCGGAAGCGTAATATAAGAGATATAGAATAAAAAATAAAAACAACTGGATTTTACATGGAACCCTACTCCCTAAGGAGCGGAAGGAAAATACGGGAGAATACCTCAAGGGTTGATGAACTTTCTCTCATCTGTTACAATGTGTCTGGGGCTTCTTATATAGCCTCCACTGACCCTCCAAGTCCCGCAGATAGCAGATGTGGGACTAAACCAGTGGATGTGGTAATTGGACCTTGGAGGGATCCAATTACCCATCTATACATGAGTGACACATATGCTACAACACTCCCCCTTAAGTTGGAGCATGCAATGCTCAGCTTGGACAAACAGAAAGAAATCTCAAACTCACAATACAAGACACTACAGACAATATCAACTCAACGCAAACACAATTGTCGGGTGTTGTCGAGGACGTTGCTTCTCATGCCGTGCAGGTGAGGAGGAACAAACGGGCTGGAGTGTGAGTCGAACTAGGTCTCCTCGTCGAAGAACATGTGTTTTGTATTGCGCATGCCAAAGTCGCAGAAACTGAATGAGTCTCCTCGTCAGAGTACTCTAACTCGCCACATGTAGAAGACTTAATCATGTGGATAATTGTTCCATCTCTAAAGGGTCGAACAGAAAAAAGTTGTGGAGACATCCTCGTCGGAGTCCACGATCGCTGGAGAATGGAGTCTGAAAGTCTCCTCATCGAAGAACTGGGTCTCTCCCATATTGGTTCAGAGAATGGGATCTATACTCTGGAGTCCTATGAAACCACATGAAAACCCTAGCCCACAATGGCATAGAGAATGGGATCTCTACTCTAGAGTCTTTGTGGATCAGATGAAAACTCTGAAATCAAAAACAAAGATGGGGACCACATAACTGACGATCGCATACATGTGCGCATCAAACTGAAGACTTGGACCCAATCCGAACGTCGAGTCTGATTCTGAACTGTAGAGTCTGAATGGTTGGCCTGAAATCTAGAGAATCTAAAATCTAGCCTGTAGAACTCTATACAATACTCCTTGTTTCTCGCATACTTGTCGGAAAACAATAACATCGACAAAGTTGGGAGAAGACAAAAATGTTGGAAGAAACAAAACATTCTCAAATGAATTTTTTTCTCGTAGTTGTTCTTTTTTTAATAGCCATCTTTGTCCTTTTTTCCTCTTTTTTTTATAACGAGTCGTTCAATTTTTTATATGGCTTTTCTTCTCACATTTTTTCTCAAACCAATTTTTTCTAGCGTGCGGCTTTTCTTTTGTACGCAAATTTTCCAAAACAAATCTTCTTTTAAAGAGAACTTGGCTCAAATAGGGCCCAAAGAACTCACCCCTCCTTTTTTTCAAAACACAAGCAGTAGTCTGGCCTAAACATTTGGTCTTCGTTTTTTTTTTAAATATAGCCCAATTGGGCCCAAAATACAACACATCGCAATTGAGCTTACAAAAAAAACGGGCCACCTTTTTTTAACGGCTAGATCCTCCCCTTTTTTCATCCTTTTTTTCAACAGTCCACCTCCTTTTTTATTTCGGACCTCTCTTCTTTTTTTCTCGAACACGGCCCAAAGGGCCCACCCTTATTTAGGGTTCCCATCAGGGAACCCCTCACAAGACGCAACCCTCACAAAAATCGGAGGAGGGGTGCCGTCTGGATTTGCAGAAGAAGACCGCACGCCACTTAGAGGAAGGAGGGAACAGTCGCCTCTTGAAAGTTCCGTCCCGATGCGGTTAGGGATCCGCCCAGCCTGGAAGACTCGCATGAAGGGAACACTGCCTATAGAACTTGAGGGTTCTGAAAAGGCACCTGGTGCCGCTGCCCGGGGTCATGCGCGTGTGGTTTTCACTGCCTAGAAGATGCGGTTGATGGGGCTACACGCAATGGGGCTCCGCCGTTAATGGGGCTCCATCGCAAAGAGCTACTAGAGCTCGAGGCTGAGAGGAACATCGCCTGACAAGGGACTTCATCATTGACGTTGTACTGCTTTCAATAGAGCAGCATCGCCAAAGAGGGAGTGTGTCGCATGTTGCAAAAGTTGAATCGATTAGAAAGCATGGGGGTCGCCACCGTTGGGGATCACGCGAAGAACAAGGGGCACCTCCTGCTGATCAGACTGGTGTTGGCCAGGAGGATTAGGGGATCGCGTAAAGAACAAGCTACATGGTCTGGGGCACTGGAGCGTGTGCTGGAAGTGATCAAGGGCGCCGTATATGGGTTGTCCTTGCCCTTGCAAACTAGGGTTCTGGAAAATCCTAGATGCCTGGAACATGGCGCGATCGTGATCTTTGGATGATAAATCACAAAGATGTGCAAAGTTAGGGTTTCAGAAAACCCTAGACTGAATCTTGAACTTGAACACGAACTTGAATGATTGAATCTCCAAATATAAATATCTACAAACAAGCAAGAATCGAATCTTCTTGATAATCGAATCTTGAACAAATAACTAACGAATACAAAATCCTCGAGAATCGAGCATGCTCTGATACCATGTTAGAAAACGAAGAATATGGAAGCGTAATATCATAGATACAGAATAAATAGTAAGAACAATGGGATTTTACGTGGAACACTACTCCTTAAGGAGCGGGATGAAATCACGGGAGAACACATCAAAGGGTCGATTCTTTTATTGAACTTTCTCATCTGTTACAATGGGTCTGGGGATTTTTATATAACCTCCACTGATCCTCCAAGTCCCACAGATAGTAGACGTGGGACTAACCCACTGGATGTGGTTATTGGACCTTGGAGGGATCCAATTATCCATCTATACATGAGTGACGCATATACTCCAACATGTGTTAACAAAGTTTGGCTAGAGTTGTAATTCATGTTAAGGCTTGAGGGAGACGATAAAGGTAGCAACATACGTTGGACAGTGTTGTAGGAAAGTAGCAAGGAGGAGAGATAATTAGTGGTGGTGAAAGGTAGTAGTGGCAAATGACTAAAGGAGGTAAGGCAAGAGGGAGGATGCAATGTCGAGGACTCAAGGGTTACATTGGATTTTCTTATGGGGGTGTAGGAAGGCAAGAGGGAGGACACAATTCGGATTCATGCGAGACCGCTCAACTATTGAAGCCACCCACTTGTCGCAGAGAACAATGGAGATTTATAGCGCTAAAAGGAAGAACCTCCATATGATTTTCATTGATTTGGAGAAGGCATACGATTCTGTCCCACGGAAGATATTGTGGAAAGTTTTAGAGAAGAGACAAGTAAATGTCCTATACATTAACATCATAAAGGATTTGTATGATAGGGCTTCATCTTGTGTAAGGATCCAGTCTGAGAAGACTGATTATTTTGACATCAACATTGGTCTGCATCAAGGTTCAGCTTTGAGTCCATTCCTTTTTACTTTGATTATGGACGAGCTAACTAATCATATTCAGGATGAGATACCTTGGTGTATGTTATTTGTTGATGATATTGTGTTGATTGATGAGACTAGAGATGGAGTAAATGAGAGGATTGAGGTTTGGAGATATGCATTAGAGACTAAAGGATTCCGCATAAGTAGGACTAAAACTGAATATATGGAGTGCACTTTTGATGGATGCAATGGTCAAGAAATCGGGGTGAAGATTGGTGGTGATAACATGCAGAAGAAAGATTCCTTTAGATACTTGGGATCTATTTTGCAACATGATAGAGAAAATTGATGGAGATGTTACCCATAGAATAAATGCATGTTGGCTAAAGTGGAGCTTCTGATGTTCTATGTGATAAGAAATTCCATGAAAATCAAAGGAAAGTTTTACAAAGCAGTCGTGAGATGAGACCCGCTATGCTCTATGGACTTAACTGTTTGCCTGTAAACCATAGACATGTGCAGAGAATGCCAGTTACAGAAATGAAAATGCTAAAGTGGATGTGTGGACATACACGTAAAGATCAGATTCGGAATGATGCAATCAAAAGGAAAGTGGGTGTAGCTTCGATCGAGGATAAGTTGCGAGAAAACCGCTTAAGGTGGTTTGGTCATTTGTAAAGGAGGTTGGGTGATGCACCAGTTAGGAAATACGAGTGTTGGGATGTTGAACCGGCTAAGAGAGGGCGAGGAAGGCCCAAGAAGTGTTGGAATGGAGACTATCCGAAGGGATCTTAGTTTTTTGAATCTAAGCCAGAGAGAATGACCCAAGATAGATCTGAATGGAGGTGAAGAATCCATGTAGTCGACCCTACTTAATGTGGGAAAAGGCTTTGTTGTTGTTCTTGTTGGAGGGGGTGTGGGAGGGGGATGTATGGATACCATATAAAGATCCCAATCCAAATGACAAATGCATCCTTATATGTTGGTTGGATATGCGATTTAATTATACATTTAGATCACATAATGATTGAATAAGGTGTATGGGCTTAGGTTAAGATATCTAATACACATATGCAATCGTCTAAGTTGTGTTCTTGAACCTTCAATTGTGTTTAGTCCTGAGCAACCTCAACCTTTGTGTTGGACATATGGAGTTAAGACCTGATAATGAAGTTGGCATATTCTTATCCAACAATCTAGCCTTTCATGAATAACAAAACATTTTGAAGTTAATTGCCATGACATGATTCAGAAAGAATATTGCGGATTTCCCTCCAAGATAGTTTCTACATAAAACGTGTTATTTTAACAATACAACGAGATTCTCTCCATTATAATTGATAGGATGTATCATATCAATTCACCAACAACAAAGCCTTGTCCCATGGGTCATTCTCAGGTTTAGATTCAAATAACTAAGATCCCTTCGGATAGTCTCCTTCCAACACTTCTTAGGCTTTCCTCGCCCTCTCTTAAGAGTCTCAAATCTCAAGTCTTGCATCTTCTAGCTGATGCATCACTCGATTTCCTTTGCAAATGGCCAAACCACCTTAAGCGATTCTCTCTTCATCTTATCCTCTATTGCAGCTACTCCAACTTTCCTTCTTATCACATCGTTATGAATCTAATCTTTCAATTATAAATACATATCCATTGTAGTAGTTTCGTTTCATTCTCTGCACATGTCTATGATTCACAGGCCAACATTCAGATCCATAGAGCATAGCAGGTCTCTACTTTGTAGTATTTTCCTTTAATTTTCAAAGGAGTTCTCTTATCCTAAATAACTTTAAAGGCTTCTCTCCACTTTAACTAACACTAGGGAGCATACCCGCGCTTCACGGTGGGATCGGCCAGCAATAGAGAAATTTAGTAAATTCTACAAAGTTTAATGGTAAATAAATTTAATAATACAATTAGTAAGAATGCGTGTTGTAGATGTTAATTTTTAAAATAAAACATTAATGAACTCATATGTATAGTTTGAGTAAATTTTTTGGGAAGTAAATAATGGATGCAAGAAAGTGTGAATATGCATGAAGTCAAAAGGTGAGGCCAAAAATTTACATAGGAATTATCTGAGAGGGATAACAAAATTTATAAGAAAATTTCATATAACCGGTATATTTATAAATTACTATGTTGACGTATTTATATATTTGATTAATAACTTTAAATAGATTTTACTAAAATATTAATGGATTAAATTGTTATTTGAATTTATACTTTTATTAAAATTATTATGATAAAAATATTCATTCATTTTGTTCTTGATATATTTTATATATATCATATTAGTTTTAATTAACTTATTAATTATACAATAATTAATTGATCTATGATTGTCAAAATATACTTTATTAATCCATACACATATAAAATGTATAAGAAATAATGTGAAAAGATTTCAAGTCCTTTCGATTGACGGGTATAATTAAAATGAAATCTAATATTTATATGTCATCCTAATTTAAAAAAGATGAAGAAAAATAAGTTGTGTATGTATTACATTTCATAAAAATTACTGTTATATAATTTTAGATTATTTTTTAAAAAATTTTATTAATAAAATATTAATATAAGTATAAATCTATCATTATCTTATTCATAAGTTAATTTTTATTTTTATTATTTGAATTATTTGCTACATAAAAACCTAAGCATCAATTTGAAATTATTTTCAAATTATATTTTTATTGATTATTTTTAAATTATATTTTTATTGATTATTTTCAAATTATATTTTTATTGATTTATTATAAGATTTATATCTACAAATTTAAGTTTTTTTAATTATTTTTAATTAGTATTGTATTTCACAATTAAGTCTGTTTAAATTATTTTTTAATTAGTATTATATTTCACAATTTTAACATTGCATATAAATATAATTTAATTTTAGTACAACAACAACAAAGCCTTTTCCCACAATTAAGTACAATAATAAAATATCTAAATGGATTTTTTACCCACATTGATTAAAAATTTGAATTTAAATAAATTACTAAGTTTGGAAAAAATTATAACTTTGAAATAATGGACAGAAAAAGAGGGGAGAGTGGGTAAAAAAAGAGAGATAGAAAGTGACGTATTTAATTTAGTACAATAATAAAATATCTACATGGGATTTTACCTACATTGATTACAAATTTTGAATTTGAATAAATTAATAAGTTTGGAAAAAAAATGTAACTTTTAAATAATGGAGAGAGAAAGAGGAGAGAGTTGGTAAAAAAGAGAGATAAAAAGTGGTGTATATTTTCTTAATATGATAATATTTGTTTCTATAATTTTTTATTTTTACTAAAAAATAAAGTTCTTATTTTACTATGTTTATATAATATATTTAAAAATGAAACTCAATACATGCTTGCCACTATTTTAGAAAACTTATAAGAACAAATTCATATAACTTGTATATTAAATAATTATTATGTTAAATTATTTATTTGATTAAGAATTTTAAACAGAGTTTGCTAAAAAACAATGGATTGAATTGTTGTTTGAATTTATACTTTTATTGAAATCATTATAATAAAAATATTCATTCATTTTTTCCAACTAAAAAATTATTACATGCGAATGATATGAAGAATAGTTTTAAAAAATTACAATTATTTTTTCCAAAGTAGTAAACTTAAAAGGAAAATATCAGTTTTTTTAAAAAATCTAATATATATTTCAAATTTTATAAAATCTATAAATAATATATGTTTTGCTTTTTTAATTAATACTAATATATTTCTAAATTTAGAAAAAAGAAACAAGAGGCATAAAATGTGAATAGAGAGAGAAAAGGAGGGATGGAGAGAATATGGAGAGAGAGAGAGAGACTAAGCGGGGAGGGAGAGAATATGGAGAGAGAGAGAGAGGGAGAGAAATGAGTGGAGAGAGGAGAGAGGGAGATATATTGTTTGAGAGAGGGTGAGAGAGGAGAGAAATGGGGAGAAAGAGAGAGATAAGGGGGGAGAGAGAGAAAGAGGGAGAGAGAAGAGGGAAAGAAAGAGAGAGATGATCGTGGTGGAGTTATTAGAGAGAGAGAAAAGAGAGAGATCAGGGGGAGAGTGTGAACGGGAGTGAGTGGGGAGGGGAAAAAAGGCTGTGAGGTGGCATGAAGAAGAGGGAAAACTCACTAATAGTAAGTAGTATAGATGTATTTATTTTATATAACATCTCCATTAATTTTCTCATCATGTTGCAAAATAGATTCCAAGTATCCAAAAGAATCTTTCTTCTGAATATTATCTTCTCCAATCTTCACCTCGGTTCCTTCACTACTGCTTCCATCAAATGTGCACTCCATATATTCCATCTTAGCCCTACTTATACGAAATCCTGTCTCGGGGGCATGTCTCCAAGCCTCAAGCTTCTTATTTACTCCATCTGCAGACTCATCCCTTAGTATCTTGATTGCATAGTAATTGTGTCATTATTTTGATGATAACAAATTTTTGTGAGTACATATAGCTCTGCTGATTTCATGACAAACTCGGTCCAAGTATGAAGCACAAAAATTATCGACAAGCTAAAAGCTGTGGATAAAGTGAAGAAGAAAAAAGAAGATTTTTATAATAAGCATATGTAAAAAGTTTCAAATATATATATGCATGTGTATCATGTAGGCATATTAGGCCCAAGCCATTATGATCAATCAACATTCTTTATATAATCGATCAGTTGCCTTTGATTGATCAACATAATTGACATGATCGATCATTATTGATTGATCAATCACTTGACATGACCGATCATCGTTGATCGACCAACTACCTTTTATGATCGATTACAATTTGAATGGAAACCTCCAACGGCTATATTATAATCGATCATCTTGATCTACATAATCGATCAACTTGAGATGATCGATCACCTTCCTCGTATGATCGATCATGTGTATCAAATCTTGATGATTTCTTTCTGGATTTATTCCAACGGCTATATTTTTAAGAGCCCATTCCCTGCCACTATAAATAGGACCCTAGATCCATTGTTGAGAACACACATTCCAAGGCAAAGCCTCTCTCTTTCTTAAAGCTCTATTCGATGCCGCCTTGCTCGCTCTCTATTTCAAGATGACATTTTGATAACCAATCGTCTGCACACTCGATTTGCAATTCCATTATTTATTACGGTGTGCATTTTCTTACCATCATTCTTCGCATCGCATATTTATACCTGAGGCTTTATAAATTATTGTAATCTTTTCTTTACTGCAGTACTGTAATACTTGGGGTTTGATCCAAGGTGTACAAAACGCTTGATGTTTGATTTAAGTTGTGGTAAAGACTTGGGTGAATGACCCAAAGCCACATGCAAACGGTTGAGTTATCCATGAGGAAATAACTCAATAACGTGGAATATTTGATTGATACGATTAATCGGTAAATCTCGAACCAGGTGACCGAGGTCGTGGTTTTTACCCGGTGGGGTTTCGACGCTAAAATCACTGTCTCTTGTAGTTGCTCTTGCTTTGTGGATTGATTACTTATATCTATGGTGATTACTATCTGTTATATATTTATTTATTGAGAATTTATTTAATGATCTAGAATAACTCGCATTTGGTATCAGAGCTTGATTCGCGTAGAGGACGTAACTGAAATCCATGCTATGGTCCCCATCACCAACACCAACGAAGGATAATCCACGGTAAGACCTCCATTGTTTGATGGTACTAATTTTTCCTATTGAAAGATCCGTATGCATATTCATTTAGAAAGCAGGGGATACGAGATAAGGGACGTCAATGAGAGTAAATATCAAAGGCTCAAGCGAACCATCATCACCGACAATGAGAAGAAGCTAGCAACGAACAACTCCAAGGAGACGAATAGTTTATTCTACGGATTGAGCATGGAAGTATTCAACAAACTATGAGCATGCAAATCCGCCCATGATATCTTGAACTGACTCACCGTAACATATGAAGGTACGTCGAAGTTAAAAGAAAGTAGAATCAGTATATTACAATAAAGATATAAGTTTTTCAAGATGAAAGAAGGAGAAAGTCTCAGGGAGATGTATACTTGTTTTACGGAAATTGTAAACTCACTCCAAAATTTGGATGTGGAGATAAAGGAAGTGGTACTCATCAAGAAGCTCCTTAGATCGCTTATTGTTGAGTGGAGGACCACAACCACAATGATCAAGGAAGCAAACGACACGGATACACTTCCTTTGGATGAGCTAATCGGAAAACTTCTTACCTACAAAGTTGAGAAGGAACATAAATGGAAGCCACTGCATATTCAAATGTCTAGCAGCTTCAACCTCTATTGAAGATAAAGAGGAAGAAATAGCTTTCATCAAGAATTATTTGAAGAGGCAACGTGAATTGAAGAGAAAAAAAGAAGGATGCACGAACAATTATTTGTCACCAATGCAATGAAAAAGGACACATCAGATGGGAATGTTCCCTCCTTAAGGGAACAAAAAGGGATGTTCATGTAAAGGAAACGTTTCTCACAATATTTCACGAGGACTCTTATAAAAGCATGACGAAGAGAGAGCCCATGTTGGAATTGATGCCAATCACGACTCCAGTGAGGAGGAACTAGGAAGACACACGAGATGACAATGAGGTAAACTTTTTTATGATGTATTATTTACTGCTTTTCAAGAATTACATTGCATTGTAGAAAAAATGGTTAGTAAAAATAAAGTTTAAAGAAATCTAGTAAAGAAGAAAAAGAATCACAGCAAAAAGAAATTAGTTCTTTAAAGGATCAAATTAGTATTGTTAGAAATGATAATAAAAAATTAACAGATGAAAGCTCCGACATGGAGAAACTATGTACAGGAAAACAGAAAAGATCTCCATGGATCTTGGCAAAACCTCAGCGGATGGACGTCGCTACCACCGCCACCGTCATACCATGATGACTACCTTTATTGAGTGTATGGTACAATATTTCAATCTAGAGATTTTTACTACCAGTTATGCATTATATAGTACTTTAAAACAAGGAAGGTCGTATCGATATCATTTCGATCTGTCCAGAAAAGGATATATCGGGATATAACGCCGATATATCAACGATATTGGTGAAAATATTAAAAATGGTTCAAAAAAATAATTTTTTGTCATTTTTTCAGAAATAAAGATCATCCAAGATATTAAAACAACATATAACCTACAAATACACACTTATATCACACATATCGGTCATTTATAGACCAACTTCATGTTTCATATGTCTAAAACATGAGATCCAACTTCATTCATCCATAACCTAACTTAATACCTCAACAAACATCAAAAGCCCTAAATTACTTCACCAAAAATCTTATTAAATTGTAGATCTAATTTTTAATTTTTGGATTTAATTAATTACACATCTTTTGTTAATAACAATCACCTTAAAATCATGTTTCCTATGTCTAAAACATGAGATCCAACATCAATCATTCATAATCTAACTTAATAACTCAACAAAAAACAAAAGTCCCAAATTACATCACCAAAAAACATAGTGATTTATTTCAAATTTTATGAAAAAAGTAGATCATGCCTCAAATAACCACCATGAATAAAAGCCCTAACTAATTTTGTAATTTTATACATCAAATAAGAGTAGATCTAACCTCAAAATGCAATGGAAGAAGAGACTTCGAGTCTCCATGAGCTGCAGCGTTGAAATGAGGCAAAATGGGAGCAAAATGGGGCAGATACCGTGCTTTACAAAACAGGAATATTCTTTGTGTCGGCGATATATCGCCGATACCCAGTTGAAGGATATACATGGTGATTTCGAAACCGATGCCCTGTTGAAACCGATATATCGGCAATATATCGTCGATACGGCCTTTCATACTTTAAAATAGGGAGATTTGTTTTTCAAAATTAAAAATATTTTTCAAATGGAAAATTAACTAAGGGGAATATATGTTTTCAAAATAAAATAGATGAAGTATTTTGTGTTTTTGAAAGGGGGAGAAAATTTGATTTCAAAAAAAAAACCTTTTAAATGAAATCTTTTTGATATGTCCAAAGGGGGAGAAGAAGTGGAGATGTTAATCTCCTATTTTTATTTATTTATCATCATCAAAAAGGGGGAGAATGTTAGTATCTTGATTGTATACTAATTGCATCATAATTTCGATAACAAATCTTTGTTAGTACTGATCTATCTGCAGATTTCATGACAAACTTACTCCAAGTATGAAGTACAAAAATTGTAAACAAGCTGAAAGCTATGGATGAAGTGAAGAAGAAGAAAGAAGATTTTGGTAATAAGCATATGTAAAAATTCTCAAATATATATGCATGTATATCGTGCAGGCATGGAAGGAAATATCGGCGATATATCGCCGATATATCGATATCGACATGGGACCGATATGGGCACCGATATGACGATATCCCGATTTCCAGACATTTTCTTCACAAAGCCTCGTCGATATGAGCGATATTTCGACGATATATCGTCGATATATCGTCGAAATATCGTATCAATACGATATCGAAACGATATCGATATCGATACAGCCTTCCATGCGTGCAGGCATATTAGGTCCAAACCATTATGACCAGTCAATCTTCTTGATCACATTGATCAATTACCTTTAATCGATCAACCTAATTAACATGATCAACCATTGCTGATCAACCAACTCCTTTGACATGATCGATCACTCTTGATCGACCAACTGTCTTTTATGATCGATTACAATTTGAATGGAAACCTCCAACAACTATATTATGATCGATCACCTTGATCTACATGATCGATCAACTTGAGACGATCAATCAACTTCCTTGTATGATCGATCATTTGTATTAAATCTTGATGATTTCTTTTCGGATCTGCTTCCAACAGCTATATTTTTGAGAGTTTGTCACCTACTACTATAGTTAGGACCCTAGTTCCGTCGTTGAGAACACACATTCCAAGGAAAAGCCTCTCTCAAACCTATATTCGATGACATCTCTCTCGCTCTCTACTTTAAGATCACGTCTTGAGAGCTAGTCGTCTACACGCTCAGTTTGTGATTATACTATTTATTACATCGTACATTTTCTTAGTCTCATTATGCGCATTGCATATTTATATCTGAGGTTTTATAGATTGTTGTAATCTTTTCTTTACTATTGCACTGTAACTTTTAGAAAATAGGAAGCGGAAGTGGAATGATAAACAGAGCATAAATCTAGAATGATAAACATGAACAAAAGTTTTTTTACGTGGAACCCTACTCCCTAAGGAGCGGGATGAAACTACGGGAGAAGCCCTCAAAGGGGTTTATGCTTCATTGCTTTTTCTCATCTGATACAGGAGGTCTGGGGCTCCTTATATAGCCTCCACAGAGCCTCTAAGTCCCACCACTGGTAGATGTGGGACTAAACATATGGATGGGGTAAATATCTCCCTCATAGATGACGCATACAACGAATACTCCAACATTCCCCCTCAAGCTGGAGCATGTAATGCTCAGCTTGGACAAACCAAAAGAAACTCAATTCACGCTAAAGGACACTACGGACAATATCAACTCAACGCGCACAACTGTTGTTATCGAGGACATTGCTTCTCATATCGTGCAGGTGAGGAGGACGAGCGGGCTGGAGTGTAATTATGTTGAATCTCCTCGTCAGAGAGCATATGCTCTATACTGCGCATGTCAGAGTCACTGCAACTAGGGTGGAGCATGGGTCCAGGCCGACCCGACCCAGCCCGCTCAAGCCCGACCCAAGCCCGAGCCCATTGTCTAAATGGGCGGGCTTGGGCTGTCATTTTAGCCCATTTATCAAATCGGGTCGGGCTCGGGCTTGAGCGTGCTCGAACCCAAAGTCCACGGGCCGGACCGATTTAGTGCCCAAACCCAATGCCCCCTCCAACCCCCGCACCATTGTACCTCTCCTCCCTCTCGCTCAACGCCTCCGACCTCCCTCCCGCCCATCACCACCTCGTCCTCCCTCTCCCTCCCTCCCTTCCTCACCATCCAGGGGTCAACGCCACCGCACCACCTCCTCCGCTCCTCGTGCTTCCTCACCATCCAGGATTCGCGGGCCGGCGCCACCGCACAACCTCCTCCGCTCCTCGTGCTCCCTCACCATCCAGGATTTGCGGGTCGGCCCGACCCAGGCCCGGCCCATCATGAATCGGGTTGGGCTCGGGCTTGGGCCTAGTTGTTGGAAAATGAGCGGGCATGGGCCCGACCCGTGGGCCCAGTTTCCTAAATGGGCCTGGGCTGGGCTAGGTTGGGCTCGGCCCGAGCCCAGCCCATGCTCCACCCTAACAGCAACTGGAAATGAGTATCCTCGTCAGAGTACTCTAGCCCGCCACAACATGTGGACAACTGTTCCATCTCTGAAAAGGGTCGAACTGAAAAAGGCCGTGGAAATGCAATCCACGTCGGAGTCCACGGTCGCTGGAGAATGGAGTCTGAAGAAGTCTCCTCATCGGGGAACTAGGTCTCTCCCATCTGGCTCAGAGAATGGTACTCTACTCTGGAGTCCCTATGATACCACATGAAAATCCTTGCCCAGATGGCATAGGGAATGGTCCTCTGCTATGGCATAGCTCACATGAAAACTCTGGTCGAAATAACAAGAACGATGGGGACCACGACAAAAGATGGCGTACATGTGCACATCTGAAAAGAACACCGCATCCATGTGCGTGTCTGAAACTAACTCGGAATCTGACGTCGAGTCTGACAAAATCTCTAGAGTCTGAAAATCAGTTGGTCTGGAGAATATCTGACCTCTGAATCTGGAACAAGACATGTGACTCTACATATACTCCCCCTTTCTCCCGTACTGTTCAGAAAACAATGACATCGACAATGTAGGGAGAAGACAAGAAAATTGGGGAAATAAAACATGAATTAAGCCGATAATATTTTTTTTCTTCGACTTTAATCATTTTTGTTAACATAAGCCGTTAAAAAAATTGTCGGCTTTTCAAATCATCGTCATTTTTTTAATTTTTTTTGCACCGTCTCAATTTTTTACGATTTCTTTTAAACTATGTGTACGGTTTTTCAAATGTACGCGCCTTTTTCTTGAAAAAAAAAACATTTTTTTGACCTGAACCTTGGCCCGCACAAGGGCCAATCTCTCTCAATTTTTTTGTTAACTATCAGCTCTTTTTCTTTTGATGCATGTCAGTGCTCTCTTTATTTTCTGGGCCTTTTCCAGTGGCCGATGCCCACTTGGGCCTTTTTCAATATTTTTTTTCACTGACTGGGCCCTCACCATTTTATTTAATCGCCAGAGCCGAGCCCACCCTTTAAAAGGTATCGGGCTCTAGGGTTTCCTCCTCACGAATTGCCTCCCCCGATTGGGGATCACTTGCGCACCTGGGTGAGGAGCCCTAGAGGGACGCCGCCTGTAGCTTGGAGCAGGTCGCGCACAGCCTGGTGCCGCAGCGGAAGAGGAAGCCGCCGAGTTCGATTCTCCTCCACAGGGAAGAGGAAGGCGTCGTTGAGTTGTGTGCGATGCCCACGCACAGGGAGGAGGAGCACGTGGAAGCTCGGGGCGGGCTCGCGTCGCTTGCGCAAGAGAAGCGGGTCGAAGAAAGGGTGCCGCCACCGGAGGGCTCGATCGTAGGGAGCAACGACGTCGCCTGGGGGTGACGCGGACGCATGGAGCGAGAGAGAGAGATAGGCAGGCGGGGCTCGCCGCCTGTTGCTGTTGTTTGGAGAACAAGTACCGTCGTACGATGGCGCTCCGACTTGAGCTTTCTGGAGCGATGTGCGCACAGAGTAGGGGGCTGCGAGCGCAAGGGGCTCTTCGTTGTAGCTCCTGGATTCACGACGAGCCCCACCGGCAAGGGCTCGCGCCTGAAGAGATGTGTCGCCTCGCGATGGGTTTGCGAGGAGAGGCTACTGGATGTCCAGTGGGGCTTTGCCTTTCATGATGGAGCCGATAGCTGCGGAGCCCTAGGGCAACGCAAGATGGCGCTTGATGCGCCGTCTATCAGCCTGGAGGTACGTGCAGCACCGCTGTAAGGAGATGCAACGGGTGATAGGGCTCGCTGCTGAAGCTTTCGACGAGATGCGATGCACAGGTCTGGGGTTTGCCTCCTGGATGCAGCGGCTTGTATGCGGCCTTCTTGTATGCGCGAGTTGAGGAATGCAGCCTGCTGACTGGAGCGCAAGATTGTTGGAGATGAAGGTGGGTGCGCCGCCTGCGTATGGACAGTCACATAGAACTAGATCTAGGGTTTCATGAGTAAACCCTAGATATTACTGTCGCGAAGAATCGGGTTTTAAAAACCCTCTTGCAACTTGATGACTAAATGACTTGATGACAATCTTCAGATATTTTGAACATGAAAATAATCTTCAAACTCAGATCTTCAAGAACTTAAACAATCGCATCTCGAAAAAATAACAAATCATGAAATCCTCAAGAATCGAACCCGCTCTAATATCATGTTAGAAAATAGGAAGCGGAAGCGGAATGATAAACAGAGCATAAATCTAGAATGATAAACATGAACAAAAGTTTTTTTACGTGGAACCCTACTCCCTAAGGAGCGGGATAAAACCACGGGAGAAGCCCTCAAAGGGGCTTATACTTTATTGCTTTTTCTCATCTGATACAGGAGGTCTAGGGCTCCTTATATAGCCTCCACAGAGCCTCCAAGTCCCACTGTTGGTAGATGTGGGACTAAACATATGGATGGGGAAAATGGATCCTAGAGAGATCCATTTACCCATCTCCCTCGTAGATGACACATACAACGAATACTCCAACAGTAACAGTTGGTGTTTTTTCGAAAGTATACAAAACACTTGGTGTTTGATCCACATTCAGGGAAAGAATTTGGTATGTGATCCAAAACACATGTAAACAGTTGAGTTATCTATGGGAAAATAAGTTGAGATAGTGGAATAGTTGATTGATACGGTCAATCGAGAAATCCCGAGTCGAGTGACTCAGATCATGATTTTTACCCAATAAGGTTTCCATGTTAAAATCCTTGTCTCTTGTGGTTGTTCTTGTTTTATGGATTAATTACTCATATCTCCGGTCATTATTATTTGTTATGTTTGTTTATTGACCATAACATTTTGTTTAGCGAACAGGATAACTCACATCATCAACCAACACAATATCATCGACGAACAACATACACTAAGCCTACCCCATCATGAATGTGACTAGTCAAATCATCTACAATCAAAGTAAAAAGGAATGGAATTATAGTTGAACCTTTATGTAGACCGATGCTGATATCAAAAAAATATAAAGTTGATAAGTGTAGAGAGCATTATTATTATTTGTGTTATGTACTGTTTAGTATTTTCGTATTGTTCTCTGGACTACTCTGTACTTTACCCATTAGGTCTCTCCCTATATAAGAGAGGCCAGGGTACTCTTGAATAATCAGTTGCTCATTTTCTACCAACATGGTATCAGAGCCTAAACCCTAGGGCTCATCCCACCACCCGCCACCCCCCCACCCGCTCCTCCTCTCGCCGGTTCTCTTGCCGGCCCCTCTCCTCTCGCCGGTCCTCTAGCCGGCCCCCTCTCCTCTCGCCGGTTCTTCTCCTCTCGTCGGCCCCTCTCGCCGGTTCCGCCTCTAGGCGGTCGCCAGCCCGGCCCCCACACCGTGCCCTAGCCTGGCCATCACGACGTGCCCTAGCCGCCGCCAGCCCAGCCGCTAGTCCAACCACGCCGTGCCCTAGTCGTGCCCTAGCCGCCGCCGTGTCCTAGGCGGTTACCGTTGTGCCTCCCGTCGTCTTGATCGCAGCCCGCTCGTCCTCCGGATCTATGGATTTGGGTGTGTAACGTCTACATACGCACTCAAATCCTATGCAGTCTCTGTAGACATTTGTCACTCTGTCTACAATCCCTAGTTCTTCTCCAGCGGCGATATGTCAGAATCCAAGGTGGATATGCCCTCCATAGGCGCGTTCAAAGGTCCCGCGCCAATAGTGAAGATGGATGGTTCAAACTACGAGCTCTGGGCGATGCAGTTCATGAGTCTCATGAAGTCAAACGGTAAGAAGCACATTCTTACCGAGGATGAGCCAGCAGAGAAGACAGGGATTTATGCCTCGTGGGAGGCTGATGATTCGTATGCCAAGGTTTGGCTGTCAGGCACACTGTCGATGGAGATTGCCAATGATGTTCTCCATCAGCCCACTGCCAAGGCAATGTGGGATATTCTGGCTGCAACAAACTCACAAGTGCGGAATGAAACCAAGATGTTACAGCTTCAGCATGATATATTCATGATGAAGCAGAACGGCAAACCACTTCACTCCTTGTACACGTCCCTGAGAGGGATGTTTGAGAAGCTATACAGTACCATTCCACTCACAGCAATCCTGAGCAGCAGAAGACGCTTCGGAATGCCACCATGGTGGGCGTTCTACTTGCAGCCCTAGATCCTGAGTACGAGGCTGCCCGCTCTCAGATTTTGGCAGATGCAGTTATTCCTCCAATGGAGGATGTTTACTGGAGGCTCGGTCGCATATCAGTGTCTTCCAGCTCATCTACTCCACCTCCATCGGCGATGGCAGTTTCGCGTGGGAGACGTGGTCAGTCTTCTTGTCGTGGACGTGGTCGTGGAGGTGGTAGGGGTGGTCGCTTTCGTCACCCCTGTTCGTACTGTCACCGCACAGGCCACTCGGAGGATACATGCTACTCTAAGCATGGGTTCCCAGCATCGACGCGGGTAGCTGAGCATGTTCTGTCCCAGTCAGCATCTAATGCAGACAATCATTTTGAGGAACTCGTGGCACGTCTACGTGATATTATGCCACAATCTACTGTTGATTCTTCTGTTGGACCTTCTGATGTTGCTGCCTCTACCTCTGCCAGTTCCTCGGTTGTCGCTAGCACCTCAGGTAGTGTTGCTGCATTTACCACTTGTCATGATATATCTGATTGGATTATAGATTCTGGTGCTACACATCACATCTACCGAGATCGAGAGAGACTTGAGTCCTACAGGGACATTCCCCATGGTCGTTCAGTACAGATCGCAGATGGTACCCATTCTCCCCTTATTGGACAGGGGGAGGTCATTCTATCTTCTTCCATGCATCTACGGAATGTGATGCATGCACCCGAGTTCTCTATGAACATGTTGTCTATTAGTCAGATTACAAAGGATTTGCACTGTCGTGCTATATTTGACCCCTCTTCTCTTATTTTTCAGGACATACTAACGGGCAGGGTGATTGGTTGTGGCTCTGAGCAGAATGGTCTGTATCGCTTGGTCCAGAATTCTTATGCTGGTGTCTCTTCTTATTCCGCCGGACCAGTATCTCCGTACATCTGGCATCTTCGTTTTGGTCATCTCCCGCTCCAGAAAATACGACACCTTCTGCCTCAGATATCTCCCAGTTCTTCCTTTCGCTGTGACGCGTGTCAGTTGGGAAAGCATCATAGGTCCAGCTTTCCTAGTCGTCAGAGTCGAAGCAGTAGCTCCCCGTTCGAGTTGTTGCATATTGATATTTGGGGTCCGAGTCGTGTTCCCGATCATCAGGGACAGAGGTTCTATCTAGTAGTAGTGGATGATTTCTCTCGTGTATCTTGGGTCTTTCTTTTAAAGAATAAATCTGAAGCAGGAGATGTGATTAAAAATTTGATTGATTAAGTGCAGAATGTTTTTTCCTCTACTGTCAAATATGTTCGTACAGATAATGCTCTGGAATTCTGCACACGGTCTCTCTCTCTCAGTTTCTCTCCTCAAAGGGCATTATTCATCAAACTACTTGTCCTTACACATCTCAGCAGAATGGTGCGGCAGAAAGAAAGCACCGTCACCTTCTTGACATTACTCGGACTCTTCTTATTCAGAGTTGTGCTCCTATATCTTTCTGGGGGGGATGTTGTTCTAACAGCTTATTACCTAGTCAATCGTATGCCGTCTTCTGTTCTAGGTGAGAAAATTCCTATGTCTATCATTTTTCCTGATAAGGAATTATTCTCACTTACTCCTTGTGTCTTCGGTACTGTTGCCTTTATTCATCTTCTCACTCCAGGACTTGACACTCTCTCCTAGAGCTGTCAAGTGTGTCTTTATTGGCTACCCTCGGACTCAGAAGGGTTGTCGTTGTTATGACCCCATAAACAAGAAATACTTTGTCAGTGCTGATGTCACGTTCTTTGAGTCTGTTATGTATTTCTCTCCTGCAGGTGACAGGTTGGTACCATCCACTACCAATAATGATGTCTATGTTCATCCACCTCCTAAGTCACCACCTGAGTCCACTCCTGCACCAGTTACTACGTCATCTTCACCACCACCACCTCCGCCACCACCACCTCTACAACCTCCTATTCCACCTTTACCAAAATTCTATACGCGTCGGTCAGGTCTTGCTCAGGCTACACGTCCGACATCCAGCACACCTCAGGTATGTGTTGATGACATTACTACTGACGGGTCAGATATGGTACATGTGCGGGATTCTTTACTACAGGAGGAGACTACACCATCCAGTTCAGTGGACGATGACCTAGATATTCCTATTGCTATTCGGAAGCAAAAGCGGGCGTGTGCTTCTTATCCCTTTGCTTCTCAGGTGTCTTTTCATCGACTTACAGGCGATTTCGAGAGATTTGCAGCAGCTTTGTCATCCGTGGAAATACCACGGACCTATCAGGAAGCTTTGAAGATTGATGTCTGGCGATTGGCTATGGAAGACGAGATGCGGGCCTTACAGTCTCGTGGCACATGGAGCTTGGTTACTGCTCCTCCTGATGCATCCATTGTTAGCTGTAGATGGGTATTTACAGTTAAATACCACGCAAATGGCAGTCTAGATCGCTACAAGGCTCGGTTGGTCGCTCGAGGCTTCACATAGACCTATGGTGTGGACTATATGGATACATTTTCTCCAGTGGCTCGTCATTCTACCCTTCGCATACTCCTATCAGTTGCAGTGGTACGTGACTGGACTATATCTCAACTTGATGTCAAGAATGCATTCTTGTATGGAGATCTGCAGGAGGAAGTCTACATGCAGCAGCCACTAGTGTTTACTGCTGAGGGGGAGAAGCATAAGGTGTGTAGACTTCACAAGGCAATTTATGGCCTTAAACAGAGCCCAAGGGCGTGGTTCCAGAAACTTTCTCATCTGATTGAAAGACAGGGGTTCAAGAGATCGAATGCAGACCACTCACTGTTTATTCAGAAGTCCTCTACATGTACGATTGTCATCATGTTCTATGTTGATGATATTCTGGTTACAGGAGATGATGTTCAGGGAATAGAGAGGGCAAAAGCGTTCCTAGGCCGTCAGTTCATCACGAAGGACCTGGGACCCCTAAGATACTTTCTGGGGTTGGAATTTGCCAGAAATGCACAAGGTCTAGTGATGACCCAAAGGAAGTACATTACAGATTTCTTGACCGAAACAGGCATGGCTGGATGCAGACCATCAAGTATTCCCATGGATCCAAGCATGAAGCTGTATAATGATGACACTGTGGAAGTAGACAAGAGGAGATATAGAGAAATGGTGGGTAAGCTCCTTTATATTACCATAACTCGGCCTGATATTGCCTTTGCAGTAAGCCGGGTGAGTCAATTTATGGAGCAGCCAAGACAAGTTCATATGGACGCCATATATATGATACTGAGGTATCTAAAGTCTTCTCCAGGTTCAGGGTTGCTATTCCGAAAGGGCACATATCTATCTATTTCAGCATGCACAGATGCCGATTATGCAGGCTGCCCTAAGGATAGAATGTCAATCTCAGGCTTTGCCGTTTTTGTTGGGAGCTCTTTGGTCTCTTGGAAAAGCAAGAAGCAAACCGTTGTGGCAAGGTCCAGTGTAGAATCTGAATATAGGGTCATGGCGCAAGCAAGCACGGAAATGATGTGGGTTCGATCTGTGCTAGAGGATCTACATGTAGCCATACATGTACCTATGCAACTTCTGTGTGACAATCAGGCAGCATTGTTTATTGCCAACAATCCAGCATTCCATGAGAGAACAAAGCACATTGAAGTTGACTGCCACTACACTAGAGACTTGATCCAGAGAGGCTAGATTTCTACATCTCATGTGAGCTCAGGGGATCATACTGCTGATATACTCACCAAGCCGTTGCTCAGAGGACCCTTCCAGAGATGTTCTTCCAAGCTGAGCATGATCGACATCTATGCTCCACCTTGAGGGGGAGTGTAGAGAGTATTATTATTATTTGTGTTATGTACTGTTTAGTATTTTCGTATTGTTCTCTGGACTACTCTGTACTTTACCCATTAGGTCTCTCCCTATATAAGAGAGGCCAGGGTACTCTTGAATAATCAGTTGCTCATTTTCTCCCAACAATAAGCGAATAATGTACAATATGTCAAATCTAACTACGATGACACCTAAAATCAAACCACATATCCATAGACAAAATTTAACATGGAAAAACCTGAAATGAATCTAAAAACATGAGGTTGATAATAAAACAAAATCAAATACTATAATCAAATCAATTTCCGTTGAGAGGCTTACACAAAGTCGACTCTCTATACAGTGTCATGAATCATCAAACAGTCGATGAAAGTATAGAGGAGAGATAACACCAAGTCGATAACTCTATTTCCAAACCATACTTCCTCCAGTTTGTGGGAGCACGTGTTGGCAAGTATCTCATTCTCACTATTTATAATCATGAGAAGTTCTTGTCCACCATCAATTAAGAGAGAATCAAGGAACATTGTAACGGCCACTAAATGTATTATACAAAATAAAATTATTAAAAAAAAAGATATACGTATATAATATTTTAGTTGAATTAATTAAAAGGAGAGAGGGGAAGTGGGTAGTTTCATGTGGCCAATTCAACTCCCTATACCATATACGTGAGTTCTATTTTTAGGATGGGACTACCTATCTCGTTTTTTTTAAGAGAGAGGGAGAGGGAGTTAAGGATTTTAGGGAAAGGAAATACTCCCTACGCGAGAGAAGAGAAAAGAGAACTCCATCCATTATTCCCTTTCTTAGCCGAGTTAATCGGTATCCCTAATCGACATATTGTCGAGAAGTTGTCACCTACGACGGACCTTGATCGGAGGAGGGTAATCATGGTGCCGAAAACCAACCCTTGGAGTAGCTAATCCTTGCAGATACGGTATGTGTTCTTTCATTCGTCGTTCTCAGATTTTTTTGTTTCCCTCCTTGGATCCGTATGAATTAATCACGTATCCGTGTCAATCTTTTGTAGTCATGCTATGGCAACATATAGTATCATTGCTCATATGAATTTGCGACTTCAATACTCGTATAGATGTTGATTGCAAGTCTGAATCGATTACTTTTATATCCTAGGCAATCGATAGAAATTCCTATTCAATATATGCCATTCCTCATCGTCTCCTCCTACGCATCATGATCGGAGGGTATTCATCGTTGCCGACTGTTAAAATCTTAGTCCCTAAACATTGATTATAATAACAATTGAAATTAGATTTAGCGTGTTAGGTTGATAGTAAATATTGAATCATTTCGGAAGCATCAGATATGTATTCCTGTGTCAGACATTATAAGTCATTGTCATGGTTTGGATGCAGTATTAGATTAAGAAAAAGAGAGAGTGACAAGTCCAACATCTATTTAGAATATAATAATACTAATGCCGGATTGATTAGAGCTAACTATACAGGTAAACCCCACGCGTTATTTTTGGAAGAAAAAATAATAATAAAAGGAAAGAAACTGTGACGTGAGAAGGTAAGCAATAGGGCTCATATCAACTAGAGGGTCATACATGTATTTTACGTATACTTGGATGGATGTTCACAGGTATAAACATGTCCTTTTTATCCATTTTGCACAGAGAGCTTCTTTATGCTTCTCATTCAGGACATTAGTCCACTTAGATGATCACACATGTTTAAACAACTAATAATGGCCACTAGATTTCTCCATTAAGATCACGTTATGGATAACCTTTGAGTGATATAGCCATATCATTTATGTACCATGAGATCGTTCACCCTATTCAATCACACGTCTCCATGTCGTTCATTCTTTTTGAAGGGCTTCCTCCAAATCATGCGAATTCCATATACTTTTAATCCCTCTGGGTTACGTCTGACCGAGGGGTAATAGCCAGCATGACATGACCATCAAGAGCTTCTGTCACAAAAAAAAAAGTAAACTCATATTGAGAGGGTGAAATGTTAGTACATCTGTAACTGCTAGACTTGTACTTAAATTGTTTACTTTCGTAGATGATTTGGTATCGGATTCCTAGTATATACTTCTTAATTTCTTTTTCTAATTGCAATACCATTAAGAGTTAAATAAATGGCACGATAACGGTAAGCGGAGCTAAGTGCTACACCGCATGGTGGGAGCCACCTCTAGAGTCCGATTACTGGGTCCGATACGGACATAAATGGCCTAAAGGGCAACACCTTCCGGGGGTGTCAGGTTCAGTGGAACCTAGTGGAAAGTCCACCTATTGACTCAGCGCTGATGTCATCACGATGTGTTTAATGTATGATTGAATGTGCAAGTGAAAACCGCTAGTGCCAGCGGAGGGTATTAATGGACTAATTTAACGATAAGATTGAGTTTAAGGGTATAGGTGCAACAATAGAGCACCATTACTGAGAATGTACGAACCCCTCATAAGTATGTGAATATAGCTATATCGCCATGCTTCTATTTCAATTTATCGAGCCATTCTCATTTTTTTGTACTCTTCTTAAAGCATGCTAAGTTGTTTGGCTTACGAGCATTCTTGTCGCTCCTGTGGTTTGCCCTGCCGCATGTTCCTCGGAGGAGTAGAGCATTGAAGCTGTTGATTGGCTGGCAGAAGATTTGACTTTTTCATCTTGGTAGTGTTAGTTTTCCTTGTTGATGTCCTTTTTCTTAGATGTACCCAAGGAACATTATGAGTTCTTTTCTAAGTATTTTTCTTTGTCAATGGAGTTTCTTGAAAGCTGTAAATTGATCTTTGATTATGTCAAGTGGTTAAGTGATATTATTCATTTATTGAAGTATCTCAAGTTATTTTGTCCTTTTTCAATTGTCTTCTTAGCATTGGAATTGATATGCATGAGTAACCCTCGAATCCGACGTGTATGTATTTTATTATGCTTCCACTGGTCACGTGGATCCGGGACGTTACACATCAATCGTCTTGGATTCAGTGATTGCAAAGCAAATAATTAACGAATAAATCTCCATTAGAATCATAATTGGTCCAAATTGAGAATAAGTTCCCATGTGGAGGGGAACCTACCAAACAAAAAATATGCATTGATGACAGATATTGTCGCACAAGCTCCTAATTAGAATATTAGATCCAATAGTTATTTCAAAAATCCAATCAACTCGCGTCTCCAGAACCTCATGCTGCAGCTAGCCATCCAGAAAGGAACCCATGACAGAGAATTCAACGGGAGAGAAAAAAAGAAAACCCCAATCCGAAAGACAAACGGGCACTTACTAGCAGAGCAGGATATGCCTCGAAGTCCTCCAATTTCCACGTCTTCCCTGTCAGAGGCTCCGGAAGCTGCGTTGAATCGAAGACATACCACCAGACTCTCAGCAGGGCTAATTCCTCGGGATGGAAAAAAAGGAGAATAGAGAATGGAGCTCTACCTCGAAGTGAGGAGCGCGAAAGCCGAGGGAGACGCCGGCGGACTCCATCCTGGCGGCTCGCACTTGGAGCTTCCTGGCCGGGTGGGACGGTGCTCCGCGGGAGCTCTTCAGGGAAGAGGGAATGTGGGAGCGGAAGGGAGAACGAGGGATGAAAGAGCTCGGTGGACGGAGGAGTCGTGGGGCGCGGATGGGGACGAGAGACGCCGCTGGGTAGTAGGTTCCCGCAAGGAGGGCGATAGCCATGCGGCTGTGGCGCTCAAGGTGTGCAGTGTGTACACACGCGTGCAGGAGAGACAAGCGTGAGGCCCTCGAGCCGTCAATGGGATTTTTCACGCTTGTGCCCTTTTCAATTTTTACAATATCAGTTATACCCTCCTTTTGTAACTAGTTGACTGCTCGTGCTTCGCCGTGCACGTGATGGGCTCACGTGACTTGTGAGTTCATCCAACGGCTTAGAGATACTTCTCCTATACTTCAATCCTATACATAATTTATTAAAAATCACTGATTAACAATCCATAGAGATAAATGTATTAGTGAATATTCATGCATTGATTTTTTTTTCGTTTTTTTAAAGATGTAGGTATGATGAAGTGTATTCTATAAGTACGATATCAGAAGTCTCTCTCGATGAGAGTAATGCAATAGTAAAAATTTCTCGTCATTTATAAATGAATATGTACAACGTATATGCATACAATATAAAATTCTTTAGTTTCAAATTTGAATGATTCAACATAGAGGGAGTATAGGTATAATTAAATATTTAATGGTAATTTAGAAAATTACCAACAAAAATATCTACAGTGGGAATAGAATATTCAAAATTATTTATGATTCATACGTAAATCTCGGAGTTACATGGAGAGATTATGAGATTAATCCCACAGAATCTTGAAATAAGTACTTAAATTTAAATCCAAGTAGTCAGTGGATATACTTGCTATTATTAAATTTGTTTAACAATGTTTACGTTATCACAAAGGGAAGATTCACCACATGTGTCTATTCTCAATTTGAGATTTTTGAAAGAATATGAATGTGCTTAATATCATCAATATATTACACATTAAGGTTGTTTATTACTACAATAAATTGTTGGAATACAATTCATATGTTTATCATATATCTTTTTATTTATACTTTAGTGCTTAGATGTGGATGAGTAAGTCTATATACAATTAGAGGGTTTACTGTCACTATATTTGCAATGTCTTGGCGACATCTCATAAAATCTGGATGTCAATCAACAATTAACCTACAAAAGATGAAGCAATACTAAGCAGAAATGTGGAGTTAAATTTTATTATAACTCTAAAAACATGTGTATAGTGCAAGTATGTAGAGGTCGAACACAGGGAGCAAGGGGAACATGTTAGATCAATTGACTAAAAAGTCAATCAATGTATTTTTTGTGTTTTTAAACGAATTTTTTATTTTTTTTAGTGGGTTTTTAATTATATAATTTTCTAGAATTTTAAATTGTATGTTTTTGTTTTTAATTTTTATATTTTTATCTTTTCTGGGTTTTTTTTCTTTTAAAATAATATAAGTAATATATATGTGTGTGTAACTATATATAGATAATGGAGTAGATAACAGATATAAATACCTATAAAAAAGGGAAAACCGGTAAAATACCCTAGGTACTATCCTTTTTCTTTATTAAGGGCATTGAAATATTTTTCTGGTATTATTTATATATAAATGTAATATAAGTAGATATAAATATAAATATATAATATGGGCTAGTTTATATAGAACTATACATATAAATACTCAAATCATAGAAAATAAAATATTATTGTCCTTTTATATTTCTTTATTATTTTTGATATTTTTCTCGGAATTTTTACAAAAAAATTGTATTTTTAAGTGAATAAAAATAGGAAAACTGTGAGCAATGACATATACTCGACTTGTTTTGGATTTGAAAAATAGTTAAAAAGCTCAAAAATCTCCAAAACTATTTTTAATGTAAAACATATACAATGAACAAAATTTAGAAATAGAAATAATTACTTTTGGTTTTTTAGAGTTTTTAATAATTTTTATAATGATTATGGAGCTTTTTAATGTTTAGTAATTTCCTTTTGTTATTTTTAGGGATTTTTGGTTTGTAGCTAAAAATACAATAATAAATACTATTTAATTTTTTTGAATTTTTAAGGATGATTTTATTTTAGTATTCTTAAATACAAGCAGAAAATGCAAGGGTTTTTGAATTTTTCAAAAAAAAGGAAAATAGTTTTAAATGGCCCAATAAAAATACGTGTGATTTATAGCACGCTTAGGCACTTAAAATAATTTTCCTATAATTTCTTGAATGTCAAATGATATTTTTAATAAATAAAACAAAAAAATAGAAATCAATGTTCTAGTAGGGACCTATATGTAATTTTCATAAATTATTTATGCATTCCATAATACAATTAAAAAATACAAGGGCCTGTGTGTAAAAATCCTAGAATATATTCAATTAAAAATGTTGGTAGGGTATTTTTGTAATTAGTAAAAAAGTGTAGGTCTTCCTTGCAAAATGTCTAAAAAGTATTACATTGAGACTTGATTTTTCAGGACTAAAAAAAATATAAGAAACCCAAGGGTCCCTCTACAAAATACATGCCTCCTAATGTGCACAAGCACACGACGTGGCGAGGAGCTAAATTGTAAATCTCAAGAACATTGTGTCCTTACTATATTTTTTTATAAATTTTATTGAATTGTATATTAAAGTTTGTATACTAAAAAGAAAGTACAAAAGTTGTTGGGGTATCGGGCAAAATTACCCCCACGTGACCTGGTGAACTGGTCCAAATGATCTCACTAATCCACGCCCTATTCGTGCGTGTAGGTT
Organism: Ottelia alismoides; assembly: GCA_037367405.1. NCBI lineage: Eukaryota > Viridiplantae > Streptophyta > Magnoliopsida > Alismatales > Hydrocharitaceae > Ottelia > Ottelia alismoides. The sequence continues at coordinate 249,229 of JAZKJV010011708.1, read as the reverse complement.
TGAGGATTTGTGTCGGAGATTAGATCTCGGGTGAGATATAATGGTGATGACGTGGCAAGATCCAATAAAGCGTGTAGATCTGGAGCCTCACCTTTGATCGGACGATGCAGAAGGCACCTGGAAGAACTAATGAAGAACAGGGGTCGGGCGAGCTTCGATCAGCCCTATTTCATGTCTCCTGCTATCTGGGAAGCTGCTAGGCGGCTCAAAATGCTCCTGGAGGAAATCCACACCAGTTGGATGGCTTAAAGGGATCTGGGGTTCGCTGGAGGAGCCCTGGATGTCATCAACATCTGGAGCTGCAAGATCAGGATGTTTGACCCCCCCCCCCAAATGGAGTCTCTTCTAGTGTGGACCTACACCAAAATTTTCAAGGCTCGAAGGCTATGCGCCTCGACCCAAAAAGAAATGGAAACAAAGAAGAAATGGGTGAGATGGAGGTCCTCTAGCAAGCTGCAGAGGTGGAGGACTGGTTTACTCGATTATGACATGATAGAGGTGGTTGGATGGTCGATCAGATGGAGAAATGAAAGGGGAGAGTGTGAGGGTGATCAACGGGTCGGAATACAAGGGATTCGACGATGGATGAAGGCTGGAGCTCCAAGCTCCGGCGTACTTTCTTTTTGTGATTTTTCACCCATTAAAACGAAATCAAAGGAAACAAAGTGTGGATCTAAAATATCGACAAATCTAAGAATCTATAAATGCAAGATAACAAAGCTCACCTAACCAGAAGACCACGAAGCGTGGCTCGCACGGCGTAGGTCCGGAGAGGGGTCGGATCAACTTGATTCGTCGCCTCTCCTTCTCGTTGAAAGCTCAGCAAGAGTCATATTGTCACTAGGAATCTCAAGCAATATTACTTTTAGGGTTTCGAAGGGTGAAGAGGGACCAAATCTAAATGGGGGTCACAGAGGACGTTTTATACATGAGGACATTTGATCGAGGATAACTCGATGCAATGATCCTCAGATCGAGAAATGATGCCAGCGTGAAAGAGCTGTGATCAAGGCACAAAATCGAAGAAGGAATCGATCCCATTTGGTGTAAGGGTCAACAAGGAAAATTCGAGGAAGATGGGATGGTATCTAATGACAGACGCATGCCTAGGGGGCAAGAGAGTTGATTGGCGGGTCAATCAACGCTAGCCTCCCGTTGGTCCACGTATGCACACTACATGATTTTATTAATTTTTGGTTAAAACATACAAATATTTATTATTTAATTTAGTATTTTTATTATAAATTTTATTTATTTTTTTGAGATTATTTGTTATATGTTTCATATTACAAGTGTGAAAGGTATATTGACCTATGTATTGGATATTTTATTTTTATTTCCTATTTTATATTTTATCTACATATTTTATATATTTATAATTTATTTTAATAAACAAAAATATATTCTTATTGTATTTTTTTCTGAGGTGATTTGTACACTTAAATAAATATATGTATTTATTATATAGGTATATGTGTGTATATTTTATCCATGTCTTTGGGTGTACTATTTTATTTAATTGTATTTTTAATGATTTTTCTTAAATTTAAGTATGTATATGTATTATAAATAATAATTACAAAATTATAAAAATATAAAAACATGAAAATAGAAAGAATAAATAAAATGATTGTTTTATTCAAGTATAATGCACAATAGGGGTCCAAAACATATTTTTTGCATCTTAACTCCAAATTGAATGAATTCACCTTCATTGAATACCTTATTAAAAATTATATGCATTTAAAGATGATTTGATTATTTTTTATACAATATGGAGGAGATACATGTCTGTGAAGTTTGGATTTTTTATTTTTATTCTGAGTGTATAAAGCACATTGTGCATTATTTTTGCATGAAATAAGTTTTGTATTTTTGTATTTTTATCTTCAACTTTCATGTACAAAGTTTATCGATTTGGAGTGTAAATAATAAATAATAAAATAGGTCCCAAAATGGACTTATTGAAGAATTACAAATTGTGGTTTTATTGTATTTTTGGCCATAATCTCCCCATATTATATTCCTTATCGACCAGTCATCATGTTGCCTAGGTCTCCGGGTTTAGGGTCATTTAATACCTATGGTATTTCATTTCTTTGCCTTTATTTTCTTTATTCTTTTAGTTTGGCTTTGAATAAAATATTTTATACAATATTTATAATATAAATAAGAGAGGTTGTTTTATGTAAAATAATGATATATACATACATCTAGCTAGGGTTTCAAGGACAAAATGAAAGAATAAAGTTTATGAAATGGAGATTCATCATACGCAATATAAACATAAAATAAGTTTGCTCTGACTACTCACACGGACGAAGTTGTAAAAGTTTAATATTTACCTTTTCATTTTTAATATGATTCAAAACTAATCTAGCTATCAAGTACCGGACAATATACCTATAGTGACTAGTGGTTAAAGAGTTCCACTTTCAATCATTGTGTAACCTAAGGAGGTAAGAGTTCCGAGTCCATGGTTGGGGGCTCTATCCTAGTTTAACTCTCTCTCACGAATGTACATGCATATAACTATGATTGTTAGAACAAATTCTATATTGGCTTAGATTCAACTAACTAAAAGCCGGATTCAAAAACGACTTGATAATAAATGAACCGGACCTAAACATAGATTTAGGCTTGTTCATATAAATGAACCAAATTTGAAAATGGTAGGTTCACTCAAATTCGGTTTGTTAAAAGTTCGATGCACATATACATACACATAAATTTACAAATCATATATTGTCGGTGTCATCATAAATTAAGGAACTTTATATCAAGATAAGCTATCTAAGGATAAACGGTCACATCATGGTTACAACGTCCATCATGTCTTTGTTTACAGTATTCATCCTTTATCCTTCTAAAAACTCGGAAAAGAACAATTGATGAACCTTATTTATCACTTTTTTACCTAATTCCTTATACCTTATTCAAACAAGTTATGATATAAAAATATATAGATTATGATATAAAAATATATTACAATTATCATTTTTTCAAAGATAAATTTCCTTATTAAATTTTTTAAGGGATGAAGAAGAGTAAGATATTGAAGAAAAATTGAATGAATATTTATTCTAACTAAACAAACACAAATACAGAAGGATTTGGAGCTTGCAGCTCATCTACATGCAACTTCTATATTCACCATCTCTTAGAAATTCATTTGTCTCTATGCACATGCTTCCATGGTACATTCATATGCACGCGTTCATCTTAGGATAGATCAATGGTTGATTGACATTTGTCTACAAGCTCGATTTATAATTCCTTTATTTATTATAACATGTATTTCTTAGCCTCATTGTTTAACACATATTTATATTCGAGGCTTTCTGAATTGTGGCACTTGTCCTTTACATTTCTACTATATTTTAACACTTAGTGATTGATCCAAGGTATATAAAGAATTTGGTATGTGATCTAAGTTGCGGAAGAGTCTTTAGTATGTGATCCAAAGCATTTTGTAAGTAGTTGAATTATCCGTGTGAAAGGAACTTGAGATAATGGAATAGTTGATTGACTCGGTTAATCGGAATCGTAAGTAAGGGGACATGGATCATGGTTTTAATGGGATTTTCATGCTAAATTACTTGTCTCTTGGGGTTGCTTGTGTTCTACGGATTGGCTATTTAGATTTGTGGCGATTATCATTTGTGATAATTATTTGTTGGTTATAACAATTTGTTTAGCAATCCAAAGGAATTGTAGGGCAGTTGCCCCGATAGCTAGCAGAGCTAGAGGTCGAGTGACATTTGATGGAACTTGTGATGGAGATGAAGGCCTCTAGATCACACCACCGAAAACTCTTAGATTTTGAGCTCGCTCTCTTTCACAAAGGAACATGAGGTAAAGGTATAGGTTTGTTGTTGTTGTGAATCGCGAAAGCTAACACGCACAAACAAGATCAATCAAGCAAAACACAATGCAAGGTTCTCAATACATACTTGACTGGCTGCCAATACGCTAACAACACCTACAAACATGAGTGACATCAGGTCTTGTGTATACGATGGCATACATAAGACTCCCAACTACATTGGCATAGGGAACACGTGGCATGTGTTCCTTCTTTGTGTCTAAATGATGTGTGAAATAAATTGAGAGATGAATATTCGTAGCGGATGGAGTACGTAGAGGCTTGGTCGTAGACATCGTAAATATCATTAGAAATTCCTCAATATAGTTCCTTTGAGAGAAGAAAAACTTCCCTTCCACATGATCCCTAATCATCTCCATCCCTGAAATCTTCTCCGTTGCACTTAGGTCCTTCATGTCAGACTCTTAACTAAGGAGCTTCTTCAGACCGTCTATGGTACTCTTCTTCTTGACACCATTCAGTGTGTCATTGATGTACAGTAATGAGGGACCCACCCTCCAACTTGGTGTGGTAAACACAACAATTGTATGGGCTCATGTTGAACCCATGATCAGTCATGAAGCTATCAAACTTCTTGTACCACTACATGGGAGACAACTTAAGCTCATACAAGGACTTCTTTAATCTGCACACACACGACCTTCCTTGCCATGAAATGTGAATTCCTCTAGCTGGCTTGTAAGAATGTCTTATTCGATTTCAACATGCAATAAAGTTATCGTCATATATAACTGCTCCAACTCCAAGTCTCGATGTGCTACAAGAGATAGTTGCATCATGATGGATGTATGCCTTAATACAGGAGAGAATATCTCGCTATAATCCATACCTTCCTTCTGATTATAACCCATAGTGACTAGACGTGCCTTGTATCTAATGCCTTCATTACCTGAGATTCACGTCTTTTTCTCAAAGACCCATTTGCATCCTACGACCGTCCTCCCCTTTGACAACTTGACAAGCTCTCATTTTTTATTCTTGCGTAAAGGCTCCATCTCCTCACCCGCAACAACAAACTATTGTCTAGATTATTCCCCTATTATAGCCTCCCTATAAATGGAGGGCTCTGGATACTCTACCTCCTTCGCAACATATTATGTAAATGCAACCATGTTTTCAAATATGTATCTCTACTCTGATGTATCTCTCTGTGTGGTCGATTAGTAGAAACGCTTGGTTGCCCCTCCACTGATGCTCAGCCTCAGGTTGTTCAGTAACAAGTTGATCAAGAGTGGTGTGATCAACTACATGATTACTGTTTGGTGTCAGTTCGAACTCCACATGTTCGTGCATATCATCACCTATCTCTACATCAATGTGTTGGACTTGTAAGCCATTGGCGACCCATTAATGTAGTAAAAGCTATTATTTTATCATGCCCATCTGAAATGAATGTTTGTGAATTCAGTTAATATTATGTCCCCTTTGTACAATTAGGGTTATGTACCATGGCCATATTGAATATCATGAATATTCAATAATGATCTACAGTTTGAAAAGGAGATGACAATCTTTCTATAGACTGATTTCCGATCGACTTCTTGATGCAGATCCTCTGCATAGGAATAGCGATTCAGAAGTGTCGAAATAGTCAAGTCAAAGAGTTGACTTGATGAGGTCGAGATGAACTAAGGCCAGAATCGTAACTGTCACAATCAAGCATACATCCTTTGACTGGAGACAGATATACATCTATATATCTGAATATTCACATAAGGCATACCAATAAGTTGAAGGCCTAACCAAGGTCCATATACAGATGAGTTAGTGTGTATATGAAGATATCAAAAGAATCATACATATTCATACTTGATAAACCGGGAGACAAAGCTCACTCATGAGATATTTTGGATTCATAAAGAATTCCATGCATGGTTGTATCGTTTATGAAATGAGACATGAATTCGAGATATTAATATATGCTTTTGGAAAGTATATGATTAATACTGTCATCCAATTATTGAATGAGAAATTTATTGATATGTTCTGAAGAAAGCAATCAAACTGAGGTTTGAACTTTGGATATATCAAAGTCTTCCGATATGAACGATGAATAAGTATTGGGAATACTCATGGTTAAATCTATCTTAATAGATCATCTACCATGACACTTCCATTCCGAGGGAACGATGAAATCAAATGAATTTTAGTGATTCCACTTATTGGCTTAATGATACGAGAAATTATTGGATTAAGTCTTATTTCATTTGATTCCAATGCCCAATCTCAAGGTCAAAATATTGGAAATGGAAACGGAAATGAAAATGGTGATGAACTCAGCTCATGAGCTCATTTCTAAGCTCCAAAAGGTTTGGACATTGATTAGAAATGGTCATGGAAGATGGGTTTAGCTCATTGATACATACTCTATCCCATGAAGAGTGTAATGCATTTCATTGAGCTAACTTAGAGTGTGAATCATTTCTGCTCGAGTTCAACATTTATAAGTGAGGTATTTCACCAAAAGTGGTATAAATCCTGAAATTAGATATTTATCTAAATTTCAAGTCACTATGCGTGGATAGTATGATCTTCCCAGCATAATATCCAAGTATCAGCATTTGTCTTACACTCATACTATGTGATGTCAACATTGAAACCATAATTGTTATTGTCATAATCAAATTTTAATAAATATAATTTTGTGAATGTGATCCACAAATATAAATCATTAATTAATATGAATAATATGATAATATGGATTTTCATTTTAAATTATGGAACAGTTCTGACACCCAAAAAATTATTGATCACATATTTTCATAGAGCTCGTCGAGACGTTTCCAACGAGCCTAAGAACGACAAATTCCTATAGCTCAAGATATCGATATTTTAAGATGATGGTTTAAGGACGTATACATATCCAGACCAGATCCGAATACCACCATTTTTTTTATAAACATGAGATAGATGGACGGCTGCAAAAGCCTAGCCACCCATCCTCTCAACCCTCATTGGAAGGATGCCCGTTTGGCCAGAAAACTCGCCGAAAAGCCACCGTCATCGAGGGAGAACGTGTGCGAGTTGATGATCCGCGATCGCTATCGCGTAGGGGATTGCGATCATCTTTGTGGGGGCATTCTCGCTGTGACGAATTATCGTAAATGTTGTTTCCACGTAAGAGGAGGTCCCGAGGGAAAATCCTCAGAGGTAACGATGTCTCCTTTCTCTCCTTGTTTACACGATTATTGATCCGATTCGTTTCTTTTACCATTAGAACCTTGATAGTTGTCATGGTATGATTTAGGGTGGATTATTGTTTTTGCAATGTTCAAAGCATAATATTAGTATACTATCACATCGATCATTTTTGCTCATTTGGAACCTTCCCTCCAATGAGATTACCCTTGTAGCATACAGTTTCAACCATATACTGTTGCCTCTGTTAACCGATCATCAGTTTTGATTCATAATTGTTGGTGAGATGGGGTACTGCATTTCTGTGATCATATATAAGAAATGAGGATCAGGTTGGAGAGTATGGGCATTTCAGTCAAACCTGCTAATTGTGAATGTTAGATGTTGTATCCATTAGTAGAATATTGACATAAATAAAGTCTGGATCTGAATGTGATAAAAAGAGGGTTTGGAGGGGGTAAGTCTATACCTTGGGATGAGATTTTTGTTTATTCAATAATTGGATAGGAGAGTTGCTTACGTATCTATCAACTGGGACATATCTGATTATTTGTAGAGTTATGCCAACCAGTCCCATGCCAATCAATGATTCTTTCAAGTTCAAAAATTATTGAGTGGATCAAGGAACCGATTCCCTTCTAAAGCCTTAAATTATTTACATGGTACTCCTTCTCTGTATCTCCTATTATAGAAAAATCAAGACACACACACACACATATATATGTGTGTGTGAGAGAGAGAGAGAGAGGGAAGGGAGACTGCTCTATGTAACAGCCAAGTTGATTGTTACACGGAGTAGTTTCGCCTATTTTTTTTACTTTTTTCAAAAATTCCCCATGTATATTCATCTATATACCCCTCCTACATGTCATTCGAATTTCGTGAGAAACAGAGACTCATATGTCCTTCATCTAGAACAAGTAATTTTAACAGTCTGAAATTTGTTGTAATCGACATGTTCTAGATAGAGGGCATAGGAGTCTCTGTTTCTGATGAAATTCGAATGACATGTAGGAGGGATATATATATATATATATATATATGAATATACATGGTGGAATTTTTAAAGAAAAAATAGAAAAATGGTGAAACTGCTCCGTGTAACAGCCAACTTGGTTGTTACACTGAACACCGTCCCCCGCCTCTCTCTCTATATATATAGGAATTCTTTCAAATAGGACTTGGTCGTTCCTGAGTTCAGGAGGCCAGCCCATTTTTGTAGAAAACATGACGAATTTAGTAGAATACTTATACCGATTGTATTACAATGTGCAGTTTTAATGTTTGTATTATAATATACAGTTTACTATTCGATTTTGTATTTATAATGTGTGGTTATAATAGAAACTGTATACACATTCTACTAAAGTGCTCGTGTTTTCTACAAAAATATGATGGTATTCCTTAAGTCAGGAAGGATGCATCATATTTGAAAGGCCTCCTATATATATATATATATATGGAGCCTTTCAAGTGGGACATGGTCCTTCCATGCGTAAGGAAGGCCAACGATCATAGCCATTAGATTCAAATCTAACGGCTTGATCAATTTGTTTGCCCGAAAGGGCATTGCATTAGTTACGGATAGTATTTAATATTTCGAAATACTAAATGTGGCTAGATCTAATTTTGGTATTTTTCGTAATATCATATCTAAATAATGTCCAGTTTTGTGTTGGGCGACATAACGTGGAACGGATATCCTTACATGTTTTTTTGTATAATCTGTTATTCCTTTTGTTATATTTTTTTGTATAATCTGTGGTTCATTCAAATTTCAGTAGTCATTCTATAAAGTTTGTATGATTATTTGTAGAATACAATCCATATTAGCAATACATTAATTATTTTTACATTTTTTGATTTATGTGAAATCTGTCATTCTTTTTTATAAAAATGTATAATACATGTTTCAATATGTATAATACACACTAAAATGTATAATACACATCTAGAATATGTAATGCACATCCAAAATATATAATACACATAAAGGCTACAATTTTTCATTCGCATCCATTTGATATATAAAAATACACATCAAATATGTATAATACAAATCAAAATTATAATAATAAACATCAAAAATGTATAATACAAATGAAATATGTAAAACATAATGGTTGCACAACCTCCTTGTGCAGTCACCACCACGATACAGGCCTTGTCATCGCCACTGCCCATTGCTCCTGAAGATCCATCCATCGCCGCTCGAGGAGCATCGCAACCTCCACCCCATCGTCGATCATCGATGGGTGTGTGTCGCCCCCCACCTTGGGCGCCGCTTCCCATATTGCATCTCCGCAGATCACGCCAGTCGCTGCGTGATGAATCCACGATTCATTAACTTTTCTGTCGCATTTTGTCTTAAAACCCTTAACAAATACATGTAAATATTCACTAATTCTCATACTTTAACAAAACATCATTCATGTGTAAATATTTACTTTTAACCACTAAACTCATGTAAATAAATAAAGAACCAGAAAAAGAAAGACAAAGGCAGATGGAATATATGTATATATATGCAATATGACTTAAAGTATAAATATAGCTGTAAGATATATTTATAGCCTAACCCCCGAGACCAAGTCAGCATGGATTGGTCGACAAACCAATAAGTAGGGGGAGATAAGGAAAGAAAACCAAATAAAAATAATTTGACACATATATCTACACCTTTCACTATTTATCAAATAAATACAAAACTTCAAAGAATTTTAATTATTTCATATTAACATATTTTTCACCAAATCTTTCTCCTAATTATTTCTAAATATATATATATATATAAATAAGTTAAAAATATTACCCTATATATATGCCAAGAAACCCAGCCTACAACTTGTCAAAATCTCAACTTCCGAACATCATAACTTCCTCATACGAACTCTAATTTCACTCTACTCACCTTTAAAGTTCATGAAATAATATTATCTAATTAATAAAGGTGGTTTCATTGAATTCGGAGTCCGTTTGCAGTCGGTTTTGGGACCAAAAGACAAAGGGGTTTCTGGGCTATTTATTTTATGTAACACACATTATTTATCATTTTCTTAATTTTATAATTTTTAAATTATTTCATGATCTTGTACTTTCATCGTAAATTATTTCATAATTTTTGGAGATTATTTATTATTTTTATAAAATAAAACACCTCAAAATATAGGTATAATTGACCTATGTAGATACTTACTATATTTATTAAAATATGTAAATTAATTCATAAAAATCTCTAAAAATTCGTACAAGTCTTAATTAATACCCTAATAATTAAGAAAATATGAAATTAATTTTTACTTAATTATTTATTAAATTAAAAATCTAAAACCTATTTATAAATACATATTTTTTAATATAATATTTATATTTTAAATAATATTTATTATTTATTAAAAGTAATTATACCATAATTTAGAAAATTAATTTATTTAACTTTCTTGTATTTATACCTATTTAAAATAACTTAATTTACTATTTTATACTTAATTTATAAGCTATTTTCGCTTCTGGGCCAACCAGGTGCTGACACGTGTCAGCACCTGGTTCATCTTCCTCAAGAATAAGTTGAGCCAGATTCTGTTTGGCCGGCCGACTTCGCCCCGTTTTTCCCGACGCCATCTCGAAGCTTCTGACCAATCTCCACCCTCCGATCCCTTCTCCTAACCACTCTCTTCACCGCCACCCTTAGATTCACCTTGGAGCCCAAGCCACTCGCCCTATAAAAAGGCTCCAAGGTCGCCATTCACAACCAACTTTCCCAACTGCCTGAAGCTCCAGCTCCAGACTACCGACCCCCTAACTTCCTAGCCATATTCCGGCCGATCCACGGTGGTGACAGCACCAAGGCATAGCCCGCGAGGAAGAGGAGTCGACGGAGAAGGTTCCAAGGCCCAACACCACCTTGCATCGCCGCCATCGCGCGTCCAGCTCCGGCCCAAAAGTCGACCGTCGAGCAGCTCGTCAAGGTAATATACCCTGACATCCACAGACTTTTTCCTTCATCTTCACTATTTTGTTTCTCGATCCGTGAGCCACGATTAGCGTGGCTAATCGCTTCTTTAGATTGACTAATGATCCATCTTTAACGCACATTTAGAATTCCACTCGATTCATTTCAATTTCGGTTCAAATCAATCATCAAACCATCATCTTCTTCATGCATTCTGTTGTTTGGCTGGAAATCTATGATTTTCTTTAAACTTTGGAGCTTGTGATTTGTAATCTTTTGGCCGATTCGACAAGAATCGAGCACATACATCTCTTGTTTGTAGATCCATCTTCATCGCGAGACGACGCCAAGACCTGGAGATCATTCATCGCTATCTAATTTCAATTTCAAAGATGGCCCGCCAGAACTGATCCATCTTCAGGAGGACTGAACCCCCATCTTCATCAAGACGTCGTCGCCGATCGGAGCACCCTCAGCCGCCACCCTACCGCCGGCGAGCTCGAGGGGTGGAGGAGCCACCCCTCTGGCCCCGCCGAAGCGTCAGAACCTTCGCCGGCCGGTTGGAATAAATCGGGGAAGAAGGCGTCGTCGTCAGCTGCCCAACAACCTCAAGAACCGGAAGGCTACAGGATAGCGACACGTGTCAGCGCCAGAACCGTCAGATCCCGCCCGGATCTTCTAATCCTAGCCGTTCAAGCCGAAACGGTGGGAAATTTGCATACTAAACCCAGCCAGAGATCAGAATTCATTTCCGCCTCCAGACTTTTGCTTAATTGCATTTAGGTCCCTCTGTAGGGACCTAAATGTAAAGTTTCTTGTATTTTTCTTTCATAACAGTCCTCCTGGACCTTTTTGCAAGCATTTTAAATTAGTTTTCTTGCGCTTATGCCCCTGGACTGTAGGGGTTGTTTCTTGCTCTTGTGACCTCAAATTTCGACGCTTTCTTGAGGGTAGTTACACAACTACCCCAGCTACTTAGTATGAAATTTTGGCGGCTTTTTGACGAGTTTTTGATGTGTTTTGATTTTATCGAAAGCCGCTTCGTTTTGTCTTGTTTTCTTGTGTAGTTCGAGTACACGGCTCGAACCTCGTTCACCCTATTATATAGTATCACCTAGATATTACTCGCCTACTATATAATAAATAAATCTTTTGAAAAAAAATATCCCTTTTTGAAAATAAAATAAAAATTTAAAAAGAATAAAATCAAATAAAAATAATAAAAATAAAAATCAATAAAAAAAGCGTTTTGACTTAGAGAAGAATTAAAATAAAATTACGAATAGGAAGATCTAGGGAATATATTCTGCCTCCTTGAGTTCGACCCAGGAACACTTGCCTGGTAAAATATTAGTGAACGGTTTTCCGACAGAAAACCGTATTTGTTGGATAGGTTTTAAAAATCGAAAAATTCCCTCGTTTCGCGGCTTCTGCTACAACCGACAACTTTCTTCAATAAAAAGAAGAAGCCGCGAAACTCGATTTTTAGACACTTATCACTGCGCAACCTCCGCGAAAAGGAGTAGCTACTCCGCGTAAGGCTCTACAACTCCCATCGTTGTCCACCAAAGTCCACCGCCGACCTCTTCAACAACCGTCAGGAGTCCCTCCGTCGACCGTGTGACCTCCATCGCCAGTCGGAGCCACGTAGCCCTCGCGCGAGCCTCCGGAGCCCCACCGTCGTCACCTCCTCTCAGCGTCACCGCCGTGCTTGTGGGATTAGGAGAGAGATTAATGAAATATTTTAGGTATAAGTTTAGGATTTTTGGAAAGAGTAGGAGAGAGATTAATGAGGGGGATATTTTGGAATGCTGCATGCTATATTTAGATAATGTATAATGATCAAAATGGATTTTTGATCAATTAAATAATAAAATTAACATACCTTTAATAACAACCGTATGATTAATTATGGACGCACTGGATCACTGGTCTTCTTAGAGATGGAAGGATTGTGCCTCATTTGAAAGATATCCTCTATATATATTGTACTATTACGTAGACTTCAAAAATAATATTTTGACTAATGATGGGTATATTTTAGAAGAAGGATTAAAAAAATGACAGGATAAATGGTCATCACAATAAGGACAGATTTTGAGACAAATTACATAATAAAGAGGATCATCAGCTAAACACATCAATTAATGGATTGTAACCAAAAAGAGAGTAAGAATTGCCTACATCAAATGATCAAACTCTCAACAAACTAATAAACATAATGCAATGATTGTGGTTGATGTCTTAATTCTTTTATCGTTCAATGGGTGAAGGGTTATTTCATGGGCCCATTTCCTGTTAGCCACGGATTCGAATATATCCTTCTTGCGGTGGATTACCTATCCAGATGGGTGGAGGCTATCCCGACCCGAGCCGCAGACAGCAGAACTGTCTGTAAATTCATCAGAGAGCACATCATCTCTAGGTTCGAGATCCCCAAAATGATGATATCAGACGGGGGTAGCCATTTTGTGAATCGGGAGGTGAAGAAACTCCTGAAGGACTACGGCATCGAACACCGTGTCGCGAGTCCTTACCACCCACAAACCAATGGTATGGCTGAGGTGTCAAATAGGGAGGTGAAAACCATATTGCAAAAGCTTGTCTGCCCGGACGGGAAGGACTGGTCTCAGATTTTAGATCAAGTCCTCTGGGCGTATAGGACGGCTTACAAGACACCGTTAGGCACCTCCCCATTCCGAATGGTATTCGGAAAGCCGTGCCATTTGCCCGCAGAGTTAGTGCACAAATCAGAATGGGCAATCAAGAAGGTCAACTGGAACACGCACCTGGGACAGAAACAGAGAGACATGGATCTGAATGAACTTGTGGAAGTCAGAAACCACGCATACAACAACAGTTTGGTGTACAAGGGCAAGGTGAAGCATTGGCATGATAGATATATCAGACAAAAGACCTTTGTTCCTGGACAGAAGGTATGGTTGTTCAATGCTAGGCTGAAGATCTTCCAAGGCAAATTGAAGTCCAAGTGGACAGGCCCATTTGTCGTCCGTACGGTGCATGATAGTGGATGTGTCGAGATCTCAGATCTCGCAGATGACGCACCGACATCCCTAGTGAATGGACAACTATTGAAACACTTCGTCGAATCCAATGAGCAGTTAGTACATGTTGAGGAGATTGTATTCATGCGCGAGACAGATTCAGCAGATGCACCTCGAGCCGCGTATGAGACCTTGCAGCAGTGAGCTCCAGCCATCGGCAGCATCTTGAAAGATTCAGACCGACTCATTTGTATATATCATTATTCTTCTTGTACATCCTATCCTCTCTCTCACGCGACTCTAGTAACCCATCCCAGCCTCATCAGATCACTATCTTGGACTATACTTAGGATGACCAGATTCTAAGTATAGGGGGAGGAGTCACTTGAGTCGGCCCTTTGTACATTCTCCAGATCACATTGGTCCTCATACTCACTTCCGACCTATAATTAGGCTGGCCTGAGCCTAAGTATAGGGGGGACCGATGCCCACATTGTATATTCATCCACTTCTCTTATTGACCTCGTTCGCCCCACTTTTTGACTTTCTTCTACACTCAGGCTGCCAGAGCCTAAGTATAGGGGGGCCGGTCGATTTCTATACATTTTCCTTTTCTTTAGCTCTCCTACGCTTAGCACGAGCTATGTTTTTTTTCCTCGCTTTTCATGCTCTGAGGACATAGCACACGCTAAGTATAGGGGGGCTTGTATATATTACATATATACTTTACCCATAGCTCGTACTTTCGCGTATTTTTGTATATATATTACAATAATTATGGGTGGGTAAAAATTGAAAAAAAATGTGTATATACTTGTATAATACTTACAAACCTCTTGTAAATTGTTGTAAAATAGGAGGTATACCAAAAAACAACAATAAAATAGGCTTCTTATTTACTCATGCATATCATCTCTGCATCCGAAAAGAAAAGAAAAAGAGTCTTGCATTTTCATTCATCTACATAGCATGTCATCTGCATCTCATCTGCATATCTTGCATATGCAAAGTGAAAAGCTAGTGGGTTCTGAACCAAGTTATGAGTAGATATTGAGGATGAACTTGATTTTACCTTAATCCACCTAATTTCAGAGGAACCTTATAGGACTGGAGTTAAGATTTCTCAGGTCAAGTGACTTAATTCTTTGAGTCCGCAAGTCTATGTTCACATGTCATCTTGATTAGTCTAAGTAGAATATCTCGTGCACACGCAAGATTCTTTTAGATAATGACCTAACTTGGACAAGCACAATGCACAGAGCTCTTCATTGATGAGGTGGTGAGGAGGTAGAATCCTTTAGCTTGGAGTAGCGCACGGGTGGAAACATCCGTCCTCCTCTAGGGAGTGTAGTGCATCTCAACCTAGTCTGGTGGTGTTGACGTCTGAGGACAGGACGCTGTGGGTTGCAATAATGCTTCAAAAGAGGGATAGTCTACTAGCTCAAGAGGAAAAACTCCTGATGTACATGCTGCACCTTGTATATAGTTCCAAAAAAAAAGAAAAAAAGAAAAAAATGCAAGAACTCCAAAAAAATCAGACAGGTCCAAGTGAAAAAAATAATACCTGTCGGAGTATGTATAATAGCAAAGAAAATGCAGCTGGATGACTTGGCTACACTGGTCAGGCATCCCGAGATAGGTAGCTATACTGGCCACCGTCCACTCTTTTCTCTACCCCCTCCTCTTGAGTTGGTCACACTTGAACTTAGAAGGGAATACCCCGCTCCTCGAGGAAAGAGTTGCTGGACCGGGTTATTGAGTTACCTTGTTAGAAGAGGCTGGTTCCGATTCATTTCTGATGTGGAGAGCTATATCCCACTTACACAGTACAAGTAAGAATCATAGTCATCAGAAATTTGCATCTGAGGATTTGTTTTGACCTGACTATTGAGGAGTCTTGAATAGAAGACTTGTGGAACTTGAAGTCTGTTAGGTCTTAAGTTCAGGTCCAAATAAGGTTCCGCCACACAATAAATCCAAAGGTCGAGTCAAGCTCATTTTTAACTTTTGTTCATGACCGTGGTATGGAACCCAAAATCATTTCACTCTTGCATTTCATTTTAGTTGCTCGGTGACGAACAAGGTTTAAGTATAGGGGGTTGATGAATCTGTGATTCATCACTCCAAAAGTTAAAAATAGAGCCTTGTTCCTGAGTAAATATAGGCATATTTCCCTTTATAATGCATAAATAGCATTCAGACATGCATACATAAAACATGCATTTTAGCATTCCATCTGCATTTAAATAAGAAGCCAAAATCACTTGTAAAATATCCACTCATAGAAATAAGCTCTCCCTTATACCGTGTACACTTTAGTTAATAATATAAGGAAGAGAGAGAGGAATCCCCCTTGTAAAAACACCAATAAAGCCCTAAAAGCCCTTGGACCATAAAATGCCCATAGATCTCTCATGCCAACTCCAAAATAGGTCTACTCACTTTTAGATTAATACACATCAAAAGACCTTTAGAATGAGACTAGTTTCACCCAATTTGGAGCTCGTATGAAAAAGTTGGGTTTTTGGGCCTCTTTGTATACTACATATATGCATATTTCTATCTCTATATTTTTGTAGCATATTAGACCTCATCTTCGTCTTTGGTTAACATGAAACTTGTAGATCTCATCAAGATCTACAACTTTCATGTTTTGAGTTTTTTCCAAATTCGGCCTCGTCCTCTCTCTACATATATTCTTCTTTTCAGCCAATCCCAGCCGGCCACGTGGCGCCCTCTGGTTGCGCCACGCGGCCCGCTCCCCTTGCCCAGGCCGCCGCGCCTCTCAGCCATTAGATGGTCTTGTTGATCCAATGGCCAGATGCTCTCCACGTGCGCCCTAAATGTCCACCGTCTGATCATCTCCAAGGATTCATCTGATCCGCCCGTTCGCGCCTCTTCCACATTTTACCACGTGACGCATTCCGCGCCATCAGATCACGCCTCAGTCTTTCCATCTGAGCCGTTAGCCCCACAAACATCTCAACCACCCGATCAAACGCCCCACGCTAATCGCATCCATCCGCTCGCGCCTCGCCCCCGTTGCGCCACGTGGTTGCTCCATGGCCCTCAGATCGCTTCGCCCGGATCTAATCTTAATCCTCCATCCCGCCTCGATCTCGGCCGTTGGATCAAGGGATCCAACGACCGAGACCTCGTCTTCCACCTCTGGCGCCCCTCTCTCCCACGTTCTCAGCCGTGCGCGAGGGGCTTGCCCCTTCCTATTCTTGGCTGCATCCCAGCCACCGTCGACGACCACCACCACCTCCACGATGATCCCCACTCGTCCATCATCCTCGCCAACCACTTCATTTCCCACGTCGACCGCCAGCAACGCCCCACTACCTCCATGAACCTCGCCCCATCACCAGCCCGACCGAGACCTCCAACCTATAAATACTCGCCCTCCGGCCGATTTCACACCCATCCGCCACCCCTGAGAGATTCCCCGAGCTCGGAGCGTTCGATTGGTAACAATGATTGCACGAATCCTTGAGCGAAGACGGTCATCTTCTCCAGCGAGATCCGCGGCACCTCCGCCGTGTCGCAACCACTCCGCCGAGTCGCTGCTTGAGCTCAGGGACTTACCACCCCTTCGAGCGACGATCTGGATCTCGATCTCGAGCTCCAAACCCCAGGTAATCTCCTCCACCTTCGTTTAATCTTAGTTTCATTTTTGCTTCGATTTCTCCCTTTTTATTCTCCGTTCACCGTGATCCTCTCGCCTCACTCTCACTTCACCGAGCTCCGCGACGGAGCTCTCATCCTCGCGGTACCTTTTACGGCCGCCGACGACGCACTTCATCCTCCATCAGCTCCAGCTCTGCCACTTGGTCGGAGCACCATCGCCAGCCATCTCCGTTCCTCCTTAGGCCTCGCCGACCCCCGTCACACCTCCACGATTGCACGCACGAGCTTCAGCTACTCTTCTAACGCCTGCAGGTACCACTCTCGTGCATTGGCTGTAACATCACCAGAGAGCCTTCTGAGCTTCGTCGCCACGGAGCTCCGACGGCCCTCTCCAGCTCCTGAGACCACCAGTCGCCTCGCTGCATCACCGCGCTTCTTCTGGGATAGCTCCGGACCACCGGAGAGCATCATCGACACGAGGAGGGACGGACGGAGCCAAGGCCTCGTCGCCGGAGCCCCGCCATCTCCTCCGCAGGCGGCGGAGGACCGTTGAAGGAGAAGGTCCAGCCGCCGTTCGATCATCCTAATCGAACGGTCTAGCGTCAACCACGTAGCCCTCCGACTGGAGCAGCAGACGACCGTAGGATCATCCTTGATCCTACGCTCAGGAGTCCGTCACGTATTTCGCATCAGCCAGCCGTTGGATCGATCATCTGGATCCAGCGATCAACAGCCTGTCACGTCGCCCCTTCCGCGGGTCTCAGGCGCCGTTGGATCTATCCAGATCTTACGGCCTCTGATCTCGCCACGCGTCAGCACCGACAACCCTTGGATCGATCTTGATCCGAGGGTCTCCATTACGTCACGTCGACAAAGACCGAGCCTCATCCCCGACCCTAGGCTCGGATCACCCGAGGCTAGCCGAGCCTCACTCCAGACCTCCAGGAGCTCCCGAGCCAAGCCCCGAGCCTTATACGTTGCCCGAGCCTAGGCCCCACGTGAGGAGCACGTGCGGTCTGGGTATTTTACATCGAGGCCCTGGGTACTTTTTGAAATTGCAAAAAGGTCCCTGTGAAGAAGCCCCCACGTGAGGAGCATGTGCCAGTGGAGAAATTGCATATAAGTCCCCTGCATTATAGGTAATTGCATTTAAGTCCCTGTCAGCATATTTCTTTTATGTAATTTTATTTTCTTGTATTGCAAATACACCCCTGTCTTTGCACGCATCCCTAGGTTTCATTTTGCATCATTTTTTAATTTCAAAAGTTGCATATTGTTGAGTAACTTGTCCTCTATCTATTGTACCACTTGTCACATTTTTGTAATTGCAGTAGAATTTTAAATGAAATAATTGGTCTATTTGTGTGATATATTGCCCAGTTGAACCTTTTCATTCATAATTAATTTTCTGTAGCTCCAAAAATTCTCAAAAATTCACAGTAGCTCTAGGATAGTCTCAACCTTGCATAAAAATTTCATGGCATTTGCTCACATATCGAGGCCTGAATAAATTCTTTAGTGATTTTCTTATTTTAATTTTAATAGTTCATTTCACATTGAAATTAAGGTTTATCAATTTTTCTAGATTTCTTATCATTAGATCTATCTAGGATAATTTTTGTTCCTGAAAAAGATGTGATTTGTTATTTATTAAAAATAAATTAGTGAAAATCACCCAGCATGCATGTTTAATTCACAGTAAATTCATTTAGTGTCTAAAAATTCCAAAAAAATTAGGGTAGTTCATTTTCTCCATAATTCATCATCTGGCCCATTTTTATAATTTTTGGACTTCATTTGATACCTAAACTGAATTAACTTTGAATTGGCTTGATTTTTGCATGTGTCCTGCATAGAAATTAGAAAAAGATAAAAAAATATATTCCTCGAAAATCGAACACTTGGACTTTGCTAAAATTCACCTAAGGAGACAGATGCCTCCCTGAGTTCGACCTTGGACTTCCCCAAGTAAAAAAATCTGCCGCTTGAAATTGACTCGAATCTAAATAAAGTGGTTTTTGATATTCCCTCTCGTATCCGACTGCAATGAACGATTCTAATTAATTTGGACATTAATCTGACCGAATTGACCGAAGGTGCGGGAGGAGTTATCAGTTATGTAAATAGGGTAGTTGGAGTTAGGTGTTGTAAATGATGTGGAATTCATCCTTGAGTCCTATGTAGATGTCATGAAGGTTGCAACCACAACTGATAAGTGGTGATGCGTTGCACCTAGCAGTCCGGTAGCATTCAGAGTTGCTTGACGGAGTAGGCAGATAGCGCGATTGACGTTCTTGATTTTGCACTTATACATGATATGAAGACTCGGAGTAGAATAAGGTGACGCCGCATCAAATTCTATTTCGAGTATTAGTATTGTGAGACATGTTCCGAGATATGGTTGAAGGTGGATGATTTGGCCTATAGTATTTTCCTGTTTTAGATGAACAAAGTCCTCAAGGGTTTACTTAAGATAACTACCAAGTTCCCGCATAGCGGAGACATGCGAGTCGCGTATTTGTGTGTGCTAAATTAAATTAATATGAGAAATGATTCGTGATCAGATATCAATAATTGCAATTGTATGCCATTGTGGACTCTAACGAACAGGTGGAAATATCAAGATAAATGTAGTAGTCCTCAAATAATTATTAAACAAATAGATAAACAAAATCAATGAATAGATGGTCTAATATAAATTAGAATAACTTGATGTAGTTCAATCTTTACAATATATGCATATGTCATCAGATAGAGTTGAGTATGCATGCCTTGCTTACCCATGCATTAGGGATTAGTGTTTATTTCGTTATTGGGTAATGTTACCCTCATGTGAATCTAATAGGTGTAGCTGAGTAGCAGCCGTAGCAGTAGCGGCTTTTGAGAAGATCAAACTTTCTGTTGTCACACTTGCATCAGAAATAGTGCGTTCTACTTAGAATAATTTATTTGCTTCCACAATATTTTCTCTTTCTTTGAGAGATAATGTAACGAGAAAAATGAGTTCTATAGTTATATCATGTATCTCATTTTGTGGACACGAGTATGATTAATGAAAAATGAATATGGAATTTTGCTATTTGTTTCATATTTTCTCCTACTGTATATATTTCAAATATTAGTCTATATGCACAAGTTAGTTCGTTGAGTATCATAGATCATGTGCGTATTTGGATCGTAGGTCCGATGCTCTCCTTCCATCAGTTTCGTAATTGAAGGGGTGGGACGTCACAAATAATGATTCATAATAATTAATATTTATTTGAATTTAATCCATATAATTATTACAAGGCATTTACATGAATATGATTGCCATTGGAATTCAAATGCAAATTAGATTTACATTTTTGTGTTGGATTTATGTATAAGATTCGTAAGTTATGAGGGTTCTTTCATAAATTACCAATTATGATAATTAGATTATCATGTCGATAATTATACAACAACTTCAACAACAACAATTAGGACAAGGTGGCCGTTCATGCTTGGAGAAATATATACATCTACCATGAAAGTCCTAATGAGATTAGGCTCTCTTAATTATTGTTGATTTTGTTACCTTATTTAATATATAATTAAAAGAGATAACTCAAGTCTTATTTATTGTTGAATGAGGATTTAATCATAGGTATTGATATACTATCTAAGAGACTAAAAGTTAACATCTACCATGAGGAATAGGACTCCTCATAGATGACCATCATTCATATATAAGAGAGGGCAAAGCCTCTCTTCCGGGAGTATGTTTGTTCCTCCAATTATTCTCTTACCTTGAGAATTGAAGAAGAGAAGAGCCTTAAGAATTTTGAATTCTCATACATGTCTACTCTTCAAGTCCTACATGTCTACCATCAAGCCTCTCCGCTTCTCTTCAAAGGTGTGGCCTTGCGGAAGAGAAGATCACCTTCTTCTCTGTGCTCCTCATGTATGAAGAATGATAAATTTCGGGCGACGAAATCATGAGCTTGATCTCATACTTGCGTGGAAAAGTTCAAGAAGACGACATCGAAGTTCGTAGGAAGCTACGCGACTCATCATCGTGCCTGTGAAAAATAAAAAAAACTGAACAAGGACTTAAACACAAATCTTGATTGAGTTTGGGCTTAATTACAAAATCTGTACTTGTCTAGTGACCAAAAAATTCATGTGAGGAATCCATTGTGTAATATTCGTCTAGATCTTTCCAACGAGTTTAAGAACGTGAAAGTCCGAGTTCGGGAGCCCGAGTTAGGACCATTTCAACGAGGGGTACAAGTCATATTCGGATCTGAACCCGGATCCGAATCCGGGTTGGACCATATAACCCGACTCTTCCCTTCCCTTCGTGAAAACACTTCTAAAATGCTCCAAAATCTAGCCTTCAAGCTCCGGTCCCCTTCCTCCTCCCTCTCCCTCACAGGAGCATCGCCGGAGCACCTCGGATCGACAATCCGAAGCCAAAATCGTGCAGAGAAGGTCCGGATCACCCCTGTATGCGGTTCATCTCACGATCGGAGCATCAACCATGAGGTTCTTCGTAGGGAGGAGATTACGAGGTGACGGAAAATTTGAGGTACGGTGTTCCCCTCCTCTTGTTGTGATTTCCACACGATCTTTAACCCATGCACCGTACCATCTAGAGCCATCCCCTATCCTTTTTCTTCATGAAGTAAAGGGGATATGTGTGTGGTGTTTGACCTCTTAGCTGCTCGGATTCACGTACACATGCACAAGCATAGGTGTCGGGGTCAAGTATCACGATTGGAGTCAAGGTTGAGTTGAGATTGGATATATTTCTTGTCCTAGGAGACGTATAGACCAACCTGTATAGTGTCTTTGCAGGACATTGTGCAATGTAAGATCGTTCGATAAACTTTTAGCATCCTTCAAATATATCACAAGTTTAGCATCACCATTGGCAATATCCACTTTCCGGGACCATACAATTCAATTAAGAATATATGGCATCCACCTTATTGTTGTTAGAAAATCTTGAAAAATTGTGAGGGGGCACATGGCATGTTATGTAGCAATGCCTCTAATTCCAAATATTCAACTACTACAAAATGCATTTGACTTATTTGCATTTGGTAATCATAACTAAAAATCTTCTTTTAACCATCTGCAAGATTAATGCCTAAATCATTTTACATATCATCACTGTACATATCTAGCTTATGGATATATCCTTCCATCTTTGCCAAAAAAATAAAGTTCAACATGTCGTAGATGTCATTGCTCATTGGGTGTTTTCCATCTCTGGATACAACTGTTGGCATCTACTCTCCAATTGCAATCCATGAAGATCCAGGCTCCTTAGCAGCATAAAGATTTGAAAGAGAAATAAGGGTAGCTGCACATTTGGATCGTAGCCCAAGAAGCCTCTCGGCTACATGCATCCCACAATCTACATTCCCATGGACCCTACATGCCTACGGAAGTATAGACCACACCACATCATCTACCTTGAATTCCACTAGCATATTTTCTACCATTCGTTCTGCTTCAGCAAGATGCCTTGCTCTACCGAGAAGATGTACCATGAAACCAAAGTGTTCATTCTCAGGTTCTTACCCATACATGCCTCTCATTGAATAAAAATAACTAAGGTCAAGTTCAACCATTCTAGCATGGCTACAAGCATTCAGGACTCCAATGAACGACACATTATCGGGACATAACCCAGTTTCTTGAATCCTCTCAAATAGCTTGATAGACATGTTACTCTCTCCATGATTTGTGTATCCATTGATCATAGCCGTCGAATAAACAATGCTCCCTATTGACTCTCCTCAAACACCTTTAACTGCTTCGGAGGGAAGTTGTTGTCTATGCACTTCCTTTTAAATGAATGAACTGAATGAGCAACTACTGAACTCAGTGTTTGTTATGGAGTGTAGTTAGATGCTTTCCTTGGAAAGGTTTGAAGAGTATGCACCTCCGTTGTTCGAGCCCTGAGCTGCACTACTTTGAACCCCCCAACATAGGTTCAGTACATAAGCACTTAGGAGGCCAGTAGAGCACTGAAATGGGATGGCTTGTGGTGAAAAACATCCTCATGAATCCCAAACTTACTCAAAGCATATGATAACAGTTGAATATTATTGCCAGTAGATGATACCCCTAGAGCATTGATTGGACCTGGATCGCCCTTATTAAATAGTGTCGATTTGTTGCAGTCGGGCAATCATGATCGGTCAAAAATTGACCGCAAGAATCAATGGATCAAATTAATTAATGTGCGGTTTGATGTATTTTTAACCTGGGCAATCCCCAAGGTTGACTCAAGGAGGCAAAGTAACAATTTTGGATCAAGTTAAATGAATTAGCTCAAGGTTTACCATGCGGATTTTTTTATTTTTTTGCAATAAAAATGCAATTGCAAAAATGCAGACAGATTAAATTAATATGATAACACGCAACTTAGCTAAATTAATTTTAATATCAACTTAATCCAAATTAGCTAAGTTGTATTTTTCCTAGAAACGTAATCCAATGTTGAACACAAAATGTATTTTTTTTGGAATTTTTGGATTTAAATGCAATAATGAAAAATGCAAACTTTTTAGAGGTTTAATACAATTTTTCATGCAAACAGACTATAAAAATTATAAAAATTTTATTGGAAGTGAAAAATAATGAAATGAAGATACACTGTTTTTTTTGGAATTTTCTGACAATATATGATTTTTATGATTTCTTGTAGGATCTGTTTGGTTGCTGGGTTGGGGTGGGTTGGTGTAACCTGATTGGAATAGTAGCTATTTGGGATGGTTATGAGGGTTGGAGAAGGTTGGAATAAAGAATGTGATGTGATGTCACTATGATTTATGATAGAATTCCATTCCATGAAAAGAGGGGGGTAAACCGGGTTGGGGTAACCCAGTTACCAAACGAGCCCTTACTGAAAACAGAGTGATTGTGAGTGTTTAATTCCTAATAAATTCACACAATCAAATTATCCAAAGAAAGAATTATCTCAAATAGATATTTTAATGAGAAACACAAGAGACTTGAAATTTCACAAAAATAATATTCTTGAATTTAATTAAAAATCAATTACAGAAATCACTCAATAATTTATTTTAGACAAAAAACACATCCAATTTTGATGAAATTTGGATAGAAATTAAAGCACAACTAGAAGCATCATTTATGGATTTTTCACAATTTTGGAGCAATAAATAAGTATGTGCAAATTTCAGAGCGTAGATGGAAAAAATATCACTGAAAAACTTTGATTTTTAATAAATTATCCAATGCTCACAAAAATCCAAATAAATAGAAAAGTGAAAGAGAATTAGATGATCTTTAATGTGATATTTTCGATTAAAATAAATGATGCAAATAGAGGTCCAAATTAGAAGAATAATGCATGGGTGTCCTTGCAATACAGAAATAAAAACAAACAACAAACTGTGCCTAAGGGTACTTTTGTAATTAAAGAATCTTGAAGGGTATATACTGTAATTTTTCCAAAAAATAAAAAATAATAAATGGACCTTCGTGATGTGGGTTCCTAAATTGGAACCCATGTCTAGGGCAACGGGGCGAGTGGGCGGCGGAGGAGGCGGGGTGCGCCGCACGCGCTTCTGAAGGCGACGTGGGGGGAGCGCAGAGGTACGGTGGCTGGCGGCCGTCGACGAGCGGCTGATGGAGCGGCGACACACGTCGAGGGCAGGCCAGGAAGGCGGTGACCTAGCGGTTGGCTCGAGGAGCAGGGGCGATGCCTAGGGGTGCGTGCTACGTGCATAGGGTGACGCAGTTATTTTGGGGCCGCACGGAGGCGCGATGTGATGGCTGGAATGCAAGCGGACGTCGAGCTGCGTCGATGCTCACGCGCGTGGCCTGGGGGCCAAGGGGCTGCGACGGAGGGCGGCCTGCTGACGAATGGGTGGTTGAGGGTCGGCGACCTAGAAGGCTGCGGCGTCCTGTGGTGGGCTCCTGGTCCTGGCGAAGGAATAAGAACGACTGCTGGCGGACGTCAACAAGCGTGGGGCTGGCGATGGGATGGCGGCCGCAAGGAGGGTGCGGCCAGGTAGGCGTGCGGCTATGGGTGCACGCCGACGCGTGGACAGGGGGGCTGGCATCACGCAAAGGTGATGTCACAACCTGGAGGGTGCAGCGGCGACGCAACGTGGAGACACGCGGCGGCCGCGAGGGGCGGCTGCAGGGCCGCTGGAGCAGACGGAGGGCAACTCGTGGCTGTACGACGAGGTCGTGCAGCGGCTGGATGTCGACGGAGCTTGTTTCTTTTTCTTTTTTTCTTACTTTTTTTTGAATTTTTGTAAACTTGAAAAAATGGAGGAATAAAATGGTTGTAATGGTGTTGATTGTGATGATGGTGGTTTTTATGAAAATATTTCGATGATGAACAACAAGGAAAAAATGTTAGATAAAAAAATGAAATAATGACGATAGAGAAGTTACATGTAGTTCGCCGTATATCGGAGAAGCTACGCTAGACTCCAATCGTCGTCTCGAGCGGTGTGGCAGATGCACCGTGAAGCTGAGCAAGCTTTATTGGAAGCTTGCGACAGGGCAACGTGGTACCGCGGATCTCACCTAGAAGATCTTGCTCAACTTGTCTCCTTCAGCTGTCACCTAGAGGTTAAAGGGGCTTGACGTCTCTTCTCTCGAACCAGTGGATGGTGAAAAATGAGGGAGAAGAACATAATAAAAAGGGGGAGGAAGTTAGAAAAGAAGTGGAGAAAGTAGAGGAATGGTGGAGGAAGTGGAGACTTGGAGTGGGGAACAAGTAAAGAAGAAGTAAAAGGAAAAAATATAAAATAAAATAAGTAAACTACCAAAAAATTAAGAGAAAATAAAAGTAGAGGAAAACTATTTAAAATGAAAAAATAAATATATAAAAATAAATATTAAATAAATAAATTAATTAAATTAATAATGAAAATAATAAAAAAATAATAAAAACATGGTGACATGTGGCGGCTCCAGGAGCGGCCACGTGTTGTACTTAGAAAAATCAAAATTAAATGTAAAAATCAAAAAGAAATAAAAAGGGGGTCAAATAAAAAACTGGTCAACATGAAAGTTGCCCGTCTTGACAAGATCTTCGTGAAGGATCGAAAATCAAAATAAGCAATATGTACAAAGTGTATTTTGGGGTGGTATTTTATAGGTATAAAATATTGTATTTTTATGTTTTGCATTTTTCATTTTTAAATAAGAGAAAATTCAAAATTAAGCTAGAAAAAATATGAAAGAAATATTTACAACTTAATTAATTTTTTATGATTTTTAATAATTAAGAAAATAAAAATAATAAAATGAAGGGTATTTTAGTCAATATGTACAATATATAATAGGGGCCCAAAATCCAAGTTTCACATACGATCTCCGTTTTTTTATGAAATTAGTCTTGTTTTGAAGGTCTTTGAATGTATATTACTATAAAAGTGAGCAGATCTGAATCGGACATTGTATGAGAGAGATATGTGCATTTTAAGGTTCTTAATCTCAAACTTGGATTTGGGTTTTATTGGTCAATTTTACAAGTTAATATTTTTTGATATTTTTCTTTTATTATTGTCAGTAATATATACACTATAGAGTTGATTTTATTGTATTTGGAGTTATTATAAAACAGATACAAATAGGTGATTTTAGCTAATATACATGTGAATATGTACAAGTGATTTTTTACTCCTTATTTAATGCAAATATGCATACTAAAATGCACATTTTATTTACACATGCATGAATTTTAATTATGAAAGATAAGTGGAGGTATGCAGCTAATTGCTCGGGAATGAAGCTCTATTTTCAACTTTTAGAGTGATGAATCACATATTCATCAACCCCCTGTACTTAAACCTTGCTCGTCCCCGAGCAACTAAAATGAAATGCAAAAGTGAAATGAGATTGGGTTCCATACCAAGGTCATGAACAAAAGATGAAAATAGAGCTTGACTCGACCTTTGGATTAATAGTTTGGCGGAACCTTATTGGGATCTAAATTTAAGTCCTAACAGCCTTTAAGTTCCACAATTCTATTCAAATCGCCTCAACAGTCAGGTCAGAACAAATCCTCATACGCAAAATTCTGATGACTATTATTCTTACTTGTACTATGTAAGTGAAATATAGCTCTCTATATCAAAATGGCAAAGAACCAGCCTCCTCTAATAAGGTTACTCTAATTCCCCGGTCCAGTAACTCTTTCCTCGAGGAGCGGGGTATTCCCTTCTAAGTTCAAGTGCAATCGGCACAAGAAGAGGTGGTGGAGAGAAGAATGGACAGTAGCCAATATAGCTACATATCCTAGGATGCTTGACGGGTGTAGCCAAGTCATCCGGCTGCAATCTTTAAAGCTCTTCTTATTTTTCTAAGCTTGTATATACACTTCAACAGACATTTTACTTTTCAATCAGGCTTGTCCACTTTTGGAGATTCTGCATTTTTCTTTTTCTTTTTTTCTTCTTCTTCTTTTTTGGCGTATATATAAGGTGCAACATATACATCAGGAGTTTTTCTTCTTGAGCCAGTAGACTATCCCTCTTTTGAAGCATTATTGCAACCCACAGCATCCCGTCGTTAGACATCAACGCCACTGGACTATGTTGAGGTGCACTACCCTCCCTAGAGGAGGATGGATGTTTCCACCCGTGTGCTATTCCAAGCCAAAGGATTCTACCTCCTCACCACCTCATCAATGAAGAGCTACGTGCATGGTACTTGTCCAAGTTAGGTCACCGTCTAAAAGAATCATGCGTGTGTACGAAATATTCTACTTAGACCAATCAAGATGACATGTGAACATAGACTTGCGGACTCAAAGAATTAAGTCGATCGACCTGAAAAAAAATCTTAACTCCGGTTCCTATAAGGTTCTTCTGAAATTAGATAGATTATAGTCAAATCAAATCCATCCTCGACATCTATTCATAACTTGATTCAGAACCCACTAACTTTTCACTTTGCATATGCTAGATATGCAGATGAGATGCAGATGACATGCCATATACATGAATTAAGTGTAAGATATTTTTATTGAATGCAAGGATGATATGAAAGAGTAATAAAATAAGCCTATTTTTTGTGTTTTTTATTGTGTTTTTCGGTATACCTCTTATTTTACAACAATTTAGCAAGAGTATATATTTTTTACAAGAATTTTATAAGTAGTATACAAAAGTATTATACATATTATACAATATACATACTAATATATTTTTTTTCAATTTTTACCCACCTTGTAATTATTGCATAATATATACAAAAATACGTGAACGTACGAGCTATGGATAAAGTATATATATAATATATACACACCCCCTATACTTAGCGTGTGCTACGTCCTCAGAGCACGAGAATCGAGAAAAAAGACATAGCTCGTGCTTAACGTAGGAGAGATAAAATAACAAAAAGTATAGAAGTCGCTCTGCCCCCTATACTTAGGCTCTGGCAGTCTAAGTGTAGAAGATCAAAAATGGGGTGGGCCAGGTTAAGAGGGGAAATGAATGAGTATATATACATGATGGGCATCGATTCCCCATATACTTAGGCTATGGTCAGCCTAAGTATAGGACAAAAGTAAGTGTGAGAACCGATGAGATTTAGAGAATGTACAGAGAAGGATGAAGAGACTCGGGTCACTCTCCCCCTATACTTAAGATCCGGTCATCCTAAGTATAGCCACAAAATGAAACGATATGGAGATGGACGAGTGATTCGAAACACTGGGGAGGGAGGGAAATAAAATATATACAAGGAGGAGTGAGAATATACAATGATCAAGAAGGTTTGTGACAAACCTTCTTGCGGAGCAAGGAGGTGGATAATATACATATGTGTCACTGTCGGAATCGTTCTCAGATGAATAATAGTGAGGTGTAGGGATCGTCCTATGAGGGTCGACACACGACTTCTTGCTCAGATATGGCTTAAGAACAACCAAACTGAGCTCACTCGTATAAATCACCTCATCCGGACCCGATGAGGATTCCTCCAAAAATTCCTTCTCCAATATGTTGAAGGAAACTTTCTTAGTCAGCTTTCTAGAACCCGAATCATCGAGAGGGAGTGGAGAGCGATGCGCCCTGAGGGGTTCAGGGGAACACCTCGAGGAATCAATTCTCGACTTCCTCTCACTAGATAACCGACTAGAGGAGGGAGCAATTGTGCTTTTGGGTGGGGTCAATTCATTTCTGGTTGTCTCCTTTGAAGGTCTGGGATGTGGTGCGGTACTTACCATGGGTTCCTCATTAGACAAGCCACCATATAGATTATAATATTCCTGAAGGGTCAGCGTACGTCTCGGGAAGGTGCTAGTGATCTTAGTTGGCTTGGCATTATTTATCACGGATGTCAGATCATGGAAATGGTCAAGACAATCAGCAAAAATCGTATCCGACTCAATGACAGCTTCATGTTGTGAGTCTTTTATTGAAGCTGACACAGTGGTGGTGATGCAAGCAGTGGCAGTCATGGATGTGTGGGGAGTCTCTAAACCGACGGTCGGCTTGATAGGCGGTATTTCAGGTGTAGCAGAGAGGTTGGACTCATCTACCTCTCGATGGTCACGACTGTCAGCAGCTTTGTGGGTCACCTGAGAATAGAGTGTGTCAAAGAATAGGGTGAGGTCGAAGTGCTCCCAATGCAATAAAATCGATTTCCCGAGTCTCACATCTACAGTCGCCTTAGCCAAGGATAAGAACGACTTCCCAAGAATAATGGGAGACTGGGTAAACTCTCCTTGGTGCTCAATGTCAATGACCGTGAAGTCTACCTAGAGTAGAGAACATTGGAAAGTAATGATGACTAAATTGTTCCATCTCGACCGTTTAATAGATCGATCAGCCAACTGAATGATCTCTCTCGACTTTCTAATTGGTCTGAGTTTGAACTTGTCAAACACAGAGGTCAGGAGGATATTTATCGGAGAGTCATCATCAATTCTTGCATGGTAAAGGTAATGTCTTTGATTTCACATTCAACCCTAGGCAACCGCTTCACTCTGCGGCTCTTGGTCTTTCTCCCCATCACCAAGGAGGTGTCCATAGACACTACGTGTCTCTCAGTCCTTATTATCTTATTACCCGATCTCTTGGGCATCAGTTTACTCCTTACAAATCTCTTGAGGTCGGGGAAGTGATCTAAATTCTTTATCAACGGAAGCTTAAAAATCAATTCCTAATCGAGTGCTTCCCTTAGGGCAAGATCCAAATTTTTTAGATCTTTTTCATTTTCAATTTTTATGTGATTATTTGGTTTTTCAATTTATTTGGATTTATTAGGATTTTCAATTTTTTTGATGTTTTCGATATGTAAAGGAGGGGAGGGAGAAAATGTACACTCGAAATTGGAGGGCAAGTGGTTAGTAGAAGGGGGAGGTAGAATTGACTCCAGCTATATAGAGTGTGTGGGTTCCCTAATGTCCGCTCGATTTTTAACATCAAATCCACTTATTACTTTTTTCACTTTCATACCCAGGCTGGCAGAAATTGAGTGCAATATTTGAGTGACATCTCTTACCTTGTTACCAAATGATTCATTTTTCTCAATAAGTCTAGAAATGTCATCCTCCAAGATGTTCTCATGACAAATCATGGGAGAAGTCTATTCAGTTGGAGGATACTGTTGAGATCATGGGGTCTCATACTTAACATATCTAGATTCAGGCATGTGGTAAGTCGCTAGATACGTTGATTAATTAGGTCACGTTGTAGCACGTGTACTTAGCGATTCGGTCAGAACCGAGAGAAGATCTCCGTGAGGAGTGTCTCGGCTTAATTTATATCCCGGGCAAGTCCGGGGTCGAACACAGGGAGGCAAAGGAACAACTTTGGGGTTAATTTGCAAATTTAAGATCTAGATATCCAATGCGATTTTTTTTAGATTTTTATGCAAAAAAAACAAAGCAAATGCAAAATGCGGTTGAATTACGACACTAAGAAAGCATACAATAAGGCCAAATTAATTTTAATGAAAAAGAAGTCCAAATTAGCCAATTCGTATTTTTCCTAGAGTCCTAATCCAGTGGGGAATACAAAACACATTTTTTTAGGATTTTCAGAGTTAAAATGCAATAAATAAAAATACACACTTTTTATGGGTTTTTCGCAATTTATCACACAAACAGTAAGCAAAAATTATGAAAAAATTACTGGAAGTAAAACATGATGCAATAAGACTACAGTAATTTTTTTGGATTTTTTTGACAAGTTATGAATTTTTTATGAATTTTTTAATGAAAACAGAGTGACAGTGAGTAAATAATTTTACTAAATCCAATTTATCAAATTAAGCAGAATGCGAATTATCCCAAAAAGATATTTTCATGTAGAATCCAAGAGAATTGAAATTTCGCAAAAAGGATATACGTGGATTTAATTAAAAATGAAATATTAAAATCACTCTAAAATTTATTTCAGGCACAAGACATCTCCAATTTAGATGAAACTTGGACAGTAAATTCATCACATATCAAGGCATCACATATAATTTTTGTGGAATTTTTAGAGCAACTATGTGTGAGATATTAATTTAATGGCATAGAATGGGTAAACTATGCAAAATTTCAGTTAAACAATTATAATTAATTACCCGTGAGTCACAAAAATATAAATAAATACCCACAATGTAGAGAATTAGTTGCTCTTCACAAAGGCATTTTTCATTGAACAAATTGATGCAAAAACGAAGTCCAAATTAAGGTGCGAACATAGGGGTCTTTGTGCAAAATAGAAACTGAAATTACAAAGCAACTTATGTACAGGGACGTAATTGTAATTACAAAAACTTAACAAAAAATATATACAATTTTTACATTAAAAAAATAAAAAATACCTTTTCTTCTTCCTCCTTCGTTATAGCACAGGGAGAACCCAAAATGCAGTGGGGCGGCACGGCCGCGCGCGACCGCGAGGGGGGCGGCGCACCGCGCGCAGGCGGCGCGCGTCGGGGTGGCGGTGGTCGGAACTGGAGGTCGGTGCCTGTGGAGGGACACGGGCGGAGGAGATTTGGAGGGGGCGGTGAGGAGCCCGCGCACGACGGTGTTGTGGAGGGGCCGCGCGCGCGGCTGCGGCAGGGGCGCGCGGCCGTGAGGAGGCGCGGCGGCCGGCGGCTGGCTTCTGGAGGGGCCGCGGTGATGGAGGACGGCTGGGGGCGGCTGCCGTTGGAGGACGGCTGGGGGCGGCGGCCGCTGGCTGCTGCTCCCTTTTTTTGATTTTTTTATTATTTTTTTACTGCTGTAATAATAATTAAAAAAACTTTTTTTTGTTAAAATTGTTTTTTTCAAATTTTTTAAATTTTGATTTCTCAAACAGGGAACAAGATTAAAGAAACAAGATGGATTGGTGGTGATAATGAGAGAAAAAAAATGGTGCGGTGGTGGTAATGAAATAACCTCTTTTTTGTTTTAAATTTTTTTATTTTTTAAATTTTCTTTAGACATTTGTACAAAAAGAAGGGGGATGAAAATGAGATGATGATAACGGTGATGGAGATATGGTAGCCAAATGAAGATGTAGTGGTGATAAAAATTGCAAACAAAATAACAATGATGGAGAAAAAAAAGAAAAAAAATACATACGGTGGAAACGATCGCCTATGATGTGCTCACGCGAGCACGGTCTTCGCTCAAATCGCCGGCGTGCGATGAGCTCGAGCAGCGCGTGGTTGCGGCTGCGGTGTTGGCCAAAAAACCAACGGATCACACCGGAGAGAGGGCCGTCGTCGCTCGACCGCGGTTGCGTCGCTGTCACCGATTCAACTCAGGGAACTAGGCTCTCCTCACATAAAGATGGATCAAAGGTAAAATTGAGGAGAATGAGAGGTATATAAAGAGAATGGAATGAGAGGTTATTAAAGTAGTGGAGTTGAATGGGAGGTTGATTTATTAATGGAGTTGAATGGGAAGTTGTAAAAAATGGTGGAATAATAGAGTTGAATTGGTGGTTATTGTAGAGAATGTAAAATAAATAAATAAATAAATAAATAAAATAAAGTTGTCTACTTTAATTACAATAGAAAAAAAGAATAAAATAGATAGTGGACAATTTACAAGGGAAGACAAACAACATGTACATATTTTTTTTACTTTTCTAATATGTAATTTTTTTGTCTTTTTGATAAGAAATATTTACAACGAAAAAATACAATAAAATAGCATAATTAAAATACAACACAAATATGATTTTTTTTTGTATTAATTAAGAAAGATATAATAAAAATTAAAGAAAGAATGAATATATACAAGGTATACAATGTACATCTAGGTCCCAAAACTCAACTTTTGCAAACGAGCTCCGATTTTAATGAAACTACTTCCGTTGGATAGATAATTTTCTAACTTGAACTTTAAAAGTGAGTTTGGTGAATTTGGAGTTCATACGGAGCGGGAATTTAGCTTGGAAGTTGGACTTTACGGCTTTTTCTCTTTGGGATCTAGGAGCATTTATTTGAGATGAAATTTGTTTTGTATTTTTGTATTTTTATATACATTTTTATAAACAAGTTAGAGAAAGAATTAGGCAAAAAGGAGTTGAAATGAAATTATTAAAAATAAATGAAGTTTTGGGCTATTTACAGGTATAAAACTCCTTCGATTTTGCGGCTTTTTATTGTTAATTCATTTTGTACAATCTAATATACAATAATTAGTGTGTTTTATTTACAAGAGTCATTTTGTTAATTTATGGATTTTATGGACATTTTTCTGGGATTTTACTCGGGGATTTTGCTAAGATCAAGATATTGAGATGATGAATCGTGGATTCATCACCCCCCTATACTTAAACTTTGCTAGTCCTCGAGCAAATAAAGAATGAATAAGTTGGGTTAACCCCAGACTGTGCATGTGAATACAAGACTTGATCCGTTCAAGAACTCTCGGTTTTAGAGATCCTAAAATTCTAAGCTGAACCAAGCTCTAGTCAAAAGGTACCCAATTTCCCTAATCATCAGACTCTCTTTGTATACATATAAAGTAGGGATATGACTTTAAGTGTTGACCGCAGTTACAAGAGTAGAGTCATAATGTCACCCAAGATTCCAGTCCAAGAGACTCTCCTAAGGACCCGATCCTCAACACTAGGGAATAAACCATTTCTTGCATCCAATCCACCGTCTCTTAAGTTGTCAGACTTAAAAGTGTAGATGGAAGGCCAGTTGATGGAGGGCATAGGATTGTGTCATTTCTTCTCTCCCTCTCATTGGAACAAGGATCCTCTCGAGTGCCTTATTACGCAACGCAATTTTTTTTGGTGTTGATCAGTGCGTCCGTCAAGAGAAGTTGGAGCCGTCTGCACTTGTTTTCCTGGGAGTACATCGGGGTGTACCTTTTTTGAGTACCTATCGTACCTTCTACACCCAGACTTGTAGCATTTACGATGCAGAGCCCTTTTTTGGTGCAAGCCCGACTCCTGGTCCTAATAGCGGTGGTCCAAGTGGACACTTTGAAATGGTTGGGAGCGCTCGCCTTTGGTGGAAGCTCTTTTGATAATTGACTTTGTGGAATGAGAGCTTTTCTTTGACATTTCATTGCTTTGTAGTATTTGTGGCTAGCTCCACTGCTTTTACCAAGAATTGGCGCACACTGATCAACATTTTTTTATTTTATCACACCCTGGCACATAGGTAAATATCAAGAGATAGTACAAGAACCATGTTCTCATACTGGCTAAATGTGCTGACACTCAGGTTTCATGAAGCCTTCATTGATTTTATCCCATCCTCGAGCATCATTAAATCAAGTCCAAACTCAAATCCCTCATCCCAGTCCCTCAAGTGAAATTACAACTCATCTCATCATAACTGCGGTCGTGTATGTGAGGTGCAGATCATATTCTTAAGGTAGAGACTAAGCATGCAATATAGCACACACATCTTTCAAACTAGGGAAATGTGAATAATTAAGTCAAGGACCCTAATGACTAAGGCTGGTTAACTTAAAATCTCAAGACCTCATAAACCAAGTGTTCTTGAACATCACTAGTCTTGTGTGAAAGTGAATTGTGTCAGGGATTAAACCAACTTATTAGTTAGTTTTTTTTAGTTTTTTTTAGTTTTTTTATGAATGTTTTTTTGTTGTTTTTTTTAAAGTTTTGGAAAAAGTTTTTGTTGTTGTTTTTTTTAAGAAAAAGTTTTTTTTTCAAAAAGGGTTTTTTTTGTTTTGTTGTTTTTTTAAGAAAAAGTTTTTTTTCAAAAAAAAGGTTTTTTTTTGTTTTTTGTTGTTTTTTTTGACAAACAAAGGCAGAGAAGTTTTTTTTCTTTTTTTTTTGAAAAAGATAGGTGAATAAGAAAAGACTTTTTTTGAAAAGTTTTTTTAAGCAAATAAAGAAAAGAGTTTTTTTAGGAAAAAGTTTTTTTTTTACTTTTGTTTTGTTTGTTTTTTTTACCCACCCCATAATTATTGTATAATATATATAAAAAATACGTGAAAGTACGAGATATGAGTAAAGTATATATACACGCCCCCCTATACTTAGCTTGTGCTATGTCCTCATGGCACTAGGTGACAAAAAGACATAGCTCGTACTAAGCGTAGGAAAGCTAAAATAATAGAAAGTATAGAAGTCGATCCGCCCCCCCTATACTTAGGCTCTGGACAGCCTAAGTGTAGAAGAAGAGAAAAAATGGGGCGGACGAGGTCAAGAGGAGAAATGATGAGTAAATACACATGGCGGGCATCGGTCCCCCCTATACTTAGGCTTTGGTCAGCCTAAGTATAGGAAAAGAGTAAGTGTGAGAACCGACGTGATCTCGAGAATATACAAAGAAGGGAGAATATGTACAAGAGTGATGGAATCTTCTAAGATGTTGAATCTTGATGCTGCATCTTCATGAAGAGTAATAAGATGTATCTGCTCTGTGCTCACTCTGTATGAAGTTGATGACCTCGACTTGGACTAACTGCTCTTTGGAATCAACAAAATGCTTCAACAGTTGTCCATTCACCACATGAGATTGTGCACCATATGTGAGATCAGCTATCTCTACACTTCCATTCTCGTGCACTTTCTTAACCACAAAGGGACCCGTCCATTTAGATTTGAGCTTCCCATGGAACATCTTCAACCTGGAATTGAACAACCATACCTTTTGTCCAGGGACAAAGTCTTTGCACCTAATGTGCTGATCATGCCATCTCTTTACTTTGTCCTTATAAATCAAACTGTTGTCATATGCCCTGTTTCGGATTTCCACGAGCTCGTTCAAGTTCAAGTCTCGGCAAAGTTTTCCTAGGTGACAACTCCAATTAATCTTCTTAATTGCCCATTCGGATTTATGAATCAATTCTGCAGGCAAATGGCATGACTTGCCATAGATCATTCTAAATGGTGAAGTACCCAATGGTGTCTTGTAGGCTGTCCTATAGGCCCACAGAACTTGGTCCAAGAGCTGAGACCAGTTCTTCCTATCGAGACGAACCAATTTCTGCAAAATACTCTTCACCTCTCTGTTCGAAACCTCTGCCATGCCGTTGGACTGTGGGTGGTAAGGACTAGTAACTCTATGATCAAATCCATAGTCCTTATCTAAAGATCTCATATCTCGATTCACAAAATGGCTACCCCCATCAGATATCAAAACTTTTGGCACCCCGAACCTAGCAATAATATGGTCTTTCACAAACTTACAGACAGTCTTGCTGTCTGTGGTTCGGGTTGGAATAGCCTCCACCCACCTAGATAAATAATCAACCGCCAAGAAAATGTACTCATGTCCTTGGCTGTTGGGAAAGGGACCCATAAAATCTATGCCCCATGCATCAAAACATCACAAATAATCATCGGTTGCATGGGCATCTCATCTCTCTGTCCAACTGTCCCTCCCATCCTTTGACAAATCGGGCATGACCGCACAAAATCAATGGCATATCTAAACAAGGTCGGCCAATACAATCCACATTGAAGTACTTTGTGAGCGGTTCTCTTTCCCGAATGGTGTCCTCCAGCCTCAAGTGAATGACAATATGTGAGGACACTATGGTATTCCTCCTGAGGAATACACCTTCTCCAAATACAATCCGGTCCTTCGAAGAAAAGGAAAGGATCGTCCCAGTGGTATCTCCTCGAATCCGACTTCAATCGATCAATGCTGCTCCTAGTCCAACCATGGGGAACCTTCTTGGAGACAAGATAGTTCACCATGTTGGCATACCACGGGAGGGAGTCAATAACACAAATTGACTCATCTGGGAAGGTCTCTCTAATCCGCTCATGATCAGGAGAATCCTTAAGTTCAATCCGAGAAAGGTGATCAGCCACGACATTCTTCACTCCAGGTTTATCTTTAATCTCCAAATCAAATTCTTGGAGGAGTAAAATCCACCTAAGAAGACGCGCCTTCGCGTCCTTCTTTTCCATTAACTATCGAATGGCTGTGTGATCAGTATAAATTGTCACCTTAGTGCCCAAAATATATGATCTGAACTTCTCGAGGGCCCATACTACCGCGAGCATTTCCTTCTCAGTCACTGTATAATTTTTCTGTGTAGGATCTAAAACTTTGCTCGCATAGTGAATCGCAAACGGAATCCCCTCTCGCCGTTGTCCTAGCACAACTCCTATAGCGAAATCTGAAGCGTCAGTCATGATCTCAAAGGGGAGAGACCAGTCAGGAGCTTGTAGGATAAGCGAGGCACAAATCTTCCTCTTCAAGAGCTCAAAGGCCTCCAGACACCTGTGATCTACAACGAACTCTGTGTCTTTCCCTAAGAGCTCAGTCAGTGGGCGGGCGATCTTTGAAAAATCCTGAATGAATCTCCTATAGAATCCAACATGCCCTAAGAATGACCGCACTGACTTCACGTTGGTAGGTGGATCGAGTTTCTTGATCACCTCCACCTTGGCAGGGTCAACCTCCATTCCCCTTTGGAGATGACATGCCCCAATACGATACCCTCCGTCACCATAAAGTGACTCTTCTCCCAGGAGAGTACCAGATTCACCTCTCTACACCTCGTAAGGACTCGGTCCAAGTGCGCTAAACATGTATCAAAAGAATCACCATGGACCGAGAAGTCATCCATGAATACTTCCAGGAAATCTCCCACCATCTCGGCAAATATGGCTATCATGCACCGCTGAATGTGCCCGGGGCATTGCAGAGCCCGAATGGCATGCGCCTGAAAGCATAAGTGTCGAATGGACATGTGAATGTGGTCTTTTCCTGGTCCTCAGGGGCTATGGCCACCTGGTTGTAGCCTGAGTATCCGTCAAGAAAACAGAAGAACTCTTTCCCTGCGAGTCTCTCCAAGATCTGATCAATAAAAGCAAGGGAAAGTGATCTTTCTTGGTCGCAGCATTCAGGCGTCTGTAGTCAACACAGACACGCCACGACGTGGTTACTCGTGTCGCGATCTCTACCCCCTCCTCGTTGGTGACCATCTGAATTCCTGACTTCTTCGGGACAACATGAAGTGGGGCCACCCACTTGGAGTCAGAAATAGGGTAAATAAACCCTGCTTTGCACCCATTTCTCAATTTCATTCTTCACCACTTCCCGTAGATTGGGGTTAAGTCTCCTCTGAAACTCACGGGAAGGTCTCACGTTATCCTCAGTAAAAATGTGGTGCGAGCAGAGAGTGGGGTTGATGCCCACGAGATCCGACACTGTCCAGCCTATTGCTTTGCGGTTCCTCTCTAAGACCTCTAACAACCTAGACTCCTGTTCTAAAGTCAAGTTTGAGCTAATGATGACAGGATATCTCTCTTTGGGTCCCGCAAGAAAGGCATACTTAAGTGTAGGAGGTAGTGATTTCAGTTCTGGCAATGTGGTATCATCAAGCAGATCTGGCTGAACTGAATCTGAATCTGGTTCCGTGCTGCATGAAGGTGGGCTAAGCTGAGTAGTACTACAAATCAGAAGTATCGGGAGTCGGATCGTCAAAAGTATCCAAACAATCGGCAAAAGCCACGTCCGACTCGTCATCTATGTCCATGATTGTTCCGAAGATGATGGAACTGACAGATCTGGATGGATCTCTAAGTCATCATGAGAATAGGTTGATGCATCTCTAGCAAGATCAGACAACACCTGGCAAACTGCATCATGCACTATATCCTCTCCAGATGAAAGGGTCCTCTCCTGTCCTGAAGGAATTTGTCCCCAAATCCCAACTGTGCTAATCATACTGCAATCTGCCTCTGAAGA
The DNA here is from genome assembly GCA_037367405.1 of Ottelia alismoides. NCBI lineage: Eukaryota > Viridiplantae > Streptophyta > Magnoliopsida > Alismatales > Hydrocharitaceae > Ottelia > Ottelia alismoides. Next base: position 209,517 of record JAZKJV010011708.1, on the reverse strand, counting down.
TGAGTACTCTGTGCTACTCTCTGAATCGGGTCGCTGACACTTGGTTTGCTTCATCTCAAGGTTCACTTCTCCGCCTGGAGAACGGAACTTCATCATTCCCGTACCATAATCAAAAGCTGCGCTTGCGGTCCTAAGGAAGGGTCGCCCGAGAATGATCTGAGATTCTCTCCAATGATTGGGGGTCTCCATGTCTAAGACTGTGAAGTCCACCTGATAGTTCTGGCCTCAATCGAGATAACGACGTTCTTCACTTCTCCTTAGGTCTCTTCATTGAACGATCTGCGAATTGGAGTAAAGCTCTAGATTTACGAAGTGGTCCCAACTCCAATTTCTGATATAAGGCTAAGGGAAGTAAGTTGATCGAAGAACCGTTATCTAAGAGTGTGCGTGCAAACGCAATGTCGTCAATACGACTCTCCACATAGTGAGCACCCATGTCTCTCTTTTTCTTTGGCAAAGTCTGATTCTTGAGACAATAGGTTGTGGCTACAGATAAGACATGTGTCTTTATATTTCGGTTGTCTTTCTTCCTGCTAACCCTTCTAGGTGTGCATCTCACCTTAAGGTATTTTTGGAAGGCAGGATGGTTAGCCACATATTCATCAAATGACACCTTAACTGTGATGTTTTCTTTACAAAACCGTGCCATATCGGGGTCATCTTTCTGAATCTTTTTGATGCGCTTTCCTGCCGTAAGAGCACGGGGGAAAGGGATTGAAGCTAGGGAAACAGAGGATGAAGAGTCTGAATCATGAACTGAAAGATCATTCTTTGACTTAACAGAAACATAGTTCTTCATACAAGAATCTTTTTGATGCAACATGGACTCAAAATCTAAAACTATCTACTAAAGGTTGTGGAATAGAATCTGGAGTAGTATCCGCCACAAATGGAGATGCAAGGTCCTCCGTAGACTCAGAAGAATATCCATGCCGACGATGCTGCATACGTGCTCTCCTCCTCCTCTCGGCTCCCTGAGTAGAAATCCTCGAATGGTGCTGATGGGCTCTGAAATATGATGCCTCTCCTCCTCGTCCTCTGAAGACTCCTCAGGTAGATCTCCAGAGATGCCCCTCCTCGTGTCCCTCGCCCGGTCAGGTATGACCACGGTCCTTCCGCTCCTGAGTGACATGTGGTTAGCCTCGTCACACGAAAGAAGTATCCGCTCCTCGTGATGTATAGCTGCCTCCACAGGCAGCGCTCACTAAACCCTGCATCTCAGGGTCGAGACCAGTGAAAATGATTGGACCAAGATGTTATCATTTAGTCCATGACAGGGACACTTCTGCAGGATGTCCTTGAATCTTTCCCAAGCATCACAAAAAGCTTCATGGGGTAATTGGGAAAAACTCGTAATGCGCGTTCGCATCATGGTTAGTTCTACTCAAAGGTAGAACTTCTTCAAAACAGGTCCTTGAACTGGGCATATGTGGTGACGGCGATCCCAAGATTCTTTACCCAGTAATCAGCTTTGCCACCCAAGGCAAATGGAAGGGCTTTGAGCCTAATATAATCCTGGCTAACATTTTGATGTTTGAGGTTAGCGCAGATGAGCTCAAAGTCCCTTAGGAATGCATATGGTTCCTCAGAAGCATTCCCATCGAAGTGTGGCAACAGGTTCAGAAAATGTGGCTTCAATTCAAAATCAACCTCGGGTTCGGCCGGACTCAAGTAGTTATGAATTTGATATTGTCCGGGGTTATAAGCCGCATCCATTGGTAGTTGGACCCCAACATTTAACTGTCCCAACTGAGCTCTCAGTAATGCTTGTTGCTGCTCAGATGCAGCTAATCGGGCCAATATCATTTTCATCGGGTCTTCATTGTTCTCTTCTTCCTCTTCTTTCTTCTTTGGAGGCATTTTACTTGTGTCTTCTATATTGCCTGAATCAGCAAGGTTTTCTTGATTAGAAGAGGATTTATGAATCATGATATTCTCACAAAGGAGATGGTCTTCCTCGGTGAGGTGGGAAGAGAGAAAGGGAATGGTTTGAGAGTAACCATCCCGAGAGTGAATGATCCCGGGCTCAAGAGGGTCATGAGTCCAGGTTGGTCCAAGTTGCGCTTGGACCTTTGAAGACGTACTTTTTGAAGGGTTCAACGAGAGATTCGCAAAGTCCGAATAAATATCCCCCCAATCAGTCATCTTCGATGTCAAAAGAACCGATTAGATCACGATAGTCAATGAGGCACTAGTTCTACGGTGCACGTAAATGTGCGGAGTGAACTCACACAATTCAAACGCAATTCAAACCCTGAATTTCACCAACTCAACACGTGATGGCCGTAAGAGTTCGACCGATTTATCTGGTCAATTTTAGTTGGTGAGAATACAATCTTGGAAAGATTAACGAGCTGTTAGGTGCCCGTATTTTCCTACAGACTGGCCCGGTTCTTACGACTAGTTTGACCTACTTTCAGCCAGTATAGGAGTAAGTACGGACCGTATAAATACGGCTACCCGTTCCTTGAGGACTAATGCGTCCTCTAAACCTCCCACTCTGCTAAGGAAGTCCGGACCGTTTACCGGCTACCCGTAAATCCTCACTAAAAAGTAGCTAATCGCATAAAAATAAAGAACCAGTAGTAAGTAAGAAATCCAGACTTGGCTCTATCCTAGGGTCGTCTCTCTCTCACTTGCAATAAAAACAAACAATGAGGGCTTTATGCACCCGAGAACAAAGGTTCTTTTTATTCCAATTAATTAGATCGACCTGCTCAATTCAGTCCCCATTTTAGAGTTAGGTTATCACTTGAAATTTATGTGAACACACAAGCACGTCTACCGTTCAGTCCCAATTTCCTTTTGACCTTAAGTTGTAAAACAAGAGGGGAATCGGAAATCAGAATGCAAACGAGAAACTATGATGCATGCTCAGAAGAAGGTATACTTACAGTGAATCCCAGCACTCTTCATGCGTTTATGCAGAACAGAATTTATAAATATTACACTAAATGCATGCAGATCGAGAAAACCACACCTAAACAATATACTATTAGCGGGGAAGAATTGATTGAATTTGAGCTAAGTAGTACGTGTCTATGTGCGCCTCATTATGAATCTTATAAGATATGTGAATCTTCTAAGATAAGTGTGGCCTAAATTACGATGGGCACAAACAAATTTGATTCTAAACTACCGTGTGCCTAATCCTTAATTTTCGCCACTCAAGTCAAGCCCCACCCTCGCCGGAGAGTGAAACAGGCTCGACACACCACAAATAATGTCCAAGTCTTTTTACATGCGCGAGCTCTCAAACAAGAGCCGCTATAAATGAGCAAGCTACCTAAATAATTACAACAATTATTACAAAATTCTCTAAAAAATAAATTGCTTTATCCTCGCACTCCAGCAGTCGACGCGCGTCGCGTCCTTCGACCTCCGATGTACTCCAAGTCCACCGGGCCCCTCGCAAGGAAAATGAAATTTATATTAGAGAGTTAAAAACAAAATATATACAAAAATATAAAGAGAAAAATTGCAAACAAACAAAAAAAAATGAAATAAATACAAGTGGCTCGGGGGTCAGACTACCCGAGTAAATGGAAAACTAAATCCAAATTTTTAAATTAATCCCTTAGCCGTTTGCCTCCCCGGCAACGACGCCATCTGGTAAGTCGCTAGATACGTTGATTAATTAGGTCACGTTGTAGCACGTGTACTTAGCGATTCGGTCAGAAACGAGAGAAGATCTCCGTGAGGAGTGTCTCGGCTTAATTTATATCACGGGCAAGTCCGGGGTCGAACACAGGGAGGCAAAGGAACAACTTTGGGGTTAATTTAAAATTTAAGATCTAGATATCCAATGCGGTTTTTTTTAGATTTTTTATGCAAAAAAACAAAGCAAATGCAAAATACGGTTGAATTACGACACTAAGAAAGCATACAATAAGGCCAAATTAATTTTAATGAAAAAGAAGTCCAAATTAGCCAATTCGTATTTTTCCTAGAGTCCTAATCCAGTGGGGAATACAAAACACATTTTTTTTAGGATTTTCAGAGTTAAAATGTAATAAATAAAAATACACACTTTTTATGGGTTTTTTCGCAATTTATCACACAAACAGTAAGCAAAAATTATGAAGACATTACTGGAAGTAAAACATAATGCAATAAGACTACAGTAATTTTTTTGGATTTTTTTGACAAGTTATGAATTTTTTATGAATTTTTTAATGAAAACAGAGTGACAGTGAGTAAATAATTTTACTAAATCCAAATTATCAAATTAAGCAGAATGCGAATTATCCCAAAAAGATATTTTCATGTAGAATCCAAGAGAATTGAAATTTCGCAAAAAGGATATACGTGGATTTAATTAAAAATGAAATACTAAAATCACTCTAAAATTTATTTCAGGCACAAGACATCTCCAATTTAGATGAAATTTGGATAGTAAATTCATCACATATCAAGCATCACGTATAATTTTTGTGGAATTTTTAGAGCAACTATGTGTGAGATATTAAATTAATGGCATAGAATGGGTAAACTATGCAAAATTTCAGTTAAACAATTATAATTAGTTACCCACGAGTCATAAAAATATAAATTAATACCCACAATGTAGAGAATTAGTTGCTCTTCACAAAGGCATTTTTCATTGAACAAATTGATGCAAAAACGAAGTCCAAATTAAGGTGCGAACATAGGGGTCTTTGTGCAAAATAGAAACTGAAATTACAAAGCAACTTATGTACATGGACGTAATTGTAATTACAAAAACTTAACAAAAAATATACACAATTTTTACATTAAAAAAATAAAAAAAATACCTTTTCTTCTTCCTCCGTTATAGCACAGGGAGAACCCAAAATGCAGTGGGGCGGCACGGCCGCGCGCGGCCGCGAGGGGGGGCGGCGCACCGCGCGCAGGCGGCGCGCGTCGGGGTGGCGGCGGTCGGAACTGGAGGTCGGTGCCTGTGGAGGGCCACGGGCGGAGGAGATTTGGAGGGGGCGGTGAGGAGCACGCGCACGACGGTGTGGTGGAGGGGCCGCGCGCGCGGCTGCGGCGGGGGCGCGCGGCCGTGAGGAGGCGCGGCGGCCGGCGGCTGGCTTCTGGAGGGGCCGCGCGCGCGGCTGCGGCGGGGGCGCGCGGCCGTGAGGAGGCGCGGCGGCCGGCGGCTGGCTTCTGGAGGGGCCGCGGTGATGTAGGACGGCTGGGGGCGGCGGCCGCTGGCTGCTGCTTCCTTTTTTTATTTTTTTATCATTTTTTTACTGCTGTAATAATAATTAAAAAAACTTTTTTTTGTTTATTTTTTTTTCAAATTTTTTAATTTTGATTTCTCAAACAGGGAACAAGATTAAAGAAACAAGATGGATTGGTGGTGATAATGAGAGAAAAAAAATGGTGCGGTGGTGGTAATGAAATAACCTCTTTTTTTGTTTTAAATTTTTTTATTTTTTTAATTTTCTTTCGACTTTTGTACAAAAAGAAGGGGGATGAAAATGAGATGATGATGACGGTGATGGAGATATGGTAGCCAAATGAAGATGTAGTGGTGATAAAAATTGCAAACAAAATAATAATGATGGAGAAAAAAAGAAAAAAAATACCTACGGTGGAAACGGTCGCCTATGATGTGCTCACGCGAGCACGGTCTTCGCTCAAATCGCCGGCGTACGATGAGCTCGAGCAGCGCGCGGTTGCGGCTGCGGTGTTGGCCAAAAAACCAACAGATCACACCGGAGAGAGGGCCGTCGTCGCTCGACCGCGGTTGCATCGCTGTCACCGATTCAACTCAGGGAACTAGGCTCTCCTCACATAAAGATGGATCAAAGGCAAAATTGAGGAGAATGAGAGGTATATAAAGAGAATGAAATGAGAGGTTATTAAAGTGGTGGAGTTGAATGGGAGGTTGATTTATTAATGGGGTTGAGTGGGAAGTTGTAAAAAATGTTGGAATAATGGAGTTGAATTGGTGGTTATTGTAGAGAATGTAAAATATAATAAATAAATAAATAAATAAAATAAAGTTGTCTACTTTAATTACAATAGAAAAAAAAAGAATAAAATAGATAGTGGACAATTTACAAGGGAAGACAAACAACATGTACATTTTTTTTTACTTTTCTAATATGTAATTTTTTTGTCTTTTTAATAAGAAATATTTACAACGAAAAAATACAATAAAATAACATAATTAAAATACAACACAAGTATGATTTTTTTGTATTAATTAAGAAAGATATAATAAAAATTAAAGAAAGAATGAATATATACAAGGTATACAATGTACATCTAGGTCCCAAAACCCAACTTTTGCAAACGAGCTCCGATTTTAATGAAACTACTTCCGTTGGATAGATAATTTTCTAACTTGAACTTTAAAAGTGAGTTTGGTGAATTTGGAGTTCATACGGAGCGGGAATTTAGTTTGGAAGTTGGACTTTACGGCTTTTTCTCTTTGGGATCTAGGAGCATTTATTTGAGATGAAATTTGTTTTGTATTTTTGTATTTTTATATATATTTTTATAAACAAGTTAGAGAAAGAATTTGGCAAAAAAGGAGTTGAAATGAAATTATTAAAAATAAATGAAGTTTTGGGCTATTTATAGGTATAAAACTCCTTTGATTTTGCGGCTTTTTATTGTTAATTCATTTTGTACAATCTAATATACAATAATTAGTGTGTTTTATTTACAAGAGTCATTTTGTTAATTTATGGATTTTATGGACATTTTTCTGGGATTTTACTCGGGGATTTTGCTAAGATCAAGATATTGAGATGATGAATCGTGGATTCATCAGCATGTCATTCTGATTCGAGTATAGACCATCCGAATTGCAGATATTGGTCGAAGCCTCATGTGGATTAGATATATATATATATACATATATATATATAAGGGGCTTGTAGATTTTGTTCACGAGTCCAATCCCTTATAGGTGTAGGCCTCTGAATGAGTGGTATGAAGTATGGTTAATGCGTACATGATCACTAAGGTCGATCAAGTCCAGAAAATCATAAGGTGCAGTTGTCTCCATTCGGTGTGTTTGGTCGAGCATATGATATCCTAAGGTCCAGTCAGGATGTATATTTGTAATTTGTGGACATGTCCCAACAGTCATATGAGAGTCAAATGAGGGGTGTGGGGGTAGGTAATTCTGCCAGTCATCTGTCTCAGCAATGGCCTGCTCTTCGAGTGGTTCGTTGATTCCAGCAAGCCCTCGAGAATAAGAACAATCAACGCAAGATGGAAGTGAGTTTGGGGTGTGAGAATGTGGGGTAGGTGAGAAATACGAAGAATTTGGGAAGTCAGTCGCAGTTATGTATTCATGGTGTGGATGGGGGTATGAGGAGGAATAAGAAGGTGAAGATGATCGGATTATGGTCAAAGAGGAGTGACCAGGATATGATGATCAATATCCCGACATCTTCAAGAGAAAATGGATGAATGTAAGCGGATCGAGGTGGAAAATGTGCAAGTACACATGATAACGCATACAGACAGACACAAAATAAATGCAAGCGAAAACCCCAATTTCACCAACTCAACACAGCGAAGGACCCAAAGCCAGGTCCAATTAATCTGGTTGATTTTAAGTGTGATTTTCAAGAAAAGTTAGCAAGGATTACTTGATAGCCTATAGGGAAGTCGGCTCAATGTCGGCTGCATCTCCCCTGTTTAACTTGTCGCCTAGCTCCTATCACTAGCTTACTCAGTTAATGGCGATGAAGTTTAGGGACCTACCCCTATCTACCTACTGAAGTAGGCGGAGGCTGACAAGGCTTGTCACTTTGCCCCGGATGATTACTAGCAACTTGTCGCGTCGCACCGCTGCTTCACCCCTATCTACTTGCCGAAGTAAGCGGAGGCTACTTGGTGCTAGTCAATTGAACTTCGAATACTTCAGCATGTGATATTCACTAAGAGAGGGGTACGTTGATATGGAAGGCAGGGATTTGGGCTATATCTTAGTGTGTGCACACACTCTCTGTAACCTCACTCAGCCTGAAATCAAGGTCGGGGTTATTCTCCCACGAACAAGGGTAAATTGTAGTCAATTTTTTTAATCCAATTCAATGAGCAGCCCCAATTTTAGAGATTAGTTGTCACTGTAGTTAATCCACACAAGCAATCACGTCTACCTTCCAGTCCCAATTCCTTTATCCTAAGTTAGAAAAATCGAGAGAGGGAATCCGAAAAAGCCGATGAGATCGAGAAAACGATAATGAATGCTTGAGTAAGAAGACTTACAGTGCCTCCATCTCTCTACAATGTCGGATGCAATACTGAATTGAAATGTTACACTAAATGAAATGGAACCGATGAAAAGCCACTTCTAGACAGCCAATTCTATTAGCGAGTGAAAAATGAATTTAAATTTGTTTAAAGTCATGCGGTCTAAGTGCATCTTTTAATGGTGAAGTGTAGTCCTAGATATTACAAGCACAAACAGATGTAGGAAGCTCTAAGAGTCGCGAGTGCGGGATCTATTCTACGTCAAGTAACCACACAACACATAAAGTCTTTTTAGTCGGTTACACACGCGAGATCACAAATGAAATCCGATGTAAATATGCAATTGTTACAAGTTCATTTTTTCAAAAATTAAAAAGTCTCTTCTCCAATAATTTCTTCTTGATGCCTCAACAACCAACTCGATCCACGAATCGTCGGCCTTCGATGTACTTTAAGATGCGTTGACTTCAAGAAATACGCTCCAAGTCCACCAGACCCTCGTACAAAAAAATAAAAATTATGTCAGAGAGAGATACAAAGAAACCAAAAAACAAAAAGAAAAATAATTGAAAAAATGAAATAATTACATGATGGTATAGGGATCAGACTACCTGATTAAATGGAAAATCTTAATCTAATTTTCTAAAGTGATCCTAAGCCATTTACCTCCTCAGGAATGGTGCCATTTGACTGGACCTAGATCATCCTTATTAAATAGTGTCGATTTGTTTTAGTTGGGCAATCAAGATCGATCAAAAATTAACCGCATAAATCGATGAATCAAATTAATTAATTCATGTGCGGTTTGATGTATTTTAACCTGGGCATACCCGAGGGTCGACTTAAGGAGGCAAAGGAATAACTTCAGATCATATTAAATGAATTAGCTCAAGGTTTTCCAAGCGAAATTTTTATTTTTTGTAATAAAAATACAAATGCAAAAATGCAGACAAATTAGGTTAATATGAAAACACACAACTTAGCTAAATTAATTTTATATCAACTTAGTCCAAATTAGCCAAATTGTATCTTTTCTAGAAACCTAATCCAATGTTGAACACAAAATGTTTTTTTTGGAAATTTTGGATTTAATATGCAATAACGAAAAATGCAAACTTTTAAAAGGTTTTTATACAATTTCTCATGCAAACAGAATGCAAAAATTATTAAAAATTTTCTAGAAGTGAAAACTGATGAAATGAAGATACACTAATTTTTTCGGAATTTTCCGACAATATGTGATTTTTTTATGATTTTTTATTGAAAACAGAGTGACTATGAGTGTATAATTCCTAATAAATCTACGGAATCAAATTATCCAAAGAAAGAATTACCTCAAATAGATATTTTAATGAGAAACACATGAGACTTGAAATTTCGCAAAAATATTATTTGTGGATTTAATTAAAAATCAATTACAGAAATCAGTCAATAATTTATTTTAGGCAAAAGACACATCCATTTTTGATGAAATTTGGATAGTAATTAAAGCACAACTAGAAGCATCATTACAATTTTTCCACAATTTTTGGAGAAATAAATAAGTATGTGCGGATTTTAGAGCATACATGGGCAAAATATCATTGAATTTCAAACTCTGATTTTTAATAAATTATCCAGTTCTAACAAAAACCTAAATAAATATAAAGTGATAGAGAATTAGATTATCTTTAATGTGATATTTTTTATTAAAATAAATGATGCAAATCGCGGTCCAAATCAAAACAATAATGCATGGGTGTCTTTACAATACATAAATAAAAATAAACAAACAAATAGACTGTGCCAAAGGGTACTTTTTGTAATTAAAGAAACTTGAAGGGGATATACTGTAATTTTTCCTAAAAAATAAAAAAATAATAAATATACCACCGTCACATGGGTTCCCAAATTTGGAACTCACATCTAGGGCAATGGGGAGAGTGGGTGGTGGAGGAGGCGGTGTGCGTCGCACGCGCGTCTGAAGGCGACACGGGGGGAGCACATAGGTGCATGGCCGGCGACCGTCGATGAGCGACTGGCGGAGCGGCGACACGTATCTAGGGCATGCCGGGAAGGCACTGGCCTGGCGGTTGGCTCGAGGAGCAGGGGCGACGCCTGGGGGACGCTACACGCGGAGGGTGGCGCAACGCTGCAGCCACGCAGAGGGTTGTGCGGTTGTTTTGGGGCCGCGCAGAGGCGCGACGTGACGACTGGGCTGCGAGCGGACGTCGAGGGAGGGTGCTGTAGTGATGCTCACGCACGTGGCCCAGGGGCCAAGGGGCTACGATGGAGGGCGGCCTGCTGACAGATGGGCAGCTGAGGGCCGGCGACCTGGAAGGATGCGACGGCCTACGGTGGGCTCCTGGGCCTGGCGGAGGAAGAAGAATTATCGCAGGCAGACGTCGACGAGCACGGGCCTGTCGATGGGATGGTGACCATGCGGAGGGTGCGACAGCGAGGTGTATGGTTGTGGGCACACGTCGACGCATGGACAGGGGGCTGGCGTCGCGCAAAAATGCTGCGGCAGCTTGGAGGGCGCAGTGGCGGTGCGACCTAGATGCGCGTGGCAGCTGCGAGGGGCGGCTGCAGGGCCGCTGGAGCAGACGAAGGGCGGCTCGTGACTGTACGACGAGGACGCACGACGGTTGGATGTCGGCAGAGCCTGTTTCTTTTTCCTTTTTCTTATTTTTTGATTTTTTGTTAACAGGAACAAAATGGTGGTGATGGTGTTGATTATGATGATGGTGGTTTTCATGAAAATATTACAATGATGAAAAACAAGGAAAAAATTGTTAGATAAAAAAATTGAGATAGTGAAGATAGAGAAGTTACCTGTCGTTCGCCGGATATTGGAGCTACTACGCTGGACTCCAGTCGTCGCCTTGAGCAGTGTGGCGGATGCACTGCGAAGCTGAGCAAGCCTGATTGGAAGCTTACGACACGGCAACGTGGTGCCGCAGATCTCGCCTAAAAGGTTATCGCCGCTCAACTTGTCTCCTTCAGCTGTCACCTGGAGGTTAAAGGGGCTCGACCTCTCTTCTCTCGAATCAGCGAATGATGAAAAATGAGGGATGAGAAGAGAATAAAAAAGAGATGGAGGAAGTTAGAAAAGAAGTGGAGAAAGCGGAGGAATGGTGGAGGAAGTGGAGACTAGGAGTGGGGAATAAGTAAAGAAGAAGTAAGAGGGAAAATATAAAAAATAAAATAAAATAAGCAGGCTACCAAAAATAAGAGAAAATAAAAGTGGAAGTAAAATATTTAAAATGAAAATAAATAAATAACTAAATGTAAATAAAGAAATAAATGAAATAATAAATGTTAAATGAATAAATAATTTAAATAACGAAAATTATAAAAAATAATAATAAACAGGGACACGTGGTGGCTCCAAGAGCTGCCATGTGTTACACTTAGAAAAATCAAACATTAAATGTAAAAAAATAAAAAAGAAATAACAAAAGGGATCAAATCAAAAAGTGGTCAACATGATAGTTGCTCATCTCAACGAGATCTACAACTTCTGTGAAAGACAAAAAATCAAAATAAGTCATATATACAAAGTGTATTTTTGGGTGATATTTTACAGGTATAAAATACCGTATTTTTATGTTTTGCATTTTTTTCATTTTTAAATAAGACAAAAATCAAAATTAAGTTAGAAAAAAATATTACAGATATATTTAAAACTTAATCTATTTTTTTGGATTTTTAATAATTAAGAAAATAAAAAGATAAAATAAAGGGTATTTTAGTCAATATGTATAATATACACTAGGGGCCTAAAACCCAAGCTTCGCATACGATATCCGATTTTTATGAAATTAGTCTTGTTTTGAAGACCTTTGAATGTATATTACTTTAAAACTTAGTAGATCTGAATCGGACACTATATGAGAGAGATATGTGCATTTTAAGGTTCTTAATCTCAAACTAGGATTTGGGTTTTATTGGTCAATTTTACAAGTTAGTATTTTTTTATATTTTTTATTAGTGTTAGTAATATATACACTATAGAGTTGTTTTTTGTTAGATTTAGAGTTAGTATAAAATAGATACAAATAGGTGATTTTAGCTAATATACAGGTGAATATGTACAAGTGATTTTTGTCTCCTTATTTAATGCAAATATGCATGATAAATGCACATTTTATTTACATATGCACGAATGCTAATTATGCAATATGAGTGGCGACATGCAGCTAATTGCTTGGAAACAAAGCTCTATTTTCAAATTTTAGAGTGATGAATCACAGATTCATCAAGCATCCACTTCATGTAACAGCTGGATGGGTGTTTCCCATCTCAAAACCTGCCCTTTTCCTCCTAAAATGAGTTATCATCTTTTTTGTATCCAAATTTCTAATAAAGGTCACTTGCAAATGAATATCTCCGATCTTCAAATGACATTGACAATGAAAATGGCAAAAGCAACGAATCGAAATTCAAATGAACAAGGCAGATACAAATGATCAATTTTACAATTATTTATTGAAATTACAATATCGTGGTGAATGGGTTAGATGAGTAGGCACCTCAAGGGAGGGGCATGCACCCTTGAGGCCCCGGAAAGAAGCCTAGATGACCGCGACCCCAACTGCTATTGTATCTGCGATGGTTGGGGGATATGTTGCTTGGCACATCGAGGTGCAATCTGATGGTGTTCGGCCTCAGCACTTGCGTGCCTTTTGCCCAGTGCTTCGAGTGCGGGCCAAGTAGTCATGGTCGGTCAGCTAGTGTTTCGCTTGTCACTTAGAGTTAGCACTCGTGCATGGTCAGTGTAGGCCATATTGGTCGGTATTCCGAGTGAGAGCACTAAGAGGAGAGTTCCGGGAAATATGGTTAATGAAGTTGGGATGAAATATAAATCTCTTGTGCATCAGGAGGATTGGGTTATTCGCGATGATTCGCGGGTTTGAATCTAAATGCGAATCTAAGTTACGACCTTACAAGTGAAGCTAAGTGGACGTGTTGGGAACTTAGTTAGGATGCATTGTACCCCATCGCATGCCTACGGAGGCACTCCAACCCTAAGACATCCTTTTTGTCTTAGAGTCATAGTGTGAGGTCTCATCAAGACCGAGACCGTAGACTATCCACGAAGCTTGGTTACTCATATCCATACCCAGATCAAACAATAATAATAAAAATATAATTCTTTGTGAGATCAGTTGCCCAGTTGTTCTTTTGCACACATTTAAATTATATCTTGCTTGTTTACGTGTGAATCTGCAGGTTCGCGGCAGTGAGGCACCATCTTTTGTGCAGCTTCACCCTTTTTGGTGGTATAGTGGTTGGTAGTTCTTTTGTTGTTTCATGTAGTCAGTTTCTTTTTTAGAGACATGGTATGTAATGTATAATTGTGGATATCTATATTTATGCTTACATGTATATTTTTGTGGACTTGGAAATGGACAATGGAATTTAATGGAAATTGGGGTATGGAATGAATGAATGAAAATAGAGGTTGTTGTGAACAGGTTGAATGCAAAGAAAGGAAAAAAATTAAATTCTAATGCATGTTGCTATTTTCTCCTATTTTTGTTTATATCAAATATTCGAATGTGGAATGTATGTGCATGGATTGATTTGCCGAGTATCCGGATGGTAGGGGATGGGCGTCGCAGTGCCAACGAGAAGCAAGCATATATTGGACTTGATTTAGAATGTTTCTTCGTTTCGAAACTCACACTTGAAGAGGTAACCCTAATTTCATCTATATAGTTATTAGAATATAAGAGATCACTTTAGGAAATCATTCTTTAAATTAATGGTTTCGCAAAGTATAAAAATTTCTTGTGCTGAAATTATAAGTTCATGCGATGAACACTCATAGTTTTTGCTAATTATTTGTTATTTTCCATGTTTCCATGATACGAAGTATAATACTTCCTTCACAACGGGCTCAATACTCGACTGAAGCATGGAATTCTCATCAAATGTAATATTTCTACTAACAATATTTCTATCCCCGGAAGGGACCAGATTCTGTACTCCTACACTCATATACCATAGCATGTAAATGCTCATTTATTTACCCTAAGTTCTAACTTTCATTCACAAACATGATAATAGGCATCACAACCAAAGACTCGTAAAATAGAATAAGCAGCATGATTACAGACTATACCTCTATGGATGTTTTGCAGTCAATAGCGGATGCGTGACTCCGATTCACCAAGTAGCAAGTTGTATTCACAGCTTCATCCCAGAATACTCTTCCAAGTCCACCATTAGAGAGCATGCACCCGATGCTCTCCAAAAGTGTCCTATTCATTCGTTCTACAACTCCATTATGTTGTGGCAAATCTCTGACGGCGAGATGTCTCGCAACACTCTCCTCCTCGCAGAACTCTAGCTTGGACCCCTTGAGATCCTCGATGAGACCCTTTTGACAGAGGATTTCATCCCCATTCGGCTCATGTACCCCAGCTGCATATGCCACAATTATGAATCTGATTTCACATATTGTGATGCCACTGCAATAGAACCCGTAACTGTAGACACCTGCATGACGTATAGGATCTTGCTCGTTGTCCTTGATGACAACCACCCCGCCTTTGGCAAACTGCATAACTCCACCTTGAGGTCGTACCTATACAAACGGATCCCTGATACAAATAGATTTATATACCCGAATACAAATAGAACCGCTTATAATTTGGAGGGATCCAAGGGACCCCCGTCTTGTTGGGGTATGCTACGGCAGAAGGGGGTGCATACGACGATTCTTCAACCTGAGTATAGTTAGGATTCAAGGCATATCAATAATTGCAAATGAACCGATAATATGGAGGGGACTTTGACCTTAAATAGGAGAGGAGAGGTGCCTTTGGGTTGAAGGAAGATGGATAAGAGTAGGATAGTTCTTGATTTAGGTGTGAAAATTAGTTAGAAGGTTAGGGATGAACGGAGTTGGACGGGAGTCAACCGAGAAGTTGATGGGTTAGCCATTTTGCTTCCTCTTAAGATAAATCCTTGACTCACATTTGTCTATCGTTTGCTTCACAATTCTGCACTTGTTAATTTTTGTACTGCCAAAAAAAAATTGTCAATATACAACTCGGAAACTTTATTACATGTAAAAGTATGCATAGACACTCGGGCTCTCTTCTAATAATAGTATGGCTCCTTAATCCAACGGACATAGATCATACAACAGATCAGGAAGAATACGGCAACAACGTCCACACCCAGGGTGGTCTCTGCCACGGGCACCCAGCTCCATAGCGCCTTCTTCTGCTGGTGACATTCTTTCGCTTGCTTCCTGAATGAAGCCTTGGTTTTTTTCCATCAGTTCTTCCCTTCGCAATACTCCAACAAATCTGTTTGACATCTTTTGTTAGACACCATCATACATATATACTAATGCATCAAAACTTGAAGGTACTAATCTTCTGTAGGATACAGGGAAATGTGGAGTCACTTAACCTGTAGTATGAATTAGTGGAGACGTCGACGAATATGTTAAACCAACGGAAACGGATGGCAGTGGCAGCAGGTGCTGTAATGCACGGATTGTCGGATGAGAATCGAACGACCCTTATAGGGGGCCGGGAATAGTGGACTCGCATCTCAAGGTAGTCCATTCATGATCAGACGACTCTGACATTTACAGTAGGGTCTGCAGTACTGCAGACGATCCTCTATAAACCAACCACGTGAACTTGCAATTATGTTCATGTCGTTAACGCCCAATCGCAAATTTCGACTGCTGATCCATCCTTTCCCATTCCTCGAAGGTATCCTAGTACCCACAGCAGGCCGAGCGACATGGAGTTTCCCGCCGTTGCCCTCCAACACTACGGCTCGTGCCTTCCTGAGCTGGTGAAGAACTTTTTCTCTTGACGTCGTGAAGGGGCGCAAAGGAAGGGAATAACATCGACGAAGCCATGTTTGTTAATGATGGATGTTAATCTTGCCATGTTTGTTAATGATGGATATTAATCTTGCCATGTTTGTTAATGATGAATATTAATCATGTCATGTTTGTTAATAGATGAACATGGCCTTGCAAGTGATGTTTCTTTTTGCATGAGAGAGATCCGTGGGCGACTGTCTGTTGCAAATCAAAAGCTTAACATGCAGTAAAAAAACTAGATATAATCATCCCTGAACTTCGTGTGAGTTATCCATCATTTAAATACTTCTTATCCAGCCTGATATTAATCCTTTTCTATGTCCGTAGGAACAGATTAAAGAGATAACGGCCTATATTCAGGTGTTGAAAATCGTCATTTTACTGAACTGTAAGGATTAATATTGATAATTGCATGTCTTCTATATGGATCAGTAAAATGTATCAGAGATAAAAAGGATGCAAGAGCTATAGAGAAATCGTCATCTATAACTTCTTTGCTGTCAGTTGATGCGTTTTCTCTTTGGAATGACCTGAACAACAGATAGAACTAGATCTCAGACCACTTCGAACTTTAATTGAGAGACATTTAGTTCTGAAAATATGTTATTAAACATATAAGGAGAATACTCCTTGTAACAAAAGTAACTAGCAGTAATATTTTATAGAGGAGAGAGAGAGGCATTTTAATTGTTAGAGAATGTTAAGATAAATATTTTTCCAATAGGAAGGATTACGTCAGTCGTGATGACATTATATCGGATTTGGGCGAAGACAAAAATGTAATGGTTCTGTGGTTTTGATTCGCGTGCTTTTGCTGATGCAATCAATGACTTACGGGACAAACATAGATGACTGCTCGATGGCTGGCAACAACTAGATCCTAAGATATTTTTGTGGGTAGGAATCAAGCAGATATTTTATACTGCAATAAATTTGATCTAAGGCAATGAATAGCTTTTATTCTTTGTTATATCATATCTGTAGTTATATATATATATATATATATATACATGAGGCTGGGGAAGCTGTTTTGAGTAATAGCCAAGATGGTTGTTACACAAGGCAGTTTCTCCAATATTTTTCTACTTTTTTTCAAAAATTCCACCATGTATATTCATCTACATATCTGATGAGCGCTCCCGCACCCTTAGTTAATTCGGTCAAATTAATGGTCCAAATTAATTTTAAGTGTTCGTTGCAGTCGGATACGAGAGGTTGATCAAAAACCACTTAAGACAGATTTTGGTCAATTTTAAGCAGTGATATTTTTTTACTTGGTGGAGTCCAAGGTCGATCTCAGGGAGGCAACTGTCTCCTTAGGTGGATTACAGCAATTTTCAAGTGTTGATATTCGAGGGTCGAATTTTTTTTAGTCTTTTTATTTCTTATGCAGACACATGCAGACAAATCTCAGCCAATTTAACTTTAAATTTAATTGGTGTATCAAACAAAGTCCAAAAATAATGAAAATTGGCCAGATGGTTATTTATGATGAAAATGACCTACACTAATTTTTTTGGAATTTTTCGACCCAAAATAAATTTTCTGTGAATTAAATAAACAGACAGAGTGATTTTCAGTGTTTAATTTTTAATAAATATCAAACCACAATTTTTCCAAGAACTAAAATTATCCTAGGAGGGTCTAATGATCAGGGACCTAGGAAAATTGACAGAACTTAAATTTATTGTGAAATGAATTAATTAAAATTAATTAAAGAAAATCACTAAACTATTTATTGAGGCCTCGTTATGCGTGCAAATGATATGAAATTTTTATGGAGTGTTGAAAATAATGTCCTTAAGCTACTGTGAATTTTTGGTGATTTTTGAAGGCACTGATATTTAATTAAAAATCAAAAGGCATCACTGGGCAAAATATGTCTCAAATGAACCAATTAATTCATTGATAATTCAATTAAGCTAACAAAAATCAGACACGTGTACAGACAAATAGAGGACAAAATTCTCAACAACTTGCAATTTTTAGAATTTCAAAATGATGAAAAATGCATGCTATGGACACGTGCAAACATAAGGGTGTAAATGCAATACTGGAAAATAAAATTTCAATAAGTAAACGTGCTGACAGGGACTAAAATGCAATTACCAATAGTATGCAGGACTTCTATGCAATTTCTCCACGAGACACGTGCTCCTCACGTGATGTCTGCTTCACAGGGGCCTCTTCGCAAATATGGAAAGCTCCAGGGGTGTCGATGCAAATAACCCAGGTCGCACGTGCGCCTCACGTGGCCGACCTAGGTTCGGAGGGCGTCTGAGGCTCGGAGTGAGGCTCGGGCCTTCTGGAGGTTCGGCTCAGCCTCGGGGCAGCTTCGGGTCACCCGAGCCTAGGCTTGGAGAGCCGAGGCTCGGACTCGTCTACGTGGCAGCCTGAAGGCCCTTGGATCAAGATAGATCCAAGGGATGTCGATGAAGGTGCGTGGCGGCTGGAGAGCCGTCTGATCCGAAGCGTGATCAACGGTCGAAGACAGGGGCGGCAAAGGGACGCGTGGCGGGGCGAGGGCCGTTCGATCAGACGATCGAACGGTTGCTGCTGCGTCGTCTCGACGGGTCCTCCGCCACCTGCGGAGGAGAAGGCGGAACTCCGGTGGAACTGGGCTTGCTCCGCCTCGGTCACCAGGCGTCGGTGAGGAGCTTCTTCAGCTCCCACGTAGCTCAGAAGAAGCGGGAGTGTACGGCGAGCTCTCCGGTGGCCTTAAGATCCCTGGGGATGTGCTGGAGCTCTGCGGCGATGAAGCTCGAAGGGAGCTCCGGCGAGGCTCCGGCCAATGAAGGATTGAGGACCTGCGAAGGGTTAGATGGATAGCCGAGGCGTGCAGGTGTTCGTGGAGGAAAGTGGAGTGCTCGGCGAGGCCTACGGGGAAGTGAGGTGGCCCGGCGAACGAGCTCCAGCCAAACGGCGGAGCTGTTGGTCGGAGGAGAGTGAAACTTGTCGTCGGAGAGCGTGGAAGATACTGCGAAGATCGGAGCTTCGACGCGAAGCTCGGCGAGTTGATTGGAAGGCGCGAAGATGGTCGTGGACGGCGAATAAAATCGGAGAAAGAGAACAAGAAAATAAAGACGATGATCGGAGGAGATGAAGGAGGTTACCTGGGGATTGGAGCTCGGATTTGAGTTCCAGGGTCGTCGCTCGAGGGATCGGTAAGGTCCCGAGCTCGTGCAGCTGCTCGGAGGAGTGGCTGCGACACGGCGGTGGGCCGAGGATCTCGCCGGAGTTGGATCGCTGTCGTCGCTCGACAAATCAGCCGATTGCTGTCACCAATAGGAGGCTTGGAGCTCGAGGGATCTCTCTGGAGTGGCGGATGGGGATGAAGGTCGCTGGTGACGGCGTATTTATAAGGTGGAGTTGATGGGTTAGCTGGTGGATTGGTGAAGTTGGTGGTCGTCGTGGGGCGAATATGGTGGAGGTGGTGGCGATTGAGGGTGCTGGCGAGGGAGAGGGACGAGTGGGGAGCGTCGTGGCGAGGTCAGCGGCCGGAGAAGATGGCTGACGTGTGCCCAGAAAAGGAAAGGGGGCGCCCCTCCCGCAAGGCAAGGAACGTGGGGGAGAGGGGCGCCTGGAGGTAGGAGACGAAGTCTCCACCGTTGGATCTTGTGATCCAACGGTGGAGATCAGATCGTGGTGAGCGGGTGTGATTAGATCTGGGGTCCCAAGATGAGGGGTCATGGGCGAGCCACGTGGCGTATTGTGGCGAGGCGCGAGCGGATGGTTCAGATGCGAGGGCGGAACTGGTCTGAGGGTGCGGATGCGTCCACGTGGAGGGCAGAGAGAGCGGCGCTGATGGAGGGATCAGATGAAGCGAGGTGAGGATCTGACGGCAAGGAGAAGGGAAGCGTGTGGAAAGGCCTGGGCCGTTGGATCTGAAGCGAGATCCAACGGCGGAGGGTGCGGGCGGATGAGGCGAAGGGTAGCGGGCCGCGTGGCGCAATCAGAGGGCGCCACGTGGCCTGCTGTGAATGGCTGGAGAAGGAAACACGTGTAGAGAGAAGAGGAAGCCGAATTTGGAAAAACTCAAAACATGAAAGTTGTAGATCTTGATGAGATCTACAAGTTTCATGTTGACCAAAGACGGAGATGAGGTCAAATATGGTACATAAATACAAGGATACATAAATGTACATATGTAGTATACAAAATGACCCAAAAACCCAAGTTTCTCATACAAGCTCCAATTGCAATGAAATTAGTCTCATTTTGAAGGTCTTTTAATATGTAGTATTCTAAGAGTGAGTAGACCTAATTAGGGGTTTGTATGAGGGCTTTATGTGTGTTTAATGTACAAGGGTTCTCAGGATATTTGGGCTATTTTACAAGGGTGATTTTAGGCATTCTTCCCTATGGTATTAAGGAATATATACATATATATTATAGAGAAGAGGTTATTTGATGAAGATGTATTTTACAAGGGATTTTTGGCATTCTTATTTAAATGTAGATGAGCTGCTAAAATGCATGAATTATGGATGCATGCATGAGTGTTATTTATGCAAGATAAAAGGAAACATGCCTCTATTTTCTCGGGAACAAGGCTCTATTTTTGACTTTTGATGTGATGAATCAGAGATTCATCAACCCCCTATACTTAAACCTTGCTCGTCCCCGAGCAACTAAATGAAATGCAAGAGTGAAATGATTTTGGGTTCCACACCAAGGTCATGAACAAAAGTTGAAAATGGAGCCTGACTCGACCTTTGGATTAGTTGTGTGGCGGAACCTTATTGGGACCTGAACTTAAGACCTAACAGACTTCAAGTTCCACAAGTCTTCTATTCAAGACGCCTTAATAGTCAGGTCAGAACAAATCCTCAAACGCAAATTTCTGATGACTATGATTCTTACTTGTACTGTGTAAGTGAGATGTAACTCTCCACATCAGAAATGACTCGGAACCAGCCTCCTCTAACAAGGTAACTCAATAACCTGGTCCAGTAACTCTTTCCTCGAGGAGCGGGGTATTCCCTTCTAAGTTCAAGTGCGACCAACCCAAGAGGAGGGGGTAGAGAAAAGAATGGACGGTGGCCAGTGTAGCCACCTATCCCGGGATGCCTGACCAGTGTAGCCAAGTCATCCAACTGCATTTTCCTTGCTAATATACATACTCCGACAGGTATTATTCTTTTTCTTGGACCTGTCTGATTTTTTTTTGGAGTTTTTTCTTGCATTTTTTTTTGGAACTATATTCAAGGTGCAGCATATACATCAGGAGTTTTTCCTCTTGAGCCAGTAGACTATCCCTCTTTTGAAGCATTATTGCAACCCACAGCATCCCGTCCTTAGCCTTCATCACCACTAGACCAAGTTGAGACGCACTTCCTTCACTATAAGAAGAAGAGAGGTTCCGCCTAGAAGTACTACCCTCATATGCTACCCCAAGTCAAAGGAAACTACCTCCTTACCACCTCATCAATGAAGAGCTACGTGCATAGTGTTTGTCCAAGTTAGGTCATTATCTAAAAGAATCCTGCGTATGCACGAGATATTCTACTTAGACTAGTCAAGATGACATGTGAACATAGACTTGCGGACTCAAAGAATTAAGTCTCTTGACCTGAGAAATCTTAACTCCAGTTCCTATAAGGTTCCTCTGAAATTAGGTGGATTAAGGTCAAATCAAGTCCATCCTCAATATCTACTCATAACTTGGTTCAGAACCCACTAGCTTTTCACTTTGCATATGCAGAAATATGCAGATGAGATGAGATGTCATGCTATGAAAATGCAGGACTCTTTTTATTATTTTTTTATGCAGGGATGATATGCAAGAGTAAATAAGAAGCCTTTGTTTTATTTTTCTGGTATACAACAATTATTTACAAAAGTATGTTTTACAAGAATTTTACAACTTTTTATACAAGTATTATACATATAGTACATATTATACAAGTATACCAAAAATTTTTTGTTTTTCGATTTTTACCCACCCGTAATTCTTGCAAAATATATACAACAGTACGCGAAAGTACGAGCTATGGGTAAAGTATATATGTAATATATACACGCCCCCCTATACTTAGCGTGTGCTATGTCCTCAGAGCACGAAAGCGACTAAAAAGACATAGCTCGGGCTAAGCGTAGGAGAGCTAAAATAACAAAAAGTATAGAAATCGTCCCGCCCCCCTATACTTAGGCTCTGGTAGCCTAAGTGTAGAAGAAGATCAGAAATGGGGCGGACGAGGAAAAGAGGGGAAATAAATGAATATATACACGGTGGGCATCGGTCCCCCCTATACTTAGGCTCTGGTCAGCCTAAGTATAGGACAGGAGTGAGTAAGAGGACCAATGTGATCTGGAGAATGTACAATGAATCGACTCGGGTGACCCCTTCCCCCTATACTTAGGATCTGGTCATCCTAAGTACAGTCCGAGATAATGATTCGATGATGTGGGGACGGGTTACTAGAATCGTGGAGGTAAGGATATACAGGAAGAATGATATATATACAGCTGAGTCGGTCTGAATCTTTTGAAGATGCTGCTGATGGCTGGAGTTCATTGCTGCAAGGTTTCATACGCGGTTTTAGATATATCTGATGTATCTGTCTCGCATATGAATACAATCTCCTCTACATGGACTAACTGTTCATTGGATTCGACGAAGTGCTTCAACAGCTGCCCATTTACTAGGAATGTCGGTGCGTCATCTGCGAGATCTGAGATCTCGACACATCCACTATCATGCATCGTTCGGACAACGAATGGTCCCGTCCACTTAGACTTTAGTTTGCCTTGGAAAGTCTTCAGCCTGGCATTGAACAACCATACCTTCTGTCCAGGAACAAAGGTCTTTCGTCTGATATATCTATCGTGCCAACGCTTTACCTTGTCCTTGTACACCACACTGTTGTCGTATGCTCGGTTTCTGACTTCCACAAGCTCATTCAGATCCATGTCTCTTTGTTTCTGGCCTAGGTGTGTGTTCCAGTTGACCTTCTTTATTGCCCATTCTGATTTGTGCACTAACTCTGCGGGCAAATGGCACGGCTTTCCGAATACCATTCGGAATGGGGAGGTGCCTAACGGAGTCTTGTAAGCCGTCCTATATGCCCAGAGGACTTGATCCAAGATCTGAGACCAGTCCTTCCTGTCTGGGCGGACGAGCTTTTGCAATATGGTTTTCACCTCCCTATTCGACACCTCAGCCATACCATTGGTTTGTGGGTGGTAAGGACTAGCGACACGGTGTTCGATGCCGTAGTCCTTCAGGAGTTTCTTCACCTCCCGATTCACAAAGTGGCTACCCCCATTTGATATCATTATTTTGGGGATCCCGAACCTAGAGATTATGTGCTCTCTGATAAATTTACAGACAGCCCTGCTGTCTGCGGCTCGGGTCGGGATAGCCTCCACCCATCTGGACAGATAGTCAACCGCAAGGAGGATGTATTCAAACCCGTGGCTGACAGGGAATGGGCCCATGAAATCGATGCCCCAGGCGTCAAAGACATCACAAATGATGACCGGCTGCATTGGCATCTCATCCTTGGAACCAACGGTTCCTCCCATCCTCTGGCAAACTGGGCACGACTTCGCGAAGGCGGTGGCATCGCGAAACAGAGTCGGCCAGTAAAAGCCACATTGAAGTACCTTCCATGCGGTCCTCTTCCCGGAGTGGTGTCCTCCTGCCTCTAAGCTATGGCATAAAGAAAGGACACTCTGGTATTCTTCCTGAGGAATACAACGTCTCCAGACACAATCCGGTCCTTCAAAGAAAAGGATCGGATCCTCCCAATGGTAGTGTCTAGCGTCCGACTTTAGTCGGTCAATTTGGCTCTTGGCCCAATCTTCGGGAACTTTCTTGGAGACAAGATAGTTCACGATATTGGCATACCATGGGAGTGAGTCGATAACAAAAATCGACTCGTCAGGGAAGGAGTCTCGAATCGGGGAAACCTCGGAAGTATTAAGATCTTCGAGACGAGAGAGATGATCGGCTACTACGTTCTTCTTTCCAGGTTTATCACGGATGTCCAAATCAAACTCCTGGAGAAGTAAAATCCAACGAAGAAGACGCGCCTTCGCGTCCTTCTTCTCCATTAAATATCGTAGTGCCGTGTGGTCTGTGAACACAGTTACCTTGGATCCGATTAAATGAGATCTGAATTTGTCCAAGGCAAACACTACCGCAAGCATTTCCTTTTCGGTAACTGTATAGTTACGCTGAGCAGAATCAAGCACTTTGCTTGCGTAGTGAATTGCAAACGGGACGCCACCTCTTCTTTGTCCCAATACAGCCCCAACAGCATAATCTGAGGCGTCCGTCATGATCTCAAAAGGGAGAGACCAATCTGGGGCTTGTAAGATGGGTGCGTCCATGATCATTCCTTGTAACCGCTTAAAGGCCTCAAGACACTTGTGATCGACAATAAACTCCGCGTCTTTGCCTAAAAGCTCAGTTAGCGGTCGGGCAATCTTAGAAAAATCCTTTATAAATCTCCGATAAAATCCGACATGCCCGAGGAACGACCGCAACTGCCGTACGTTGGCTGGTGGCTGGAGTCGTCTGATCACGTCCACCTTGGCAGGGTCAACCTCCATTCCTCTCTTGGAGATGACATGCCCCAACACTATGCCCTCCGTCACCATAAAGTGACTTTTCTCCCAGGAGAGCACCAGATTGACCTCACAACATCTTTTGAGGACTCGGTCCAGATTCCTAAGGCAGGAATCAAAAGAGTCGCCGTGGACCGAGAAGTCATCCATGAAGACTTCCAGGAATTCGCCGACCATTTCGGCGAATACAGCAATCATGCACCTTTGAAAAGTACCTGGAGCATTGCATAGCCCAAAAGGCATGCGCCTGAAAGCATAGGTACCAAAGGGGCATGTGAACGTGGTCTTTTCCTGGTCCTCTGGAGCTATGGCTACTTGATTGTAGCCCGAGAACCCATCAAGAAAACAAAAGAATTCTTTCCCCGCTAGTCTTTCTAAAATCTGATCAATAAATGGTAGGGGGAAATGATCCTTTTTCGTCGCGGCATTCAGGCGTCTGTAATCCACACAGACGCGCCACGAAGTGGGTACTCTTGTCACGATCTCCTCTCCGTCCTCGTTGGTGGTCGTCTGAATTCCCGACTTTTTAGGGACAACATGGATTGGGGCCACCCACTTAGAATCGGAGATTGGGTAAATGAAACCCGCGTCGCACCATTTTTCTATCTCTTTCTTCACAACCTCTCGTAGATTTGGATTCAACCGACGTTGGAATTCACGAGAGGGTTTGGCTTCGTTCTCCAAATATATATGGTGCGAACACAGAGCGGGATTTATCCCGTGGAGATCGGAAATGCTCCAGCCTATTGCCTTGCGGTTCTTCTCCAGGATCTCTAGCAAGCGAGATTCCTGCTCCTCGGTCAATTGCGAACTGATAATGACCGGAAATTTCTTGTCTTGGCCCGCAAGGAAGGCATATTTCAGGGTTGTGGGTAAGGGCTTGAGCTCAGGGACGGTATGATCGTCTAAGAAGTCTGGCTCAATCCGATCTGGTTCGGTGTTGGAAGTGGCTGGATCCTGTTCTGCAGTGGCTGCCACCAAGCTCGGCTCTGGAGTCGGATCGTCAAAGGTCTCCATGCAATCGGCAAACGCCTCGTCCGACTCGTCTTCCTCATCTTCCGATTGTCCTAAGGATGTAAGGACTGACAGGCCCACTTGGGCCTCTGTGTCATCGAAGATGTAGGGCGATGCAGGCTCCGAGCTGTACTCGTTCCTGAGGATCTCGCAGACTGACTCATGCACTGGATCATCTTCAAAGGAGATGGACACATCGGTGCTGGCTGGGTTCTGTCTCCATGGCCCAACTAAGTCTACATGTTCACGGTCTGTTTCGAGAGAAGAGTACTCTGTGCTGGATTCGGAGTCTGGTCTCTGCCATCTCGTCTGCTTCATCTCTAATTCCTCATCTCTGCCTGGAGTTTGGAACTGAATTTTCCCATTCTTATAATCGAATAAGGCCCCTGCTGTTCTGAGGAAGGGCCTACCCAAAATGATCTGGGAATCTCTCCAATTACGAGGGGTTTCCATATCGAGGACAGTAAAGTCCACCATGTATTCTTGCCCTTCGACTTTGATCACAATGTTCCTTAACTCTCCTTGGGACCTCTTAGTGGATTTGTCCGCGAACTGAAGAATAGCTCTAGATTTCCTAAGAGGTCCGAGATTAAGCCGCTCATAGAGGGCTGTGGGCATCAAGTTGATCGAGGAACCATTGTCCAGGAGAGTGTGTGCAAACGCGATGTCATCAACATGACTCACTACATAGTGTGCACCCATGTCTCTTCGTTTCCGAGGAAACGAGTTCTTTATTGCACAAGTCGTGGCTACTGATAGAACGTGTTTCTCAACACGGCTTTTGGTCCTCCTGCTAACCCTAGTAGGTGTGCATCTCACTTTAAGGTATTTTTGGAATGCAGGAGTCATTTCCACGAACTTGTCAAAGGGGATTGTGACCTTGATATGTTTGTTACAAAACTCAGCCATCTCAGGGTCATCTTTTTGAATTTTTTTATTTTTCTTCTTCCCACCCTTGAGAGCTTGGGGGAAAGGGATTATTAACTCAGGTTCTGGAACTGAAATATCTTCATTAGCTTTTGAAACTGAGTTCTGAACAAGACTCTGACTTGGACTTTTGTACAGACTCTGACTCTGACTCTGACGAAAAGGGAAATGCTTGGGCGAAACCGGTGATGCTTCTTCCGCTTCTTCTGGCTGGTCCTCCTCAGATGGAGGTGCGGGCTCATCGGTGTCATCGGACTCTGGATGACTACGGGGCTGGTGCTTCGAGGACACAGATGTCCTCTTCTTCTGCTGGTGGTGGTGGTGCTCCTCCTCTTCCGCCTCCGAATTCTCCTCAGGTCGAATTTCGGAGGTTCCTTCCTGTTGTGCCCGTGCCCGATCAGGTATGGTCACGGTCCTTCCGCTCCTGAGGGACATATGGTTAACATTATCATACGAAAGGATCTCATGTTCAGATAAATAATTATCTGAATAGTATACCTGATCTCGGGGTCGGTTCTGGCCTTGATGTACGCTGTTTGGGTTGGCCTGAACCTGTGCGGGAATTGGAGTCCTTGGCGCCATTTGTTGGTCCTGAGCACGAGAGACCCGATTGATGTCGGTTCTCATGTCCAGGTAGTCGTTCTGCATCTGCTGGACCCTATCAGACAGGGTCTGGATCGCCAAGGTGAGGGACTCCAATTCGGTGGGCTGGGCTGGCTGCTGAGTGGATGCGGTCCTGAACTGGCCCTGCTGGCCGTGCCGATACTGCTGCTGATGGGGCGGTGCTGGCCCCTGCTGGTAGGTGCGCTGCTGCGGCTGGTACCCTTGTTCTGGCCTGGACTGATATCGCGGGATTGTGACGGGCCTGGTCTCCTGGTAGACTGGGGTTGGGCGGTTTGCCTGATCCTTCCCCCTCTCGATTTGCCGGACTAGTGGGTCACGGCTATACCAGAGCCCGTTGATCTCGTAGACGGGCGGAGGCTCCTCGTACTCTGTCTCCACCGGTGGGGGTGCATGATGGTTCTGCTGGGTGTAAGTCAGATCCCAGCTGCTCTGAGACCCTGGTGCCTGTTCCTGTACAAGATGGACTCGATGTACAGGTACAGGTGGTGCAGAAGGGGTGGGTAGCTTAATCTTGGCTACCTTTTCAGAGAGTTCCTCCACCTTCTTAGGAAGGCTCGAATGAGACTCCATCTCCGCGACTCTCTTGTGGATCTGTTCGACCATAGTAAGCTTGTCTGCAATCATCCCCATGCTGGGGATGAGGTCCTCTGTCAGATCTGCAACAGTCCTTCTAGTTGTCTCATTGGACAGAATCGAGGGAGACAACTGATAGGCCCTTGTGGCCTGTGACCTGCCGGTTTCTGCCATCTGCTCTAGGATTTTCCATACGGCATGCTCGTTCTTGTTCAGATAGCTTCCTCCGCAGGCGGCACTTACTAACCCCTGCATCTCGGGGGTTAGACCGCAGAACAAGGTCTGGACTAAGATTGCTTTAGAAATGCTGTGGCATGGGCATTTCTGTACTAAGTCATTGAACCTGTCCCACGCCTCGTGGAACGGTTCGCAGGGTCCTTGGGCGAAGCTGGCAATCTTCGTTCGCATTTGATTGGTTCTACTGAGTGGGTAAAACTTCTTCAAGAAGAGGTCCTTGAACTGCATCCAGGTAGTACATACCACCCCTAGGTTTTTCAGCCAATGTGCAGCCTTATCTCCTAAGGCAAACGGGGTGGCTTTCAGTCGGATATAATCTTGGCCAACATTGGGATGGCTCAGATTATTGCAGACTAGTTCGAAGTCACGGAGGAAAGTGTACGGCTCTTCGCTTAGGTTTCCGTTGAACTTCGGCAGCAGGCTAAGGAAGTGGGGCTTCAGCTCGAATGCCTGGTCGGGAACTGCAGGTGCTAGCCAATTCTGGATTTCGTTCTCCGCCGGGTTATAGGTATCGACCATTGGTCGGTCGATCCCTTCAGCTACTATTATCCGCCCCATTCGTGCAGTGAGATCAGCATTTTTCTGTTCAGCTTCAGCAAGGCGTCTTAGAATCTGTCTCATCTGGTCCTCATCAGGCGGCATCTTTGGTGGCATTTCTTCCTCTACTTCTGGGGATTGAAAAATAAGGTCGGTGTTAGAGGTTGAATCAAGGATGGGATTACCGAGGCAATGATCTTCCTTGGTAATCTCAGAGGAGATAGAAGGGTAGGTTTGAGAGTAACCACCCTGAGCAGGAGGGAACCAGGACTCAAGAGGGTCATGAGTCCTGGGTGGTCCAAGGTGCGCTCGGACCGGAAAAGACGAGTTACTTGGGGGACTCATAGAGAGATCAGTGAACGGTGCGTCGAGATCTCCCCAATCACTCATCTTGGTGAAGCAAGAAGAAGATAGGATTTTACTCCTACCTGAAGCACGCACAAGATCAATCCAAGACCCTGGATTCACACTCAACACAGTGAAGGACTCAAAGTTGAGTCCAATTTGTCTTGTAGTTTTTAAGTGTGATTTTCAAGCAAATCTAGCAAGGATTACGCGGCCTAGAGGGAAGTCGGCTTAGAGCCGGATGCGTCTTCCCTGTCTATCCTGTCGTCTAAGATACCGCCGCTCCTTCCTTTCTTCGCTCCTATCCCAAGCCGATGGACTCAGTGACCACGCCCCTATCTACCTGCAAGCAGGCGGAGGCTGACAAGGCCGGAACTTCGCCCCGGAGGGTTACTGGCAGCTTGTCGCGAAGTACCGCAATTTCACCCCTATCTACCTGAGACAGGCGGAGGCTACTTGGTACTAGTCAAAGAATCTGAAAATATTCGGCTCGTGATATTTGCTAGGATCAGTTAGAACGTGATATGGAAGACGGGGATTTGGGCTCTACCTTAGGGTGTTCACACACACTCAGGTACCCTCACTCAGCCTGAAAACAAGGTCGGGGATTAGTCTCCCGCAAACAATTTTCAGCTTTTATTCCCTTTTTATGGTCAATACTGTTAGCAGTCCCGGTTTTAAAGTTAGGTTATCACTGTAATTAATCACCACAAAGCACGCCTATCGTACAGTCCCAATTTCCTTTTTAAATTAAGTGAGAAAATCAGAGAGGGAAATCGAGAAAAGCCGATGCAAGTTGAAATCGATGATGCGTATGCTGAGTACAGAATACTTATAGTGATCCTTCGCTTTTTGATGCAGGATGCTATACAGAATTGAAAACTTTACTCTACATGCAAATGCAAGTGATGAAAGCCGCTCCTAGACAGGCAGTTCTATTAGCGTGAAGAACAGTTTAATTTGAACTAAGTCCTGCGGTCTAGGTGCGTCTATTAAGTGTGTTGTGTGGTCCTATTGATTACGAGCACAAACAAGTCCTAGAGTGGCTCGAGGAGCCGCTAGTGCAAGCTAAATTACCAATCACCCACACAGCACACGGGACACAGTTTCCACTATATTTACATGCGCGAGCTCCCAAACGGGAACCGCTGGAAATAATGCAAAAGAAAAATAAAAAGTACAATGCCTCTCTTTCTCTCAACACACTTTAAATGCTAAGTCCTTGAAGCGTCGCCGACTCCTCGCGGTTCTCGCACAAAAAAATGAAATAGAGGTCAGAGAGTGACACAAAATAAAGCAAAAAGAAAACAAATAAGAGAAATAATTACAAGAAAAACCGGGGGTCAGACTACCCGGGGATTAGAAATCAAACACTTCAAAAATATGCTACAAATTAACCTAAGCCGTGCCTCCCCGGCAAGGCGCCATTTTGATGAGCGCTCCCGCACCCTTAGTTAATTCGGTCAAATTAATGGTCCAAATTAATTTTAAGTGTTCGTTGCAGTCGGATACGAGAGGTTGATCAAAAACCACTTAAGACAGATTTTGGTCAATTTTAAGCAGTGATATTTTTTTACTTGGTGGAGTCCAAGGTCGATCTCAGGGAGGCAACTGTCTCCTTAGGTGGATTACAGCAATTTTCAAGTGTTGATATTCGAGGGTCGAATTTTTTTTAGTCTTTTTATTTCTTATGCAGACACATGCAGACAAATCTCAGCCAATTTAACTTTAAATTTAATTGGTGTATCAAACAAAGTCCAAAAATAATGAAAATTGGCCAGATGGTTATTTATGATGAAAATGACCTACACTAATTTTTTTGGAATTTTTCGACCCAAAATAAATTTTCTGTGAATTAAATAAACAGACAGAGTGATTTTCAGTGTTTAATTTTTAATAAATATCAAACCACAATTTTTCCAAGAACTAAAATTATCCTAGGAGGGTCTAATGATCAGGGACCTAGGAAAATTGACAGAACTTAAATTTATTGTGAAATGAATTAATTAAAATTAATTAAAGAAAATCACTAAACTATTTATTGAGGCCTCGTTATGCGTGCAAATGATATGAAATTTTTATGGAGTGTTGAAAATAATGTCCTTAAGCTACTGTGAATTTTTGGTGATTTTTGAAGGCACTGATATTTAATTAAAAATCAAAAGGCATCACTGGGCAAAATATGTCTCAAATGAACCAATTAATTCATTGATAATTCAATTAAGCTAACAAAAATCAGACACGTGTACAGACAAATAGAGGACAAAATTCTCAACAACTTGCAATTTTTAGAATTTCAAAATGATGAAAAATGCATGCTATGGACACGTGCAAACATAAGGGTGTAAATGCAATACTGGAAAATAAAATTTCAATAAGTAAACGTGCTGACAGGGACTAAAATGCAATTACCAATAGTATGCAGGACTTCTATGCAATTTCTCCACGAGACACGTGCTCCTCACGTGATGTCTGCTTCACAGGGGCCTCTTCGCAAATATGGAAAGCTCCAGGGGTGTCGATGCAAATAACCCAGGTCGCACGTGCGCCTCACGTGGCCGACCTAGGTTCGGAGGGCGTCTGAGGCTCGGAGTGAGGCTCGGGCCTTCTGGAGGTTCGGCTCAGCCTCGGGGCAGCTTCGGGTCACCCGAGCCTAGGCTTGGAGAGCCGAGGCTCGGACTCGTCTACGTGGCAGCCTGAAGGCCCTTGGATCAAGATAGATCCAAGGGATGTCGATGAAGGTGCGTGGCGGCTGGAGAGCCGTCTGATCCGAAGCGTGATCAACGGTCGAAGACGGGGGCGGCAAAGGGACGCGTGGCGGGGCGAGGGCCGTTCGATCAGACGATCGAACGGTTGCTGCTGCGTCGTCTCGACGGGTCCTCCGCCACCTGCGGAGGAGAAGGCGGAACTCCGGTGGAACTGGGCTTGCTCCGCCTCAGTCACCAGGCGTCGGTGAGGAGCTTCTTCAGCTCCCACGTAGCTCAGAAGAAGCGGGAGTGTACGGCGAGCTCTCCGGTGGCCTTAAGATCCCTGGGGATGTGCTGGAGCTCTGCGGCGATGAAGCTCGAAGGGAGCTCCGGCGAGGCTCCGACCAATGAAGGATTGAGGACCTGCGAAGGGTTAGATGGATAGCCGAGGCGTGCAGGTGTTCGTGGAGGAAAGTGGAGTGCTCGGCGAGGCCTACGGGGAAGTGAGGTGGCCCGGCGAACGAGCTCCAGCCAAACGGCGGAGCTGTTGGTCGGAGGAGAGTGAAACTTGTCGTCGGAGAGCGTGGAAGATACTGCGAAGATCGGAGCTTCGACGCGAAGCTCGGCGAGTTGATTGGAAGGCGCGAAGATGGTCGTGGACGGCGAATAAAATCGGAGAAAGAGAACAAGAAAATAAAGACGATGATCGGAGGAGATGAAGGAGGTTACCTGGGGATTGGAGCTCGGATTTGAGTTCCAGGGTCGTCGCTCGAGGGATCGGTAAGGTCCCGAGCTCGTGCAGCTGCTCGGAGGAGTGGCTGCGACACGGCGGTGGGCCGAGGATCTCGCCGGAGTTGGATCGCTGTCGTCGCTCGACAAATCAGCCGATTGCTGTCACCAATAGGAGGCTTGGAGCTCGAGGGATCTCTCTGGAGTGGCGGATGGGGATGAAGGTCGCTGGTGACGGCGTATTTATAAGGTGGAGTTGATGGGTTAGCTGGTGGATTGGTGAAGTTGGTGGTCGTCGTGGGGCGAATATGGTGGAGGTGGTGGCGATTGAGGGTGCTGGCGAGGGAGAGGGACGAGTGGGGAGCGTCGTGGCGAGGTCAGCGGCCGGAGAAGATGGCTGACGTGTGCCCAGAAAAGGAAAGGGGGCGCCCCTCCCGCAAGGCAAGGAACGTGGGGGAGAGGGGCGCCTGGAGGTAGGAGACGAAGTCTCCACCGTTGGATCTTGTGATCCAACGGTGGAGATCAGATCGTGGTGAGCGGGTGTGATTAGATCTGGGGTCCCAAGATGAGGGGTCATGGGCGAGCCACGTGGCGTATTGTGGCGAGGCGCGAGCGGATGGTTCAGATGCGAGGGCGGAACTGGTCTGAGGGTGCGGATGCGTCCACGTGGAGGGCAGAGAGAGCGGCGCTGATGGAGGGATCAGATGAAGCGAGGTGAGGATCTGACGGCAAGGAGAAGGGAAGCGTGTGGAAAGGCCTGGGCCGTTGGATCTGAAGCGAGATCCAACGGCGGAGGGTGCGGGCGGATGAGGCGAAGGGTAGCGGGCCGCGTGGCGCAATCAGAGGGCGCCACGTGGCCTGCTGTGAATGGCTGGAGAAGGAAACACGTGTAGAGAGAAGAGGAAGCCGAATTTGGAAAAACTCAAAACATGAAAGTTGTAGATCTTGATGAGATCTACAAGTTTCATGTTGACCAAAGACGGAGATGAGGTCAAATATGGTACATAAATACAAGGATACATAAATGTACATATGTAGTATACAAAATGACCCAAAAACCCAAGTTTCTCATACAAGCTCCAATTGCAATGAAATTAGTCTCATTTTGAAGGTCTTTTAATATGTAGTATTCTAAGAGTGAGTAGACCTAATTAGGGGTTTGTATGAGGGCTTTATGTGTGTTTAATGTACAAGGGTTCTCAGGATATTTGGGCTATTTTACAAGGGTGATTTTAGGCATTCTTCCCTATGGTATTAAGGAATATATACATATATATTATAGAGAAGAGGTTATTTGATGAAGATGTATTTTACAAGGGATTTTTGGCATTCTTATTTAAATGTAGATGAGCTGCTAAAATGCATGAATTATGGATGCATGCATGAGTGTTATTTATGCAAGATAAAAGGAAACATGCCTCTATTTTCTCGGGAACAAGGCTCTATTTTTGACTTTTGATGTGATGAATCAGAGATTCATCAATATCCCTCCTACATGTCATTCAAATTTTGTGAGAAACGAAGACTCCTATGCCCTCCATCTAGAACAGGTAGATTACAACAAATTTCAGACCGTTAAAAATTACTTGTTCTAGATGGAGGGCATAGGAGTCTTTGTTTCTCACGAAATTTGAATGACATGTATGAGGGATATGTAGATGAATATACATGGTGGAATTTTTGGAAAAAAATAAAAAAATATTGGGGAAACTGCCTTGTGTAACAACCATCTTGGATGTTACTCAAAACAGCTTCCCTTCTCTCTCTCTCTCTCTCTCTCTCTCTCTCTCTCTCTCTATATATATATATATATATATATATATATATATATGAGGAAGGGGAGCTTACTTTGTGAAGTACGTAACCTTACCTACTTCACATTAATTTTTAGCAATTTTTTTTGTTTTTTTGAAAAAATACCACCGTGGATTTTCATAACTATATCCCTCTAATATGTCATTCAAGTTTCGTCAGATACAGAGACTCATACGGCTTCCATCCATAACAAGTAATTCATAGCAAATCTAAGACCGTTAAAAATACATGTTCTGGATGGAGGTCGTAGGAGTCTCTATTTCTGACGAAATTTGAATGACATATTAGAGGGATATAGTTATGAAAATCCACGATGGTATTTTTCAAAAAAATAAAAAAATTGCTAAAAATGGATGTGAAGTAGGTAAGGTTACCTACTTCACAAAGTAGGCTCCCTTTCCTCTCTCTCTCTCTATATCTATATATATATCAATGAATATTATCTGTTACTAATGTCATTCTTTAAATTTCCAACAAATATCATATTCGTTGCTATAATCCTACTAACGAATCATATAGGCCGATTATCTGTTGACATTTTCGTTTAACCATTGTTCACTTTAACAATGATTAATATAAATTTGACGAATAAGTCAATGGATAAATCGTTGCTATATTAACCTTTAGCAGTGAATATGTTTTAAGAAGAATAGTTAATTCGGCAACGAATAATATTCGTTGGTATATATTTAACATTGGAAGATATGTCAACAAATATTCAAATTATTAGTATTGTCTTAGGACAACTTTTGTAGTGTCATATCCTAAGATCTGTACTCGAGATCAAGGTCGTGAGGACTAGCAATATTTAAATCAATCGAAGATGATCCAACCACGCAACCAACCACAAGAAATCAACTATGAAGAACATATACTATTTTACATGTAAAAGCCCGACCGGTGAAAACTAAGGGAAAAGAGAGGCTCCACTTTGAGATAAAACTGGAGTACGGATATAAGAATCCTATGAGAGGTGATGGCTCTCCCGAATTGAGGCTCTCTGATGATCCATGCCTTAACCATGCAATATGCTTATATATAGGGGTAATCGGTAAATAGGTCCTAATCGAATCCAAAGATCTGTATCTTGACTTGAACTTCACTTGGAATGTTGCGTGGGGACTCTCTCTTTGTCGAACAGGGCATTTACGCCATAGAAAGACCAACCAAGTTCACACATGTTATGAAATTGGTTAGTGGCACCGGCTTTGTCCTTATGACTGTTGGATTGTCTGCATTATCGATTTTCTTCATCTGAGTGTGTCCCTCTATAAGTACTTCTCTCATGAAGTGGTAACGAACATCGATGTGCTTTGTTCTTTCATAATGCATCTGGTCCTTCGTCAGATTTATAGCACTTTGACTATCACAATACATATGTAATGCAATGCACTGAAAATGAGGTTAAGGATTGCTTGCTATAATAAACAATGGAATTACAAATCAAGCATGTAGATGAATGGCTCTCATGATTGATGCTTGAAACAAATATGCGAGAGATGCCCCTTAGAACTTTGAAGAAAGGAGTGTAATATAGAAATGATGTTTCTATATTGAGTTATGGAATGGGTTCTTTCAACGACGATATGCAAGACTATTTTTAGTGTTGGAGGTCGTCCATTCAAAATATAACCGTTGTTCTAAGAACGGAAACAAAGCAATAAAATTCTGTTGAATTGATTGATCAGAATAGAAATTGATCATTTAGTCGATCTCAATCAATCTATCAAAAGTATCTATATATAAACATTGAACTTGACTTTGGAACTTGATCGAGCATGCTAAAAATTGATCTATCAAGAGTTGATCGATCAGAAGTGAATTGTCGATCGATCAGGTATCGATCAATTTAAATATGACAATTGATCAATGATGATCGATCAATCAGTTTTGGAAGGTTGATCTATCAAAGTGGCTTAGACCTAATATGCACACATGTTACATATATGTGCGCGCACACATTAAGACTTTTTACAAATGTCTATTATAAAAATCTTCTTTCTTCTTCTTTGCATTTTCCGTGGCTTCTAGCTTTTTCTTCCTTATTTGCTTTGATATCTCTGTTGAATCACTTGCTTTAGCAACTGAGTGTCTTTGCTTTTGCCCTTCATTCTCCATAAATTTGCTTTTGTATGCTTCATACTTGGAGTGAAGTTGTCACGAATATGTAGTATTGTCTGTAATCACAAGGTTTGCTATCATTAAAACAATAATATAATTAGCATGTAATCATAGTATTAATAATATAAACTACAACAATCATTGAAACACCTTATTTAGGGTATGTTGAGTGTAAAGTGCATGCTTATGGATATTATGGATGACTTGAAGTATTCTACTTGTAGACATTATACTGACTCATGAACATAGTTTCATGAAACCCAAAGTATGAGGTCAAGTTACCTAAAGAGGCAAATTTCAATTTCTAATCGAGTACTTGCCAATATTTAGTGGATTAAGGGCATGACTAAGCTTAGTCCCTAGGTTCATTTTCATTTTTTTAAATAAACTAATCTCAAAAATGCATGAGATGCTAACTTTTTTATGAAGAAGGATTTATGGGTTCTACATTTTTTATGAATTTATGCGTTCTATGTTTTTTTGAAAAATTTTATGCCTTTTCCATTTTTGTAAAAATTTTATGTAATCTTTATAGATTTTAGGAATTTTGTAAATTTATAAATTTTTTATATATGCCAATTTTTATGGAGTTTACGAAGGTATTTAATTAGTGACTTATGTACTATTTTCACCCAATTTTTATGCAAAGACTTTACATATTGTTATCATCACTTACTTAGCTTTTATACGAGTATTTTATAAACACTTATTGAAATGTATGTATATTTATAGAAATAAATTTATGATTTTTATTTCTCACAAACTATTTTAAAGGATTTGTAATGTTATTATGATTTTATACATAAAAAAATATATGCAACATCCCTTATGCTTAGCCATGCTATGTCTTCGTAGTACAAAAGAACAAAACACATACCTCATATAATGTATATTAGGGGGAAAATAATAGAAATGGAAAAATACAAGTCAATCACCCCCTGTACTTAGGTTTTGGTCAACCTAAGTATAGTAGAGACAAAGCGAAGTTGGTCAAGAAGAATAGGAATGAATATATGAACGAATTAATCATTGAGGTCGACGATCTACCCTATACTTAGGATTGTATCCTAAGTACGGGAATGTAATCAAGGCTAAGAGATGATGGGTTATGAGAATGTACAAGACTCAAGAAGATCACCAAGCAATATTCTTGAATGAACAAGGAACAATAAATGCACAAGGTGGATGTCAACATTGTGTGACACCAAAATCCAAATCGAAAAAATG
This sequence comes from Ottelia alismoides, assembly GCA_037367405.1. Classification (NCBI taxonomy): domain Eukaryota; kingdom Viridiplantae; phylum Streptophyta; class Magnoliopsida; order Alismatales; family Hydrocharitaceae; genus Ottelia; species Ottelia alismoides. Next base: position 172,080 of record JAZKJV010011708.1, on the reverse strand, counting down.
CATATCAAAGTTGACATAAGGATACTTGCTCAAATGGTTCCAAAGATAGAATGAATTGACCTCAGTAAGGAAGACCACAGACTTTGACTCAGAAATGGCAAAGCCAGGATAACCAAGACGCTCAAAAGAGGAGGATTCCTCGCAAGAAGATGAATCAAAAGAGGGCCCAATAGACACGCTCGATCTTTCTTCCAAAAAATGTGACCAAGTACATATTCAATAGATTTTAATGTGCTTAGGTCTAACATAAAAGCCAAGAAAGGGTCCCCACTTGGTATACCGCAACCTAAATCAAGTAGATCATAAGGGTATTAAAAAGGCTTAAGAAATTTAGAGGAATCACCTAAGGAATCAATACTTTTCCCTTCTATATTTGGTAATCTATGATAGTCACAAGTATTCTTCCCAAGATAATCTAATTCTTTTGTTAGAGTTCCCTTTAGGTCTAGTTTTTCCTAGTCGTGTTCTTGAGTTTTCAGATGATTTCTCAACTCAAAATTTGGGACCAACTTATGTGTTTGGGTCGAAAACATAAGTCTCTACCACAATGGTGAAACAAGTGACAAAATATGTCACCAAATGAGTGTAGGTGAAATAAGAGAACTCCATAATGGGCATAATGTACTCAGAACATGTGTTCCTAATTTCTCCTAGAGATGGCATTTGTTCTTGATTTTGGGAATCCTCAACATTAAATATCAGCTCGGTGATAGCATAATAAGGGATTTCACCTAAGGTTGAGTCAGGAATTAGGGATTTAACTCATATCAATTCAGTTAAGCCATGGCTTTTAGTCACAGTATAGGATCATGATTCATGAAGTCATGTGTTTCATCAGGTCCACATTCACCATTGTCCTTGAACTTGTTTGTATGTGTCTCACAATCAATGAGTGCCTTAGAAGAGGCTAAGATTGGTCCCCCAAGGTTTATTGGAGAATGAGATAACTCTCAAGGGATTTAATGTTTAGCACAATAAATTCCACTCTGTATTGTAAACCCTAGAAGGTTATGATGATGTTCTTTGGCACGCCTCTCGAACTTTGATGGATGGATCGACCAACTGAATGATCACCATAAGAGGTCTAATTTTGATCTTGTCAAGAACGACAATTGGGAGGATGCTAATGCAGGAATCATCACCAAAAGAGTATGGTCGAACTTTGTCTCATGTATGATGCAGCCAAACCTAGGTATCCCTTTCAATTTCATGATTTTGATGCAGGTATTCCTTAAGACCAAAGAGCTAGACATGGATACAAGATATTCCTCAATTCTAGTCTACTCTTCCTCTTTGGCATACACTTTTGCTTTAAGTACTTCTTGATGTCAAGGATATTGTACAAGGACTTAATCAATGGAAGCTTTAAGATCATCATTTCCAAAAATGCTTCCATTTAAGGTGTCTCGTTATTTTTTTGATATATTTAAATTTCATCTTATTGGAAGAAGTTTTTAAGCATCAAAAAGGTTGGTGGAAGAGGGAGGACGAAATGGCAAGTTCCAGGTGTTCAACCTATGTGCTTCAAGCTTTTGCATCCAAAACTCCAAAGGTTAACTTATTGTTCTTATTCTATTTTTGGACGTTTTTGCTCTCTTCCTTATCAGTTATAAAGGAATTCAATCTTCAAGTTTGTTCGCTCATATGTACGTGGAAAATCTTAGATTGGTTCCTGATAAGTTGAACCACATCTTCTAAAGCATTCATGGCATAGCATAAAAAATATGGCTCTGCTTTGGAAGATTTTTGAAATGGTGTTTTGAATAGTCTTTTCTCCATTATTATTTCATGAAAATTAATGTGCATAATTATCTTCCTTTGGTTGCCACTGATCTGAGACTCGTATCTTGATGAACGAGGACATGGAAACTCTAGCAGTAACTCATAAATCCAAAAGTGACCTATCACGATCAGATCCCTGTAGAAACACAAGTCAAATGGGTTGTGGAAGGACTTGATCAGATTGACTCGGTCACTAATATCAAGTAAGTTGTGTAGCTAAGCATGTACTTATGCATTTGAAGTCGCTATGTAGATCACTTTTGGTTCTCGAACTACGATCGAGTGCATCTACTGAAATGACCGCAATTCCTCCTAACATTTGTAGTGAACTAGTGTGAATTATGTTGGGTTGTAGTTGTCGAATGTAATGGTTTATATAGGAGGCAAAAGTCTATGCATGTTGAATACTCAGACACGTTGACAAAGACTTCCTAAACAATATGTGCCTATTATCAGATAACTTGAAGTGGTTTAATCCTAGTATTAGATTGTTAACTTAAATATAACTTCATTATACATAAACTATACAATCTTGTTGACCTTACCTCCAAGTATCTTTGAATGCTGACATAAATCCTAATTGGATTGTGATTCATAAGTTGAGAATTGTTCAATATTAATATTGATTAGTGTCGATTAATATTATGTGAATATAACTCATATAAGTGGACATGTTATTAATTCAAATACTGATTTACACAATCAATAATAAAGTGAATATGAATCACATTTAATTTTAGAACTAGAATGTGAATTTGATTCACACAATATGTGTTTCAAATTTAACTTACATTAAACATAAATAAATATACATTAGATTTACATTTAAAGTTGGAGTAATGAATATGATTCATTTTGTTGAAGGGTATATTTGTATAAAAGCCAACAATTGGCTAATTCAAATAGGAAAGGAAATTAAGAGGAAGGTTACTTCACCGCACATAATGGATGGCCAGGTATGGAGACTGGGATTCTCCCTTCACCTGTTATCGATCCCTCCCTCCTGCTTCTAGGTGATCGGTAGTCTTAATGCCATTACTGAAATTGTGGTCTCTTGCCATTATTGTCTTAGACTAAATAGTCGTCAATCAACATAAAATGACGAGATTTGAGGGAAAGCAAGTTGTACCTTTAATCCCAAGGATGCATTATCACTTTCTCCTACTAGTGGGGGTGCAATCTCTTTCATGATGATTGATTCTACCTCTTTTCTTTTAGCGGGGGAGTGCAATTTTTTGCATGATGATTGATTTACCTCTTGATTTCTTCTCATTCTTTTTGAAATAAGACTCGATCCTAGCCACTCATTCAAGGGAGCTTAAATCTTAGCCGTCCAATGGTCTATATAAGGAGGGCCTTGGGTCCCCTTGAATAGCACTAAAGTCTTCGTATTCTCTCGTTCCTCTTAGAGGAGGAGAAGAGGGATCATTTCTTATTAACCTTAGAGAGGACTGCCACCTCTCTCTCGCTTTCCCTCTCTCCCCTTGGTGGTCATCGTCACAGTCTCTCCTCATTAGTGGTTGGCCCTATCTCGTGAGAAAAATCATCTTCTTGGTGGAGAAGGAGAGGTCATTTTGTCAAACTTCTAGGAGGTACATGGGTCATCATTGTGCCTATGGGTGCAAGTTCTGTTGGATCGGATTCATGCCAGGAGGTCTCCTTCTTTGGAGGTCACGTTGTGGTCGCGCTTCAAAGATATGACTAATCTTTTGTGATTAGCAAAATGGTTCTGAATTAGTTTCTTCAACCGTGTAATTTTGTCGTTAGTGATTCACGATATTTTTGTTATATAACTTCAATGTGGATCATATATACATTGAGCCTATATTTCATCGATTTTAATTCAACGATTCTGCTTTCTGTGATGTGCAAGACTAAACCTCTTCATGTAGAACCTCGTGCAAAATCTTACCCGGCTAGAACACAACATCCACTACAAGGAAAACAAGTTGTGGCTATAGAACTATGCCCACGGATGCGGGGCTTGTGGCCACAGAATTGGGCTCTGGCCACAACATGTCGTGGCCAGTAGTTGTAGATACAAGTCTCGTCGCGAGAGTTCTCTAACCACGAATATGTCATGGTCACTACAAGTGACCACATAACTTATCGTAGCCACAGCTCTTGTGTGAGACTTTGGCCACGGAATTGTAACTACGAGAAACTAGTGGCCACAGAATTATCGTGGCCACAAGTTTCCGTAGCCATATTCTGTGACCACAACTCATTTTTTTGTAGTGATCATGTACTAACACATGTGATAATAGAACTCAAATGATAGAAATTCATGTTATGGCAAATGATATAACTATACTAACAATCGATATAAAAAGATCTCAAAATAGAAACTCATCTTATATAAAGAGCAAAAAATCATATACTCATAATAACTTCTAATAGAAACTCAGATAGTGTATACTCTCGCATAAAAGTAGTTTATCATATGTTATGATAAGAGCAAGAAGAAATCATATCTTAGTGTTGACGAAACTCGCAAAGAGAAGCAAATATGAAGATAATAAGCTGCAAGAAATCACTCAAGCTCCTCCTTTGTCACTAAGGAACCACATATTTCTCCTCTATATATGGTAGTTAATAGGAAAGAAGGCCTTAAACTTGGACTACCATTGAAGTAGAGAAGATGGGGGAGGACCAAATAGCAATAGGGAGGTTCGTCTCTATGACAATACAGTGGAAGTCGTGACGTATGTGGCAATACAACCTTTCCCCCACCGTCTCCACATTCCATGAGTTTATAGAGCATAGCCAACCGAATTCAACTTAAATGCAAACATACCTCTTGTAGTCAACAATATTGACATGCCTATCTCCTGCAAACTCATAATTTAACCAAGTACAATGTGACAAAAACAACCGCCACACATTCTTGCGAGGAATTCGGAAGGAAAGGGAACATGTGCAGAGATGGAGGTGATGGAGAGGATCCAGTGAACATGTGTGACAAAGGTGGCAATGGAGGCGAGGTAGTGGTTAGACGATCATGAGGTAGGACCGTAGGAGACAGAGAGATGAGACGATCGTGTGGTGAGACAACGGATGAGGCGAGGCAAAGGCAAATGGGATGGAAGCAGAGGTTGACAGGTAGTGAGAGACTGCCATGGTTGAGGGAGAGGTAGCCAAACCATATCCCTCAGCAAAAACAGAAGCACAAATCACAGGGGAAGTGTCCCGGGATTGCCCAGCATAAAGGGCCTAATCTCGCCTCCTATCTCGATGTCGAACACGTCGGGGAATGCAATAATGGAATGAAACATCACCATGATCACATATTATATCACCTGTTGTAACGTAGAGGAGCCGCTCAATGAGGATCAGGTACACACCAACCAGATCTGCCCCCCTAGAGGATCCGGTCCCTTTCTATTTATCTTAAAGAACAGCTTACAATTGTATTCTTTCTATTTAATCATCTATAGAAAGTACATGTTTATGCCCAAAAAAAATAAAAAAAAGGCTGCCTGTACATGTATACATCCCTTGGTCAGACGTCCAGTACCCTCGAAGTCCTCACTGCTAACAGTAGGGATCCTTAACCAAACCCACGTAGATGAGGCAGCACATTGCAAAGAGAACCCCAACAACGTCAAAGCTCAGGGCAGTCACGGCCATGCCACTCAGCTCCATGTTCTTCCCTCCCAATCGGTCCACCATGTCCGGCACCGGCACCCAGTTCCGCACCTCCTGCTCCCGTGGATCCTCGAGTCGCAGCCGCATCTTCTCCTCCCTGTGTGCCTCGACCTCTTGAGCGAGAGCCTGGTCATAGAACTTCCTCCTCTCATAGTTGATCAACACGTTATAGGCCTCGGTAATTAGCGTGAACTTGTTCGCAGCCGCCGCGACCGAGAGGGATGTTGCGTCAGGATGGCATTCTTTCGCTACTCTTCTGAAGGCAGCTTTGATCTCTTCTGCGCTCGCCTTTGGTGACACTCCCAGGGATCTGTTTACAGGCGTTGCTTCTCTGGTTAGAAAATTCCACTTACAGATAAGATTATGGTGAAGAAAAATCAGAATTTAAAGCGATATACGTTAAGTATAAACATGGGATATCGAAATAAGAAGTCACTTAACCTGTAATATGAATCAGGGGAGACGCCGATCAAATCCTTGAACCATTCATCGGAATATGCATCTCCGCTAATTCCACTGACTACCGTCGTCAATGGTCTTGTCGGACCGCCAATCCATCCTTCGTCCTCATTCTCCCAATGAATCCTCGTGTCCACGCCGGGCATTGGTGTCCAGTTCTTCCGGCGAATCGGGAGTTTCCCACCAGTCTCTTCCGACGCCATGATCCGCGTCTTCCTGACCTTTGGAGCTACGTTTCTCCTGACCCCGTGAAGAAGGGGTGCAAGGGAAGGGGACGACATCGATGAAGCCATATGTTTGCAAGCACTATAGCTCTTTCTTAATGTGGATTGAGTATGACAAAGCGTCTGAAATGGCACGACATATATATATGAAGGGTGTCTGTGTCTTGCACGTTTGGATGGGACCCTTTTTGAGACAAACCGTATTGGTATTTGGTAACGTTGTTTTGCTGCAGAGATTTGCATGGATCGTAACCATGCATATTGGTGGTCCTTATCGAGTCGAGAGATACATAGTTCTGTGGGCGAAACAACTACTTGTATGTATACGTATTACGTAATAATAAAAAGTACATATCTGATCACAACTATCAAAAAAACTTGAATTTCTCTACTCTGCAAACCACAGCAAAGCAAGGCAGCAAAGAATCGGAGTAAGATGGAATGGTCCGGGTGCATGGGCACCTTAGTGATTGTAACGTACCTCAGATGATACACAGTATCTATTTTCAAAATATTCGTTGTTATGAATTTATTTTGAAAAAGGTCCAAGAAAACAATATTCTAGAGAGGAGAAAAGTAAGTTGGTTCTAAAGAGGATGAACATGAGAATTTCTCCAACAACAGTTAACTGGGGTTCCACTTGTTGCTAGAGGTGATCGATCACGTCACTCGTGATGAAACTCTTGGATGTGCAAAGAGAAATGGATGGTTAGTGGTCAATGTCTTCTCTGGTTTTGACTCATTAATTTGGTCCGTGGACGCACTCAGATGGTCCTTTTCGCGTAACATGCAATCGGTGACGTAGATAAGGACAGAAAACTCGGCACTTTCCCCGCCCGCCTTATTCCATTAGAAGAGGTAAAGGGCGAACTGACCAATGAGACGATGGTAGGGTTGAGCATCCATAGCCGGCCCGGCCAACTTGAAGTCCGGCCCGCCAGACCTTAACCCGAGCCCATTGGAAATATGAGCGGGCTTGGGCTCAAATTTGGATCCAATTTGTTATTCGCGTCGGGTTTGGATCTAGCATAACCTGAACCCGAAGCCGGGTTAGTCGACCCGCTGGTAAGCCCCCTTAAAGGCCCATCAATAGGCCCGGATTCCCAACCCCACCGGACCCCAACCATAATATACATGCGCCATGTGTATACGTCCTATTCGAATCCCACTTCCACATTCATCAGGATCCAAATTTGTAATCATGCCAATTCCAGTATCCCACTTCCCCAAATTTGTAATCACGCCTCCCACCAATATTCATCGGGGCTAAAAACCTCAATCCCACATTGGTTGGCCTCTCCAAAAACCTAAATACCCCAATCCCATTGGACGAGAACAATACCCCAACGGCAAGCGGCACCGCCTTTCCCTTCCCCACCCCTACCAGATAGCAACGGAACTATCGACCCTCTACTCTGTATCGGCTACTATTAACGACAACACATGGACACCATCAGACATATCGTTACAATCACGGGTACAAATGTTCTTATGATATCTAGTATTCATATTGATATCACACAGATTTTTACTTTAAAAATTTGTTTAGATGTGCATTATCTCTGCAATATGTATGCCATAAAAATTATAAACTTTATTTGTTCTCGTATTCTCATGCAAATGATTTTAAACAATAAATAAAACTTTATTGGTTCAAAGTCTCATTTGATTCAAAAGTAAATAGGACATCTATTATTCTTAAGGTTTAGGTGGTGCTCTTCGACAGTCGAATTTCCAATAAACATGTTTGATTACATCTCATTGATTTGTACCACTATTTTTAAAGTAGCATCTCCATGCTAATAGACATTATTATAAACATTGGGGAAAAATCCTATCACAAATATAGTGCTAACCCATAGTCTAAATTCTTAAGTAACATAAACATTAATATAGATAAGAGAAAATGCATACATTATGGAAACTTCACTTATCTCGTGGGTCAGTCCGACCCATAAGTTCATGGGAAGGGCCTGGACTTGGGAGTAGGGCCTAAGCCCGGCCCATGGACTCAAAATCTAAGATGGGCTTGGGCTGGGCTGACCTGGGCCCGACCCTACCCGGCCCGATGCTCAACTCTTGGCGATAGTAATAAAAAAGATTTTTTTACAGTTGTACCCCTCTCAGATTCTACTATATCAGTTATATCCTCCTCTTTTGTAATATCATTGTACCCTTGCTTTTATGGGCAATTAACAATTATGACCCTCGGGTTACTTTCCCTTCATTCCCTTTCCGAAAAAGATGTTATCTCAAGGGGTACAAGTGTAATTAGAAAGGAATAAAAGAGGGTACAAGTGTAATTTTTTGAAAATTATAGGGGAACAATAGGAAGAAAAATTACTAAACCAAACTTTGGGTTGTATAAATCATTGTTTGACTTATCTCAATAGAGGCAAAATTAATTTGAGGGGTGCAATTGTTAAATGCTCAAGAAGATAGGGGTACAATCGATATTGCAAAAAAAGAGAGTTGCATAACTGATATTGCAGAATCTAAGAGGGGTAAAATCATAAAAATTGAATTATAGAATAAATTCTTATTTTTTATTTTAAAACCATTCATATTCTAGCTTCGTTTCTAGCACAACACTAGACTAAAGATAAGTTTATGAAGTAGAATTTGGTATAATATAACAGATATAATGGAACCAGAGAGCCAAACTAAGAAAATTCCAAAATAACTAAAATTTGTACATAAAATGACCAATTGTTCACTATTTATACATTGTATAAATTTCATCTATTTATTTAATTCGTGTGTGAATGTATTTTCCTAAAATTTTATTTACCTGAACTAATATAATAAACTAGTATTTATGAAAAAATTGCGAAAATAACGAGGTCAATCAGGAAAAAAATCAAAATATAAAATGTTGTAAAGGCCAACTTTCCTTATTCATAACTATTATAGAAAATTCTGAAAATTTGATCAAACTCACCTTAAAACTTATACATATAATTAATGCTATTTATTAAAATTTCAAAAAATTGTATTATTAAAAGTGTGAGTTTTGTTTTTCATGTACGATAATGCAATTATATGTTTTATATGTAAACCATTCTGATTTTTTTAGATTAATAACTAACTCCAATCAAATCAAATCTTATGCTAAAATGTATATAAAAAACATAGAAAATATAAGAAAAAAACATCTTAAAAATAATTGTGCATAGATACCTATAAATCTTGTTAAGATATTTGTATCTCGTATTATCTTTTTCTCATTTCTATTTTATTTATGAACCTCTCATGTAATTAACCTAGGGATTTTCTCCTACACAAAAGAATCCTAGGGTCTCATGTAATTCATTCTCTTCTTTTCTCCTAACATGGTATCGGAGCAACGGTCCTCAACCGGGGTGCCCGTAACCCACCAACTCTAATCCTAACCCTACACATGCAACCCTCCCCTCCCCCCTCGTTGTCGTCGCTAGTACCCCTCCCGCCGTTGCCGCTGATAACCCCTCTCTCCGCCCCGCTCCCTCCACTGCAGGTACCCCCCACGTGCAACCCAGCCCCATCCAGCCGCCCAAGGGCTCCAAGGGTTGTTGTTGGGGGTCTCCCTTGTCGTCTAGGGGATGTCGCACAGTAGCCCGCCGACCAACAACGACCGACATGACTGGACTGACCACTCCCAGTGTTGGTTCGGCCCCACCTTTGTGTTATTGCTGCATTTTGGTCATTTTTACATGCCGCCATGATTTAATTTTATTCAGGTTTCATGATTTTTCACAAGTATAATCTACGAATACAACCAATCCAATATATGATTGTGCAGACTCACTCAGATCAGTCTACTCCTCAGTTTGTTCTGGATTTCGACGTTCTTATTACAATGTCAGAGAATAAGGGTGACGTATTGTCATTGTCTGGTATCTTCAAGGGCTCAACTCCCATTGTGAAGATGGACGGGACCAACTACGAGTTGTGGTCCATGCAGTTTCGCACCCTTATGCAGTGCCATAACAAGGAGCACATTCTGACGGATTCAGAGCCAACAGACAGACTGGGGCTATTGATTATTGGAAGCAAGATGATGCCTATGATTGCATTTGGATCTCCGAGACACTCACCAAAGAGATTGCCAATGATATTGTCAATCAACCCACAACGAAGGCTATGTGGGACATGGGAAAGCAAAAGAATGAGAACAAAATTCTTCAACTACAGTATATATTTTCTCAACCAGGCAGAATGGTCGACCTCTTCATGCCCGCTTCTCACATCTTAAAGGTATGTTTGAGCGGATGCACCGCTTCATGCAGGTTACTACCAGCACTGAGCAACATCATGCATATCGGAATGCCACTATGACGGGAATCTTTATGCCATCTCTTAACTTTGAGTACGATGCAACACGTAGTCAACTATTGACTGGTGAGATGATACCCCCAAAGGAGGAGGTATACAAGAGATTGAGTAGGATCACTACTTTGTCTACTACTAGGACCCATACTCCCTCTGTTATGGAAGCTTCTCGTGGTAGAGAAGGGACTTCACAATTTCACGGGTGCGAACATCGTGGTCGAGGAGGAGGATGCCAACGTGGCCCATGTTCACATTGCCACCGCCCTGGTCATTCTGAGGAGACATGTTATATGAAGCATGGATATCCTTCGTTCGTCCATGTTGCTGAACAGACCGAACCTACTTATGTCCATGCTTATGATGCACGCTTTGATGATATTGTTTCTAGATGACCACTTGTGCCACTTCAGCTACATGGTCTTTAGATGTAGCAGTTATTGTTAGAACTTCGTCCAGTTCATCAGTTATTGCTTACACACCTGCCAGTTGTAGCAGTTTAGATTTGACTGATTGGATTATGGACTCTAGAGAATCATATGTGTGGCAATTGGGCATAGTTCAGATCTTCTAGGTTTATCACGCCCAGTAGATATGTGGTGATTGCTAATGGGGTCCATCTACCCATGGTTGGTCAGGGGGAGATTGTTCTAGCTCCTTCTATGCATCTGCAAAATATTTTATATGCTCCAAATTTCTATATGAATCTTTTATCTATTAGTCAAATTACAAAAGATTTATATTTTCGTACCATATTTGATCCATATGCCCTTGTATTTCATGACATACTCACGGTCAGGGTGATTGGATGTAGTCGTGATAAGAGAGGACTTTACAAGCTTGTCCTACCACGGTGTGTTGGGGCTGCTACTATTCCTTCAGGATATGTTTCTCCTTTCATGTGGCATCTTCGCTTTGGACATCTTCCTCTACAGAAGATGTGCCATGTTCTACCCCGGATCTCTATTAATGCTACCTTGGACTGTGAAGCCTGTCAACTTGGAAAGCACCATCATTCTTCTTTTCAGAGTCGTCATAGTAGTCAGTCATTTGAGTTGTTTCACTTTGATATATGGGGTTCTAGTCGTGTTCCTGATCATCAGGGGCACTGTTTTTATATGGTTGTTGTGGATGACTTTTCTAGATTATCTTGGGTATTCTTGTTGAAACATAAGTCTGAAGCTGGTGCTATCATTAAATCTTTTCTTCTTGAAGTTAAGAATATCTTTTCTGCTAATGCGAAATTTATCATACTGACATTTCCTTGGATTTATCCCCCTTACATTTATCTGAATTTCTCCAATCTATGGGTATTGTTCATCAGACCTCTTGTGCTTATACTTCACAATAGAATGGTATGGTTGAATGCAAACACAATCATCTTCTGGATGTCACGAGGACCCTTTTGATTCATAGTTGAGCTCCTCATTCTTTCTGGGGTGATGTCGTTCTCACTGCTTGATACTTGGTGAATCCCATGTCGTCCACTATTCTTGGAGAAAAGATCCCCTTCTTGATTGTGTTTCCTGAGAAGGACCTATTCACCTCACCCTTACTCCCAGAGTTTTTGGGTATGTGGCTTTTGTCCACAGCTTCACTATTAATCGTGACAAGCTCTTGTCGAGAGCCATCAAATGTATCTTTGTTGGTTATTCTCGTACCCATAAAGTCTATAGATGTTTGGATCATGTAGGAAGAAAATATTATGTTAGTGTTGATGTCACATTTTTTGAGTATGTTATGTACTTTTCTCCTACATGTGACAGGTCTCTAACACTAATTCTGGTGAGGATGTTGTTGTTCTTCCGCCTTTGTTATCTCCACTATCTGCACCCCATGTTCAGTCTCAGTCATCTCCACCTCCACCACCCTGACACAGTTCCTACCACAGTTTTACATTCCCAGGTCTTCTACTCGCGCTCTCTGCTCATGCACCTTCCCCATCATCCAGCATGCCTCAGGTATGTAATGAATACATTCTACTGATGGCAATGTAGATTTGAATGTTCCACAAGATACTGCACATGATGAGTTCATACCAAAGAACATAGAGGTTGATGACATGGATGTACCTATTGCCTTGCGGAAGCCACATCACCAATGTGACACTTATCCTTTAGCTGCACATGTTTCATTGGACCATCTTTTAGAGGAGTATAAGAGAGTTTGTTGTGGGACTCTCTGATGTTACTATTCCACGAACATATCAAGAGTCTCTACAGGATAGGAGGTGGTGACTTGCCACAGAGGAGGAGATGCCTGCTTTGCAGTCGCGTGGTACCTGGAGCATTGTTACTGCTCCTCCGAGTGTTTCTATTGTAGGATGCAAATGGATCTTTACGATGAAGCACCAGGCATATGGGAGTGTGGATCGCTACAAGGTAAGGCTTGTGGCACATGGGTTCACCCAAACTTATAGGGTGGACTATCAGGATACCTTCTCTCCAATGGCCAGACACTCGATACTTCACATTCTTCTATCGATTGTTGTTTCACGGAACTAGATTCTTTACCAACTTCATGTGAAGAACGCATTTTAAAATGGTGATCTATAGGAGGAGATATATATGCAGCAGCCACCATAATTTGTTGTTGAGGGGGAGTCTCGAATGGTGTGTAGGCTCTATAAGGCGATTTACGACCTTGATCTAGAAGGCATATAGAGATGGATTGACATTATACTAGAGACATGATCTATAAAGGTCTCATATCCACCTCCCATGTCTCTATTGGAGATTAGATTGCTGATATTTTCACCAAGGATCTTGCTAAAGGTCCATTTCAGAGGTATTATTCCAAGTTGAGCATGACAGATATATATGCTCCAACTTGAGGGGGGAGGGGTGTTAAGATATTTGTATATCACATTATCTGTATCTTATTTCTAGTTTCTTTATGTACCTCTTATCACTACAAGAAAAACACGATTTGGCGAGAACAAAAGGACGAGGATGGGACGAGCACATGTGCTCTCCACCTTTGGGTGAGCACTTTGCAAGCACATGTCCCCGCGCACCTGCCTCGTCCAGTTAAATTTCAATGCCTAATTTTAAATGGTGCATGAAAATTAGGGGGAGAGCATATTGGCGAGCACATGTGCTTGCCCACTGCTAAACAGAATGCTAATCGGCTCCATGTCCTTCATTCCAAATGAAACCAACCCCCAAAATCTCTCCCCCCGACGATCTTTGAGCGGCATCCCTCACCTCCATCAACCATAATTTAGCTCTACTATATGCTACTTCTTCTTCCACATGGTATTTCAAGCACTCCTCTCTTACTTATTTTGATTTTGATTGCATAGTGTGGATATATTCAATGTTTTAGGGTTTGCAATTCTTTTAGACTAGAACATCATATCTTATTTTTAGAATTCGTTAACATGTTGAATGTACATCATACGATTATATTGATATATATATATATATTAGATGTTAGAATTGATTTTGTTAGCTTGTTCTATATGTAAATCAACATGTATGGAAGGTGTATGATGAAATGCTTAAACCACTACAATGTTGTTTCTTTATAGTGTTTTTTGTGTCTAAGTTCGACATGTATGGGTATGGGAGGGAAGGGGGTGGGAAAATTATTTGTTTGAGTTGTTTATGTATCTGTGTTATGTGTGCATACATGTGCATGTATCTCAGGGAGTGTGTTAGTATAATGTGTATCAGAGAGAATGTGCATGTATATTAGAGTATATATTATTATGTGTTAGAGGGTGCATTAATTTAGTATGCATGGAGCACGAGCTTGTGAGAGTGAGGACACACTTCTTAATATGTTACATTTATTTAGTGTGTAATATTTAGTTGTGAAGTGTCGATAAAATAGTCTTTAGTTTTGATGTCATTGATGGAATACCTAAAATTTTAACATGTGTAAGGCTGCCTTGGATATACGTATTAACCTAGTTTTTTATTTTACATTTGTATATTACTTTGCATATGAATATGATTGTGAGAGTGACCATGTATTATATTATTTGTTCCTATTTTGGATACAGTAGGAGGAAGCTATCGGTATTATTGATTGCACTTTATTTTCCATTGAAAACATCTCTGTATTTAGTTTATTAAGATTTCTAACTGGATTAATCCTTTATAATTAAATGCATGCTTACGCACATAATGTAGACTCATTTTCTAGACGTCAATTCCTCTATCAGTGTGTATGCTCAATTAAATATCGTCCTCCTACTTTTAACCATGTATATCCAAGTTTCAAAATTTGAATTAAAGTTTATAGTTAAGTGATTAAGAACATGAGGATTCATATAAAATATGATGGGATCTAGTATGATGAATTGCTTACGATAAGATGATCAGGTATACATTTTTATTTGTAAGTATAGAGTCATGTACATTTTTTAAAATTTCAAACTCTATGAATATGCATTATTTCCTCTTAGCTTTGTATTTAAATATATCTAAATATATAAATGAAATCAACATCCAAATAATACGCTACAAAGCAAATAAGACGAGGATGAGGTGGAAGATGAGAATGACATACCTTATTATCAATAATGCTATTATTTATCTATAAGAGAAAAGCAAGAAATGAAGTTGTAAGTGATGCATTTTTATTTATAGCTTTATTATCTCTTTACCATGTCTTTGATAAAAAAAGTCTTGGAGGTACTAGATATAATACATACATACATACATATATAGGGCTTATCCAATGAGCCATGTGCCCATTAACGTTTCAATGAGCACACATTTTGGGCCATACACGTGTATTAGCAATAATTATGTTTCTAATTATAGACTACCACATATTTAAAAAAATCCTATATTTCCTATTATACAACGTCCTTAAAAATTGAAAGACGGTTTTGGAAAGAAACGATTCAAATAAATGATTCCACGCAGATGATTAAGGATCCAAACGCTATGATAGTAATAAATATAATTCGGTCAAGTAGATGCTTATTGTGTGATCAGTAATATCAAGACAATGATCAGTAATTTACATCCAAATAGTTACATTATACATAATTCAGTAATATGTATAAAATGGTCAAGTAAATGTGTGTTGTGAGATCAGTAATAACATAACAAATGGTTAGTAATACCACTGTCTATGTAATGTGTATTGCATTAACAAATAGTTACTTTCTTACTTGAGCAATGCACATGACTTACTGACCATTACTTTGTTATTACTTGAGCAATGCTCATGACTTACTGACCATTACCTTGTTATTACTGATCTCATAGTAGCTATTACTTGAGAATCGTACACATATTATTGAACATGTGGTATAAGACATACATATATACATTACTGAACACAAACAATAATTTACTTGATAACTGTATATATATATTACTTGAGTATCATCTCTAAATTACTGAATTCTGTTCAAAGTAATAAAATATATGGAAATTACTGACCATTTGTTATGGTTTTACTGACTTCACAACAAGTACTTACTTGTCAATTGTGTATATATTACTGAAATCTGCACCATGTAATAAAATGAATGTAAATTACTGACCGTTGTTTGGATATTACTGACTTCACAATAAGCACTTACTTGTCCATTGTGTATATATTACTGACCTGAGCATTTGGATCTCGATTTCTGCAAGAAATCGTCGATTCGAATGTTTTCTTTCTAAAACGATCTTCCTATTTTTTAGGACGTGGTATAATTAGAATACCACTTATTGTTAAATCGCTTTGCATATTAATCTCCTTCCAAAAATAACATCCTTCGAAATAAGTAACCACTTAATTGGTAATACACGTGTGTAGCCTACAAATGGTGCTCACCGAAACGCTAATGAGCCATGTGCGCATTGGATAAAAATCATATATATATATATATATATCCATATCTCTATTCCATCTACTATACTGGTTACATCAATAGATATTGCAATTGAGGAGGTTGTCTTGGAAGGGTTCGAATCCCAAGAAATATGTGTATTTAAATGGTATTATTCACGAGTCAAATATGTATTTTTGAAGATATAATGCATTAGGTTTATTTTTACTTGTTTATGGTTGTTCTTCACGAGTTAATATTCTTTCTAAATATCAAATGGAGTTGTAATTTAGAGGTATTATTCTTTTTATTATTGAAAAGCATGTTCCCTCCCAATTTCTTTAAAATTGCGAGGATTCAGGTCTATGTAGATGAACATGATTGTGAGTATGAATGTGATCGAGATGATGCACAAGGTAAACCCCTATATAATTAGGTATTTTATGTTTAATTTTATCAGGCTTCGATGCATGCATATTCAAGTTTCAAGCTATTAATTTTTATTTTATTCTAATCGATTAAGTACAATATCTGATCTATATAAAATATGATGGCAAGAAGATAAGGAGGATGCACTTATATAAGCAGATGAGGTTAGTGCATGTGATGATTTTTACTATTGTATCATCGTTAGTACTTTGTCTTCATGCATTTACTGTCATGCTTTTGTAAGATGATTTGTTGAAAATGCACTTCACTAAGTAGATGAAATTTGTACAAGTGATAAATTTTATTATTGTATCATAATTCAGACTTTGTTTTCATGCATTTACTTTTATGATTTTGCAAGATGATTTACTGAAAATGTACTCCAGTAAGCATATAAGGCTAATTCATGTGATGAGTTTATCTATTACATCATCGTTCACACTTTGTCTTCCTATATTTACATTCATGATTTTTGCAATATAATTTATTGAGTCTGCATGTAAAGAGGTGCTATTCTTTTTATTGTTGAAAAGTGTATTCACTTTCAGTTTTTCATAATAGCAGGATTTCAGGTCCTTATATCTGAACATGATCGAGAGTATGAATATGATCAGTTTTTTTGAAAGGGTATGAACATGATCGTGAGGATGAAGAAGGCCAAGCCCTACGTCATTATGTATGCTTGATTAAATTTTTTCATCTTGCTTTGATACATGTATATTCAAGTTTCAAACTATTAATTTAATTGTACTGTGAGTCGATTAGGTACAATGTCTGATCTATATAAAATATAATAAGAAAATGATAAGGAGGACGAGCTTCACTAAATGGATGGGGTTAGTGCATATGATGATATTTGCTTTTGTATTATGACTCATACTCTTTCTTCATGTATTTATTTCATGTTTTTGCAAGATGATTTTTTGAATACTCGCACATTCACATGTGTATTGTCTTAGGTTCATGTATTTTTATGTGTGTGTTAGAGTGCTCATATGTATATGCTAGTGTATTTATGTGTGTGTGTGTGTTACATTGTGTTAGTTCATGCTATAGTTCATAAGTGTTGCACTGCAAAATAGAGGGTGTGCGTGTTTGTCTTAAGTTCATTTATGTCTGTGTGTTTGATTGTGCTTTTGTGAATACTAGTGTGTATTAGTATGTATGTGTATATTTTAGCACGTGAATGCAAGAGATATAACATGTGTGTGTGTGTTTGTTAGAGAGTGCAGAGTGTGTAAGTATATTATTTTGGTTCTAGATATGAAGTGCTTGTGTGTTAGTATGGTGTTTGTTTTAGGATACCTATGTGTGTTATTGTTTGTGAGTGTATGTTACTGTGTATGCTTGTGCACTATAAAAAGCGTGTGCGTATGTGTTATGCATGGGAGAGAAAGAATGGGTATGCGAAATGAGGATAACACTAGGAGAGAAGAAAGCAATAAATATGAAGTATGAGGTCGCCAACTTGGCATTGTTTACAAAGTAAAGACATTTTACAATGACTTTATAGTAGGTGAGACAAATTCAATTGAGCTTAGAAACCCCGAAGAACCTATATATTTTTTTCATGCTCTCCACAGTTGGTGAGCATGTGTGCTAGCCAAGTCCTAGCCAAGTGCTAGTTAATACAAGACCTAGAGAGCACTTAGCTAGGACTAGGATAACACATGTGCTAGCCCAGTTTTTATGGCGAGCACATGCCCTCACGAATATAAGCTAGAAACTAGAGTTTTAACGAGCACAAGTTTGGCGAGCACACGTGCTCGCCAAATGACTTGGAGAGCACTTTGAGAGAATGTGGGGAGGACATTTGTGCTCTCCAAAATCATTTTTTCTTGTAGTGTCATGTAATTAACACATGTATTTTCTCCTATATAAGCGAGCCCCAGGGTCTAATCTAATTCATTCTCTTCTTTTCTCTTAACAAATCTCATGATCTAAAAAATCGTAAACTCAAATTAATGAATATCATATATCATCTATATGAATTCTGAATTGGTAAAATCACTTTTTTAATCTAAGTTATAAATTTATATATATCTAGTAAAAGTGATTGCACGAAAAATGTAGTTAATATGTAAAAAGTCGATTTGTACCCTATATATTGGTATATGTATACAACTTGTTTTATTTATTTATATTTATTTGATATTATTTATTTTATTTTTCGTATTTCTGAAATATTGTATTCATATTGTATCTGCAAATAAAATAAAAATTGAAAATAAAAGTTAATGAAAATAATTTAAATTGATAGAAAAATAGTATATATGTGCATTTGAACTACATTGTATGTATACTTATTTATTTGCATCTATAAATAATAGTTTAAAAATAGAATAAATATATATTTAAAAAATAAATTATATATTAACTTAATAAAAATATAAAATAGATTAAGTTATATGTATAAATATTAAACAAAAAATGTATATTATTTATATAGGTAAACTATACATATAAATTAAGAATTTTATTTTTTTTAATTATTAAATAAAAACAATATTTGAATATTTATATAATTCCAAAAAATACATATTAAAAAATAATACTAATTATTCTTTTATTTAAGTTTACTATTCATTATTATCTATTATATAAGTAATTATAAGGAAGGTCAACCGCTTTTGTCATGTAGCGAGCAACTCCTTTGACCTCCATGTGGATGCATCCCATTGGTCATCCAATCATGTTGACCTTTAGTAAATGTCGTCTTCCAATTTATTAGGCCTTCTTCTTCCTCCATGCTCTTCTCCCTCCTCCTTTGTTTACTCCATCAACCACCTCAACGTTCAAGTTGTTGGACCAACAATCCTCTCCTCCACACCAAGGAAGTCCTATGACCCTTATTTTCTTCTTGATCGACTTTGAGCACCACCTATATATAAACTCCTGGGCTCTTGTTGCACAACCCTTCCTCCATTATTGATCCTCCATCTCCCTAGATCTCTGAAAGTGAAAGAGTGTGAGTGATAAGTGTGCTTCATCGCGTTGAGTGAAGGTCGAGAGGAGGAGCATGATGGCTAGATTGTTGTCAGAGAGGTCCACTCTATTGTGTTGAAGTTTCCGCTAGCTTCTAGGAGTCGAGGCAACAATCTAGTTCATTGCATATACTTCATATCATTCAAGTTAAATTTTTAACTTTAATTTGCTTTTTCATTTCAATTTTTGCTTTTAGTTCCATCATTTCTACTTATTCCTTCCAACCCACCTCTGATCAAGTTCGACATGAGGCCCTTCATCAACATATTTCCCTTTTGGGACCCTTCATCACTACATATATGTTTACCTTAACGATCTGTTCCTTTTCATTCTCCATCCTTCAACTCCAGTCACCTCTGATCGGAGATTTCTCCTATGAGTTCATCTGATATCCCTTATTCTTCTAATCACTGCTCGTTTATAGCAGTTGGAAACCCCATATGATTAATACAGACCGAGCCATCGGTTCGAGCAAGAAGCATTCATATCATCATATGTATGTGTTGAAATTGCCAAAAAAAGTTCTATTTGGTTAATCTTCTATAAGGTAGCTGGTGCTTCTTAGAACCAACAACATTCACTGAGGAGATGTCATGAATTGTGTAAGAACATGAAAATGCTCCAAATTTATTCTCCATCGTACGATTAGTTGAAGGCCTCCACCGAAGGAGACGTTGTAGGATAACATGACTATCCGGTTATTATCTTCGATCCATTTTGTTTAGAATCATCCTTGTCGATCGGTGTCACTTGCAGACTGTAGGGATTAGGGGAGATCTGAAATTGAGCACTACTTAGAGCATTAGGTTTGGGAAGAATGTATTCATACTCCGGATTTAGCAGTATCCGTTGGATTCGATCAATGAGGAATACCCACATTCGTCCGATTGAGGCACTTCAATAGTAGTATGATTCGATCACTTGAGATCCAACATAATATAAGGTACCATGTATGCACATTTCTAAGCTATTAGATTAGATCTGAGAGGTGAAATCATAATCGCAAGCAACTCTCTAGCAACACATGCTCATATCATTGAACGCGTGGTTAGGCATGTGATTCCTTATTGATTTTACGCATACATCCTTAAAGATTTTTTATTTTTAACATGTTTGCTAATTTAGGTTAATTACAATGCGAATCCTATGAATAAAATAAAAAATAAATACGAATAAATTTATATACAATGTAATACATAAAATAAAATAGAAATAAAAATACTATTAATACATATTAGTATACTATATCCTATATAATTTTAGTTTTTTAAATATAAATATTTATTATTTTTAATAAATAAAAACAAAATGTGAAATACTTTTTACTTTAAAAATCATTTAAAAAGTATAAAGAAAAAAATAAAAAATTAGAGTGTAATTTAAATATATCCAAAAATCAAAATAAAAAGCACAATATATACCTTGAAATCTTAAAAACACTTAAAGTATCATAAAAACCATATAAAATATTAGAAAATCATTTAAAAAAACTACACCATGTCATTTTAAAGGTCTTAAAATTCTTCTGATTGGAAATAAAAATTTAAATTTCCTTATTACTTATTATTTTAAAATCAACAAAACTAATATAATTTCCAATTATTTCAATTTCTAAAATCGATAAAAAACACTGTAAATATATCGAAATGCATTAAAAATTGAATATATATATATATAATACATAAAAATTACATATAATATATAAAATATTTTACCTATATACCATATCACATAAGTACATATAAAACAACATAAAAACACATATACACTTTAAAATC
This sequence comes from Ottelia alismoides, assembly GCA_037367405.1. Classification (NCBI taxonomy): domain Eukaryota; kingdom Viridiplantae; phylum Streptophyta; class Magnoliopsida; order Alismatales; family Hydrocharitaceae; genus Ottelia; species Ottelia alismoides. Next base: position 150,685 of record JAZKJV010011708.1, on the reverse strand, counting down.
AAACACAATAAGAAAATTACTTAAAAATACTAAAAATATGTAGAATAATATAATCATTATTTAATCTACCAATCTACCTTAATTGAAAGTTTTCCTCCATGAGTTTAGCCACGGAATCTATACCATGTTGAAAAATAAAAATACGAAATCATTTCCTAGTTTCAATTTTTAGATTACAATGATACATGTACTTAATAAAACCTGAAAATTATGTGCAATTAAATAACATCGTCATAGGGGAGGTGTTGAGTTTATTCGTGCATCATCTCATGCAACAACTTATTCTTCTCTTCGTTAAACAAAATGAAATCATTGTTAGGGAGGCATGACGAGTGTATGTAGATGCCTTAGTTTTAGAATTTCCATTTTCTTTTTTGTCATTTGTTTTCATTTTCTGTTTTCACATTCCTAATTTCATTATATACGATTATGTTTCATTCCTTCCATGTATTTTTCCTATTTTGTATATGTTTGCTTTGCCTAACCATTGTTGCCTGGCCTGAGTGTCGAGGTTGGTTTTCTCAAGAGCTAAGTGAGTTTTAATGCTTAGAGATCAGTGTTCTCTATGCACACTGGCAGCTGGGGTACGACGATGGACATAATTGCATTGCAATAGGTTTAGTTTTCTTTCAGTTTCTTGTTGAGACTTGGAGGGCCCCGCCTAGATTACCGATTTGTAGTTGGCATAGTTTGCTTTTGGATTTTGCATGAGATGGTACTTGTTTAGATTCCTATTTTGTATACATATATCACACATTCTTCTTGGGGTCTATTTCACCAGCAAACATTTTAGTTTGCATTTTTTCCTTTTATCCTGATGATTTTATTTTCAGTTTCTTGAGTTAGAGTCTTAGGATTATTGTTTGTTAATGATGAGTCTTTTTGAAATTAAATGACTTTGAAACTGTGTAGGCCGATTCACTAGTGTAAACCATCAAACAAAAATAATACAATTTACCTATGTAACATTATTTTCTAATTAAATCAATTGATAAAATCTAGTAAAAACTTATAATATCCTAAAAATCCCTAAACATAGTAAAAATATATAAAATATAAAACATTTAATTAATAATTTCTGAGCATATTCTATTTTTAAAATTTATAAAATACAAAATAAATTTTTAGATAATTACAAGGTCGGAGTTTAAAAATAATAAAAATATAAAACAACCTATAAAACAACAAAATCGACTACAAATTATACAAAAAAAACCTTAAAAAACAAAAAAAGAGTTGATACACAGAAAAATCTAACCACTCAACAATTTTACCAATCTAGCTTAGTTGAAAGATCTCGTCTATTTATTATATCCTGAAATCTATACTAGTTAAAAAAAGAATAATAGTTTGTTAATCGATGTCAAGAGTTGCAACAATGTCACAAATAAACACGTTTTTTAAAACTCTAGAGATTCGGTTCAATAGGAGCTCGTAGAAGATTCATTTATTCTGTAGTAAGGGTTACTCTCATATAGTCTGTTGCAACACTGTCGGATGTGCATACGACCAATATTTGTGGCCTTGAACTATAGATTTAAGTAAGGAGGTTGAAAGAGAAAACACGAATATTAGACTCCTTACATGGAGCAGGTTGATCATATTAGCACCTTGGATCATGTAAATTAATGTTTTATATTGTGTTCGTATGTTTTTTTTTCTGTAGTTCACGTTTCAACGAAAATGAGAATCACACTCTATTATGTTATAACATGACTATCCAAAAATTCGACAGTCGATAGTCGCTCATATTCGGCTCGTCAAAATTCAGATTTGGTTCAAAAATTATCGAACCAAACCTGAACACAAGTTTCAGATCGATTAAATAAATGAATAGAACTTAAAAATTGTATGCTCGCTCAGATTCGATTCGTTAAAAGTTCGATATACACATATTTACAAATATTTATATGGATAAACCTTATTTCGGGGAAGTGGGTTTCATTCCGAGAAAACTGTAATTTATCCAGAGACAAGTGAATATTTGCGGGATAAGTAGACTTTATCTCGGTATAAACTATCCCAAAATAACTGGTCGCATTGTAGTTACAACATCCCCATAAAACAACATACCAAGTATTTATGTCGATTATCCCTACCTTATCCGTACCACTCATCCAAACGAATATAAAAATCTACTGCAATTATGTTTTTTTCCAAGAGATGAATCCTTATTCATGTATTTTTCCGAAAAAATGAAGAAGAATTATACGAAAAAGTTAAATGAATAGGTATTCTAATTATATATATATATATATATATATTCATTTCTTTTCACTCACTCTCATCAGAAAATTCTCAAGTTCGATATCCGCTTAGATTCAATTAAATAGAGGTTTGATTTAGGTTAGATTCGAAAATAAATGAACCAAAACTCAACACAAATTTAGACTCAAATAAATTCCAGGTTCGCTCAAGTTCAATCCATTTTACACCCTAGTCATAAAAGAGGATCTTCAACTCCTTGCAAATGCATGTTTAAATTTAACAAATGTTTGTTTTTCTTTAAATTCACAAGCAAGAGATTAGGAATAAAAATTTTAAAAATATTATCAATGTCGCACCAAATCATATGGTTTGTCATTGTAACTTCCATATTATATTAGGAATTTTTTTTTAAGTTTGTGGGGGAGTTATGCAATCAAGCTTGTGTTTTGTAAGCATATAAAGGTCTAAGATATGTTGTGTTCTTTTTATGTCGGTAAAACATATGGGTACAAGATGCATAGTAAGATCTTCGATGCCACTGAAGTTAATTTATTTTATTTACTTACAACTTTATACCTACTCTATGCTATTTGCGTTGGAAACTCCGTCAATTCTTAATCAATCATTGCTTTGCATGTGGTAACTTGTACCTATCATCCTAACAAAATTGACTCTTCTACTTTAAAGTGTTAACATTGCTGGTCTCTGTGAACATACAGATAAAACATAAGAATGGTTGAGAGTCATCCATGAAATCAAATGTACTATAATCTATTTAAGATGGACATGTTCCACGATGAATCCATTGTGCGTCATCTTCAACTAATGACCTTTATGATCCAAAATCAAACCGAACGCTAAATAGAAAACTAACCTCTCTCTTATCGGTTTTCCAATACAACCAAAGCATTTTCCACCAACCGCCATTCAATTGAACATATATGTAGGAGGAACACATGCTCATATATTGAGTATTATTTATATCAAAACACTTATGTTCATACGATGTGACATCATGACTAAAATAGAAGATCATGCATTAAATTTGTGAATGATAGATGTAATACCCAGCTCAAATATAGTTCCATGACAGAAACTCACAAAGTATGAGAATGTGTTATGACAGTGAGATACTGGTACTTGATAACGTGTGATTAAGCAATTTAGATAGTTGTTAATGGATCCATTAAAGCCCACATCCAACAATTTGTTGGAACTAGATTTCCTCGATAATGATATTGGAACCTAAGTTCATGACGCTACAATATAAGTTTCATTATGTTGAAATTATAATTATTTTAAAGAATCCATCTATAAATTACACTAAACGTGGGTTCTCTGTTTTCAAGTCCTCCTCCTGAAGTGACACGTTGATGCCCTATGCTACTTTCCTTCCTCCACTATCTCCTCCCATATTTTTTATACCCATCGTATAATTCTCCGCCAATGCGGCAAAGCTCCTCTCGAAGGTAGACCGTGACAAACTCTTGTGGACCTCAGATGCCCCCTGCCGTTGACAACGACTAGGAGCTCAGGGGTGGCCTTCAGCGTCAACAAAGCCAACAGTGACGACAAGATCTCGTTGGAGGAACTGTGCGATATCTTTCGATGCTTCAGGGATGGGTTTTGCTCCATCTCTGATAGCCATAGGATGATCGGACATGTATACGCATGTACTGGCATGCACCTTGTGGGCTTCGACCATTGGAGCTTCTATGGTGTATGCGAGAAGGAGGATGTCGCATATGAAGCCAAGCCTTGAGCTCATACATGTGAGGTAAATGTAGAGAATGGTTGCTCATGTCTATTTCCTAACTGTCAATGCAGTGCATAACGATCATATATTTTATGTTGTTTGGGCAGCACGATGCATGCGCATGCTTTGACCCTTGTTGTCCCATGAGGTGCTGCTGCTCCGCACTACCTTGATTCCGACAACGTGCTGGTGAGTGTGCCCGGTGGCGGCAATAGTGGTGGTGGTGGTAGTGGCGATAACGAAGGATGTAACTTGTGAGTCCTTTCGTCCTATTTGTTGTTGTTAGAGGACATTATTATGATGGTGAGGTGTACGTAAATGCATGTATTATTGGAACCATGGGATCATGGTACTATAAATAAATTTCACTTATATGTTTGTGATTATCTGTTCTCATGATTTGTAATCGATGGGTTTGGTCCTGCTAGGTCTTAATTAAGGAGGAATGTGGATTAAATCTTAGGGAAAGATGTGCTGGGATGCTCGAGGATTGAGGGGCTGCAAGGGTCGGCGACGAAGGTGGTGGTGAAGGAGGTGAAGAAGCATTTTAAATGCTTCACCACAATGTTTGAGGATTTACATACTATGCAAAGGATTTTGGTGGTGAGCAACAAGAACATGATGTCAGAGCTGCAGGTGTTAGTGACTGCTGTGGTGGTTCCGGTGTACCGGTGTTTTTAGGAAAGTTCTACGTCCAGATCCTCTGCTGCAATGTTGTAGTGCTGTAGTGCACTACAACCGCTCGATCATGCTCGAGCATGATCGAGGGGCTGTAGTGCACTACAGCAGACAACCCACTCCCGGAAAGTACCAGCAGTGCCTCGATGGAGGGAAGTTCGACCACAAGTTCAAGCCGAAGGATGTAGAGAAGCGCATTGAGGATCTCTTCGACGGGAACCCAAGATCATACTAAGGAGGAAAACTTGAGCTTCTAGAGCTTCCGACCGCCATCCACACCTCATCTTCTTCTGATTTGGAGAAGATGATGCCATCATCTTTGTTTTTTCTTCTTCATTGCAAGGTATGGCTATTATTTCCAACTCGGAGGAATACCCACGAGTAAGATTTGCAAATGTTAAAAAGAATGAAACTTGATTCCGATGTCGTGTTGTGTTATTGATTTACAAGGTTAAAATGTTCACGGAACCCTTTAATATGTTTTCAAACTACATGGTAATAGTTATGTATGGACCCGAATCGTCTTCTATGGGCCAAAATGCCGCAGACTCTGCTGCGGCTGTGGGAAATGCTAGACTTTGATCAAGCATTTTGCAAGATTTTACACTTTTTTGGGCTCGTACGATGCAAAAATCGTGTGAACCGCTCGATCAAGATCGAGCGGTACCCACGGTTACAATAAGCACAACACCATATCAGAGGATCCTCTCTGGTTATATATGTCATAAGATTGTGAGATTGTAATTTTGATGGATCGTTGGTGGTGAAAGGATCCTCTACTGTAATGGGTTTTACAGCAAGGGTGTTGTAATTCTATTATTATTTTTTGCAATTTTTATTTCGAAAATCCAACCTTATGAATTATATATTCTACTAATATTCCACATATCCTTTAAAAATCCGAGGTCATTTACTATTTTATCTTAATGCTAAAAAATTTGATTTTTAAAATGAGATTTAAGTTGCTTAACCGTCGGTTTGACTTTTGATCATTAAGATAAAATAACAAATTCAATATCCCCACTTTATATACTTCATTTTTTTAACTTATTTCACCTGTATATTTCTTGAAGAAACGAAAGATTGACAAGAAATTTATCATTAATAGTTACAACTTAATAATTTAACTTCATAATCACTGAATTTGTTTTATAGTAAAGTTTTAGACAGAAATTTCAGACATGTACGGGGATGTAGCTCAAATGGTAGAGCGCTCGCTTTGCATGCGAGAGGTACGGAGTTCGATCCCCCGCATCTCCATGTTGTTTTAAACGTTTTGTTTTTGCGTTGTTTTCCTCTCTCCCTGCGGTCAATTTGGGGCCTTCGGTTCGGCCGCAGGACCCTTCCGTTCCTTCCCCCGGTGCTGGCAGTACCTCCCGCCTCGATGTCCACCTCCAACCCTAACACCCTCCCTCCTCGCAAGCGCCACAGATCCCCATCCTCCTCCCATTCGCAATCCCCTCAAGAAACCGACGAGGCCGTCCTCCAAACCGATGCCATCGGCGAGGTGGAAGAAGTCGTGGAGGAAGCTGAGGCCCTCGAAGTCGACGCTGATGGCGAGGAGGAGTTCGTGGAAGAAGTAGTAGAAGAAGAAGTTGAGGAAGAGGTCGAGGAGGTGGTAGAAGAAATCGAGGAGGAGGTTGAAGAAGAAGTCGAGGAGGAGGTCGAAGTGGAAGAGGAAGACGGAGCCAGCGACAGCGTCAAGGACGATTCCGAGGTCGAGGAGGAAGGTAAGGAAGATGCCAGCGACCATTCCCGCGACAATGATAGCAGCAGAGATGATCGCCGTGCGAAGCGTAGGAAGCTTGATCTCACCGTCGAGATCTGCCGGAACTTCACCAAGAAGAGCTGCTTCCGCCCCGAGATCGACTGCAAGTTCGCCCACCCGCACGCCAATGTCGCCATCGAGGGGTACTGGGTGGCATTGCCAAGGTTTTACTTTTGTTGATCCAATCCATGAATTGTGGATTGCTCCTCTGCAGCGATCAGGTAACCGCCTGCGCGGATTCGCTGCGGGACGCGTGCTTCCGGGGGAGAACGTGCAAGTACTACCACCCGCCGCTTCACATTCAGAAGTACAGTTTGTTGATGGATGTTGTGCAATACTTTATTCGCGTCTGGATTGATCTTGGAGTTCGTCGGTCTGATATGTGTTTTTGGTTTCTTCTAGACACCTGCGGGAGGTAAATGGTATTGCCGAACCAAGAGCAAGGACGAGAACGAGAACGGTAGATTGCGTTTGAGTTTGATATGAGTTTGTCTTTCTGATGGGTTTTAGTTTTTTTCGTCATGACTGTTTGTTCCTGTGTTAAATAGTTTATTTGGTTTTCTTGAGGCCGTCTGTTAGTTAATGTGGTATATGCAGGTTTGCAAAGATTCCTTGCGTGGGCGATGCTTGCGGGGCAAGGAGTGTAGATTTTTGCATGATTCGGATGATAAAGCTGTTGTAAGCTGCAATTCTCGTTGCATATATAAATTCTACTCTTTCCGTCTTTTTGTGGATTCTAGTGTAGTAATCAATTAGGTTCTGTTTGTTCACGTAATCTAAAATAATTACCTACAATTTACTGCTTACGTTTTCGGCCGGCCTTCAAAATACCTCCTTGCAGTTTTTTTAGAACCCAACAAAAAGAAGACTTGTGCTGGATTTTCTTCTAAATATTTCTTAGATATTCATCTAAATGTTACTAATGATCTTTAACAATACAAGGATCAACCAATATAATGGTTACCAAACCATTACATGAAATCAGCCGTGCCAAGTATAACACTTTAATATGAAGTACACCAGTGTCCACATAGTATCTCTACCCTTGGAACACCGGCATTTCTCTGCAGTCACTTTGCCCACAATCTGTCAAAGGAAAGGTTCCATTTTATCGTCTTCTTCCATACGTAAGCCCTTCCCAATTAACTGTCGGCGTTTTGAAACTCCTTTAGAGTTTCCAGTTGCTCCTCAGACCTAACTGTCTAAAGGGTATAAGAAGAACATGCGATTCACATCCTTATAGCAAACCATATAACACACATGATGTGGCGAGTTTTACTACCTTATTTAATGCTCCTATAGACCTTGGTCACCATTCTCTTCCTATGCAACAACTTGTCATGTAATGACACGTTTAGCAAGGTCATTGTCTTCGATATACTTGAGAATCCATCATAAAATCTCAATCCATGAGTTGACGGCGTCATATATTGATTTAATCGTGAATTCGTCTTCCTTATATTACGTATCTTTCTTCCCCACCTTAGGAGTTGCTCTCTTATGCTGCGTTAGGAAGATGTTGAAGTGACTTTAAATATATTCGACAATATATCATCGATATATCAATATCTTCGAATCGTCGAGTTTGGAACCTCCCTGTATCATTTTCTAAGAAACTGCTCCCATATTGTGATATTTTGCCTAATTTTGCTCAATGTCGTCGAAATGTGACATTTCATGATAAATTTCCCAAAAATCGCTCAATTTCTTTAATATTTCTCTTAACATCTTTTCATCTTTGTTGTATTATTTTTAAAAAAAGATATTTTATGCCGTTTCATCGATGTATCCTCTTCCTCCTACGAGAAGTTCTAGATCCATAATTTGTATATGGTCTTATATATCGCTAGATTATATATGATTAGGTTTTGGGGGCTTTGTCCCTAAGCCCCCATAGAGGACGAGTGGTGCACTTGCTCCTCTATAGACTTCCTCAGGCTTCCCGACCGGGGAACATTACCCTCATTTTGAATCTGGGGATTCATCCTCGATTAATGAGGAAGGTCGTAAACATAAACTTAAGTGCAACTGCATTGAGGTAACCGATATCAACGATTTATGATATACCATCAAATCACTGTTCCACAGAGTGCATGTACTTATCGTTGCATCAAACCCCTCCTCCGATATACATACATATATAACCAATCATATATAGATGCTTGTAATTGAATATAACACCATGTTCTCCTATATGACATACATATAGTGACCATGAGAATTATGTGGAATATACATATTCATATTATCATGAGATAATATGGAATAAAAGATCAGGCATGGCATACTGATCTAGCAAGTTTCTCCTAGTTATGATTCTGCAAGTGCTACATATCATCTTGTGCGGTGATTATGATGACAATACTGCTATAAAACTTATTAGCAATGAAGTGTGCATTCCTATCTTATTTATTGATCAGAGAACATTGCAATCCTTAGTTTTAGGATAAAATGATTTTTGTAACCATTTCCAAGTGTTTTACGACATCGATGATCTGTCGATGATTTCCCTCATCGCGGAAAGTTCATCCTGGAACTTGGCATAGTTTCCTCATCGAAATCTCCCATCTCATTGCTCTGCGATAACTGGGTGCCATAGCTCAAGCGAAGGAACCATGGCCTCAAATTTCAGCGAAATTCGGTCGAATTTCTATCGAATATCGATATCCAGTCGAAATTGAAATTTGACCGAAATGACCGAAATGACCGACATATGGGGGTCCTAGTACAAAAAATGACCGAAATGACTGAAATTCCAGTCGAAATTCCATCGAAATTCCACCGAAATTCTGTTTTGGTCGATACCGAAATTGTGACCGAAACCGACATTTAGGGCCTTGGAAGGAACCCCGGTAGCATTAAAGAAGCAAATACGTGGAGAGTAAATATCACCTCATTCGGAAGATCCAGAAGGGCAGTGATATAACGATCACTAAGGGTTCCTCTGTCGACAATGTTGCTGATCTGCTAACCAAGCCGTTGACTCAAAAGGTCTTCGATCGTTATGTAATTAATATGGGATTAAGAATTGTACATGAATGGCTCTAAGGGCTAGTGAGAGATTGTTGGACTTGTAAGCCCTTGGCAACCCATTAGTGCAATAAAAGTTCTTGTTTTATCTTGTCAATCTGAATTGGATGATTGTAAATGCACTTAATGTTAAAGGTCCTTTTGTACAATTAGGGGTATGCCTGTGGCCATATCGAATGCTATGTAGTTGGGAGGACACAACTGACATTAACATGTGATATTCAATAAAGATCTCAAGTTTGAGAAAAAGATGGCGATCTTTCTGTAAAGACTGATTTCCGACCGACTTCTTGAGGCTTATCCTCTGCATAGGAATAGAGATTCGGAATTGTTGGAACAATCAAGTCAAAGGGTTGACCTGAGGAGGTCGAGGTAAACAAAGTCCTGAATCGTAACTGTCACGATCAGGCACACTTCTTTGACCGGAGACATATATACATCTATATGTTTGAATGTGCACATTTGACAGACCAATAGGTTGGTGACCTAAGCAAGGTCCATATATCGACGAGTTGGTATGCATATGAAGACATATGAGAAGTATGCTCTTTTAAAGAAATCATACAGGTTTATAGTTGAATCTCTCAAAGGAATCATACAAGTTCATAGTTGATGAACCGGGAGACAGAGATCACTTATGAGATAATTTTGGGTCATAATGAATTTCATGCATGCCCGTCTTATTTATGAAATAAAGGACCAATTCAGGATATTAATATATGCTTTTGGAAAGTATATAATTATTTCAAGGCACATGTGTGAGTATGATTCACATTAGTTTTTAAATGTATATTGGATTTACATATTTATTAGTTTCTATGAATATGATTCATAAGCTATGAGGGTCATTCTCATAAAATTACCAATTATATTAATTTGATTACTATAATGATAAACAACAAATTCAATCCAATTTAGCAACAAAAATGGGCGTGTATGTGGAGACACATGGCACCACCAATGAGAGTCCTAATTGGATTAGACTCTCTATTTTTGATTGATTTGTTGCCTTATTTATTGATTGATTTAACTGACAATTAAGAGGAGATAAATTAAGTCCTATTTCTTGTTGAATAAGGACTAGATTATAGCCCTTAATCCATGATCAAAGGGACCATATGGTAGACATCTACCTTGAGAAGAAGACTCCTCATGGACATCCACCATGGCCATAAAAGAGAGGATATTGCCTCTCTTTGTAAGTATACTTGCGCCTCCCAATATTCTCCTGCCTTGAGAATTAAAAGAAGCGAAGAGTCTTGAGATTCACTTCTCATGCACGTTTACTCTTTAAGCCCCTACACGTCCACCTTGTCAAGGTATTCTTCTCTCCATTGGCGTGGCCTTTTGGAGGAGAAGATCGTCTCCTTTACCGTGCTCGTTGTATGTGAAGAAGGATCGATTTCGTACGACGAAATCAGGAGCTTAATCATCCTTGCGTGGGCAAGTTCAAGAAGTCGACGTCAAAGTTCGTAGAAAGCAACATGAGTCATCATCGTGCACATGAGAGAAGCAAGCACAGATCAGGATTGATTCGGGGGGTCTCTTACTTTAGAGACTCACGCTTCAAAAGGTAACTCTGATCTCTTCCTAATATTCATAAGATTATTTGAAACCATGTTTGGAAATTGTTTCCTTGAAGTATATGATTTCACTTTGCATAAATTTTTTGTTATGATAAAACTAGCGTTCATACCATAAACACTTTGAATATGCAAATTGATTACCATTTTTCTGCGTTTCTGTGATGTGAAGTTCATAAAGTTTTATTTACTTCCTTCATTTCTTTCTTCAAAATTCGAAAGGCTTTCTTAGTAACATATGCCTTGTGTTAATGACATATCTAGGATTTTCAAAATGTAAGAAATTTGAGGGAGAGGAAGTAAGAATATGTGTAAGAAGAAAGGAATCGAAAACCTCAAGCACCAAGGAGAATGAATGACGGGCTTTAAGCGACAGGAGCTTGTAACAATAGTCAAGGGTTGACTCAAGATCATTGGAGAAGAAAACTCACGATTAATCTAAATGAACATATTTTCTTTGCTCTTAAACTTTACGATGCAGTAAAAGAAGCCTTTTAACTATTTTTATAATCTGTTATATTTTTAGATTTTAGCCGATCCTACTTAATGTGCGAAAGGCTTGTTGTTGTTGTGTTGTTAAATTTTTAGATTTCATGAGCCTAAGCATATGAATGTTTGAAGAGCTTTGTTGTAATATGCATTTTAAGTAAGTCACCGAAAAGATCTAGAATCTTCTTCCTCCTCCTCCTGGTTGCATGTCTTAAGAGTTCTATCCTATTTATCCTTTTCTTTGTAGGCTTAAATATTGTAGAATTGTATTGTTCTTTCTATCATGTTGCATGGACCAATATAAAATGGGCTTGCGATTAGTGGAATGGAATAACCGAGAAGATAAAGAAGATTACAATTTTAGTGCAACAAAGTATATCTCTCTACAATTCTCTATTTCTCTCCCTCTTCACTCCCATTCACCGCCTCCTCATTTATCTCTTCTCGCGCTCTCATCCTCTTCTTCTCACCATCCCCCACCCACTGTATTAATTTCTCATCTCTCTTTCTCCTTCCTTCAACATTTCTCCTGTCTCATTCCCCCTTGCTTTCCATCTCTTCTTCATCTCTCTCCTACATGGATTGAAATATCAAGGTACATCCTTGATTGTGTGTAATATATCAATATCGACAAGTTAGGTATACTGATATTACATGGATACCCTTTTCCCTGATATTGACCAATATCAAGCAATATATTGGCAATATGTCATCTCGTGTCTTCGACATTGATGAAATTTTAGGTGCTTAATGCAAAATTTCCATGATTTCAGCTGATATCATAGGTATCATGTCTATGCCGACGCTCTATTATCGATACCAATCATGTTACTTGATTTCTTAGCTTGTTTTAAGGGGAAAAAAGCTTGGAAGGTAATATTTATTTTTTAAGCTTTAAAAGTTGATTTGTTGAGGATTTTGTAAAACTACTCACTGTATTAAGACATTCAGAAACTTATCTGATAATAAATAAATAACCAAATTTATGAGTAGCAGGCATTGTAATTTATGGATATGTATCTAAGTTAGGTTCCAATCGGTATTTGATTATCTTTAATTCATGTAAAAATTATAATTTCTAGTATTATTTTGGATCTTCTCTTTCAAAATTTTCGCTTATCATGAATGCAGTACTTTGTAATCGAATAGGTTATTGTACTCATTTATTTATTTGGTTTTGGATATTTCTCAAGCTATAACTTGTTGTTAATGTGCTAAATACACCTCCACCATCTTTATGTGTATTATCATGTTATTTGTTGTCGTAAGAACTAAGTTGATTTTAGTTCGCAAACAAATTGCTATTTTGAGTCATTTTTGATTTTTTTCCACTTATATCTATGATATATCCAAATATATTCCAATATATTTATTTCCAGACCTACCGATATGATATCGATATTGATATTTTCAACCTTGCTCTCCTTTGTCTCCTATCTCTCTCTGTTATCTCTTCCCTACTCCCTCCTTCTCTCGGTACTCTATCTGTTTATATTTATCTCATCCCTTCCTTCTCTATCTTCCTCTCAATTCTTTTTCACTCGTATGTTCCTTCTCTCTCCACCTAGTTCTGATTCTGCAAATACTACGTATCATCTTGTGCGGTGACAATACTACTATAAAACTCACAATTAGACCTCTACTTTACCAAACATGGGTGTATTCCTATTTATTTATTGACCAGAGAACATTAGAATCCTTAATTTTGGAAAAAATATTTTTTACTGCCATTTCCATGATTTCTTGTAATATCGACGATATTTCTTGACATTCCCCTTCGGGCTTGGCTAAACAACGTTGATATCGATATTTAAGACCATGTGATAAACTTTTGCTTTCTTTGATTAGAAAGCATCACTTGGCAGCCACTCCTCGCTCTAGTTAGCACATCTACTTTATTGTCACACCCTAAAATCATGACCATTAGAAGCTAATGTGAAAGTCCCTTAAAGGAATCACCAAGAATAACCTCCCCCTACCAATCCTTTATTCAAAACATGAAATCCCTGTCATCGCCAAGATTCTGTGGGAGAGGCTTACCTTCATGTAGTTCCCCCCTCCAAAATGCGAAAGGCTTTCTTAATAACATGTGCCTTGTATTAATGATGTGTCCAGGATTATCAATGTAGGAAATTTTGGGACGAATGGGTAAGAAGAAAGGATTTGAAGATACATCAGTTGCAGGATGTTTTAAGTAAGATGCCAGTGACCATTCAAGGATTACATCATATTAGACCTCAGGCGCCAAGGAGAATTACTGAAGGGCTTCAAGCAACCAGACCTTGTAACAATAGTCAGATCATTAAAGAAGAAAAGACTCACGATCAATCTAAATGCATGCATTTTGTTTTCTTGTAAACTTGACGATGCGACAAAATAAGCCAATAAATTTTATAATCCGTTAAAATTTTCACATTTCAAGAGCCTAAGCATAAATCTGAAAATTTGAAGAGCTTTGTTGTACTGTGTCTTAATTTAGCGTAAAAGATCTAGAATCTTTCTCCTCTTCGTTACAAGTCTTTAGAGTTCCCTCTTTTCTCTTTAGGCTTAAACATTGTACAATCATATTGTCCTTTCTACCATGTTGTATAATTCATATATAAATGGGCCTGAAGCTAGTGGAATGGAACAAACAAGAAGATTTTGCTGGCTGCCCCAAGGATAGAAAATATACCTCAGTGTTTTTGTGTGGGAAACTCTCTAGTATCATGGAAAAACAAGAGATAGACAATGATAACTAGATCCAATGCCCAATCACATACAGGGCCATGACACAGTGCAATACTGAAATGATGTAGGTCACTTCTGTTCTTACTGGTATGAGCATCGATGTACCTCTTCCCATGTAGTTGTCGTGTGACAACCATGCGACTCTCTTTATTGCAAATAATCTAGTTTTCATGAGAGAACTAACACATTGAAGTGGATTGCCACTACACTCGTGATATGATTCAAAAGGACTTTATCACCACTTCTCATGTTAATTCATGATACTAGACTGTAGATGTATTTACCAAGGCTCTTGCTCGAAGACCCTTTCAGAGATGCTGTTCCAAGCTGAGCATGATAGACGTCTATGCTCCAGCTTGAGGGGGAGTGTTGAGAGTTTTATGTTATGTTTCTCTTTTCCTAGTTTATTTATTTCTCAGTCCTCAGTATGTAATTACCCACTAGGGTTTCTTTCTTCTATATAAGAGAACCATTGGGCTCTATGAATCACAACAATGGACTCTGTAATCTCTATGAAGGTTCTGATCCAATTCTCCAAGCCACAATTCTCCCTTTATATAGGTATAATGGTGGAGGCACTCTCCAAGCAAGAACTCTCAATTCTTAATTCATAATATGACTTGACTTACAATGGACTACTGTCCCCCTTTATATAGGGAGGGGGTCGGATACAAAAATAGAAATCGATTAAAATTTGAAATAAAATAATTCTAATAGACTCTAACCGACTCTAATTGACTCACCAACTAACTTAATTTACCATAAATATTGAGATTTGTAATCTACCATAAATATTGAGATTACAATCAATCTCAATTTATTTAACGTAAATAATATAGACAAATAATTTAATTTTGAGAAATCCTCAAGTGGTTGCATCAATTCCCCTTAAATTGGGTTTGATTGCATCAAATTCTTTTCTCCTATTAAACATAATAAAGGGATGTGTCTTATTGAAAGTCCCATTCCCAATGTGAATCGAACAACAAAATGGAAAAACTTGTTCCTTTCCATTCCATCATTAATTTCATTTTTGTCTTGATTCTATTCCATTGTAATTTCTTTTAAGCCAAACAAAGGGGGTCCTAGGGCTTGAACGACAAATGACATATGCTAGAGATTATCCTTTTTCTAGATGAGTGAGAATCATGGGATTCATGCCCTATCGTAGGTTGCATACTGCCAATGTTGGTTTTGGTGCCATATTGATGAGTTCTATTCCTCTTCTCTTTGCTCTTCTTTGGGGTGGAGGTTCCCATATCTCAATGATATTCAAGTAAGAGGGTGGGAGCTCCGTGTTTGTACTAGGGTGGCTATAGATGCAAGGGAGGTTGCATACATTTCAACTTTGTTTCCCAAATAGTTATTATCGGGGGCAGATATTCATTGACCTAACACACCCATTTTATTTAAAAGATGGAAATATTGGATTGCTAAATGCATGGTTTGTATTGTTAAAAGGGATATATGAGTTGTTCAGAGTTAAAAAAGTCAAACCAGATTGCTGCCAAGCGGCATTCACAAGAAATTGGAGGTTCTGATGAGAATGTTTTTCCGGTCAGTCGGGAAGCAACATAAAACGGTTTTCACTTGGTTGTCTGGTTTATGATTTCCTCCACGAAAAAGAATGGTGGTTTGGGAGTTGTGAAGGTTGATTGCATGAATACGGCATTGCTTGCGAAATGGTTGGTTAGACTATAGGGCGAATCAGATGATTTGGTATGTCGTCTTCTAAGAAGGATTTGTGGCATTAGAGGTTCTTTCGATACTACTGCTATACATTTCCCATCCTCCCTATGGCAGCAACTCCAATTTTTTAGACTAACCTGTGCGGCGTTATCTTCTCACAAGCTAATCAGCCTTCCCGTACGCGTGTAGACGTACACCAACACGCTGACCAACCACTCCGCTTGAACACTCAAATACAAGCATTCAAGCACAAGGGTACAAGAGAAATAACACTAACTCCTCTTTGTTATTAGCAAGAGACTCACTCTCAAGTGTGTTGTTTACAAATGAGCATACCCCTCCTTTTATACACAAGCCTAGGGTATACAAAGGGACATCAATTATTACATATACAATGAATGCAAGGATTCTTCATCTCCTGCGGAGACCCTTCGTCTTCCGAGATGACTCTTTAAATGCCTTGACTTTTCATCTTACGTGCAATCTCTTCGTCTTCTGCAACTGACACTACGTCACCCGCTCTGTTAACATGCCATGTCGTCTGCCACGTCAGCACGTCATGTCATCACGCCACGTCATCATTGGGCCCCACACTCCTATGTAGGATGTTGCAACTTTGCTATGTCAAGTGATGCCGAACACTTGTGTTGTGCTAAGGGGAACCCACGATCTCCGAGCCTTCATGCGGTAAACCCTTTCCTTAACTATCCGTACGCTAAGGTGAAGTCTTACAGAACTTTTGTGGCCACCGAATCACACAGACGTGCGATAACCGATATCACATGCTATTCTCGTACCTCGGAACTTGGGGGTGTTACATGCCCTCCCCTACCCGATGCGTTAGTCGTCCGCGACTGATACTGCATCACCAAGAAATCCTCGATGAGGTCATCAAACTGCCACATGGTTGTTTCACGTTCCCAGCTTGCCTCCTCCTCTGGGAGTCTCTTCCACTTGACAAGGAAAAAGGTCCTCCGATTTTTGCTTTTGCCCTCTACGTGGCCGTCAAGAATCTTTTCAGCTACCTTCGTATGCTGAACCCTGACATTAGGAGGGGTATGTTTTGATGCCCTCTTGGTGTTATTTTCTTCGTCCCCATGGTACTCCTTTAGGAAGCTGACATGGAACACAATATGCAGCTTCATTCTCTCAGGAAGACGTAGTTGATAAGCAAGCGGTCCCACGCATCGAACTATCCCAAAGGGTCCATCATAACGAGGAATGGGACCTTTGTGCGATGTCTTCCTTAATATCTTCTTCCAAATCTGGGGCACTAGTTTTAGCAGCAACTTCTTCCTAACCTAAAATTCGATTGGCCTATAGCTCTTGTCAGCCACATTCTTCATCCTGCATTGAGCATGAGCCATGCATCCTTTGCTTCCTCCCACCGATCTTGCCTCTCTATTGCAAAGCGATGTGCAACAGAACACCATCCTTGGCTGTTCTGCTTAGTCACTTCTTGTGGTGTAACGGGTTGCCTGTCCATTACGATTTCAAATGGACCTGACCTCTGGTGTAGGTCTGCTGCAGATTGTAACGGAATTGGACGGTGTCCAGTAAGCTCACCCAATTATGCTAATTAGCCGTCACATAATGCCTCAAGTACTCTTCTAGCAGGACATTAATCCGCTCCGTCTACGGGTGATTGCTGTTGGAGAACTTGAGATCGGATCCCCACATTTCAAATATGGTTGTCCAGAACTGACCTGTGAACCGAGCACCGCGGTCGCTCACGATATCCAACAATATGCTCCAGTGCTTCACCACATTCTACAAGAAAAGCTTCGCTGTGGTCTCTATCGTGCACTCCTGGGGTGCTGGTACGAAGATTACGTATTTGGAGAAGCGATCAACTACCACCATCACCACATTGTTCCCATCCACCTTCGAGAACCTAATGATGAAGTCCATGGAGGCGCTCTCCCACGGACATGAAGGAATGAGCAGGGGCTATAGCAGTCCTGCCATCTTTTTTCTCTCAGTCTTGTCTTATTGGCATACAAGACAAGTACATACATAGGCTTCCTCATCTTCCTCCATCTTCAGTCATGTGAACCCCCTCTGATCCGGGCACTCGTTTACAACACATTCGCGGTATTTTATTCATTAAAGACCGCACAAGTTACATGAAAATACGGGGAAATTTTTCACATTTCTGCAATGACATTCACATTTCAAGTAACCAGAACCAATAACAGAATGCGCCAGCAAATTTTCATTCATTAATTTCCATATATATACAACATGTACAAAAGTGGTTGACAATACATACATGTATTCCCAAAAATATACAGAAGAGAAAGAAAGCATTTTACATCATAAACTGAGCAAAAAATGTAACAGCTGTGACTGTACCGTCTGTCGTATCAACGGATGTCAGGAATCATCAATCATCTACTAAGTCGCAGCCTGCTTGCCTGCCAAAACATGAAATGAATAAGAGACGTTAGCGAGCGCTGGTACATCCCGAAAATTTATTGGAACTAACACGCATTTAAGGTAATTGCAAAAGAAACAAGTAGTAAGGCATAGATAACTAAAAATTTACAATTACTTGTCATGAAAAAGTTTTCAAGCTATCATGAAGGAATGCCCCAAGTTTTTGCCCATTATCTTCTATATGTCATATATTTATATATTTGTTAATGACTCATATTTAATTATATTAATATCTTGTTATTTAGAGATCATAATTATGGATTTTGATGATGGGGAAGATAAGGTTTTGACCGATTCTTGATTTTATTTAATTTCTCAAGTTTTGTGGATAGTCTGTGGTCTTGGTCTGTGTGTGACCTTACGCTATAACTCTAAGGCGTGATGAGTGCCTTAGGGTTGGGGTACTTCCGTAGACATGCGGCGGAGTATAATGCATCCTAACTAAGTTCGTAACACGTCGACTAACTTAATTATAAACAACTCTAGCCAATACAACTTATAACTGATTTCATCTTTTAGCCAAGATCCATTATGCTTCATTCCGAGTTCAACTGTAACTCCTCCAATTTCAACTGTAACTGAATCAAATGTGATCCTAGATGATTCATATGTAGACATAGATGATTCGGACGTAGCATCACCGAACTTATAGGCGAAAAAGTAACCAAAATTCAAGCGGTGAGGTAGTCTCCTAAGAGACTCTTCCGTCTCACACTCTAAATGGAAGTGCGGTCCATTAGAGAGATATGTCTACTCGAAAACTACGCCACTTAGATGGGTAAGAGAGACTCCCCGGAAAAGTCAATCTAAACGGACCCGACCGGTACGGGTAGACGAGCTCGTACGAAAAACTAAAATCGAGGATCTCCCGCATGGGTATCCTAAAACAGAGAGTCAGCGGAGCTTGTCAAAAGTCGGGATCCCAACGAGGCTTAAAAGCACTGCAAGCTCGCGTAAAAGTCGTAACAAGTACTGGGATTCTAGACCCGCGCACTAAGCGACCACTGCCCTAATTAGACGTCCTATCTTCTGCCCAGTTGAGGGTCACCGCGCCCTCGCACGGTCAGGTGAAAGGGTCATTATGACCGATACTAGTATTTGTCAATCATTACTGATTCACCACAAACTCACTTATTCGATTTCTTTATCCCCTCTCAATCTCTTCTGTGGTACACTTTACAGATTTTGGTATTTTGTCAACGAGCTTGTTGATAGTGATTAATAGGTAATAGAATTTTCCTAAGGATACTTTCATGAAGATGATCAATCTTTGTTGTCACGGGTTATCATAGATGATAAATTCATATCTGAGTTGTTTCTTAGATAATAGCTCCTTATCTGTTATCTATTTGTTGATTTCTAAAGGAAGTATCCGACATCTCTGAAGAACAGCCTATATTAATCAAGAAAGAATAATTATAATTGTATGCATTCGGTTTCTTGACTTGCAAAATCTTCAGTAATCATTGATTTTCATCAAACTAATTATTGTTAGGTTTGAATTTTAGAACTACATAAATAGGTCTATAATCAGAACAACAATATAAGTTTGATGTAGGTAAGAAGATGGTGACTACGAGATTGATATTTATAATTTAAGCAACCCATACAATGATAATTCTCAATTAATTCTAGAATGCATAACAAGTTTGTAATAACTAAAATTCTCATGGTGGTTATGCTTTAATATAGCATCTAGATGACAAAGAATCCAATTCTTTCGAAAGTTAGGTGACATTGTTTTGAACAATTATATTAATGACTATATGATGCCGATGATATAATTATATATTTTTTTGTTGAAATATTTTTTAATACAGAAATCTAAGTAAAGTTTTTATTCCTAAATGAAGTTTTTTTTTGGAAAACAGAACGATTCGGGGGAGACACATGGTGGTGTTCGCCCCAATTTTATTAAAAACGAGAAGAGGGAAAGGGGAAGAGAGGTACAAAGTGATACAAACACCAGGGATCAAGGGAATCCCTGTCAAAACCACAGTCCACAACCCAAACACCCACACGCGACAACAGCATCACCGGAGCATCCACTCGTTCAGAAGTAACTCCACATGCGCTAAAACGTTCTCCCTGTAGAACCTTTGGCCCCTGAAAATCTTGGCGTTCCTAGCGAGCCATAAAGCCCAGATGCAAGCAAGGGGGCGGAGCAAATCCCATCTTGGCCGATCAGCACGAGAGCGCAAAGTGATCCAGAACGAGTCGGCCGAAGAAGCGTCCACCCAAGACACATTGAGGCCCTCCCAAATGGAGGTAGAGCACGGACAACAGAAGAAAAGATGTTGCAAAGTCTCCAGCTCGCCGGTACACAGCACACAATCCATGGAGCCATCCCCCGATAGGAACATAGCACATCTATCGCGGGTCAATACCCTACCGCGGCGCAAAAGCCACATGAAAAAAGCCACCTTCTCTGGCAATTTTAAAGTCCACAGCCACCCCAGATCATTGCAAAGGGGGTACGATCAGAGATTGGTTGGTGTGAGATCACCTTGAATGCCCTCCTCGAGGAGAAAGCGCCGTCACGCCAGATCCAGTGGTCCCTGCCACTGGATGGCGTTGGCGCATCCCTAAGCTGCTGCAGGAGGCTTAAGAGGTCCTCGAAGCGCTCGTCGGAGAGGTTGGCCGCAAAGGAAGGGAACCAGCTGCCCCCGCCCCAAGCGGAAGCCACCGAAGCACCAGAGTTAGACGCCAAGGCACAGAGACGAGGGAAGGAGCTACCGAGAGTGGCGTCCCCCGCCCATGCGTCGTGCCAAAAAAGAAACGAGTTGCCGTCACCCAGAACCTGCTTGAACAGATGAGAGAATCGCCTAGCCGCCGAGGCGATTCCCCTCCAAAAAGGCGTCCCAGAACGCGAAGCGTCTGCATCTCGCAGCATGTCCACTCCGATGGAGAGAATATCACGCAGCATAGAGGGAAAGAAGCCAGAGGCGGTACCCCAAAGCTTGTTGACCCATTTAAGCATGAGAGCATCGTTGACCAGATCCAGGCTACGAATCCCGAGCCCACCATCGCACTTCCTTTTCGCCACATCCTTCCAGGCCACCAGATGGATGCCCCTCGATGCGGAGCCCCTTCTCCCCCATAGAAATGTCCGCATAAGGCCCTCGAGCCTCCTCTTGATCCCCACCGGAATCGCCCAGTTCGACAAGAAGTAGATTGGAATAGCTGCCAAAACCGACCTGATGAGCACAAGACGCCCACCCCTTGAAAGCATCGCCGCACTCCATCCAGTAAGCCTTCTCTCCGCCTTATCCATGACCCTGTTCCAATGGGACAATCTTGCCCTTCTCGCGCCCAGCGGTAGACCCAAGTAATCGATTGGAAGAGCAGAGGGGGAGCACCCCAGAATCATGCCACAAGCCGCCGCATATCGATCATCCCAAGCGAAAGGAATCAACTTGGATTTGGAGTGGTTGATTCGTAACCCCGAGAGGTCGCTAAAGATGGCGAAAGTGACAACCATCCCTCTAACCTCCTCCAGACCCCCCTCTATGAAGGCGATTGTGTCGTCCGCATACTGGAGGGTTGGAGAGTTGTTGAAGTTACACGAGAAACCGGATGAGAAGCCCCTCGCGATCACCCTTTCCGCCATTCTCGGGAGCACGTCAGCGGCAATGACGAAGAGCATGGGTGCCAGAGGGCACCCCTGCCGCACACCCCTCCTCGGTTGAAACCGGCTACCAACGAAACGGCCATTCAACATGATTGATAAGGATGCCGTAGAAACGCATCGACGCATCCAGGAGATCCAAATGTTTGGGAACCCGCGAGCACGCAGCACAGACCAAAGGAAGCTCCAGTCCAAGGAGTCATATGCCTTTGCGAAGTCCACCTTCCAAAGAAAGCCTTGCTTCCCCCGCCTCACCCAGCTTTCAACCATCTCAGAGGCAAGAGCCGACACATCGGAGATCGAACGGCCGGGGATGAAAGCCACCTGTGAGGGATGGATCAGACCATCTAAAACCACCGCCAGCCTCCTCGCAAGCACTTTCGCAACAATCAAGTACAGAGCATTTGAGATTGCAATAGGGCGATAGTCATCAATAGCAATTGGAGATTGAGATTTCGGGATAAGAACAATAAGAGCCCTATTAATGCCATCGAAGCCAAAGTTCCCCGAAGAGAATTCCACGACAACCTCCCAAACCTCATGTCCCACCACATCCCAAAAATCCTTGTAAAAGGCTATAGGGAAGCCATAGGGGCCCGGCGAGACATCGACATTGAGATCCCACACAGCAGCCTTTCTTTCGTCGATGGAGAAGCCGCGGGTCAACTCCGCACACTGCGCGGAGGAAAGGATAGGAACATCCTCCCCCAGCCAGCGCCAGCGCCGAGGCAAACGGACCGAAGAGAAGTCCCTGAAGTAGTCCGCCACCGCATTCCCAATCGCGTCCTCGCCCACCACTTCGCGCCCCCCAAACGACATCGAGCGAACCAAATTTGATCGCCTCCTGTTTGAAGCCGCTCTGTGAAAGAAGGAGGAATTTGCGTCTCCTTCTTTGATCCACCTCAACTTCGCACGCTGGCGCCATTCCGTGACCCTCTTCCTTTCCTCCTTCTCAACCGCAGCCATCGCCGCCGACCTGGAAGCCAGCTCTTCAGCACTGAGCTCCCTCAGCCCCTCCAAGGAGTCCAGCTCGTTGACGATAGCCTCCGCCTCCTTCCTCGCCGCAAGCCTAGCCTCCCGCGATCTTTTCTTGAAGTGGGACAGGACGCCCCTCAGCCGCTCTAATTTCTTGCGGAGCCTGACGACCGCCGATCGACCTTCGCAAGATTCCGCCCAAGAAGAAGCCACCAGCACACGGAAATCCTCCTCAAGCATCCAACATCTTTCGTATTTGAAGACCCCAGCCCGTGGGGAAGACACCTGTGACTCCCAGACGATCGGAGAATGGTCGGAGAACGCGCGAGGACGCGAGAGGACCGTCGCCAAAGGGAAAAGATCCATGAAGGCCGTCGACGCGAGAAACCTATCAATGCAAGATTTCGAAGAAGAGTTCCTCCAAGTGAACCTGACGTCCGTCGCCGATAAGTCCTGAAGAGCCAAGTCGTTGACGAAGGTCTTGAACTCCGCCGAGCCCGGGTCCGAACCTCCCCTGAACCGGGGTCTATCCGTCGAATGAAGCGTGACATTAAAGTCTCCTCCGATAAGCCAAGGTAACCCCGCGTAGTCCACGGAGGTGTTGCGAAGCTCATCCCATAGCTCCTTCCTTCTCGCCGCGTCGCAAGGGCCGTAGGCGCAAGAGAGAACCAAAGAGAGAGAGCCGTCCTTCCTGGAGAGCAGAACCGAGATGGAGTGGTTTCCCTTCACAGCAGAGACAAGGGAGAACCGAGAAGAATTCCATGCGATAAGCACCCCACCAGCACTCCCCGTCGCCGGGATAGCAGAGAACTGATCAAGATCCCCCGCCCTGAGGGAACGCCAGACATCATCGTCCAGAGAGGCCAACTTGGTTTCTTGAAGGAGGACAGCATCGCACCCCCATTCCTTGAATCTGGATCCCAGGGTATTTCTCTTAGCCGCATCCCCCATGCCCCGAACGTTCCAGGAGAGGACCTTCATTTAGTAACCTCGTTGAGATCCCCTGAAGGTACCACCCCCGCTGCTTCCGCCACCGCCTCTTCGAAGGACAGGCAAGTGTGGTGCTCCCTAGACCGCGAACGAGCGCTCCGCCTTCTTCTGTAACGTTTGCAAGATCTCTTCGACGAATCAATGGCTGGAGCCATGTCAACGAGGGACTCCGGGTCCCCCACCACAGCCGAAGCCCCATGAGAGCCCCCCACCATTGCCGAAGCCCCAGCCTGAGGCGCGGAAGACTCCGGGTGCTGGTTGATAGACAAAGAGCCTGAGCGCGGGGCCTGGAGCAGAGGAGAGGAAAGGAGCAGGGCGCCCGGGTCCGACTGCGGAAGAGAGTCCAGAGGGTGGCCCGAACCCGAAAGTGCACCCGCCCGACCTGGAGCAAAGGATGGATCCGCCTTGGATAAATGGATCAGGGCTGCGTCAGCAACCCGAGATACCGATTGACGCACGGCTCCGAATGATGACGAGGCGGCACGCCCAAGAATGGAAGCGCCAGGGGAGAAGATCCGGAAGGCAGAGCCTTGCGACCCCACCGAGAATGTCAAATCTGCACCGAAAGTCGTGCACCTACCCTCCACATCATCCCAACCGCCTGCCACGTCCCCCCGCGTACTCCCGAGGGCGGCTACCATGCAACGATGCCATGCGGTGGGATGGCCTTCACGTACATCAGGGGGAGAGGGCCTTACGAAAACATCATAGCAAGGCGCACCCTCGAGAGGCGCCCCCAGCCGCGGCGAGAATAACGATGCGACCCCCCACCGGGGCTGCGACTCCTCGGTAAACGAAACGAGTCTGTTGTCGGCCTCCCCCACCGGAGCCCGCCGCTCCGGCAGGGAGGGAGGCGGCGGCGACTGCACCACAGAGAACTCGATTCTACAGAAGAATCTTCCCAAATTTAACACTTCAAAGAACACCTGCCCTACCGCCCTGTCAAGGAATGCCTTGTTGCACTCCATAAGGATCTTCGTTGCCGCAGGATCATCTCCAGGTGCTAGGCCGTCGCTGGTAACGGCTAGTACCTCACCCCACCTTCGAAGAGGACGCCGAAGGCAATGAACGGATCTAGATAAGAAAGGGACCCCCCTGACCTCAGCCACGCAAACCTCCAGGTTCGAGCAGGCACCGTCTGCGAAACGTAGATCCCTCCACACGATGCCTCCTTGAGGTCCTGCTTGAATCAAACGGGAACGCTGGTCCCGAAGAAGGCCTCTAACGCCGCATCTTTTCGAACCCAGCAGGAACAGGTCTCCCGAGAAGCTCGTCCCCAGAAGCTCAAGAAGACAGTTGCTCACCTCCTCCAAGGAGAGGCACCGGTCGAGGAAGACCCCTACCAGCACCCGACCTTGGCGCGCCACAACAGCCCCCCCCTCCGAATGAGCTGCACCCCCCGCTCCCCCCGCCCCCTCCATCGAGACGCTCCCAGAAGCACCCACCACCCTCCCAGCTTCGAAATGCACCCTTGACGTGGGAGCAGCAAGTGTGTGAAAGCCATCTCTCCCAGAGCACCCGCTACCCTCCGCCGAAGAACGCGGTCCTCTCCCCACGACCACCTGCGCGAAAGACCTGTATGCAGCGCCCGAGGCAAAACCTTCTGTATGAAGCCCCCCCGAGCCAGCAGCAGCCCCTCGATGGGAATGGCCACCGAGAGAGAAACCGACAGCCCCCCGAGATTGTGCACCACACCCCGCTTGCTTGTGCCCAAGGCCACCGCAAGAAAAGCAGCGAGGCCTTGCCGCACAGACCGAAGCCAAGTGACCCTTCACCCCACACCGCCAACATGTGCGACCAAGCTTCTTGTGAGAGACCGCCACCCATCCTGCATCCTTAAGAAGCTTCTCCTCCCCTTCGGCAGCCACGAACTGGGGGCTGACTTCGTGTGAGGACGAAGCACAGCCCTTCTCCTTGTCCCTCTCGCTAGGAACATAGTGCACGATCGCCTTCCCGGTCGCCCTCGGAGTCGCCCTCTGAGTCGCCCTCTGAGTCGCCCTCTGAGTCGCCATCCCAAGCAGTGTCCAATCTCACTCTCCTAAATGAAGTTAGTAACTAATAATAATGTCCAGGAAAAATAGTAAAATACGATTCCAATCTACAACCCATCTCAACTAATCATTCATTCAATCCGAGTTAATAACACTAGATGCCAACCTTATATATATCTTCACAGGTTCTGTATTTTAAATACAACTTATATGATCGAATTCTATAAGAAGATTCCAACTTGTATGATTATGTTATAAATTTCAATACTTCGGTCATGTGCAAACTTTTTAAATACAACATGGTTATCCCTTTATTCAACTTGTGTGATGGTAGAAAGAGCAAGGCAATAAAAGATAAATGCAAATTCAAAATTATAATAACTAATTTTCTGTTTTAAGATTTCTAAATCTTCCATTTTTTTTATTCCAGGAAAAATAATATTTTAGCAGAAGCTATTATTAACCAATAATTCTGATTCGAGAAATTTAAATTTCTCAGTATTTTTGGATTCGCAGAGAACATAGAACCACTATTCCTCTAACATAACTTTGATGAATTTTATTTCTTTTCTATTGCAATTTACCCCAATGCATAATAGTACAATGGCATACGCATATCATCTAATCAAAGTTGAAAGCTCACCCAAGACAAATAATTCAATATGGAAGAAAGAAAGAAAGAAAAATGTGTAACAATTTCATGCATGACATCAATAGGAGTGGTAGAAGGAATGTGCCTCTTGGATCTTCTATTTGGGAGATCACATGCATGCAGCAGGTGTGGAAGCTCCAACACATCCAAATCTTCTTGGAGTTTGATTTCCAAGAGCAAAGGCAGCAACTTCAAGGATTCCCTATTGCTGGAAGCAGCAGTAGTAGTGGTTCTAACTTAGGAGAAAATCTGCAGTTTTGTGAGGAAATGGGCTGTAGCAAGAGAGGTTCCAGCAACTTTTGGAAGGAAAAGAGCAACCAAAAGAAGAAGACAGTTGGAGCTCTTGGTTAGGAAAAACGAAGAGAAGGAAATTGGGGGGACTTGGTTCCTTCTCGATGGAAACTTGGAGCAAAATAGGAAAGTCTTGGTCTTATGATGCCGAGTGGAATAAGGAGGGATGTTAAGTGGAGAATTTTGAAAGGTCAAATGGGAAAAGTAAAAAAAAAACAAATTAATTCAAATTGAGCTGCTGTCCGTACAAACAATTATATATATATTTCTTCCATTTATTTGAGACATCATCTCGAGTCTCCGTTTTAGGTGTACCATATCTTATTTTGATCGTCTCTGAATGTCGATCAAAATGAGTATAATATCCATATACTTTGGATCGAGGTGAATCCTTGAAATTTTGGAGATACGATTTTGGTTTGCTGTCAAATTTGTTATTGAAAAATACCAAACGATCTCTGATTGACGAACGATCGATTCCGTTGGTCTTATTTCGTCGAATCAGATTTTTGGGTGGTCTTGATTTGTTTTGCAGTTTTTGAATTTGAGTCGCGGCTTTTCCGTGACACGTATTACGATGTGATCGACTTTTGATTTGCGATCAAAAGATCATTTTTGGTTATTTAATGTTGATTAATATCTTTATTGAATCATATAGACCCTAACTGAGACGGGTTCGACTTTAGTTGGATCCTGGTGTTACAAATATAAAAACCTCAAAGGGAGTCTCATCCTCGAGACTCGAGTTAAGGTCATTAGGTGTCTCGTTTGGATTTCATATGGCCATAAAAACTTCAAAGGGTTTTAAACTCATAAAAACCTCAATGGGAAAACAAGCCACACTTTTAACATGTATATTGATGCAGCGTGACCCCAAATTATGGGGCCACATTTATTTAATTAAGTAATTATCAATTTTATTTACGTTTTTAGCGGTCTTATTGGTCTAATTAAATAATTGAGATCGCCTGTGATCTCAACGTTTATTTCATAGAGTTTAATTGCAATTTTGGTCAATTAAATAAGTTAGAGTCCAATTAAGTTAGTTAGAGGTCAATTAGGATTAAATTAGTTGTAATTTGAGTATTTACTATTTTTGTAAACCCTCCCTCCTATATAAAGAGAGGGTAGCCCGTTGTTTTAGGGGGTCAGTTATGAATTGAAATTTGAGTTTATCTCATTTTATCCCTCTCTCTCTCCCTTCTCCCTCCACGCGATCTCCGCGGTTCTTCTTCTTCCGTCCCTCGTTACCGACGAGTATTTCTCTTCTCAACCCCTCTCTTTTCTTCTACCAAAAATCCACCAAAATTATATTATTATTTTATTAACGACGCCGCGCGATTTCAATCCGCATCATTTGGTATCAGAGCATGGCATTTAGATCGTCTTCATGATCTAACGATCCGCCCCGGCGTCCGCATCGACATCAACGTTCATCCGAACAGACACGACGAACCATCTCCACCGTCGACGCCTCCTTCAAGGAGACGACGCACATGGTTCGTGATTTGCAAATCAACTTCAACTCGCTATTTCGAGATCTAATGGCCAATTTTGAGGCCTACCGCGACGCCCAAACGAAGCCGTCAACCACCCAAGCCGCGACCGCGAATTTTGACGAAGAAAACGACGCGGAAGAAGACCAAACGGTTGCTGTCCAGATCGTGGTGGATGAAAAAAACGTCAACAACAATGACGTGCTCGCTGTCCACAAAGAAACCGCTGCTGTCCAGACCGTGTTAGAAGGAAAAGACGACGAAACGGTGGCTGTCCAGCACCTTGCAGAACCATTTTCGCCGCCGGAATCGACCCCGCTGCCCCCGCCGACCATCCCGGCACCCCCCCAGGCCGCCCAGGTACTTCCCCTGCCCTCCCCGGTCCACGCGGCCGCCAGCCGCACCCTACAACCGCCGCGCCTCCCCTCCCGATCCCCCTTCTACCCCCTCCCGTGCGCACCCATCGCCCCAACCCTGCACCCGCATCCCCATCGCCTCCTTCCCCCTCTGCCTCCCGCAAATCTCCCCAGCCCCCCCTCCTCCTCCGCCACTTCCTCGCGCCCCCACCCCTGCTACCGTCTCCCCCACCCGCAGCGCCACCTTCGCCACCCAAAACCCCGACGAGTCACCCCCTTCGCCACCCCGCGCGCAGCCACCGGCGCGCGCCCCAGACCCCCGCCCCGTTGTCGGCACCCCATCGTCATCTGGCCTACGGACCCGCGACCGTCGCCCGACCAATGGAGGGCGCAAGCCGCCCAGGCCGAATCCCCGCCGCCGCGCCGCCTTTGCAGTCGCGAGAACGCCAGCCTCGTGCGCATATCACGCGAGCGACCCCTCGTGCCCTAACAAATCGCCCGAGGGAAACCAATTCCCTGGAAAAAGGGAATGGGGGTTTAAGTGGTAAAAATTGCAAAAAAAATCGCCAAAGTTCTCTATTTACCTACAGGTCCAAGGCATTATAAAACGAGAGAAGAAGGAAGGGGTACGAAAATTGCACCCCTACCCCTGGTGGCGAAAATTTTTAAAGAGAAGGGCTGGAAATCAGAATCAAGGGGATCCTCCTTATCCAAATAGAAGTAGGGCATTGGTTTTTCCCTATATAAGGACCTCATGGCTCTACTTTTTAGACACATATCCCCTTCTCCTCTCCTTGTGCCATTGCTTCATTATGGATTATTCAAGTGCCATATTCTCCATGCCGCATCAATTTTTTGATCATCATGGGAAGGAGTCAACGGACGCGACGCCGCCACCGCACACACCGCATATATTTTTCAACCACGGCAGTCGCACCTTCCCCGCCAGCACATGGATCCCGCCGTTCGCTCCGCATCAATTCTTCCAGAAGACGACGGAATGCACGAAATCATCCTCCAAGCCAGCAGTTCACGCAATTCGTCAGGAGCCGAATTTTTAAAGCGGTGGAGAGTTGATGCAGCGTGACCCCAAATTATGGGGCCACATTTATTTAATTAAGTAATTATCAATTTTATTTACGTTTTTAGCGGTCTTATTGGTCTAATTAAATAATTGAGATCACCTGTGATCTCAACGTTTATTTCGTAGAGTTTAATTGCAATTTTGGTCAATTAAATAAGTTAGAGTCCAATTAAGTTAGTTAGAGGTCAATAAGGATTAAATTAGTTGTAATTTGAGTATTTACTATTTTTGTAAACCCTCCCTCCTATATAAAGAGAGGGTAGCCCGTTGTTTTAGGGGGTCAGTTATGAATTGAAATTTGAGTTTATCTCATTTTATCCCTCTCTCTCTCCCTTCTCCCTCCACGCGATCTCCGCGGTTCTTCTTCTTCCGTCCCTCGTTACCGACGAGTATTTCTCTTCTCAACCCCTCTCTTTTCTTCTACCAAAAATCCACCAAAATTATATTATTATTTTATTAACGACGCCGCGCGATTTCAATCCGCATCATATATAATTACACAGACTAGCTTCAATGATTACCAGGGAAGAGCTGCGGGTATCATGCCCGCATGTTTGCTTCAATCTCCCACGTCGCCTCTTCGATGCCGTGTCAGTGCCACAACATCTTGATCAATGGAATCTCCTTTCTGTGAGGCTTCTTCACAACGCTGTCTAGTATCTATACTGGCCTCTCCTCATATGTCACGTCTGGCTCCACGTCAAGGTTCTCGTAGCTGATGACATGTCGAGGGCCGTGCACATACTTCCTCATATTGGATACATGAAAAACGTCATGAATGACTGAAAGGTGTGGAGGAAGGGGTACTCGATAGGCCACCTTCCTCACTCTAGCAAGAATCTCAAATGATCAAATATATCGTGGCGTCAGTTTACCACGGAAATCGAACCTCTGAATTCCCTTCATGGGAGATACATGGATAATACTCAATCTCCTTCCTGCAAATGTCTACAAATTAATTTAAAACTTTTTACGTCATATTTCTAAAAGGAGTAAGAGAAGAGGGTTGGATACTTGAAACTCCAAATCTCTTCTCCGACGATTCGCATAGCTCTTCTGGTGGCTCTGTGCCATCAGAAGCTTTCGCCTAACTAGATCAACTACCCTCGCAGTCTCCTCCAAGAGATCTATGGAGTAGAGAGCATAATCACCTATCTTACATCAACTGAGAGGTGTGAGGCATCTTCGCCCGTATAAGGCTGGAATGATAGATGTTGTTGTATGTGAATTCCACTAATGGCAGATGGTCCTTCCAAGACCCTTTCCACTCCAGTGCATGCGCGTAGTAAATTCTCAAGCGTCTGTATGGTGCGCTCACTCTGTACGTTGGTCTGCGGATGGTATGCAGAACTCATCTTCAGCTCTGTCTGTAGTGCTGACATGAGCTGATGCCAATAAGGCGACGTAAACCTCGAGTCACTGACAGACACCGCATCGCGTGGTATACCATAAAGTCTGATATTGTTCTGCACATAAAGCCTGGCCAACCTGGATGGAGTATAGGTCATGCTGACAGGTATAAAATTGGCTGACTCGGTCAACCTGTCAATAACAACCCAAATAGAATCGTGGTCACCTGGTGTCTTCGGCAATTCCGTGACGAAATCCATAGAGATACTCTCCCACTTGCACTCGGGAATGAGGAGAGATTGCAATAGCCCTGATGGTATCCTGTGCTCTGCCTTGATCATCTGATATGTCATACATCTGCTAACATGTTGGGCTGTATCTCGCTTCATCCCATCCAATCAAAAATATTGACGTAGATCGCGATACATCTTCGTGCTGCTCGGATGAATAGATAATCATGAGCTGTGTGCCTCATATAGAATGTCTCTCGCAACTGCTCATCATTGGGTACAACAACCCAACCATCTTTCCACAAAATAGATTCTGCCACGACAAAATCACTAATCTTGTCCTTGACTGCGCGCATGCCTCTATCTCGAATCCAAGGATTCGACTTCTGGCCTTCTACGATGCGATCCCACAAACTGCTGAATCGTGGGGTCACGATGGTGGATATGGATGTACTGTCATGAGGATGCCAATCAGTCAAAGCTGCGAGCATATCCTATGTGTATAGCCAGTTTGTCTTACCCTCTGCATGAGCTCTTATGTTAAGCACATCTGCCACTGCGTTTCCCTTACCGCGATGGTAAGAGTTCGTGCAATTATAATACTTCAGTAGCTTGAGCTACCTGCGCTATCTCATGTTCAACTTCTTCTGATCAAATATGTACTTCAAGCTCTCGTGATAAGTGAAAATCTCAAAATTCACCCCATATAGATAGTGGCGTCAGATCTTCAAGGCGAAGACAACTGCCGCCAACTCTAAGTCATGTGTGGGATAATTCCGCTCATGCGGTCTCAACTGTCGTGATGCGTAAGTAATCACATGGTCTCGCTGCATCAACACTGGACCCATACCTTTCTCCTGAAGCATCTGTATAAAAAGCGTAATCCTGCGTGCCTGAAGGAAGAGCAAGTATGGATGTTGTCGTCAATCTCTCCTTCAGTGTCCTGAAGGCCTGCTCACTCGAATCATCCCATATGAATGGAACTCTCTTCTATGTCAATCATGTCAGAGGGTGAACAACTCGAGAAAATCCGCGGTCAAAGCATCTGTAATAGCCCGCTAATCCGAGGAAGCTCTGAATCCGAGTAACTGTCTTAGGCTGCTCCCAAGACATAACCGCCTCAATCTTCACAGGATCAACATCAATACCTGCTCTAGAAATGACATGCCCAAGGAATGAGACATATGACAAGCAGAACTCACACTTGCTCATATAGCTTGTGGTCTCGCATTGTATCTAGGACAATCCTCAGATCATTCACATGATTCCATTCATTTCGTGAATATATGAACACATCATCAATGAAACTACTGCAAATTTATCCAAGTATGGACGGAAGATCCTGTTCATCATATCCATGAATGCTACAGGTGCATTGGTGAGCCCAAACGGCATCACCACAAACTGGTAGTGTCCGTAACAAGTTTTGAAAGCTGTCTTCGGAATATCAGACTCTCGAATCTTCAGATGTGATAGCCCGAATGAAGATCGATCTTCAAGAATACCGAAGATCTCTGGAACTGGTCAAATAAATCATCGATGCGCGGTAAAGGATAACGGTTCTTCACTGTTCTTTTGTTCAGATGCCTGTAATAGATGCATAATTTCATCGATCCATCCTTCTTCCTGACAAATAGAACTGGAGTACCCCTAGGTAAAGTGCCCGGTCTCACGAATCCCAAGTCAAGTAACTCCTGCAACTGCACCTTCAGCTCTCTCAATTTAGCTGGTGCCATACGTTAAGGTGCCATCGAGATCAGTTGTGTATCTGGTAGCAATGTAATCTCGAACTCGATCTCTCTCTCTCAGGGGGTAATCCTGGTAACTTATCAGGAAAAACATCTGGGTAGTCTGATACTACTCTGATGTCCTGTGCCATCGACTCATGATTGGATATCTCTCGGACTAATGCTAGATATGAATCACATCCCTGATCAACTAGCCTATGAACTCGCAATACTGAAATGTACTCCATTTTAGAGTCATGTAATGTACCCTCAAAAGAGAACTCCGGTAAATCTGGAATCCTGAAGACACCCGTCTTCCTAAAGCAATCAATAAGAGTATGATGAGCTGATAACCAATCCATGCCCAAAATCAAATCAAACTCATCAAGCTGTAGTAGCAGACAAGCTGCGATCATCTCGTGACCGCCAATAAGTATTGGCAAATGCCTTACTATTAGTGAAATGATAAACAACTGGCCACCTAACCCTCGAATGTGGTAAGGAGGATATAGGGCCTCAGAAACTCTACCTAATGAAGCTAGTAGCCTCGAAGCAATGAGAGAATGAGTAGCTCCATAATCAAACAAAACATGAAAAGGTCGACCCAAGACTGAAACCATACCTTTCACTAGGGGTGCACATGGATCGGATTGGATCGGATTTTAGCTTAATCCGTGTCCAATCCACACATAACGGATTTTTGATTTTTCCAGTCCAATCCAATCCATTAAACATGCAAATCCAATCCAATCCAATCCACCGGATTACGGATTGGATCGGATTGGTTCGGATTTTTAATACTCACCTAATCTATGATTAAGTTTGTAGCATAGTCGAACTCGACGTTCGAATCATGGTTCTAAATTTAATATTATGGATAAATGTAAAGAAAAGAATAGTTAATTTTTGGAAAGCAATTTGACTTAATTTTTTTGAAAAGCAAAAACATATATGCTTGTTAGGAATTTATTACAACCGATCATTGTATAACTAAATAAAATAACATACTTGTGATCCGTAGAAATCATTAAAGAATCATATTGACTTTGAATAAAATTGTAAGCTTGTATATATCAAATAGGAACTACAACTATATAACTGCGCATGCGTAAGGAAGACCTCGCTGCGCATGCACACAGCTAGGATAAGGACAACATCCGACGGAGATATGTGTGCATCTAAGGGTAGAGATGTGTGTGGCGCAGGTGAGTGTTTTGTTTGTAATGGGTCCCGAGTGGGTTTAGCATTATGTATTATTATTTTTAGAAGTTTGTTTCGTTTGAATAATTGGAAGGGCCTAAAGGACATTGCGGGTAGGTATTACTTTTTTCTAAACCAACTAGTAGAGTGAGATAAGGGGTTTTCGAGCAAGTTGTGTGTAGTAAAACTTGAATTGGAATAGGTTTAAGTTATAAAGAGACTAGCTTGGATATTTACACATAGCTTTCAAATAAAATGTAATATATAATATGCTTTATTCAGAATAAATAAAGTAGTATATATTAATATTTATTAACAGATTAACGGATTGGATCGGATTGGATTTTGACAATAATCCGATCCGATCCAATTCATAAATGAACGGATTTGTAAAATTCCAATCCGATCCGATCCATTAAACTTATAAATCCTAACCGATCCAATCCAATGGCAACGGATTGGATCGGATTACGGATTTTATCCGATCCATGTGCACCCCTACCTTTCACTACAATAGCTGCTAAATGAGGCTGCTCCGCGGTCACTGCGTGTAGCTGACCCTTTTTTTTTTGACACTCCAAAGAGGGGGAGACACCCG
This sequence comes from Ottelia alismoides, assembly GCA_037367405.1. Lineage (NCBI taxonomy): Eukaryota > Viridiplantae > Streptophyta > Magnoliopsida > Alismatales > Hydrocharitaceae > Ottelia > Ottelia alismoides. The sequence goes on along the minus strand of JAZKJV010011708.1, from coordinate 115,747 downwards.
TAGGTGTTCGCCCCAGTTTATTAAGGCTTATGAAAAGAAGATACTTACAGAGGCAAAAGGGAAAAAAAAAGATAGGGGAGTTGATATCAATAGTGATATCAAACGCCCCCAATTATAAAAAGTTACATAGAGGACCAGTCCATACAAAAGCGATTTGCGTCAATGCTGATATTTTCGATATAGAATCGCTGTCCCACGAAGATAGCTTTGTTTCTTCCCAGCCAGATACTCCATATGCGCGCGAAGGGGATTAGTTTCTCCGACCTCGGACGATTAGCAGCAGCTGCAAGGCTATCCCAAAAAGATTCCATGGACGAGTGGTTCACCCAGGCAACGTCATCCCATATGGACCGCACACGGTCGCAGTGAAGAAAGAGATGGTCGGCCGTCTCCACAGCCGAATCGCACAATCCGCAAAGACTTGGAATGTTTGGGAATATAGATACCATACGGTCGCGGGTAAGAAGACGACCACGCCTAAGGATCCACAAAAATATACCAATCCTTTCCGGAAGCCTGAGACCCCATATGAGGTTGCAGTGAACAATAAGAGAAGCCTTCGTATGAACAGCGGTAGGGAGTAGAGCAGAGTATGCCTTCCTCGAGGAAAAGGACCTCTCACCCCAAATGAAGTGATCAGGACCCCCCGATGGAGTTGGGGCGTCGAGGAGTAAGGTCATCAGAGAGCTGAACTCTAAAATCCGCTGATCAGAGAGAGAGAGTCGACCAATATCGGGCACCAAGATCCATTGTTCCAGCATGAACCCACGGAAGCATATTTGTCCCTTGCCAGCGCAAAAAGTCTCGGGAAAAGGTTCATGAAGATGCCCTTACCTGACCAGTCCGAAGTCCAAAAGCGGAATAAAGTTCCATCGCCGATTGACGGTCGAAACAACGACCGATTGCGGTTGAAGATACCAAAGGCCTCGCGCCAAAAGAGTGGAGAGTGATTGGGAGGGCGACCGTCAAAGGCGGAAAGAAATGCATTGCCCGCCGCTGTGCGAAGGCATCGCACAAGGAAACCATCATCGTTGCTAACAAGCCTCAACGCCCATTTGAGAAGAAAAGCTTCACGAATTACCTCCAGCCGCCGGACGCCCAGACCCCCGTCGCATTTAGGACGCGCAATGTCATCCCAAGCGACCAAATGGATCCCTCTACGCGCAGAAGCGTTCTTACCCCAAAGGAATCCCCTCATATATTTCTCCAGGCGAACCCTAATCCCCTTTGGCAGACCGCATGTTGATAGAAAATAAATAGGTATAGCCGCAAGGACGTATTTAAGAAGCACCAATCGCCCCCCGCGAGAAAGCAATGAAGATCGCCAACCAGCCAGCCGTGCCTCAACCTTCTCCACCACCCTCTGATAATCGCGCAGCCGTGTCCTGCCCACCGAGAGAGGTAGTCCCAAGTATTCCAGCGGAAGTGTCCCAGGAACAACCCCCAGAATGGAGGAACAATCCCCAACGTCCGAGGGCGAAAGAGCAAAGGGCACAAATTTGGATTTGTTCTCATTGATGCGGAGGCCCGACATTTCACAAAACAGTTGGACCGTAGTGGCCATACCCGCATATTGAGGCCTGTCCCCCTCAATAAAACATAAGGTGTCGTCCGCATATTGTAAGAGCGGGATGTGGAGGTCACCCATATAGCATCCGCGAGTAAGACCAGCACTAGTTACCTGTTGTATCATCCGAGGCAGCACGTCCGCCGCCAAAACAAAAAGAAGAGGGGCGAGGGGACATCCCTGACGAACCCCCCTTCTAGGCTGGAAAAGTCCCCCAGAAGGCCGACCATTAATAGATAGGGAGAAGGATACCGTGGTTACACAGCGGCGAATCCAGGAGATCCACAGGGGTGGGAAGCCCCTAGATTTCAAAACTGACCAAAGGAATCGCCAGTCCAAGGAGTCGTAAGCCTTCGCAAAATCAATTTTGCATAAAATCCCCTTTGTTCCATTTCTGTGCCAGCCGTCGATGATAGCTGAGGCAAGAGCATAACAATCAGAGATTTGCCTCCCTTGAACGAATGCAGCTTGGCAAGGAGAGATGAGAGAGCCAAGGATAGGCGCCAACCGACGAGCCAACGCCTTCGCAATAATCAAGTAAATGCCATTTGAAATTGCAATAGGGCGGAAGTCCTCAATACGACGCGCACCGTGGGTTTTCGGAATGAGAACCATGCAAGCCCTATTAATTCTGTTGAATCCGTGGTTCCCCTCGCAGAATTCGAGGGCCACCTCCAGGACGTCGTTGCTGATAACGTCCCAGAAGTCCTTATAGAAGGCAATAGGGAACCCATCTGGCCCGGGAGATGCGTCAGCGTTAAGGTCCCATGTCGCGCACTTAAGCTCGTCCAAAGATAAAGGCCGAGAAAGAGTAGCAGCATCCGATGAGGAGAGCGAGGTGACACCGGGAGCCGTCCACTCCCATGGAGATGAGGGGAGACGATTGAAAAAGTTCTTGAAGTAATTCACCAATGCCGAGCTCATGTCGCGTTCCGATTGATATATAGCGTCCCCAATTTCAATGGAAGTAATAGTATTAGCGCGTTTACGTGCACTAGCGACCCTGTGAAAATAAGCGGTATTGGCGTCCCCGTCCTTGATCCAACGAATACGCGTGCGTTGTCTCCATTCAATGGTTCTTTTCCTGTCATCCTCCGAAAGGATTTGTGCAGCCGAAGCTCTCTCGGTTAACTCTTCCTGGGATAGGTCCCTGTCATTCTCCACACGATCCAATCTAATAATAGTCGCCTCCGCCTCGTTGCGAACGGACATCCGAGCATGACGAGTAGAAAATTTGAAGGATGCAAGAGCTCGTCGCAAGGATGATAGTTTAAGAGCAAAGCGATGAGCCGCGTTACCCAGAAATGATGCCTGAGACCAATGTTGACGCACCACCTCCTTGAAATTAGGCTCCAGAAGCCAGCTCTTCTCGTAACGGAAAATACCACGAGGCCTGGATGATTCGCCCGAATCCCATAAAATGGGGCTGTGGTCCGAAAAAGACCGAGGCCGAGAGGAGATCGAGCACAAGGGGAAAGCATCCATCCAACGCGAATTAGCCAAAAACCGGTCGAGCCGAGACCTAGATGTATTATTACGCCAAGTGTATTTGATATCCGCGGGAACCAAATCCTCCAGTGCCAGATGGTTGATGAACTCCCAAAAATCGTCAGACCCTGGGTCCCTTCCCCCCCTACCACGAGGACGGTCGGACGAGAGCAAGGTAACATTAAAATCCCCTCCCAAAATCCACGGGATATCCCCGAACGCCGCAGCATCAGCAAGCAAGTCCTCCCATAAATTCCGACGTTCAATGTGGCATAAAGGTGCATAAACACAAGAGAAGGCCAGAGGTAAGTTAGTGGCCACGTGCACAAGTACGACAGAGATAGAATGACGTCCAATGCGAGAGCTGGATAAAGAGAAGTTTGAAGATCTCCAAGCCACAATAGCACCGCCAGAAGAACCGATCGCGTCCAAAGAGCAGAAGGCATCCACCGGCCCCGCCCCAAGAGATCTCCAAAGCACGTCATCAATTCCACCGAGCTTTGATTCCTGTAGTAGAGCTATATCACAATCCCAATCAACCAAGCGTGATCCCAAGGCCCTGCGACGGCAAGGGTCACCTAGACCACGGATATTCCAAGAGAGTAGCTTCATTAAATATTACAAAAATTGTCCCAAAAAGTGACTGTTGGAACGCTAAGCTTAAGCGCGTCGATGGTTCCGGCGGCGAAGACCAGCCGCTTCCGCCACCGCCTCACGAGATACAAAAATCGGCGGAGAAGATATCCCCTCGAGAGAGAGGTCCAGGCGCCTCGCATAAACCACTCCATATCTAGTCGGGGAAGCAATCGAGGCGTTCCAAGAGTCCCAGGTGGCAGCACTTCGGGTTGAAGAAAGCGGCGTAGCAGTTGAAGAAGAATCCCCTTGAGAGGCAGTAGACCTATATATCCCAAAAGCAAGAGCAGGCTGATCAAGAGTAGGGATAGCGTCATTACCGTGCTCGAGGGTCACCTCCAATTAGCCCTGCTCGATCGCCAGCATAGAAGGCGACCATAGAGTGTAAGAGGGAGAATAGTCTTCAGTACACGGCGACTGATAAAATGGGATCGCTGAAATAGGATTAGGGCAGGGAATTTCTTCATAGTACATAAGAGATTCGCCAATCATATCCGGGTCATACCCGACCCATGAGAGGGTACGAGTAGAATCCGATCCGGGATGGGGAAGTGGAAACGCCACCTCGAAGCAAGTAGTGGGGCCGCAACTTTTCGAAATTGGAATGTCAGATAAATCCATCGGCCTCGGATCGATCTCGAAAAATCCCCTTGGCACGTGAGAGGGCGCCTGACCAAGATCATACGCGAATCTATACACTGGCGGCGCAGGCGAAGGGTCGCCATGCATGAGCAACGCATCGGAAACCAACGCGGATGACACGTGGACCTCCGAAGATGAACCGTCGTCATTGAATCCTGGGGCGTCGCTCCCATCGGAGAAGAGCGCCGACGAGGGCTCCGGCGCCGCAAAAAAGAACTCGAGCTTGAAGGACCACCTGCCTAGGTCCAAAATCTCCGAGAAAGTCTTGCCAGCCATGGAGCGGCAAAGGTTGGAAGAACATTCGACCAGAATCCTTGTGCATGACCAATCCGACCCGGGTGACAGGCCATCGTCCAAGATAGCCACCACCTGGCCCCAGTTGCGAATAACCTTGGAGAGGCAATGAGCCGAACGAGATAGAAATGGAACTCCACGTACCTCCACCTCACATCTCTCGGAGGTTAACGAAGTACCATCAGCGACCCGAGGAAGACGCCATTTAACCACCGACGAATCCGAGCGGAAAATGAGGGTTTCCCGTTGCTCCGGGGAAAGGCCTCGCACACAGCATCTAGTGTCATCCAAGAAGAAAAAATCCCCCTTGAAGCCCTCGCCCAGGAGAAGAATAGTTGCCGCTTGGATCAACTCGCGGTCGAAGCCCCGCTGTTGCACCACGCCAATCGCCACGCCACGATTGGCATCCACCGACTTCAGACCGGAGCTCGCCCCTGCCGGAGGAGCCGAAGAAGCCCCCGCCGAAGAAGCCCCCGCCGAAGAAGCCCCCGCCGAAAGACCTACCATCGCAGGCGACACGTCCTGGATAAGGTTTGCTGGGGAAGAAGGAGTACCCGTATTCCCGGAGGCAGAAGACGTATGGGAAGGAATGCTCTTCCCCTTAGAGGAAGAAGCTCCAATGCATGCTGAAGCCACCTGAGCAAAGGAGCGCGAGTCCCGAAAGGCCGAGGACCGTCGCCCACGTTGAGGGTCCACCAAGCAAGATGAGCGCTTGGGCCGCCGGAGATCCATACGCACCTCCCTACACGAGGATGAGCGGTGTCCGAGCCTACCGCACTGGAAGCATCGAGGAGGCGCCGAGCATGCAGATGCCAGATGACCAACACCCGCGCAGCGAAAACACCGCCTGCCGGGCTTGGTGTGAGAGACCTTAACCCACCCATCCTTGTTACCTTCGTCTTTGATAGTGACCCTCGAATGCAACCCCGGTTGACGAGTGGCACCACCGTGATCACTATGCCGATGACCGTACTGCTTCGGAACCCATACGCCTTTGTTAGAGAGCTTCCTCGACCCACCCGCCGCTTGCGTACTCGCTCTCGCTCCCGCTCCCAAACCCGCTCGAGAACCCATCTGAGACAAAGCTATTGAGGAGTCTCTTTCAAGATTGCTTCGCATGTAGCTGACCCTGCCTAGCTGGTACGGTACTCGAACCTGCCACGCTCTGTATTTGTATCTGCGGCCTCCTAAAATTGGAGTTCTTGCCACGGAAACTTCACGTATGCTGTGCCCATGGCTGTGGTTGTGTAGGTTGTGGTTGCGGTCGAGGATCTCCAGAAGCCTGTAGGCACTGAGCTCGGTAATGTCCCCACTCATGGCATAAGTAACATCGGACTGATCGGTAGGTGGAGTGGTCGTGTCTGTGCTCTGAGTCTGTTCTGCTGGGGGTCTATCTGCTCGCTGCGACCCAGATGGTCGAACGGAATCTGCGCCACGTCCGACAAGTGTTCCTCCTAAGGTAATCGATGGAGATGAGTGAGCACTGCATGAAAATGTCGAACTGTAGGCCGAAACCATCTGGCTAGCTTCTGCTGCTGAAACTGTCGTCATATCAGCCCAAATGATCGCTGTGGCTTAGGTGTCGCTCCTGATGAACTCCCAAAATGTCTCTCACAGATATCCTTAAACTTCTCCGTTGTGTCAGTAGCATCGGAGATGGAAGTGATGTGTAATCCGACCAGCTTCTCCTGTACCTCCTCTCGCATACCTCTGATGAACTTTTCCAGATTCTCATCTGTAAATGTGGTGGCTGCTGGAGCGTGTCGAGACAGCTCGGTGTATTGGATGAAGTATTCTGGCTGTCATCCGTCCCTGTCGAAGCTCTGCAAACAAACGCCGCTGGGACTCCTTCCACTTCGCAGAAAAGAAGTGGGATCGGAATCTCGTCTCAAAATCATCCCACGTGGGCTCGTGTCCCAACTCAGAAACTATTGCCTCCCACCGTCTCTCTGCAAAATCTGTCAGTGAATATTCAATGAAAGATAGCCACGAGTCTCGTGACGCGCAAATCATCCTTAGCACCTTCATGACTATTTAGCCATTGCTTGGCCTGGTTTGACGTCCCGGTACCATCAAACATGGGCACATTGGCCCGTTGGTTGGAAGGGAAAACTGACTGGTGCCTGTGGATAGCTGAGTACTCGGGTGCTTCTTCGTCTGCAAAGGCTACAAGGTCCTATTCCCTGTCATAGTCTCCATCCCCTGCTCCATGCTCTGGCATCTCCTCATGTGGATCATCGAATTGAGGTTGTTGTACCTCAACCGACTTAGGCTAGTCCTGTTTGGTCCCATCTTCAGATAGATGGTAGGTGTAATCTAATAGCTCCTCGAACCTCATCTCCATATATGTCTATCGATTCACAATCTTTACCTGTTGTGCCAGTATCTGATCCTGCTGACCTCGCATGTGGAGGTCGGTGAGTGCGGTCATAATGCGCTCCAAACGTCTAATCATATCCTGTGCAACTCTGGACGCCATGACTCTGTATGAGAACCATTATTAGTCATAAATTTTTCTATTTGCAGATACCATCATATATGCTTTTTCTTTTCTTGGGATACAATATGAAAATTAATGAAATTGGTGACAACTGTGGTTATGGAATTTGAATGAAATATTTCTCTTTCGGACTCGTGACAAGTCGGAGGACTATCGCTATCTGAGAACTTAATGCGATCGGAATCGTAATACTGTGAATGCGTGTAAAGGGGTACCACGGCTCTGATATCAAACTGTGAACCCCTCGGATCCGGGCACCCGTTTATAGCACATTCACGGTATTTTATTCATTAAAGATCACATACATTACATGAACATACATGGAAAATTTCCACGTTTCTGCAATGACATTCACATTTCAAGTAACCATCACAAAACCAACAACAGAATGTGCCACCAAATTTGTATTCATTGATTTCCATATATACAACATGTACAAAAGACGCTTACAGTACATGCATGTATTCTAAAAAATATACAGAAGAGAAAGAAATCATTTTATATCATAAACCGAACAAAAACTGTAACAACTGTGATTGTACCGTCTGGTGTAGCAACGGATGTCAGGAGTCATCAATCAGTTAATAAGTCGCAGACTACTTGGCTGTCAAAACATGAAAGGAACAAGAGACGTCAGTGAGAATTGGTACATCCCGAAAACTTATTAAAACTAACAATCATTTAAGATGATTGCAAAAGAAACAAGTAGTAAGGCAAAAACATCTAAAAATTTACAACTACTTATTATGAAAACGTTTTCAAGCTATCCTTGAGGAGTGCCCCAAGTTTTTGCCCATTACCTTCTATATGCCATATTCTTATATAGTAGTTGTTGGGAAAAAATGAGAAACTTTTTTATTCCATAGACCCTAGGCTCTCTTATATAGGAGAGTAGCCTATGGGTAAAATACATAAAGAGTCCAACGGGAAAAAGAAAATACGAAAGGGTACAAAGGAGAATAACATATATCTCTACACTCCCCTCAAGGTGGAGCATAGATGTCAATCATGCTCAGCTTGGACGAACACTTCTGGAACGGCCCTCGAAGTAGTGCCTTGGTAAAGATGTCTGCAGTTTGGTCCCTTGAGCTAACGTGGGATGTAGAAATAAACCCCTTTTGAATCATATCTCGTATGAAGTGACAATTAACCTCAATGTGCTTGGTTCGTTCATGAAATGCTGGATTATTTGTAACGAATAGAGCCGCTTGATTTTCACATTCCAGACCCATAGGAAGCGGGACTTTTATATATAGATCTTTAAGCATAGCCTTCACCCACATCATTTCTGTACTGGCTGGGGCCATAGCCCTATATTCAGATTCATCACTAAATCTTGCTACAACCGTTACTTCTTGCTTCTCCATGAGACCAGAGAGTCTCCGACATACACATCAAATCCAGTGGTAGACTTCCTATCCTTAGGACATCCTGCGTAATCTGCATTTACACATGCTGAGATAGTAATCTCCTTGTCTTTCTTAAACAACAGACCTGCACCTGGAGATGACTTAAGGTACTTGAGTATCATATGTATAGCATCCATATGTACCTGACGTGGTTGCTCCATGAACTGGCTCATCCGACTCACGTCAAAGGAGATACCGGGTCTGGTAATAGTAACATAGAGAAGCTTGCCCACCAGTTCTCTGTATCTTCTCCTAACCACCTCATCAGTGTCGTCATCATATAATTTCATACTGGGATCCATGGGTGTAGTGGCAGGTCGGCAACCAAGCATTCTTGTTTCACTCAACAGGTTAGTGACATATTTCCTCTGGGTCATTACCAGCCCATGAGGATTTCTGACGAATTCCAGTCCTGGAAAATATCTAAAAACTCCAAGGTCCTTGGTGACAAATTCATGACCCAACATTTCTTTCGCCCTATGAATTCCCTGTACTTCATCACCTGTAATCAAGATATCATTTACATACACCTTAATTGCAATAATACCTCTGGATGTCTTCTGTACAAACAAGGAATGATCTGCATTGGAACATCTGAACCCATGTTTCTCAAACAGGTCCGAGAGCTTCTGGAACCAAGCTCCGGGGCTCTGCTTAAGGCCATAGATAGCCTTATGAAGTCTACACACCTTAGAATACTCCCCCTCAACAGCAAAACCAGGTGGTTGTTGCATGTAGACTTCCTCCTGTAAGTCACCGTATAAGAATGCATTCTTCACATCTAATTGGTATCAAGGTTGCAAAAGTCGTAGTCGGTACTCGGTCGGTCGGGTCACTGACTAAGGATTAATCGGCAGTCAGGCGATTAATCGAATTTAGTCGGGCTTTAAACGGCTTTGATTTTTTAAATATATAAGTCATTTTTATACATATATTATTATATATTTACATAGATATATATATTTTTACTATCATAATGAATCAGAAGAACTAATTGAATTTTAAAAAAATATTAAGCATACTAGAATAGGTTTTCTTTTTAAAAAAGTAAAAAATATGATATCTCCAACCAAAATTTGGTTGACTAGTGGAACTAGTCGGAATTAGTCGGTACTCGGTCGGCCTCCCCACTGACTAGACTAGTCGGACCTACTAATCGGGGTAGTCGGGTGACTTTTAAAACATTGATTGGTATAGTGGCCAATCACAAGTAACCGCAACAGAGAGGAGGATCCGTAGGGTGGAATGGCGATGTATCAAGATAATCCACCCCATATGTCTGTGTAAAGCCACGAGCAACCAGGCGTGCCTTGTATCTGTCAATGCTGCCATCTGTATTCTGCTTAACTGTAAAGACCCACTTGCAGCTCACTGTATATACATCAGTAGGTGCAGTAACAGGGCTCCAGGTGCCTCTTGATTGAAGAGCTGTCATTTCTTTTTCCATAGCTAAACGCCATCGACTATCCTTCAACGCATTTTGGTAATTCCGTGGAATATCCACCGCCGATAGTGCAATGACAAGGCTCCTGAAATCTGCAGTTAAGCGTTCAAAAGACACAGTAGATGCTACAGGATATGACGCGCAACTGCGCTTCTGCTTCTGAAGAGCAATATGTAGATCCAAATCACCTGCCTCCTCATCCGAACTCTGTAACACATTCTGCTCTGGGAAACCATCAGATCCATCAATATTAATGATATTCTCAGAACATACCTCAGGCGAGCTAGATGATGAGCGGTGACCATGAGCAGAAGCAAGCCTACGGGTATAGTGGAATGGCAATGTGGAAACAAGAGCAATGACATGAGATGCAGGAGATGGTAGTGGTGGAGGTGGTAGTGGTGATGGTGGTGGTGGCATGTGTATAGCTTCAATAGTGCTAGATGATACCAACTGATCACCTGTAGATGAGAAGTACATAACAGACTCGAACACGGTAACATCATCACTAATGAGATACCTCTTGCGCAATGGATCATAACACTTGTACCCCTTCTGTGTTCTGGAGTACCCGACGAAGACACACTTGACAGCCCTAGGAGAGAGCTTGTCAATCCCTGGAGACAACTGGTGAACAAAGGCAACCGAACCAAACACATGAGGAGTGAAGGAGAACAATTCTTTGTCAGGAAAAACAAGCGAGAAAGGAATCTTCTCACCTAAGGCAGACGACATCATACGATTAATGAGATAACATGCCGTAAGAACAACATCGCCCCAGAAAGAATGAGGGGCATGACTCTGTATGAGAAACGACTTGGTGACATCAAGTAAATGACGATGTTTCCTTTCTGCAACCCCATTTTGTTGGGAAGTATAGGCACATGATGTTTGGTGGATAATCCCTTGAGATTAAAAATAATTGGAGAGAGTATGAGTACAAAATTACAAGGCATTATCATTTCTCATCATTTTTACAGATGCAGAAAAAATATCACGAACTTCATTGATGAAATTGATGATAATATTCCCTGCTTCAGATTTATTCTTTAACAGAAAGGCCCATGACATTCGAGAGAAATAATCCACAATAACCATATAAAACCTGTGATCCTGATGATCAGGAAACACGACTAGGACCCCAGATATCGACATAAAACAACTCAAACTTGGAGGTACTACTCCGATACTGACGACTGGGAAAGGTAGACCGATGGTGCTTTCCCAGCTGACAAGCTTCACATTGGATGGACGTGTGAGGCGAAACCTGGGGTAATACATGACGTAGTTTCTGAAGCGGTAGATGTCCAAAGCGCAAGTGCCACAGTAACGAGGAGATGGATCCAGCAGGTAGAGAGGAGGCTCCGACATAAGGGGTCCGATTAAGACGATAGAGGCCGCCTTGCTCATAGCCACACCCAATCACGTTGCCCGTAAGGATGTCCTGAAAAATGAGAGAAGATGGATCAAAAATTGCTCGACAATGTAAATCCTTTGTAAGTTAGCTAATGGACAACAAATTCATCGAAAAATCTGGCGCACGCAACACATTCTTGAGATACATAGATGGTGTCTGGCTAATCTCCCCCTGACCAGTAATCGGTTAATGCATCTCATTAGCAATAACCACAGTACGACCTGGAGGAATCTGTCGGTAGCCTGTAAGCAGACCTTGATCACCACACAGATGATGTGTGGCACCAGAGTCCATAATCCACTCTAAAGTATCTGATCCACTACTGCTAGTGAATGCATAAGTGCTACCTGAAGTACTGGTGGATGCAGAAGCAGCAACGTCGGAGTGACTCTTAGAAGTAGGGCTGATGCAACTAGACCAGATGGAGGAATAATGCCCCTCAGACGGGCTACACGATCATCAAAGCGCTGATCCATAGACGGAGCAGATGGAGGCTCAATCTGTTCAGCTACTCGTGCAGAAGCAGGAAATCCATGTTTGGAATAGCATGTGTCTTCGGTATGCCCATAACGGTGGCAAAAGGTGTATGATGGCTGAACACAACCTCCTCTGCCTCGAGGTCCACGGCCACAGAACTGATGATGACCCCACGACCTCGATTTGTTGCCATGGCTGAGGCGGTCTGATTTGCAGTAGACGAAGGAACAATAATACGACTCAACCTGTGAAAAGCTTCCTCCATAGGAGGAATAGTGGAGTCCGCCAAGATCTGGGAACGTGCTGCCTCGTACTCTGGATCAAGGGCAGCCAGAAATACACCCACCATAGTGGCATTCCGATAGGTCTTCTGTTGCTCTGGAGTGGTTGTGAGAGGCATGAAGCTGTAAGGCTTCTCAAACATTCCACGTAAAAACGTGTACAATGAATGTAGAGGCCGTCCATTCTGCTTGATTGTAAAGATGTCATGCTGGAGTTGTAGAATCTTCGTCTCATTCTTTGCCTGTGAATAGGTGACAGCCAGAATGTCCCACATTGCTTTGGCAGTGGATTGATGGAGAATATCGTTAGCAATCTCAATTGCTAATGTTAGCCAAACTTTGGCATATGCATCATCTGCCTCCCATGAGGTATTGACCCCTGTCTTCTCAGCAGGCCCTTCCTCAGTAAGAATGTGCTTTTGTTTGAAGTCTGAAAGATAGGGGGAAACACTAGGAGGTGTCTGCCCCATCAAAATTTATTCCAAAAAGACAAAAGTAAAAACAAGGAAGAAAAACACAACATGCACCAACCTCACATGATCATTACAACACCCAGTCTTCTACCATGCGCTGTGCAAATACCCCCACGTCCTCCTTATAAAATCTTTGCCCCGAGAACAGTAAGTCATTCCTTCCACGCCAGACCGCACAGAGGATAGCCATGGGATAAAGGCGCTCCCTCCTTGGTCTAGATACATTTGCGTAGATCGAATTCCAGAAGGCATGAAAGTCGTCGATGCGGCACCACGCTATAGCAGCCTCCTGCCATATCTGAGAGACCAAGGGGCAAGAGAAAAAGAGATGCTCCACAGATTCAATTGCATCATTACAAATTAAGTACCTGTCGGAAATAACGCCAAGGAGTCTGGCGTACCGATCACTTGTCATCAACCTCTTCCTCCTGAGTAACCAAAGGAAGAACCCAATTCTCTCAGGAAGCCTGAGAGCCCAAATAGTTGCATAGTCCCTGATCATCAGCTCCGAGTTGGCCGGCAGCGGCCTGGAGATGGCCCCATAAGCTCCTTTAACCGAGAACGGCCAGCACCAATGATCCCTTCCGCCGCAAGGAGCTCCCACCTCCCTTACGACGTCAAGCAGGGCCAAGAATTCGTCAAATCTCTGGTCGAAGAGTTTAGCGGAGAAGGTTGGGCACCAGATCCCATCAGCCCAGCACTCCGCCACCGAGCAAAGCTTCTCCTCTGCCAGGGCATACAAACGAGGGACACGAGTGCAAAGAGCCCCCGCCACGACCAATCATCCTCCCAAAAAGAGAAGGCCTCCCCCCCCCCCCCCCCACCGAGGACCGGCCTAAAGAGGGCCAAGTTCTTCACGAAAGCCTTCACCATGCCCCGCCAGAAGGGGGTCATGGCTGCGAGATTGCCGGGCTGCGACGACGGCACCCCCCTCACGTCATAGATCTTACGAACCACCGTGCAAACGAGATCATCCCCCGGCCCCCAAACCCTGCTAGCCCACTTAAGCAAAAGCGCCTCATTCATCTGCTCGAGCGATTTCACCCCCATACCCCCATGGTTCTTTCTGTGCGTGATATCATCCCACCCCACCAGATGGATCCCTCCACGTCCAGTCATATGGCTTCCCCACAAAAAAGTGCGCATCCGCTTCTCCAGCCTCGCACGAATCCCCTTAGGCATCTTGCGGTTGGAAAGAAAATATATGGGGATGGAAGAAAGGACGGCCTTCAGCAGGACCAATCTACCCCCCCTCGAAAGTACGGCGGCCTTCCACCCAGCCAACCTCATCTCAACCTTCTCCACCACCCTCAACCAATCCCTGAGCCTTGTTCTCCCCAGAGCCAAAGGCATGCCCAAGTAATCAATAGGCAAGGAAGCGCGGCCAGAACCCAAGACTACCGCCAGCCCATCTCCACCACCCTCAACCAGTCCCCCTTTTTTGAGCCTCAAAAAAAAAATGCTTCGCATGCCCGAAAGGGACGAACACCGACTTGTTGACGTTCTTAAACAGACCAGACAACTCGGCAAAAATCTCTAAAGCCGTAGCCATGCCGTTGGCCTCCTCAACACCCCCTTCAATGCGAATGTGCTTCTTACCGGTCGACTTCATCATACTCATGAACTGCATGGCCCACATTTCGTAGTTCGACCCACCCATCTTCACAATAGGCGCAGGACCTCTGAAGGCGCCTGTAGATGGGATATCTGCCTTGCTTTCTGACATGATGAGAATAGGAGACTAGGGTTGTAGACTGAGAATATGATCGTCTACACTGACATTCATAGGTTTGGTTGCATGTGTAGACTCAAGCAACCAAACCCATTGACGTTAGAACGCGATCGACGGTTTCCTTGCTAATGAAGATGCTCTAGGGTTGGTCAAACCCTAGAGCGGTCGACGGTTTCCTTGCCAACACAGTCACGGTCTGGGCGCGATGCTCTAGGAAGGAAGCATGAATCGCAACCTCATGAGCGCCAAGAGGTCGTGGTGCTGGGAAGGGCCTTGCAGGGCGACGCGCAAGAGTCGACGTGCGATGGGCTGCGATAGAGGCGCTTGCTGAGGACAACGCGCGATAGAGCCTCAGGAGCACGCACGATGACAACGCACGTGCTGAGGCCAGAGCTCAGGCGACTGGTGCCTAAGTGTGCCTAGGCAGAGGACAGGGCGCAGTCGTACGGAGACCTAGGCGGCGGCAGCGCACGGCGCACGGAGGACCTGGCGGCGGCGCACGAGGCTTGGAGGTGGAAGGGGTCTAGGGTTAGGGTTTTGGATCGAGAACTCCAGTCTAGGACCGTCGCTCTGATACCATGTTTGGAAAAAAATGAGAAACTTTTTTATTCCATACGCTTTAGGGTCTCTTATATAGGAGAGTAGCCTATGGGTAAAATACATAACATATATCTCTACAGTAGTTAATGACTCATATTTAATTATATTAATCTCTTGTTATTTAGAGATCATAATTATGGATTTTGATGATGGGGAAGATGAGATTTTGAACTGATTCTTGATTTTATTTAAATTCTCAATTTTAGTGGACAGTCTGTGGTTTTGGTCTGTGTGTGACCTCACACTGTGACTTTAAGGCATGAAAAGTGCATTAGGATTGGAGTTCCTCCGTAAACATGCGGTGAAGTATAATGCATCCTAACTAAGTTCGCAACACGTCTACTAACTTAATTATAAACAACTCTTGCAACACAACTTATAATTGATTTCATCTTTTAGCCAAGATCCATTATGCTTCAATCTGAGTTCAACTGTAAATCCTCCAATTTTAACTGTAACTGATTCAAATGTGACCCTAGATGATTCAGATGTAGACATAGATAATTCGGATGTAGCATCACCAAAGTTATTGGCGGAAAAGTAACCAAACTCAAGCGGTGAGGTAGCCTCCTAAGAGACTCTTCCGTCTTGCCCTCTAAATGGAAGTGCGGTCCATTAGAGGGATATGTCTACTCCAAAACTACGCCACTAAGACATGTGAGAGAGACTCCACGGAAAAGTCATTCTAGACGAATGCGGCCGGTATGGGTAGACGAGCTCGTACGGAAAACTAAAACTGAGGATCCCCCGCATGGGTATCCTAAAACAGAGAGTCAGCGGAGCTGGTCAAAAGTCGAGATCCCAACGAGGCGTAAAAACACTGCGAGCTCGTGTAAAAATCCTAACGAGGACTGTGATCCTAGACCTGTGTACTAAGTGGCCGCCGCCCTAACTGAGCTTCCTATCTCTTTCCTAGTTGAGGATCACTGTGCCCTCGCACAATCATACGTAAGGGTCATCATGACCGACACTACTATTTGTCAATCATCACTGATTTACCACAAACTCACTTATTTGATTTCTTTATCCCCTCGCAATCTCTTCTGTGGTAAACTTTACAGATTTTGGTATTTTGTCAATGAGCTTATTGATAGTGATGAGCAAGCTTGTAAAAATCGATCGACTAGGCCGACTAGTCGGTTCGACTAGTCAAGTCGGGGGGGAGGGGGTAGCCGACTCGACTAGGCCTAGTCGGCCATTAGTCGGTCTGCCCGACTAGTCGGCCTAGTTTGCCGACTAATTGATCGACTTTTACATCAAGCTTATATATATATATATATTTGCTTTTTTAAAGCAAACTTATTCTAATTTGCTTAATGTTATATTTAAAGTCAATTACTTCTTTTGTTTCATTGTGTAAGTATTGAAAATATACAAATCTAGGTTAATGCACAAGCAGACTTATTCTGATATGCAATAATGTTATATTTAAAGTCAACTACTTCTTTTATTTTATTATGAAAGTATAGAAAATGAACAAATCTATGTATAAACATGATTTATATTTTTAAAATAATTAAAAAAAATTCAAAACCGACTAATGACCGACTAAATCCGATTAGTTGCCCGACTGTCGATTAATCCCTAGTCAATGACCCCGCCGATCGAGTACCGACTATCACTTTCTGCAACTTTGGTGATGAATAGGTAATAGAGTTTTCCTAAGGATAATTTCATGAAGATGATCAATCTTTGTTTTCACAGGTTATCATAGATGATAAATTCATATCTGAGACGTTTCTTAGATAATGGCTTTGTATCTGTTATCTATTTGTTGATTTCCAAAGGAAGGTATCCGACTTCTATGAAGAAAAGCCTATATTAATCAAGAAAGAATAACTACAATTCTATGCATTCAGTTTCTTGACTTGCAGAATCTTCAGCAATCGTTGATTCTCATCAAACTAATTATTGTTAGGTTTAAATTTTAAAACTACATAAATAGTTCTCTAATCAGAACAAAAGTATAGGTTTGATGTAGGTAAGAAGATGGTGACTACGAGATTGATATTTATAATTTAAGCAACCCCGTACCGTGATAACTCTCAATAAATTCTAGAATGCATAACAAGTTTGTAATAACTAAAATTATCATGGTGGTTATGCTTTAACAAAGCATCTATATGACAAAAAATCCAAGTCTTTCGAAAGTTAGGGGACATTGTTTTGAACAATTATATTGATGACTATATGATGCCAATAATATAATTATATTTTTTTGTTCAAATATTTTTTAGTACAGAAATCTAAGTAAAGCTTTTATTCCTAAATGAAGTTCATAACTAATAACAATGTCCAGGAAAAATACTAATATATGATTCCAATCTACAACCCATCTCAACTAATCATTCAATCAATCCGAATTAATAACACTAGATGCCAACCTTATATATATATATCTTCACAGGTTCTGTATTTTAAATACAACTTATATGATCAAATTCTATACCAAAATTCCAACTTGTATGATTATGTTATAAATTTCAATACTTCGGTCATGTGCACACTTTTTTAAATACAATATACTTACCCCTTTATTCAATTTGTGTGATGGTGGAAAGAGCAAGGCAATAAAAGATAAATGCAAATTCAAAATAATAATAACTAAACTTCTGTTTTAAGATTTTTAAATCTTTTATTTTTTTGATTCAAGGAAAAATAAAATTTTAGCAGAAAAAACAGAAGCCGTTATTAACCAATAATTCTGATTTGAGAAGTTTACATTTCTCAGAATTTTTGGATTCCAGGATCAATATAGCAGAGAACCGAGAATCACTATTCCTCTGACATTACTTTGATGAATTTTATTTCTTTTCACATGCAATTTACCCCAATGCATAATATTACAATTGCATACACATATCATCAAATCAAAGTTGAGAGCTCACCCAAGAAAAAGAATCCTATATGGAAGAAAGAAAGAAAAATGTGTAACATGGCAGCAATACGAGGGGTAGAAGGAATGTACCTCCTGGATCTTCTATTTGGGAGATCACATGCATGCAGTAGGTGTGGATCTCCTGCACCTCCAGATCTTCTTGGAGTTTGATTTTCAAGAGCAAAGCAGCAACTTCAAGGGTTCCCTATTGCTGGAAGCAGTAGTGGTTCTAACTTAGGGGAAAATCTGTAGTTTGAGAGGAAATGGGCTGTAGCAGGAGAGGTTACAGCAACTTTTGGAAGGAAAAGAGCAACCAAAAGAAGAAGATAGTTGGAGCTCTTGGTTAGGAAAAAGAAGAGAAGGACATTGGGAGGACTTGGCTCCTTCTCGATGGAAACTTGGAGCAAAATAGGAAAGTCATTTTGTTTATATAACCAAGAATGTAGTCTCTTATGATGCCAAGTGGAATAAGGAGGGAAGTTAAGTGGAGAATTTTGGAAGATCAAATGGGAAAAGTAAAAAAATCAAATTAATTCAAGGGTTTTTATCACTTGTTCCCCTCCGAGATATCGCAATATCAGTTATGCCCCTATCTTTTTGGTAATATCACTTGTGCCCCTCACTTCTTGCTAATCTATCACTTGTTCCCCTCGGGTTAGTGACCGTCAATCCACAGTGCAAACGGACGTTAACTTTGAGTAATAAGTGAAATTAATTTTAAAAAGGGGGTTATATGGTCATTTTACACCCTTTTCCTCATCTTCTTCTTCCTCCTCTTCCCCCATCCTCTTCCTCCTCCTCCAACCTCCTCCTCCTCCCTCTCCGCTCGAAACTCATCCCCCGCCCCTGCCCCGCACCGCCCAGCTCTGCCGCCCGCCACCGCCAGCACCTCTCTCCCCTGCTCCCGCACCTCTCCCCACCCACACACCTCCCCCTCCGCCTCAAGGTCATCCCCCCGTGCCTGCACCTCCACCCAGCCTGCGCAACTCCCCCTCCGCCCCAAGGTTATCCCCCCGCCCCTGCTCCATTTTCACATGAGGAGAACCACTCCTCCAATGTAATCCTATTGCGTGCGCTTACAAGGAAGTCTTATCTTGACCCAAGCTGTTCAAGATCTGAATTGACCTGGGGCTTGGACTCTTGTCAATGGATTATTGGGGCATAAGCGTGCCATCATAATCCAGAAGAATAGCCCGAGTTTTGGTCCTTCTATAGGCAGAAACGATATGCTCCATGGATAGCTTTCTAAAGTTGGAATCGAGAGCCACCACCTGAAATCCCAACCAAAATCCGATTCCCCAGCACCTCCGCCTTATGTGATCCCTGCACGTTCGCTCCAAATCTTGCAAGAAGCTGTGAGCCCAATACCCGACATCGTGAGTGCTGACAAACCTATAGCGCTTTTCATGCCGCATCTGTTTCTCCTAATCTACCATTTCTAGAGCTGAAGCCATAGCATCAGCCACATCGTCGATGTTCCAGACCGTGCACACCTCCCCCTCCGCCCCGAGCTCCCGCACCTCCTCCCAGCCCGCCGCCCCCACCCCTGCCCCGCGCCTCCCAGCCCCGCACCGAGTCCCAGCCCGCCGCCACCGCCTGTTGGAGGGGAAGACCCCCTGCCGCTTCCACCCCGAGCTCCTCGCCGCCCCCTGTTTTGCCCCCACGCCCCCTCCTCTGTCCCCGACCTCCCCCTCCGCCCTCTGCCCCCGGCCTCGTCCTTCGTCACCCCCCTTCCTCCTCCCCCTTCCATTGGTGGTTCTCTCCATTCACAGTTGCAAGCAACAGAGCTTCACGGTTTCAGATCCAGATGATGGTGGTTCTCGAGGTGGAGCTAACTTCGTTCTCGAGCGGCTCAACAAGATAACTCCATGCATCCAGATCGATGGTGACTTCAGGTGGTGCGAAATGAGGAACTTGAATGTCCCTCCAGATTTTGTTTTGAATCTCATCTCATCATGAATCTCTCTTTAATTCTAGATGCTTCAATTATATGTTTCCCTCCAAATTTTATTTTGACCATATTACCCTTCTTAACCACACCATGGTTTGAATAAACCATGGTTATTTTAATTTTTTGACGGTCAATCTGACGGAAGGGCACAAGTGATAACGC
This sequence comes from Ottelia alismoides, assembly GCA_037367405.1. Classification (NCBI taxonomy): domain Eukaryota; kingdom Viridiplantae; phylum Streptophyta; class Magnoliopsida; order Alismatales; family Hydrocharitaceae; genus Ottelia; species Ottelia alismoides. The sequence goes on along the minus strand of JAZKJV010011708.1, from coordinate 95,799 downwards.
CGAAAGAAGTGAGGGGCACAACTGATATTGCCAAAAAGATAGGGGCATAATTGATATTGCGTTATCTCGGAGGGGCACAAGTGATAAAAACCCTTAATTCAAATTGAGCTAATTATATATATATATATTTCTTCCATTTATTTGAGACATCAAAATCGAGCGTTCTCGCGTCTCGAGTCTCCGTTTTAGGTGTACTATATCTTATTTTGATCGTCTCTGAATGTCGATCAAAATGAGTATAATATCCATATACTTCGGATCGAGGATGAATCCCTGAAGTTTTCGAGATACCATTTTGGTTTGCTGTCAAATTTTGTGATTTAAAAATACTAAACGATCTCCGATTGATGAACGATCGATTCCGTTGGTCTTATTTCGTCGAATTGGATTTTTGGGTGGTTTCGGTTTGTTTTGGGGTTTCCGAATTTGAGCCGCGGCTTACGATGCGATAAACTTTTGGTCGATTGCAGTCGAACGACTTTTGATTTGTGATCAATAGATCGATATAGGTTATTTAACATTGATTGATATCTTTATTGAATTATACGTACCCTAATCGGGTCGGGTTCGGCTTTAATTGTATCCCGGTGTTACATGCCAGAAGTAACTTGAGGAGAGGAGTGCCATCGTATGCTCCACCCCTGGATGACTAGCCCACTATGCGTCGTGTGCTTCCTTCAACATCATTTTCGTCAAGCCACTGCTCGTGGGAACATTGGGCCTCCCGTCCTTCGCGTAGAGGATACTTCCTCTACCCCATAATCTCCGGACTTCTCCATCATACACGTGCTGCACCAAGCGTGAAGTACCCGTATCCTCCTGTGTTTGCTCTTGTATGCGCTCGAGCATGTCTCCAGATATGCGGGTGATCGATGCGATCACCGCGACTTTCAGCTCTTCTGGTTCGATCTTTGTCGTGAGAGTGTCTGCTACCTGGTTGGTCCGTCCAGGCATGTAGCGAAACTCTAAATTAAATTCAGTAGGATAGTCTTGCCATCGCACCTGCTTTGGAGTCAACTTCTTCTGTGTGGCATAGCAGCGTGTTGCCACGTTGTCCGTTTGCACTTGAACTTCGATCCGAGGAGGTAGTGGTGTAATGTCCTCAGACAATGGACCTTTGCTGTCATCTTCTTCTCATATACAGAGTCTTTCATCTCTGCTGGATTCAACTTGCGGCTCTCATAGCCACAGGGTGGCCATCTTGCAACAATACGCCTCCAAGTGCGTAGTCAAAAGCATCAATTTCTGTACCGGTTTCAGAAGAGCGAAGAAAAAGGACACGTCGTTGTGGACTTTGAATGGCTTTTTGAAATCAGAAAGTCGTAGAATTAGCTCTTCCACCACCGCCCTCTTCAGCTTTTGGAATGCCTCCTGGCATTCACACACCCATTTCCAAGGTTGTTCCTTTCGAAGTTGGTATGTCAAGGGTGCCTCCTTCTTGGAATATCCTTTGATGAACTTCCTGTAGTCGTTCACCAATCCGAGGAAGGATCGCAGCTCCATAGCCTTTGTGGGAATTGCCCACTCTTTAATCGCCCGAGTTTTATTGAGCTCCATGCGTATCGTGCCTCCGCCCACGATATGCCTGAGGAAGAAGATGGTCTCCTGGCCAAAGGAGCACTTCTCCAGTTTCAAGTGCAACTGGTTCTTCCTTTACTTCTCAAGCATCATTCGCGGATGCTTGACATGCTCCTCTAGGGTTCTGCTGTACACCACTATGTCATCCAAGTAAACCGCAACAAATGAGTCGGTATACTCGCAGAAGACATCATTCATCAGGGTACATAATGTAGTCGGGGCATTAGTCAACCCAAACGGTATAACAAGGAACTCAAAAGAAGCATAGCGCGTCACGCATGCTGTCTTCGGTTCGTCTCCCTCTTTGATGCGAAGCTGGTAGTATCGTGACTTGAGATCTATCTTCGAAAAATTCTTGACTTGTCCCAAGCGATCAAACATGTCTTCAACATTGGAGACGAGATACTTGTTCTTTATCGTCACCTTGTTTAACGTGCGGTAGTCCACCTACATCTGCGAGTTCCCGTCTTTCTTCTTTGAAACATCACCAGTGCTCCATGTGGGGCCTTGCTTGGACACATCAGACCAAGGTCCACCAGCTTCTTGAGTTGTCTCTGCAACTCCTCCAAATGTGCAGGGGGTATTAGTATGGTGCAAGTGCAGGGGCCATCGTACCTGACAACAGTTCGATGGCGTGATCGACGTCTCTCTTTGGAGGAAGCTCTTTGGGCTGCTCATTCGACATTATGTCCTTGAACTTGCCCATCATCTTTTGTACTTCCTTGGGGCATGGCTGCATCTCCTTGCCATCTTCTTCGACATATGGTACAAGTACGTTGTCTCCTCTTTCTCCAGCCCATTGCAGACTTGTATCGCAGACATGTCTCTAGTCTGTCCTTTCTTCTTGATAGCCCTGATGAAGCATGGGCTATCGACAACATCAAAGAAGACTCCTCCCAGATAAGGAGTTACTCATGCTTTTGCCTTTTTCAAGAACTCGACTCCCAGAAGGACATGGAAGTCGTCGAGAGGTACCACGAGGAGGCGTACCTTTCCTTGCCAATCCCCTAACTAGACGTTGCAGTTTGTCATACCTTCGATCTGCAGTGAGTTGGAGTTGACGAGCTTCACACGACACTGACTCTTCTCCAAGGGAACTCCCAAGCTCCCGCATTCTTTGCTGGAGAGAAAGTTGTGCGTCGCTCCGGTGTTTATCATGACCGAAAGGGTCTTCTACAACGACATCGAGGTACGCCAACTCTGGATCTTCGCGCTCCACCTCCGGCTTCACCTCTTTGCCCGACTTCAACGGACACAAGTGAACGTTGCGCAAGAACTTGAGGTTCGTCATGTGCTTCTTCGTCCGAGTTCTCTTATATCGTCATGGAGTTCGGCTTTTCTCGCTTGGGCACTCACGCGTTTGGTGTGGCCCGTCACAGATGAAGCAACCCTTCCTCTTAGGTTGTTCGGCCTTCTTGGAGGATTCTGCTGCCTCCCTCGAAGTCTCGGTCTTGCCAGACTTCTTGTATTTTCCCTTGCTCTTTTCTTTAGGCATGTTCTTCGCCTTCTCGATTTCCTTCTCAATAGTGGGTTGGACTTTATAGTTGATCAATGCATCTGCCGCAGCGATGGCCGTCTGGAGGTCCTTCACCCCTTGCCTCCGAAGCTCTGCTTGAGCCCAGTTTTGGAGACCCACCATAAAGTTAAAGAGTTTGTCTTCTTTAGACATACCTTTGATGTCCAACAACAGTGATGAGCACTTCCTCACATACTCTCGTACAATTCCTGTCTGCTTCAACCACAAGAGTGCTTCCCTTATTACCCAAGCAGTGTTGGTGGGTAGAAACTGCTTCTTCAACTCCTTCACTAACTCATCCCAAGACGAGATGTCTGGTCTTCCTTCGGATGCACGACTCCTCCAGCATAGCTTTGCATGGTCGGATAGGTACATCGTCGCTAAGGATACCTTCTCCGCTTCAGAAGTCTTGATAGCCTTGAAATACACCTCCAAGTCTTTGGCATTACCGCCTTCTTGATGATGGAGAGTTCCTCATGTAGCTCTTGCATAAGGGTCTCAAGCTCCTATAGCTTCTCCCCAAGTGCGTTCACCTCGTCAGCGAAACGTGGATTCTCACCGTCGATGCTTGACGATCCCATGCTTGCGTCGTCCTCCAGATGAGCCATACGATAAGCATGAGTACCCTGTGTGGATTGGATCTCCAACATGACTCCCTCCAGGATAGCAATGCGATCACCATTGTTGGGCGCCATCTTAAGCTCTGATACCAATTGTCATGAGTATATCTCAACTCCAATTTTCGAGACTAACTGTGCGGCGTTAGCTTCTCGCAAGCTAACCACCCTTCCCGTATGTGTGTAGACATACACCAGCACGCCGAACAATCACGCCGCTCGAACACTCGAATACAAGCACTCATAAACAAGGACACAGGAACAATGGTATTAACTCCTCTTTGTTATTAGCAAGAGATTCGCTCTCAAGTGTGTTGTTTACAAATGAGCATACCTCTCCTTTTATACACAAGTCTGTGGTATATAATGGGGCACAAATTATTACACGTACAATGAATGCAATGACTCTTCGTCTCCCACAGATACACGCCTTTACTTTTCATCTTTCGTGCAATCTCTTCGTCTTCGTCTTCTGCAACTGACGCTACGTCGCCCACTCTGTTAACATGCCATGTCATCTGCCATGTCATCACGCCACGTCATCATTGGGCCCCATGCTCCTACGTAGGATGTTGCAGCTCTGCTCTGTCAAGTGCTGTCGAACACTTGTATTGTGTTAAGGGGAACCAACAGGCTCCGAACCTTCATGCGGTAAAAACTTTCCTTAGCTGTCCGTATGCTAAGGTGAAGTCCTCCAGAACTTCATTGTGTGGCCACTGAAACACACATGCATGCGGTAACCGATATCGCATGTTATTCCCGTATCTCAGAACTTGGGGGTGTTACAACATGGCATTAGGAAGATTCTGCCTGCGATGGCAGAGATGATGCTATCGGTTCTTGATAGTGATGAGTGCTTTAGATTTTGGTTGGATAACTGGACGTGTGATGATACTTCGGACACCGTTTCCCTCGTCTTCTGGCAATTGCCGAGGAGAAAGAGGCTTTTGTTAATCCTGTTCGGTCGCATAGCACGTGGTCTCCGTCCTTTGTGGCTGAGTTTTCCGAGCAAAGGTTGGAGGACTTCTTGCATTTACAGAGAGTTGGTTTCTGAGAAGGGCCCATCCGTGGGCAAGGATCACTTCAGGTGGACAGAAGGGTTGTGTAGTGTGAAGAAAGCATACCGATTTTTCGCAAATGAGGTTTTGGCTCAACGTAAGGATATTTCACGTGACTTGAAGATGGTATGGGCTAGCATGATTCCTTAGAGAATTAATGTCTTCATGTGACCGGTAGTGCATGATCACATCCTTACCAAAGCACGTCGATACTGGATCTTACGAGTTGATGACAGTTTTTGTGACATGTGTGGCGAACAGGTTGAGGACCTGGACCATCTCCTCTTCAAATGTGATCACTCGGTTTATGTTTGGCAGTTAGCGACAATTCCATGGATGAATGTGGATGATAATATGAGCTTCTGGAATTCTATTCGTACGTACTGTGGCAATTCTCACGAGGACTTCTCCAAATCGTTTATGATGCTTTGGGCCATTTGTTGTGCATGGAATGAACTCATCTTCTGCGGTCAATGTTTCTATTCATAAAAATGTATTTGAGCATTGCAAGGCACTTTGTTCCGCATGGACTAGTGTACCTTAATTCACCAATATTATTAAGTTAAGTTGCGGTGGGTTCCAACTTTGGATGCCACCCATTATCATTTAAAAAAAACTAAAATCAGGCCTAATCCATGCCTTTTCTCATGCTATACGGAGTTCTATACATGGTTCATTGCTCCACAGTAGATCTATTTTAAGTCATCTCTGAGCTTAGATCCCAATTTGCAAGGCCTTGGGTAATAGTCTAAATTAAATGGAGGTGAAATCCTGCAAGATCACTTTTGGAGGCACTGTTAACATATGAAAAGTTTTGCGGGAAGTGCTCTGGAACCGTGCAGATATGCTTTATGGAGGAAGATTGCTTTTACTTGTCCCATTCCGGTACCTTAAATAACGGGGGTGGGGCCATTACATCTAGTGTTATTTTGTTCTATCTTATGGAGTATTATTTTTCCTTGGATGACACCTGTGAACGTTATTGGACAAAGGAGGAGACCACCGAGCATTTATTCTTTGCTTGTCCTATTGTTAAGGAGGTGTGGATTGCAACACAGGTGGAGATTGATCAACGAGATCGATTTCCTGGAGTCTCTGGACGCTCTTGGTCATGGGGGTAACCCCACCAACTGACCAAAGTATGTGTGGCTGCTATCCTATGGTCCATATGGATTGCTTGGAATGGTTGTATCTTAAGGGGTGAAAGAATGTACGTGGAAAATGTAATTGAACACACCAAAAGCTTAAAGTCTTTCTGGTCTTTGTAATTCTTTTATTTACTCTGTGAATATATAAAAATACATCTTACCCAGTTTTCCTCAAAATAAAGTATGGATCATGGCCTCAAATTTCAGCGAAATTCGGTTGAATTTCTGTCGAATATCGATATCCAGTCGAAATCGAAATTCGACCGAAATGATCGAAATATGGGGGTCCCAGTACAAAAAATGATCGAAATGATCAAAACTTCGATCGAAATTTGACCGAAATTCCATCAAAATTCTGTTTTGGTCGTCACCGAAATGGTGACCGAAACCGACATTTAAGGCGTTGGTATGGATCATTCATGCATTTGACCAATAATTTGATTTTTCTTAAAAAAATTTATTTCCGGTTTTCAAATCGACAGTAATTATCACTTGGTGGAGTTCTCGTTCTTTCATCACATGTGTGATCCTTTCCAAATGATTTTTAAAATTGACTGATATCACTACGTTTTTTGTTTGGAGGGGGGGGATTGGACGGCCTACCTAGCTTCTGATTAGTTTTCTTTTAACATATTAAGGTATATTTATGTTCAACTGTATTGTTTTTTTTTTGAGAAGTAAAAGGGGTGGTCTCCCTAAATGTGAATCACCGCAGTATACGTATATTCTATATATAAAGTCGTAAAAGTAAAAAAAAACAAATTACATGGCCCGAGTTTTACATAGCGCTCGACAATGCTCGGCCACATTTCAAAGTAAAAAGTATCCCCCCCTAAAATTACATCATTTCTAGCATTTGGCCAATAATTCGATCGTCCTTCAAAAATTTTATTGCCGGTTTTCAAATCAACAGTAATTATCACTTGGTGGAGTTCTCGTTCTTTCATCACATGTGTTTTCCTTTCCAAATGATTTTTAAAATTGACTGATATCACTACGTTTTTGGTTGGGGGGGGGGACTGGAGGGCCTACCTAGCTTCTGATTAATTTTCTTTTAACATATTGAGGTATATTTATGTTCAACTGTATTGTTTTTTTTTTGAGAAGTAAAAGGGGTGGTCTCCCTAATTGTGAATCACCGCAGTATACATATATTATATATATAAAGTCATAAAAGTAAAAAAAAAAGAATTACATGGCCCAAGTTAACATAGCGCTCGATAATGCTCGGCCACATTTCAGAGTAAAAAGTACCCCCCCCCAAATTACATCATTTCCAGCACACCAAATAGCCCACAAAAACGTGAAAGTAACGATTGAGTGGTCTCGTCATGAGCCATCTACTCATCTCAATTCCCTCCAAAAACCTGAGCTGCTCTGTCCAACCGACCATTGTATCCTTGCCTCACCCCAAACATGAGCTGAACAGACGCATGAAAAGAACAAGTAATCCAGATCTTCCACCACCTCTCCACACCTGTCACATGTGTCGTCTTCCACCCCCAACATCCACCCCCTTTGCTCCTTGGCGAGAATTCTGCATTGCCGAAGCAACCATAGAAAAATCTTGATACGAATCGGGTCCCTGCATTTCCACGTCATACGCATGTCCTTGGCCAACTCTTCCTCGTCTTCCTCATTCCCCGCGCCCTCCTCCACCAAACACCGATACGCCTTCTTGACCGAGAACCTGCCATCCTCTTATGCTAAATGATCTCTTCCCTCCCCCAGACCCTCTAACCGCTCAAGCTCAGAGTGCATCTCTATAAAGTCGTTGACCCTTTGGTTCAAAAGTTCCGAAGCAAAAGTTGGGACCCAAGATCCCAGATCCTACACACGACGAACCTAAACCTCCTTTGTCCACCATCAACTACATCAACCTTGGGTACCTCACCCCATCGCGCCATTCCCCGTCCAATTATCCCGCCAGAAACGAAAACCATAATCGTTCCCGAGTATCGGCCTCAACGTAGATGTCAACTCCGGAGCCACATGCACGATGCCACTCCATAACGAGGATGGAAGGTGACCGTCTTCAATCTCCAGAGACATAGAGATCCCGTAAATTTTCCTCATCAATCTGCATACCAAGTCCTCCGCGTTTCCCCATAACGGACCACCCATTTGGCCATGAATGCCTTGTTCATCTCCTCCATCCGTAAGATCCCTAGGCCACCATTTCCCTTTGGCTTGGTGATACTCCTCCAATCCACCAAATTCATGCCCTTCCTACCTTGCATCTCATCCGACCAAAAGAACCTCCTCATCAATGCCTCCATCTTCCTTCGCACCCCCACCAGCAACGACCTCGTAGAGCAAAAAAAGACAGGAATAGCATACATAACATGCTTAAGGAGAATCAACTTCCCTCTCCGAGACAAGGTCCTCGCCTTCCACCTCACCAACTTCCCCTCCAACCTCTCCAACAACCCCTTCCAGTCCCTCATCTTGTGCCTCCCAGCTACCAACGACAAACCCAGATACGTGATAGGCAATGACGCTGACGGGCACCCCAGAGCCTCCGATGCACGCTGCCCCTCTGCCTTGGAAAGTCCAAACGGAACCACTATCGATTTTCCCCTATTCTCCCTTAGGCCCGACAACTCCCTAAAGATCTCCATTATGCAAGATGCTCTTCGAATCTTCTCATTCTCCACCCCAAAAAACATCACCGTGTCGTTCAGATATTGCAGCAACTGAACATGTACGTCCTCCCTTATGTAACCCGAGCAGAGCAACATCCCCCCATCTCCTGCTAGCCTCAGTCAGAGCATTAGCAACATCTAGCAACGACGCTAAAGGACAACCCCGCTTGATCCACACAATCCACATGTCTGGGAACCCCTTTTTCCCTAGTGACACCCATAAGAATCGCCAATCCATGCAGTCGTATACCTTAGAAAAATCGATCTTCCAAAGCACTCCTTTATTTTTGTTTCTTTTCCAATCGGTTACCATCTCAGAAGCCAACACTAGTCCCTTAGCCATCTGCTTCCCTGCGATAAACACCATCTGTTTTGGCGAAATGATTTGGTGTAGCACTCTCCTCAGCTGGTTCGCGAGGATCTTGGGGATGATGAGGTATATGGCGTTAGGCATCGCGATCGACCTGAAGTCTTCCACCCTAGTTGGCACCTCCTTCGGTAGCAAGACAACGAGCGCCTTGTTGAGCTTCTCGAACCCCTGATTGCCCTCCCTGAATTCAAATATCACCTCTAAGATGTTGCCCTTCACCACCTCCCAGAACTCCCTGTAGAAGCAAACCGAGAATCCGTCAGCGTTCGGTGCCCCCTGCATGTTCAACTGGAAAAGCGCTCTCCTCACCTCCTCAGAGAAATCCCCCATTAACATGTTCGTCTCCTTGTTGGGTAACTGAGTCACCCCCTTCCCTTGCCATCCCCAACCTGCTCGTGATCTCCTCCGGAACTCTTGGAAATGTGCCCGAAGCACCGTCCCAACTCGATCATCTCCCTCAAAAGTTTGGCCCCCACCCTAGACCGAATGGATGTAGTTCCTTCACCTCCTTCTGCTTGCCACAACATGGAAAAAACACGTGTTCGCGTCGCCCTCGTGCAACCCCCATTGCACAGATAGCTGCCTCCATGCCACCTCCTCCTTATCTCGCAAAGAATCACCTCTAGGAACTCTGTTCTTTCCTCTATCTCCTCCTCTCGCAGTCATGGTTTCAGATTTCGCGAAATTTCGACGAAATTTCGGTTTCGAGGGAACCGAAATCTCGAGCGAAATGACGATATAAGGGCGGTTTTCGGCCATTTCTTCACAAATGGTGGTCGACATGGGCGAAATGTCGTCCAAATTCGTCGAAATTTCGACGAAATATCATATCGACAGGGTATCGATACAATATCCGAAACCAATATTTAAACCCTCTCCCGCAGTTCCCTGTCATCCTCTATGCCATCCAACCTAGTCACCCTACTCAGTGCCCCTGATCTTCTCTCCCTACGCCTGATCCGATTGACCTTGTGAAAATCCATCATGAATCTCCTGAGCTCGGATAGGTTGCACACAAATCTGGCCATCGTCGACCCCAACGGTCGACATGCGACCCACACCTCCATCACTGACTTCCTGAATTCTTCCTCCATTAACCATGCCTTTTCAAACCTGAAGGACGAACGTGGTCTAACCCCCTCCCTCGAGTACCACAATATCGGTGCGTGATCCGAATGAGCCCTGGGCAATGCTCTCGCCCTAGCCATAGGAAAACGCTCGTGGACGCCATAAATCTGTCTATGCATGAGCACAACCTCGAGCTCCTCCATGTGTACGAGCACCTAGCTGCATCCATCATCTTGAGCCCCAGCTCGTCCACCATCTCCCATAATTCTACCGAACTGCCATCTCTCCCTCCTCTCTCTCCCAAACTATCCTCCAGGCACAATGTCACATTGAAGTCACCCTCGATGATCCACGCCACATCAGGAAACCCAGCTCTGGCCAGGAACGACTCGTCTACAAGCGCCATAGGATTGCCCCCACCATTGGGCCTATAAGCATCAATGACCACGGACCTCGTCCCATCGGCCTTACGTCAAAGTCAAACATAGAGCTAATGCCGCCCTCACACTTCGTCCCCCTCCACCACTAGCTTAGGACCATTCCATCCCGTGACGAGTCCTCCAGCAACCCCCATCGAGTCAATCATCTTGAGCTCCCCAACACAGTTCCCCCAACCTCCCTCCAAACTCCCTCCATGTCATGCTATCGTAGTTTCTTGCAACCATGGAAGGCCATATCGATATCGATATCGTTTTGATATCGTATTGATACGATATTTTGATGCCGAAATATCGTCCATATCGACGCTCTTTTGCGAAGGAAATGCCTAAAAAGGAGGATATATCATCATATCAGTACCCATCTCGGTCTCGTCTCGATATCGATATGTCCGCGATATATCGCGATATTTCCTTCCATGCTTGCAACATAGCCATGTCTTCCCTATTCTCCATAAGCAAATTCTTCACTTCCAACCTCTTCACCCCTTTCCTGAAGCCCCTCACATTCCAAGAAATCACATTCATTGAGAACCGTGGAAGCCCCCTTCGGTGGCACTACTCAGACACATGCCAAAACCTCCCTACCCTGATACGCCCCTGCTTCCTTCAATGCCCCATCAGGTACCTCCTCGTTCTTATTCCCATCCTCTTTTTCGGCAGGCCCACCCTTGAGCAATGTTGCTGCCCTACCCTGCTCCTGCAGTACTTCCCATTCCCCCCAACCCCCACTGCAGCACCATCTTCAGAGACGGTCGCACGTGGTGCCCACTCCAATCTCTTGTAGATACCCGACCGTCTAACTCTCCTTTTCTCCCATAGGTAGCTCCATATCGACCCGAACCCTCCGCCTCTCCTCGCATCTCCTCGCCCGGGCCTTCATGCGCCTCCTGTCGGATCGTCAGAGGCCCTGACGTCCTCGCTGCCCCCCTCCTGTCTCCGAGTTCCGCCCCCGACTCTCGCCCGCCCCCCAGGAGCGTCGCCCCTCTCTTCGAGTCTCCAGCCTTTCCCACCCGTCGTCCATCGAGCCGCCCCATAGACTCCAGCCCCAACCACGAACACTTCGCATCCAATTGGAGGGGGTCCCGCTCCTCCAGACCGCCCATGCCTCCTTCGGTCTGTCGCTCCCTCTGCAGAATCGGATCGTGGAACCCAGATGAAATTCTACTAATGGGTCTAGGCCGCCAGAGTAGCCTGCAACCTGAATAGAGATTGGATCACCTTTCGTTGAAGACATGGATCCCTCTCTCATGGATCCGCTCGAATCGTCGATGGCTCCAAGGTGGAGCTCCTCTCCTTCGACCCAAATCCCCAGATCTGCGTGACCTGAAACCACGTCCGCATATGAGGCCATCCCCCAGATCGGCACGCCTTTCCAAGTTTCGAAAGAGGTATGCTCAGTTTGAAATAGCCAAATGTGCCTTTCCCTTCTCTTTCACCTCCGGCACTGGTCTACCTTCCCCTATCCCAATGCCGCTATGCTCTAGCTCTTCACGCACCTCCAGGACAAAGGATACCCCAAAGAAGCACTCCTTGAAGAACGTCGGCGATGCCGTCTCCCAGTCGGTGGCCTTAACCATCATCCACGATGGTTCACCACTCCTCATCCTGTCTGCAACGATCCCTGTGACCATCATTGGATGAAGCACCTCCTTGATCATCATCAAACTCCGCTTCACGTATGGGACCCCTTTGATCGAGAAGGTCCTCTCTTGCCTCCTGAAATCGCAGCCTCCATCTCTCAAGAGAGGGGGCCGCCAGTGAACCAGCCCTGCTGCTGCGCGCGAATGGCGTAACAGTAACTCTTCGTCCTCCGTCGATAGACCCCGAGCACATACGAGGAGCTCGTCTAAGAGGACCACATCCCCGCAGAAACCATGACCAATCGCACCTCCGTTGTCCTCCATAGCATCCTCCAAACTCCTCCCTTCCCTTCGGCGGACCCCCACCAGGATACGATCCACCCTTGCTCCATCTGAGCTCTTCCCTCCCTCCTCCGTGGGCTAGGGCCCCCTTCTTGGACATTGAGGCCTCCTATGGTCGCTTTCGTCGCTCCCGAAACACCGTACGAGGTCCCTGCATCTCATCGCGCGATGTCCCCACCCTCCGCATCGGAGGCATCTCCCACAAAATGGAACATCTGACTCTCCCTCCCGACGACGTGGGGATGTGGGGAACCTCTGCTAATGCTCCACCCTCGACCAACCTCTGGAGCTATCACGCATCGTTCCGACTCCAATGGAAACTTCGCCCCCTAACTGTATTGGTTTTGCAGAAGCACTTGACAACATGCAGGTATGACCTTTGACATATTTCTGTAGTGCAATATATGTGAGGGGGCACAAAATATACCTATTGTGTGACACGATTGATTGGGTTTTCAAGAACTTTTTTTGAGAAAAATGAAGGGTGGCCTCCCGACTTGGGACCCACCTCTAAGTATACGTATATTTATATATCAAAATGTAAAAAGTACATCAAGTTACATTTGCCATGACATGCAAAGTGCCCTACAATGCTCACTAACATTCTCCGTATAAAATATCTTCCCCTCAAAAATAACTTTGTTCATGGTGCACCAAATCGCCCATACCAACACAAATGGTTTGAACTGTCCTCGTACCTGTAGCCACAAACTGATATGATACCCCGTCAAATGGTTGTACAATCATGCCGTGCGGGCCAGGGAATGTTGGCTCTGCTCCATGCCTCCGCTGAGGCTGGACAAGAGACAAACAGGTGGTCCGCATCTTCCATTGCCGCCCTGCATCTATCACAAGCAACATCCTCCATTCTATGCAGCTGACCTCGGCTCCCCTTGGTGAGGGTCCTCCCACTCCTGAACAACCAAAGAAATACCTTCACTCGGTTCGGCGCCTTACATCTCCAAATCATACCCATGTCCACTCCAATCTCTACCTGCACCTCCTCCCCACCTCCTATTAGAAAATGGTAGTTTTTTCTCACAGTGAATTTCCCGTCTCCTTGTACGAAATAATCTCTGCCCGTAGATGGATTGTCGCTCTGCGCCATCTCCGACTGCAGTGCAAGGAACTCCTCTACTCTCTGATCTAACAATGCCGAAGAGAAACTCGGGGACTACGCCCCACGATCCGACACCTGCTGCACCAGCTCCTGTCTGTTTCCGGCTAGATGTAGAAGTCGGGGGTAGCGCTCCCCCAACGCCCGTCCCCTGTCCAGTCATCCTGCCAAAAGCGAAATCTAGATCGATCCTCGAGCACCGATCTCATCTTAGAAGCTATCGTCGGTAGAACGTGATTAATTCCCTTCCACTGCGAGGAAGGTAGCCTCCCTGGAACGGTCTCCAGTGTTATGGAAACATCATACATCTTCCTCAGCAAACGACATACCAGGGCCTCTGATTTCCCCCAAACATGAACTACCCACTTCGCCATAGAAACCCTATTCATCTCTTCCATCCGCAGCACTCCCAACCCTCCTTTCCTCTTCACGGAAGTCACCTTATCCTAATCTACCAAGTGGATGACTTTCTTGGGTTGCCACCCATCCGACCAAAAGTCTTCTCATTATGGCACACCCCGACATGCATCGACCTCATATCACAAAAAATGATCGAGATGGTCTAGAGAACATGCTTCGGCAGAACCAACTTCCCCCCTTCGACAACATCGACGCCTTCCATCCTGCCATCCTCACCTTCAACCTCTCCAATAACACCCTCCAATCCTCGGATTTTGGCTTCCCCACCATAAATGGGAGCCCCAGGTAAGTAATCTGCAGTATAGCAGTCGGGCAACCCAACAATACCGTCGCAGTCTGCAGCTCCCGCTCCACCGGACCGAAAGGAACCACCACCGATTTCTATCTATTAATCTGAATACCATGCGCATCTCGAAAATATCCATGATTTGCGAAGCTCGGCGCAACCCCTTTGGCTCCGCCCCCAGGATAGAACCGTGTCATCTGCATACTGGAACATTGGGATGGATATCTCCTTCCTTCTATGTCCAACACACCATTCCCTATCCACCGCCAACCTCGTCAGCACAAAAATGAATCAGCCACAATCACAAAAGAAGAGGTTTCAGCGGGTACCCCTGCCTAATGCCCCTCTACAGCCGAAAGACGCCCCTTATGATACACCGCTTGATCCACACCATCCTCAACACTGGAAGCGTCTCTTCTCCTGCGAAGCCCGCAGGAACCTCCAATCAATACAATCATATGATTTGGAGAAGTCAACCTTCCATAGCATGCCCCTTGCCTTGCTTCTCTTCCAATCCGTGACCACCTCCGATGCCATCACCAAACCATCCGCCATATCTCTCCCAGGTAGAAATGTCGTCTGCTCAATCTGTGAAGATATATTATTCACTTCTGTACCTTTCTTGCATTTTTATTTTCTGTTGGACTCTTTATGTATTTTACCCATAGGCTGCTCTCTTATATAAGAGAGCGTAGGGCGGATGGAATAAATAAGTTTTCTCATTTTCCCAACATGGTATCAGAGCGACGGTCCTAGACTGGAGTTCTCGAGCCAAAACCCTAACCCTAGCCTCCACCCTCAAGCCCCACGCCGCATGCCGCCTTGCGTCGCCTCGGTCCTGCGCACGCGGCGACGGTGATCTCCGGTGCGCCGCCTCTCCTACGCACGTGCTGTGCGTGCCTGTGCGCAGATCGTTCCTGCGCATCTGTGCGCCATCTCTCGCATAGTGCGCCGCCTCTCCTGCGCACGCGTTGTGTGTGCTTGCGCGTAGGAAGAACCGCGCATCTGCGCGCTGTCTCAAGCATCACCAGTGCGCACATCTGTGCACAGCACTCGCGCAACACTCGCGCAACACTCGCAAGCACTCACGCATCTGCGTGCCCGTGCGTCTGTCTGCCTGTGCGTGCCCTTGACGTGATTCTGCACGTGTATCTGCGCGCACATCTACGTGCGCGTGCAACCCTAGACCAGTGTGCGACTCCAGCCTCATTTCGCGCACGCGTTTCCAGATTGATGGGTTTGATTGCTTGCGTCTACACATGCAACTAAATCCGCTCATGTCTGTGTAGACAAAATCATCTATTTTGTCTACTCCCCTAGTTTTCCTATATCATAATGTCAGAAAGCAAGGCATATATTTCATCTACAGGCGCCTTCAGAGGTCCAACGCCTATTGTGAAGATGGATGGTTCAAACTATGAACTGTGGGCCATGCAATTCATGAGCATGATGAAGTCAACCGGTAAGAAGCACATTCTTACTGAGGAGGAGCCTGCTGAGAAGACAAGGGTTAACGCCTCTTGGGAGGCAGATGATGCATATGCCAAAGTCTGGCTTTCAGGAACATTAGCAATTGAGATTGCTAACGATATTCTCCATCAGCCCACGGCCAAAGCAATGTAGGACATTCTGGCTGCTACCTATTCACAGGCCAAGAACGAGACGGAGATTCTGCAACTTCAACATGACATTTTTACAATCAAGCAGAATGAGCGGCCTCTCCAGTCATTTTACACGTCGTTACGTGGAATGTTTGAGAAGCTCTATAGCTTCATGCCTCTTACAGCCACTCCAGAGCAACAGAAGATCTATTGGAATGCCACTATGGTGGGTGTTTTTCTTGCTGCCCTTGATCCTGAGTACATGGCAGCACGTTCCCAGATCTTGGCGGATTCTACTATTCCTCCTATGGAGGAAGCTTTTCATAGGCCGAGTCGTATCACTGTTCCCTCGTCCGCTACGAATCCGACAGCCTCAGCCATGGCAACCAATCGAGGTCATGGAGGTCATCATCAGTTCCGTGGTCATGGACCTCGCGCCAGAGGAAGCCATGTTCGGCCATCATGTACTTTTTGCCATCATTCTGGACATACCAAAGACACATGCTATTCTAAGCATGGATTTCCAGCTTCTGTACGAGTCGCTGAGCAGATCGAGCCCCCAGCTGCATCATCTATGGATCAACGATTTGATGATCTTGTAGCCCGTCTGATGGGCATCATTCCACCATCTGGTCTCGTTGCATCAGCACCTACTTCTGAGAGTCACGCTGACGTTGCCGCTTCTGCATCTGCATCTACCAGTACATCAGGTAGCACCTATGCATTCACTAGTAGTAGTAGATCAGATACTTTCGAGTGGATTATGGACTCTGGTGCCACACATCATCTGTGTGGTGATCAGGGTCTACTTACAGGATACAAACATGTTTCTCCAGGCCGTACAGTGGTTATTGCTAATGGAACACATTCCCCGATTACTGGTCAGGGGGAGATTAGACTGACACCATCCATGCATCTCATGAACGTGTTACGTGCACCTGATTTTTCGATGAATTTGTTGTCCATTAGCCAACTTACAAAGGATTTACATTGTCGAGCAATTTTTGATCCATCCTCTCTTGTTTTTCAGGACATCCTTCGTGCAATGTGATTGGGCGTGGCTATGAGCAAGGCGGCCTCTATCGCCTTAGTCGGACTCTTTATGCTGGAACATCAACTCTACCTGCCGGACCCATCTCCCCATTATTGTGGCACCTGCGTTTTGGATGTCTACCGCTTCAGAAACTGCATCATGTGTTACCTCAGGTTTCACCTCACACGTTCATTCAATGTGAGGCTTGTCAGTTGGGAAACCATCATCGGTCTACTTTTCCCAGTCGTCAGTGTCGGAGTAGTACCTTCAAGTTTGAGTTATTTCATATCGATATCAGGGGTCCTAGTCATGTTCCTGATCACCAGGGACACAGGTTTTGTGTAGTTATTGTGGATGATTTCTCTCGTGTGTCGTGGGTATTTCTGTTAAAGAATAAATCTGAAGCGGGGAATATTATCATCAATTTCATTAATGAAGTTCGTAATGTTTTTTCTGCCTATGTTAACATTGTGAGAAGTGATAATGCCCTACAATTATGTACTCATACCCTATCTAGTTATTTTTCATGTCAAGGGATTATCCACCAAACATCCTGTGCCTATACTTCTCGACAGAATGAGGTTGCTGAAAGGAAATATCGTCATTTACTCGATGTCACTAGGTCGCTTCTTTTACAGAGTCATGCCCCTCATTCGTTCTGGGGTGATGCTGTCTTACGACATGCTATCTCATTAATCGAATGTCGTCATCTGTTTTAGGTGAGAAGATTCCTTTTTCTCTTATTTTTCCTGACAAAGAATTGTTCTCCCTTACTCCTCGTGTGTTTGGCTCGGTAGCCTTTGTTCACCAATTGTCTCCCGGGATTGACAAGCTCTCTCCTAGGGCTGTCAAGTGTGTCTTCGTCGGGTACTCTAGAATACAGAAGGGGTACAAGTGTTATGATCCATTGTGGAGGAGGTATTTAGTCAGTGTTGATGTCACCCTTTTCGAATCTGTTATGTACTTCTCGTCTACAGGTGATCAGCTGGTTCCCTCTGACACTATTGATGCTATATACATGCCACCACCACCACTACTACCAGAACCAGTATCATCTCCTACACCTCCTGTCACTGTGCCTGTTTCACCATTGCCTTTCCACTATACCCGCAGGCCTGCTCCTGCTCACGGTCACCGCTCATCATCTAGCTCGCCTGAGGTATGTTCTGAAAATATTACTATTGATGGATCTGATGACTTTCCTGAGCAGGATGTGTTACAGAGACCAGCTGAGGAGACAGATGATTTAGATGTACCTATTGCTCTACGAAAGCAGAAGCGGAGCTGCGCGTCATATCCTATAGCATCTTCTGTGTCGTTTGACCGTCTCACTGGAGAATTCAGGAACTTTGTCATTGCATTGTCAGCAGTGGATATTCCACGGAATTATCAAGATGCACTGAAGGATAATCGATGGCATTTGGCCATGGAGGAAGAAATGGCAGCTCTTCAGTCCAGAGGCACATGGAGCCTTGTTCCTGCACCTGCTGATGTGTCTACAGTTAGCTGCAAGTGGGTCTTTACAGTTAAGCAGAATGCAGATGGCAGCATTGACAGATACAAGGCTCGCCTTGTTGCTCGTGGCTTCACATAGACATATGGGGTGGATTATCTTGATACATTCTCGCCGGTTGCTCGACATTCCACCCTACGGATCCTCCTTTCTGTTGCAGTTACTCGTGACTGGCCGCTATATCAGTTAGATGTGAAAAATGCATTCCTATACGGTGACTTACAGGAGGAAGTCTACATGCAACAACCACCTGGTTTTGCTGTTGAGGGGGAGTGTCCTAAGGTGTGCAGACTTCATAAGGCTATCTATGGCCTTAAGCAGAGTCCCAGAGCTTGGTTCAGAAGCTCCCAGACCTGTTTGAGAAGCATGGGTATATACGTTCTAATGCTGATCATTCGCTGTCCGTACAGAAGACACCTAGAGGTATTATTGCTGTTATGGTATATGTAGACGATATTCTGATTACAGGTGATGATGAACAGGGAATCCATGGGGCAAAAGAAATGCTGGATCGTGAATTCGTCACCAAGGACCTTGGGGTTCTTAGATATTTTCTGGGACTGGAGTTTGCCAGAAATCCTCATGGGTTGGTAATGACCAAGAGGAAATATGTCACGGACTTGTTGAGTGAAACATGAATGCTTGGTTGCCGACCTGCCACTACACCTATGGATCCCAGTATGAAATTATATGATGATGACACTGATGAGGTGGATAAGAGAAGATACAGAGAACTAGTGGGCAAACTTCTCTATGTTACTATTACCGGGTCTGATATCTTCTTTGCCGTGAGTCGAGTGAGCCAGTTTATGGAGCAACCACGTCAGGTACACATGGATGCTATACATATGATACTCAGGTGCCTTAAGTCATCTCCAGGTGCGGGTCTGCTATTTAAGAAATGCAAGGAAGTTACTCAGGATGCCCCAAGGATAGGAAGTCCACCACTGGGTTTGCTGTGTATGTTGGAGATTCTCTAGTCTCATGGAGAAGCAATAAGCAAACGGTTGTAGCAAGGTCCAGTGCTGAGTCTGAATATAGGGCTATGGCCCAAGTCAGCACAGAAATGATGTGGGTAAAGGTTGTGCTTGCAGATTTATATATAGAAGTCCCTCTTCCTATGGCTCTGGAATGTGACAATCATGCGGCTCTATTCATTGCAAATAATCCAGCATTTCATGAACAAACCAAGCATATTGAGGTCGATTGTCACTTCATACGTGATATGATTTAGAAGGGGTTTATTGTTACATCCCATGTTAGCTCAGAGGATCAAACTGCAGACATTTTTACCAAGGCATTACTTCGAGGGCCATTCCAGAAGTGTTCGTCTAAGCTGAGCATGATTGATATCTATGCTCCACCTTGAGGGGGAGTGTAGAGATATATTATTCACTTCTGTACCTTTCTTGCATTTTTATTTTCTGTGGGACTCTTTATGTATTTTACCCATAGACTGCTCTCCTATATAAGAGAGCCTAGGGCGGATGGAATAAATAAGTTTTCTCATTTTCCCAACACAGTCGAAATGATCCGTGACAGGATCTTCCTCAAACGGTTAGCGAGAATGTTGTAAACCAAAAGATAAATTGCAATTAACAATGCGATGGGCCCACAATCTTCCACTGTAGTCGGTGTGTCCATTGTTTTTATAAACACACCTCGAGGCGTTGAGGCGTATGCCTCGAGGTGTTTTTCACGGAAAAACGCCTCGAGGCTATAGCCTCATGCGACCTCAGTGAGGCGTGCGACTCGAGGCTTGTGAGGCGCCTCATTTGTGTGCTGATTTTTTTTATTTTTTCTACAATATTTTTTCTTTTCTTTTTGATTGTGTGCTTTTCATCTTTCGTAGACAATTATTTTCAAGTCCTTAAGCTTACACTTTACTGAAATGCATTTTTTTAGTTTATTAAAGTATTAATCTTATTTTAATTTTGTTTTGCATGTTCTTTATAAATCAACATGAACAAAAATTTGGGTATGGAGTCCTTAAAGCTAATGTCTCTTCTCTTTAGTATGCCTCTTCTGTTACATCTAGTCCCTTTAGGCAAATCTAATTCAAGACTTTAAATTTTGCAGAGAGTTACCCATTATTGTGCTTGCATATCCATATTTGTTTGACTCCTTACAGATTTAGAGTAAAAAAAGAGAGTTATATAACAACTTGGATGTTTAAACCATGATGTTAGCCTTGAAATGTCATGGAGTTATGTATTTAATCATAATATTTAATTTATAGAACTTGAGTATTGTAATTACGATTAATTATTATGTTATAGAAAAATTTCTTTCACGAGTGAGGCTTACACCTCGATACGCCTCGTGGCAATATTGGGAAACCGCCTCGATATGCCTCACGCTTTTTAAAACCTTGGGTGTGTCCCTCTTCGACAACAAATAAATGAGCGCTTTGTTCAGTTTTCGAATCCCCTATTCCTATGTCGAAATTCCTCCAGCACATCCATCACGTCATGCTTGACCACCTCCCAAAATTACATGTTTGAACCTATTGAGGCCAGGTGCCCTGTCCACATTATGTTGAAAAAGTGCCCGCTTAGCCTCCGATCCCGTGAACTCACTCAACAAAGAATCTGCCACCCCTTAGAGATGCGTGAAATCCTTCTCCTTTACCAGCCCTAGCCAAGGCGAGCACGCCGTCTGCTAAAACTCTGAAAATGTGTCTGCATCGCCGCCCCCACCTTCAGGTTCCTCTGAACAACCACCCCACTAATGGAGACCGGATGTAACAAAATTTTGCGCCTTCTTCCACTCACCATTGCATGGAAGAACCGGGTGTTTGCATCTCCTTCCCTCAACCATCGCTGTCTGGACCTATGCCTCCAGGTCACCTCTTGCTTTTTGTCCTCCAAAATAATCTCCTCCAAGTGATTGCCTCTTTTTGGCAACTCCCTCGTCGTCAAAGTCCTCTCATCCTCCAACTTGTCAAATCTACAAACCTCCTCTTAGGCCCTCATCCTCCTGCTACGACATTGAGCCTTGTTACTCTATTGAAACCAAAAGGTGCCTCTTGAGTGCATCTTGCTTGCCCGCCAACTTAGAAGTCGCCGATCCATTAGGCATGCATTCGTCCCAAAAAGTCGCGACGGAGTCGCGAAAACCATCCTCTAAGAGCCAAGCTCACTCGTACCGAAAGAACGTCCGTAGTCTCACCTCCTCACCCGAATACCAGAGCAACAATGCATGATCCGAATGAGCTCGAGGCAACACTCGAGCCCCATCCATGGAAAAAACCTCCAACGCCTCCGCAAACATCAAAATCTATTAATGCAAGACATGGATCTCGAGTTCCGCTAAGTGTACACACATCTTGCTTCATTGATCACCTACAAACCAAGTTCTTCCACCATAGCCAATAGATCTGTCAAGCCACTATCCCTTCCCCCATCCACCACGGCGATCCTCTAAGAACGAGGTTGCGTTGAAATCCCCTGTGACTATCCAAGCCGTATCCAAAGCAGTGGCCCTGACCAAGACCAAATCCTCCATGATATGTACCATGCTACCCCCATCGCTCGTGCCATAAACATTTGTAATCATGGCCAGGGCTCCGTCTGCCTTCCACCGCAACATCATAGTGATAGAGTGTTGCCCCCGCATCTCTGTCTCAACCAACTCAAACTTCTCCGCATCCCAACCCATCATTAGTCCATTAGAGGCCTCTTCTGACGTGATAGCCCTACATCCTCTCAACTTGTTTCCCACAACTTCTTTCCATGCCCCATCCAAATCCTATGAGATCTTTGTTTCCTGTAACAAGACTACAACCACCCTGTGTTCCATAGCTAATTAACAAACCACAACCCGCTTTTCCGGTCGTCCCAGTCCTCTAATATTCCAAGTGATCATATTCATTTAGGAACCAAAAAATCCCCTCTAAGCGGTACCACACCGATGCAGCGCAACAACTCCTCTTCTATGCCATCCGTCTACCCATTCCCCCACTTGAACTTCATGGTGCTTCTGTTTGTGCCACTTCGCGCAGATCCGTCGCAGCAGCTATAGAGTAGGAGAAGATCTCATCGGAGGAGGTGGATGCACTAGCATGTACTCAGGGAAGAAATCATAATTGTCGCCGTCGAAGAAGCTACCCTGGCTTTGCTTTGGTTGGCTACCTTGGTAGTTCTCACCATTGTAGCTGCTATATCTCCCATACCCACTGTAACCATATGGATATGATGGAGGTGCATACACCTGAGGAGGAGGTCTCAGAGGGGAAGACGCCAAATGATCGCCGTAATTCATAGGTCTTGGACTTGGAACAAATTGTTCATGTGTGTTCCTCTATCGCTCCATATATTCACTCCCTGCATGGAGCCCTTCCTCGAATCTTGTATCTTGTGGTCCATAACCACCCTCTGCTGACCCACCTGAATATGTTTCCCCACCATCACCAGATCCACCACGACCTACAACATCATCATCATCGTCATCTCCACTGTCATCTTTTAACTTGGATTTGGAATCAGTGGAGAGAATTTCATCAACAACTGCATCAATCTCGACCTCCAACCCTCCAAGAGTGTTCATAATCTGCCCGATTCTATCCAGATAGTCACCTATACATGCTCCAATTTGTTGGATTATATTCTCATTTGGTCTTCCACCCGGTTGATCGAGAATGGGAGCACCATTGGAATCCATCCACCTCTAGATAACATCTTCATCAGCATCACCATCGTGCATCTTGAAAATGTATGCAAGATAAATAGGGCCTGTGTAGTCCTCTTTGTCCCGTCTCTCCCTTGCATGTTTCATCTTTAGCCTCAAGTTCTAATGCATGTAAACAAGATCATGGAACTTCTGTTCTCTCAACCTGTTCCGTCTCTTCGAATGGATCAAGTTGAATGTGCTCCGGTTCCTCTCACAACCACCAACAGACGCGGTTCGAGACTGTTGGGAAAAACAAGAGAATTGTTTATTCCTTGAGCCCTAGGTTCTCTTATATAGGGAGAGACCTATGGGCAAATTATATAACGTAGACATAGAGACAAGAAATAGATAAGAAAATACATAAACGTAAAATATATGTCTACACTCCCCCTCAAGTGGAGCATAGATATCTATCATGCTCAGCTTGGATGAACACTTTTGGAAGGACACTCTAAGTAAGGCCTTGGTGAAAATATCTGCTATCTGGTCCCTTGAGCTGACATGGGATGTAGAAATAAAACCCTTCTGAATCATGTCATGTATATAGTGGCAATCAACCTCAATGTGCTTTGTCCTCTCGTGGAATGCAGGATTATTAGCAATGCATAAGGCAACTTGATTGTCGCATTTCAACGACATGGGAAGAGGAACATCTATATGTAGACTTGTTAGAACTGCTCGAACCCACATCACTTCTGTACATGCTTGTGCCATAGCTCTATACAGAGATTCAACACTAGATTTAGCAACAACAGTTTGCTTTTTTACTTTTTCATGAGACAAGAGAATCTCCAACAAATATAGTAAATCCTGATGTGGACTTCCTGTCCTTTGGGCAGCCTGCGTAGTCTGCGTCTGCCCATGCTGAGATAGTAATAGTGCCACCACTTTTAAATAGCATCCATTCATCTGGAGATGATTTATGATACCTTTGTTTCATATGTATAACATCCATATGTACCTGACCTGACGAGGTTGTTCCATGAATTGACTCGCCCGACTGACTGCAAATAAAATTCGGGTATGGTAATTGTAACATAAAGGAGCTTTCCCACCAGTTCCCTGTATCTTCTCCTGTCAACCTCATCAGTATCATCATGATACACTTTCATGCTTGGATCCATGGGTGTAGTAGCGAGTCGGCATCCAAGCATACCCGTGTCACTTATCAAGTCAGTGACACATTTTCTCCGAGTCATCACGAGCCTTTGTTGATTTCTGGCAAACTCCAATCCCATAAAGAATACAAGGGTTCCAAGATCCTTAGTAACAAATTCATGACCCAGAAATTCTTTCGCCCTCTTTATTCCCTGCATATCATCTCCTGTAATTAGTATATCATCAACATACACCATAATAGAAGTATCATACCTCTGGAGCTTCTCTGTATGAAAAGAGAATGATACACATTCGGCCGTTTAAACACGTGCTTCTCGAACAAATCTGAGAGCTTCTGGAACCAAGATCTCGGGCTCTGCTTAAGGCCATAGATTGCCTTATGAAGTCTACACTCATGTGAACACTCCCCCTCAGTAGTAAACCCTGGTGACAGCTGCATGTATACTTTCTCTTGAAGATCGCCATACAAAAAGGCTTTCTTGACATCTACTGTAACAATGGACAATCTCGAACCACAACAACGGATAAAAAGATCCGTTGGGTAGAATGACGAGTAACCGTAAAGAATGTGTCAAAGTAATCCACTCCGTACGTCTGAGTAAAATCGCGTGCAACCAGTCGAGCCTTGTACCTATCAATGCTACCATCTGCATTCTGCTTTACTGTAAATACCTATTTGCAACTAACAATAGACACTTCAGTTGGGGTTGATAGAAGGCTCCAAGTACCTCTCGACAGAAGGGCTGCCATCTCTTCCTCCATAGCCAGATGCCGTCTACTATCCATCAATGCCTCCTGGTGCGTCTGTGGTATGTCTACGACGGACAAAGGAACTGCAAACTTCCTGAATTCACCAGTCAGACGCTCAAATGTGACATGAGAAGCAATTGGATATGAAGCACAAGAGTGCTTCTGCTTCCTAAGAGCAATCGACAAATCAAGTTTTGCATTATCAGTGCCACCTGCTTGACCATTCTCCTCATGAAATAACCCCTGCTTAGAAACACCATCATACCCATCATTAGAAGTAATGTTGTCAGAAAAAACCTGGGGCATGCTAGATGTGGACTGTAATCATGAGCAGGAGCTGACCGTCGACTGTAGTGATGTGGTATTGGTGGAACTAGAACTATCGGCGGAGGTAGAGCTGGTGGTGGTGATGATGGGGGTGGTGGTAGTGGTGGTGGCGGTGAAGGTTGTGGGTACATGGGTGGAGGTGAAATATAATCCTCGTCTTCTGAGTCTGAAGGTGTCATCTTGTCACCTGTTGGAGAAAAATACATGACAGACTCAAAAAGTGTGACATCTGCACTCACATAATATCTCCCGCGTAACGGATCATAGCAACGATAACCCTTTTGAGTCCTGGAATACCCGACAAAAACGCATTCGACAGCCCTAGGAGAGACCTTGTCAATCCCTGGGGACAACTGGTGCACAAATGCAATTGACCCAAAAACACGAGGGGTGAGAGGGAACAACTCCTTGTCAGGAAAAACCATGGAAAAAGGTATCTTTTCTCTCACTATCGATGAGGGCATACGGTTATTGGGATATCAAGCTGTGAGAACCGCATCACCCTAGAAGGAATGTGGTGCACCGCTCTGGATAAGGATAGTACGAGTGACATCTAGAAGGTGATGATGCTTTCTTTCTACGACATCATTCTGTTGGGACGTGTAAGCATAAGAAGTTTGATGAAGAATACCATGAGATGAGAGGAAATGAGAGAACACATGAGTACAAAATTCATGAGCATTATCAGTCCTTACAGTCTAGATAGAGGTGGAAAAAACATTATGCACTTCTATAATGAAATTTATAATAACATTTCCCGCTTCCGATTTATTTTTCAACAAGAAAAAACTCAAGACAGATGACTAAAATCATCCACAACAACTAAATAAAACATGTATCCCCGATGATCAGGAACTCGACTTGGACCTCAAATGTCTATATAGAAAAACTCAAAGGTGAAGCTACTGCTCCGACTTTGACGACTCGGGAAGACAGATCGATGGTGCTTCCCTAACTGACATGCTTCACAGTTGAACGACGAGCGGGGTGAAATCTGGGGAAGGACTTGACAGAGCTTCTGAAGTGGAAGATGACCGAAGCACAGATGTCATAAGAAAGAAGAGACATGTCCAGTATAATGGGAGGATATTCCAGCATATGGTGTTTGGACCAGTCGATAGAGTTCTCCCTCCCTTGTCCTGTGATTGGGGAATGAGTCCCGTCTGCTATGACCACTGTCTTTCCTGAAGAAACCTGCTTGTATGCTACGAGCTGATTTTTGTCTCCACACAAATGATGTATTGCATCGAAATCTATATTCTGTTCTGAGATATCTGAACCATGATGAGAAGTGGAGGTAAGGGCACTACCTGAGGTACTGGCTCCTGCAGTGGCAGCGATAGCTGAATTGGTCTCGGAAGCGGGTGAAGTAGTGCAAGCTGGGTGCATGATATCTCTCAGTTGAGACGCAAGGTCATCAAATTTCTGATCCGATGTGAGTGGAGCGCTGTAATGTTGGGTCTGCTCTGTTACGCGGGCGAACGTTGGGTAACCATGCTTGGAGTAGCATGTATCTTCTGTATGACCAGATTGATGACAATATGTACAAGGTGGTCCACGACCATGTCCACCCCTACCACATGGTCCATTTCCACGAAACTGAGACGGACCACCTCTTCCACGAGTGACCACCATAGCAGAGGAGTTTGGCAATGGAGCATGGCTTGATATATTGATCCGACTCAATCTTCGAAAGGCCTCCTTCTTGGGAGGAATGGTAGCATCCTCCAAGATCTGAGAAGAAGCAGCCTCATACTTTGAATCAAGGGAGGCTAAAAACACGCCAACCATTGTGGCATTCTGATATGTCTTCAGTTGTTCTGGAGTAGCCGTGAGGGGCATGGAGTTGTGAAGTTTCTCAAACATTCCCCGCAATGCAATGTAGTGAGCATGCAAGGGTCAACCATTCCGCTTTATAGTGAAGATGTCATTATGGAGCTGTAAAATCTTTTCTCATTCTTGGCCTGTGAATACGTGGCAGCAAGAATGTCCCACATGGCTATTGCCAATGGCTGATGCAAGACGTCGTTCGCAATGTCTGGTATCAGGGTACCAGACAACCAGACCTGAGCATATGCATCATCGGCCTCCCATGAGGCATACAACCCTGTCTTCTCCGCCGGCTCATCGTCAGTAAGAATATGCTCCTTACCCATTGACTTCATTAGGCTCATGAACTGCATGGCCCACAATTCGTAGTTCGACCCATCCATCTTCACTATAGGCGCAGGACCTTTGAATGCGCATGTGGCGGGGATTTCTTACTTTCTGACATGACGGCTAGAGGAAACTAGGGTTGTAGACTGGACAAGCTTTTGTCTACACTGACATAAAGAAATTTGGTTGCATGTATAGGCTCAAGCAACCAATCCCATCGATAGGGAGCCACAGGTACAGTGATAGACGGTAAAGGACGGGGCCCGCTAGTGGCACTGGAGGCTGCTAGGGCGTGGCTGGCGGCGATGAAGGTCACGGGCGGTTGGGACTGCATGCGGCTGGGGCTGCGGGCGGCTCAGGCCGTTGGTTGGCGACAATGAAGGCCACGAGGGCTAGAGGTGGGGCTAGGGTTAGGGTTTTGGGTACAAGTGCTTCGGTCTAGGACCACTGCTCTTTATTCCTTGAGCCCTAGGCTCTTTTATATAGGGAGAGACCTATGGGCAAATTACATAATGTAGACAAAGAGAAAAGAAATAGATAAGAAAATACATAAACAGAAAATATATCTCTACAGAGACAACACTTTCACTATCACTTTTCGTAGGTGGGGAGCTTCCATCGCGTACAATAGCCACCATTCAGCTGCGTAAAATCCAAAATGTGATAAATCAATAATAGTAAAACACATTCAATGGATTTATTTGTCTTCGTCCTTACTAGGAAGAGTACTGCCCCATCCATTTACCACAGTAATTCTACCGAAGGAACCCATGGCATCCCTGAAGTACTTTACCTGCACATAGGTTGAAGTTATAAATTTTTACATAACATTCTTAAAGAATATTTTATGAGTCTCAATCTAGCTCCAAAATCAAAATTATCTCGTTCATGCACAAGGTCCGTGTCTTCTCGTCATTGACGAGCCTCTCCATCACGATTTGTACATCTGCTAAAAGGTCAATATTTGTACCAAGACTATTCTTATACTGGTACTAGGGAATGGAGTAATAAACTGGACACAAACAATCACAATTCTAAGATTTTAAAGTGCTATAAAAATGAAAAATAAATTAGGTTTTTACATAATACATAGCAGCCTTGTGAAGCGGACGTGAGATTCTTGGACCGATGCTCGCTTATGATGTTCAACCATGCTTTGAATCCTTTTCCAACTACTTCTCTGACCTTCTCTGTCATTCAGTGCATTGCGTTGTAGATACTCCTATGGTGGGCTTCTTATCGCTGTCTACGATTCGCAATGCAGGAGCAACTGGATCCATGATCTTCGTGACCAAAGTCACGCCATCTCAAAATTGGAGATCATTGATCAATGTCTCCACTTTCCGTTCTCCTTCAGTCCGAGCTTTAGATATTACAAACTATTCACTTTGGCAACATATGATCTTCAATCCTGCATTGTGTTGTTTAAGGTTTTGCAACACTATAAAATTGGTTGCAAAGCGTATGATGCCAGGCCTCACCAGCTCACCATTGTTCATCCGGCTCACCAAAGCCAACACTTTGGAATGGTTGTAAATGAATATGATGATCTTCCGTGCTTGCTCCACTACCATTGAGACGGGCTTCCTCTTGCTGAAGTCCTTTAAAATTAAATCAACACAATGTGCAGCAAACGGTGTCCAAAAAATACCGTAGCTGGTAAACTTCATTATTGCTTCACCCGCTTTCTTGAAGTTGCTGCCATTCTCCGTGACAATATGGACAATGTTCTCTTTCCCAACATCTTTGATGATGTCCATCAACTTCAGCAGGTACTTGTGGTCCTTCACATGCTTAGCTGCATTAAAGTATTTAAAAAAATAGTCTTCCCCATCGCAACAAACGAGAAAGTTGATGATTTGCTTCCTCGTGTAGCTCGTCCACCCATCACACGTCAACGTCACCTCGTACTCTGGCCATCTCCTCAGCTTGGCGATGTACTCATTCATCTCCTCCTCCATCATGAGATATTTGTTCATTATCTCGTTGGATGTGGGGAGCCTTCACTCCCGTTCTTGCTGTAGCTATCTCATCAATGACATGCCACAGAAATGACCCGCTAGCAACGTTGGCAGGAATGCTCTCCCTAAAGAAGAGCTTGCTGATGGCCTTTCCCACTCTCTTCCGTGCATTGGTGAACATGCCCTTCACTGTCTTCTGCCTTGGATCCTTTCTTGGCTTGTATTGCATGGATCCACTCCTCGTTAAGAAGGGCTCAATTCCCTTCCCCTTGTGTTTTTTGGTGGGTAGTGGTACAGGTGCACCTCCCGAACCACTCCCACTACCACCTGTAAGGCTGCACCATAGAAGCCGCCTCGTGCACCATCGAGTTCTCTCCTCTCGAATTCAGTCCTCGTTGATTCTTTTGTTGCCTTCCTGTATGCCCTCCTCTCCGCTGTAGTCTGAATGTCAACAGGGTAGATAAAGTCATCGTCGTATGAATCTAAGATGACGTTGAATTCTTTCTCAAACATGAACTCTTTGAATTGTTTTTCCTTCCTGACCCTTTTTGTATCCCTATCCTTCTTCCCGTCCAAGCTAGCCTTCACATTGTCCCTCACATCTTTGGGGCAACGCGTGCACTCGGCAACATTCTTGTTATTGTGAACAAGATGTCACTTCCTCCTCATGATTCCCCTTCCTCCCAACTTCTTCCCACAAAAATTGCATTGTGGTTTGGCTTTGTTGCCATCAGGAGTGGAGGCATACCTCCAACTAATGTCCTCACTGAAATCCCCTCTTTGATCCTCAGAACTGTCAGATCCTAATCTGGAATGTACCATGATGATGATCACCGAAACCTATGAGGAAATTGCAGAACAATCATTCATGAGCCATACAATGCGAACAATTAAATATTTGCTAATTATTTTATGTTTTAATTTTCGGAATTAATATTTTTTTATTTTTTCCAACACTTAATACGCACAAACTCGTAAATGTTTGGTGTTTAAAATTGAAAATATATTCGTAATGTTCTGATTTTAGGAAAAAACACCTTAGATCTACATTAAGGTCTAAGATCTAGTAATTAGGGGACCATATTTGAGAAAAAAACACCTAAGAGACAAAAAACATGTAAGATAATGCATAAATCTAAGGTTTGATTTTTGGAATTACCCAATTTTTTAATTTCATTTACCAAAAAAATTGAATCATGTTTTTTATGTCTGAAACTTAAGATCAGACTTTATCCTTTAAGAACTCATCATGATTCCACATTAAAACACAAAAGCCCCATTTTTCTCTTCCATAGATATCACAAATTGTTTCGAAAGTATACTATATGTTATACACGAGATTCGAGTAATTACATTCATAACTCATCATTATTGCACATCAAAACGCAAAACCCCTAATTTTGGTCTCCAAAAATCAAGCTAGATATTCAAAATGTCTCAGAAAAACCACACCAAGCGAGATCAACATCTTAGGAACAAAACCCCTAAAAATTTGAAGAAATTGATGAAGATTTGATCAATTTTTGCTTACTTGAAGCAAAAGGGCGAAATATGGGTTTGGAGAACCGTGGAAGAAGTGTCCTAGCAGCGAGCAGCATAAAGTGGGGCGAAATGGGAGGCTTTCGAGTAAAATTTCGATCTATCTCGACAAAATCAAGATTTTATAATTCAAGATTTGCTTTTTGGGAGATATCTTGAGATGGATCGATATCTCGTCGATATCTCACAAGATTTCGACCGAAATCCTGGAAATTGACATATACATTGGTTTCGATATCCATACCCAATTGTAACCAAAATTTCGGCGATATTTCACAGAAATTTTGCGAGTATTTGGTCCATGCTTCCACCACACCACCCGCATCCGCATAGTCACCCGGATTCGCCATGACATCTGCCATAGGACCCGTCTGCGCCCCTAAGATATCCATCGTATCCCTCGGATCCCAGAATGAGAGCCCACCAAGCTCTACCTCCGAAGCAAACAAGTCCGGATCTGCCCCGCAAGCATGCCCAGACAACACATCCGTGAACGTCACTTCCCTTCTTTGCTGCTTCAGCTTCTCCTCGGACGAAGCGCCTCCCTCTTCTCGTGGTCCTTGCTCCTATTGCTAAAAAGGGTTTCCGGATTCAAAAGTGTGGAAAGGGCCTCGTTCCATTTTCGTGCCTGTCTTCCCCGACGTCACACCAAGCTCCTCTGGTATCTTCTCCCCACGCTCCTCCGGCAACCTCGTCGCCTCCTCTTCGAGCTGGCCGAATTCATTTATCTCTCGGCGAAGAGAACTTCCCAAATACCTTGTGACATACCATAATGGCAAGAGGCTGACGACCTTTACTCCTGATGCCACCAACTCTGGAAATTGGCCACGGCAAAGCCCGTCAGAAAATATCGCCCGAATCCGGAGCACCAGAGCCATCAGCTCACACATTATCTTCAGGCTCCTCCCAAGTATGGGAAGGCCTCTAATTCGGAACAACTTCTCGACCTACTGTGCCCTCAGTGCCCCTTCCCGTAGCAAAGGCATCCTCCAGTGAAACCACCCCTTTGCTCGATGAGACCGCTCCAAAAACTTACGAGCCTCCATCGCCGCAAGGTCCCGCGTGCACACAACACCCTCCTCCTGCAAGACAACTTCCCCTCCGATCCCAGTTCTGATCACGGACCCAATGTCCTCCATCGCATCCGATAGATTTTTTTCCTTTTCTCCTACACACCCCAACCAGGTAGATCCCCCCCCGCTGCTCTGCTCGTCTCCGCCGCTTCGCTCGCTGCACCGGTTCCAGCAACCCCGCCTCTGCCAGCACTTGCAGCCCTTGGGTACGTCGCTCTGCGAGCATCTGAAACTGTGGTGCCCATTCTTCCCGCAATAGAAACATCTGATCGGGTCCCGACACGCCGCCGCCCGGTGACCCCAAGCCCCGCATCTAAGACACCTCCCCGGAAAGCCCGCTCCCCCTTCCCTCCGATTCCCGCGAGTGCGATCCAAATTCAATTGCCGGAAGCACCGTGCCACCTTCATCCATCCGTCCTCGCTCGGCCTTTCTCTCACGCTTGCCTCTCTCATTGCCTCCTTTCTCTGTCCGTTATTCTCGGAGATCTTGCTTTTCCAAAAAAAAAGTTTTCAAGAACTTGACAACTTTATAATTATTTGTTGTTTACTACAATTATTAAACACTGCTCTCGATCTCATCAGAGTACAAGAGGTGAAATGCAACCTTTAAGAAAGTGACAGCTTTGATTTCATCCTTTTTCCTTGTACGAGAATCTAAATTGCGACTTCCCTTCAAAGTTGAGTTTTGAGAAACTGTCGCATCCTAAATTCTCGAGTAAAGCAATAACCAGAAGCACGGCAACATGCATAATTTTTTAAGAAATCAAAGATCGATCAGTGATCACTGCCGCACGTTTTTTGTTGTCTTCAAACAAATGAATTCTGATCCGAGTCATCCTTGGCTAAAAGGCTATATCATCACATCTGATAAACGTTCAAAGCTAGTTCATAATAGCCAACCTTCCCCATCAATTTTTCTTAGGGCATCCTTCCTCATAATTATAACCAACTCCATTACACGTTGACTTATGCAAATATGTTTGTCTTCTGTATATCCTCCTGTAACCCGTACCCAGCTATTCTTGTCAAGTGCCTTTAACGATTTTTTTAAGACTGTACACTTTATGTCTGTGATTTTTAAATGCTTCCTTCTCATTTGTCATGGTTTGCTGATTGCTCAGGTTTGTAAGGATTTCATGCGAGGACGATGCTTACGGGGCAAGGAATGTCGCTTTGTCCATAGTTCAAGTTTGGATGATAGATTTGTAGTAAGAAGCTATTTTTTAGATTATTGTTTATGACATCCATAGCATGTTTTACATACTAACTCTTGAGATATTATTATACCGTGTTCACATTATTATGCAATTTCAAGCTTCAATTCCTTTGTCCCTTGAGAGAGTTTTCAATTTTGGGTTCATTACTTCGTTCCTACACATATGTGGTTAGTACATCACTTCTCCGGAATACCATGTTTTCTCCACAGAATACTGTTTTTTGCGTATAACTCACTCATAAGATAACCTTCGCATTGATTTGTGTATATAGGTGATTCTCATTTAGGAATGAGAAATCTTATCTCGAGGAAGTACCGAAGTAACATGTGAAAGTCAATTATAGTTATTTGTATACTCTATCTACTCTTTTTCACACTTGCCTATCCATGAAACGGTCTTTTAAATTTAGTACTACTTCTAGGTTTAGAAGGTTGTTATTTGTAGTATATCACATGCTTAGCTTCTTTAGCTGGGCGAGTCGCACTTCTCGTCGTGGATTTTCGAGAATCTAGATTAGTGGCAGAAAACTTACCAATTCCCTTTGAGCATCTGAAGCATACAATTGGTGACATCAGGTAAACCTACGATTCTTTTATCTTGAGGATAGCATTTGTAAAGTTGACAACTTTCTGCTACTTCTTAGCATGTGTGGACAATGTTGATGGGGAGGTTTCAGTGGAACGGGTGGTGGATGGAAGGAAGGGGCCTTCCTGATGAGAGAAGAAGAATGATTGGTATATGCAATGGGGAGTGCAGAATAAATGTGATCTTTGCAAGAGACCATGCTTGAAAGTTTGGTGGGTATCTTTGGCAACCAGTAGGGTGGTGCACGCTTAAGTCTTTCCTGGAATTGTATATAATTAATAGGTTAGCTAGATTGATGCTGGTGGAAGGGGGGGGGGTGCTTTCACTGAGGAAGGACATCAGGTGGTGGTGTCCCGCTTGTTCGTTGCGGTGGCCTTGTTGAAGAGGGAGGTGGTGACCTATATGTGGTTTGTGCTTCTATCAATGGCCCCATAGATGATCATATGAGGAAACTCTTATAGGAGGATTGTTGAGCGTATTGAGAAATTGGACCTTATTTGCACTGTTCGGAAATGCGATACATGCGGCCGCATATGCGGCCGCATATGCCTATTCGGTCACTTGACCGAAGCGTATATGCCATATGCGGCAATATGCGATCAAACCACATATGCGATCCAACTATGCGGCATATGCGGCCGCATATCTGTACAAGAGACTTTCACTTGTGTCTTTTTTGTTTAATTCATAACATGTTGATGACACATTAACTCGATTTTTTTTGAGAAACTCTTATATTATCATTTAAATTGATGCATCTTTTCATTATTCTCGTATATGCCGCATTTGTGAATATAATCTAAGGTATTTTTCTCATATCCATATCTTTCCATTGTTCCTAACACTTGTTAATGAACTGTTTACTGCCTTTTGAATTTTCTATCTAATGAAACTCATTCCATTTCTTTGAAGAAAATATGAAATAATTGTCTAACAGTCTGACACTTTACATTTTCGTACTTCTAATAAATTTTATATTCTAATACAAAATTTCCCTATATTTTGTGTCAACAAGTTTTGTCCCTTGGAGATACATATATACTTATAATTTTGGGTGTATGATTTGCATACCTATGATTATTTTTTAGCTTTTGTTATTTATAAGATCTATATATGCATTAAAGGTTTTCTTATAGAATTCGTGCATTCCCTATTGAATCAAATTGGTTTGTGTATATATACATGCATTAAATTCAAAATATACACTAAAAACAATCAATTTATAATATCATGCTTATATACTTATTGATTATATTAGTTTACTTGAAATTTTTAATTTTGGATTTTGTTAGATCATCAAAATTTTTATATAATCACATTTTATTACTGTATTTTTTAATATTTTAAATTAAAATATTATAACAATATAAACCACATATACTTCCGTATACTCCTCCGCATATCCGCTTACTCGTTTTAGACCGCATGACCGAACAATGCCGCATACCGCATTTCTGAACCTTGCTTATTTGTGTAGGAAGTTGTGTTTAGTCCCATATTGTTAGTGGTAGGAGTTGGTAGTGTGGTGGTGCTATATAAGTTGTTCATATCGCTTGAATTCATTGAGAAACCTAATGCAATACTCGACTAGGCTGCATCTAGGGTTCTCTTATATATGAGAAACCTGTTGGGTAAATTACATACTAGAGAAAGAAAGACTAGAGAATGCATAAAACAAGAAAAGATAGAATACTTTTCAAAACTCCTCCTCATGATGGAGCATATATATCAATCATGCTCAGCTTGGAAACACCTATGGACTAGTTCTCGAGCTAGAGCCTTGGTGAAAACATCTGCTGCATGTTTCCCCGAACTAATGTGGGAAGTTGAAGTAAAACCCTTCTAAATCATGTCCCATATGTAGTGACAATCTACCTATATATGC
Organism: Ottelia alismoides; assembly: GCA_037367405.1. Classification (NCBI taxonomy): domain Eukaryota; kingdom Viridiplantae; phylum Streptophyta; class Magnoliopsida; order Alismatales; family Hydrocharitaceae; genus Ottelia; species Ottelia alismoides. Next base: position 60,183 of record JAZKJV010011708.1, on the reverse strand, counting down.
TTGGTCTTCTCATAGAAAGCGTGATTATTAGCAATAAACATGGTAGCCTGGTTATTGCACTGTAGATGCATAGGAAGTGTTACATCAATAGCAAGGGCAATTAGAACAGATCTGACCCACATCATCTCAGTGCTTTCCTGTGCCATGGCTTTGTACTTCGACTCTGCACTGGATCTGGCAACCATAATATGCTTCTCACTCTTCCATGACACTAGAGAACTCCCTATGAACATCATAAATCCTAAGGTGGATTTCCTGTCCTTGGGACATCTTGCATAATCTGCATCTGCACATGCATCGCTCTCTGACCGTAATGTTTGAGTCTTGCCTAACCCAATGCATATTAACCTTCCGCTTGCCTTCCCCCTAGATGAAATAGTCCTCGTTGTCCTTCGCGAACTTTTGCTTCTTGCCTTTCCTATAGTACTACTTCATAGGACTTCTTTGAGGAGTGGAGTAATTATCACCAAAATCAAGATTTTTCTTACTCACGTAGATTTTCTCACTTCAGCTCTGACCCCTACAGGTTGGAACTCTTGCAGACTATTCCACTACATCGGTGGTGTCCATTAGCTCTTATGGAAGGAACTGCGAAAATCTATCCACTCTGACACTATGACACATCACACTATCTGTTTGCCTTGACGGATGGATGTCCCTCTATTAATGAGCAATTCTACACTTGGACATGTCAACAGATCTCAGAATCATGTGAACCACATCTGTATGTGCTTGTCTATACTGCTCCATAAACTTTCTAACTTTACTCGCAACGAAAGAAAAGTCTGGCCTAGAAATGGTCACATATATGAGCTTCCCTACGGATGTCCCCTCCAGTCATTCTACTTTGGTTTGCGGAGCATGTTCAAGAAACTCCATAGTTACATGCTCCCGATTGCCAATATTGAGCGGCAACTGGCATACATGATTTCCATTATGGTCAGCATTTTCCTTGCCGAACTTGATACGGTTTATGGTATAGCTTGCAGTCAACTTCTTTCCAAACTGCTATACCTCCAATAGGTGATGCATATAGTCGTCTAACCAGAATCTCAATGCCATATGCACCTTAAACTCAAACCTCCTTTGCCATGTCTTGTTCATGAGGTAGAGGGTCTACGCTTCGGAGGATGTAGAGTTCGTGATTGGGGAGGTGGTCACCCTTTTGAGGATCCCACTTTGCCCATTGCTCTTCTGAATCATCAGCTCACATGTATCGCATACCCTCTCTCCGATCATCTCCCTTGCTCATCTCTTAGAGACTTGGAGGACTACATGACTTTTGTGGTAGGATGTTCGCTGTTACCATCCCATACAGTTATTATGATGCATTACAAGATAGCCAATGGTGACTCGCGAATCGCGATTGAAGAGGGGATGGCAACATTGTAGTTCAGAGGCACTTGGACTTTGGTTACTACGCCCACTAGTGCATCCATGTTTGTGTGCAAGTGGGCATTTAAAATGAATCATAAAGCAAATGGTAGCGTGGATCGCTATCAAATCTGACTGGTGGCAAAAGATTTCACCCAGACATGGCGTGGATTACCAACACACCTATCCTACATCATCATTCTACCCTTCGGATTCTTCTCTCTATTACAATTACCAGAGATTGACTGTTGTTTCAGCTAGATGTCAAGAACACAATTCTATATGGAGACGTGCTTGAGGAAACATATATACAACAACCACCTGAGTTTGCTTCTGAGGGGGAGTGAAAGAAGATATGCTTGCTCCATAAGGCTATTTATGGCCTTAAGTAAGAGCCAAGAGCATGGTTTCAGAAGCTCTCATTGCCGAATACTCAAAAGGATTCTTTTGAATGCAAAATGATATCTTTGCTCTTTCATTTTTGGTCGTTCCACCTCAATCAGTGATAAGACTAGCACTATCTGCGAGAATGGATAAATCTATCCAGGTTTCATGCTACTCTCATATCCTCCTACCCTTAGTCTGATTGGACTAACCCCTTTCTACACATGCTTCAGAGCTCCCATGTCCTCAAACCTGATAGAATAACATGGCTTCGCCTGATCTACTACCAATTATTTAATATTTGTACACAGGAGACACCGAGAGTTATTGTCATCATTATAGTATATGTAGATGATATCATTGTTGCAGAAAATGACATGCGTGGTATTTATGAGAGAAAAGAATTACTTGGGGAGCAGTTCATCACTATGGATTTTGGGGAACTTCGATACTTCATTGGCCTAGAGTTCTTGTAGAAATCATTGATGACTTACTATGAGTTGAGAAAGAATGTGAGAAATCGTGTTTAAGAGATTGGGATGATAGATTGCAAACCTAACTATTCCTATGGATTCCATATGAAACTCCATGATGATAGCACAAGGAAGTTGACAAAAGGAGGTACAACGAACTTGGTGGGAAGCTCCTCTATGTGACCACTACTAGATCAGACATCTCCTTTGCTGTAAGCAAAATCAAGCAGCCACGGCGTGCTCACATGCATGCACTCGTGATGATCCTTAGGTAGCTGAAGTCTTCATCAGGTAGTATGACTCTTCTATAAGGGGGCATCCCTTCATGGCCTCAAATTTCAATAAAATTTTATCGAGTTTCTCTGAAATTTTTGTTTCCTTAGGTCTACCCTTCGCTTTCATCATTGTTTTCATATATCAATGAATTTTCACTTATTTATCTTTCGAAAAATTTTTCGCTTATTTATTCGCTGATGCTTAAATCCATGTTTAAAAGATCCGAACGGTTTCGAGATAAATTCATAAATAGTGTTCTTAGAAGAACTTTAATAACACTATTTACGAATTTATCTCTCCTGCGCTGGCTGTCGGCTACCTAACGCGCAACCCTCCTCATTTACCCGGGCTTGGGACCGGCCATGGCTGAGTTTCCCAAGTAAAAGAAAACCAATTCAAAATTGTTCAAATTACAGAGGTATCAAGCTGATGAGTCACACTATGAAAATTTGGGAACGTGTGATCGAAAGAAGGTTGAGGCAAGTTTCCCAAGTAAAAGGAAACCAATTCGGATTCATGCCAGGTCGCTCAACTATTGAAGCCATCCATTTGCTGAGGAGAACAATGGAGATTTATAGAGCTAAAAGGAAGAATATCCATATGATCTTTATTGATTTGGAGAAGGCTTATGATTCCGTCCCACGAGAGGTACTATGGAGAGTTTTGGAGAAGAGACAAATACCTGTCCTATACATTAATCTCATAAAGGATATGTATGATAGGGCTTTATCTTGTGTAAGGACCCCGACAGGGAAGACTGACTATTTTGATATCAACATTGGTTTACATCAAGGTTCAACTTTGAGTCCATTTCTTTTTACTTTGATTATGGACGAGTTGACACGTCACATTCAGGATGAGTTACCTTGGTGTATGTTATTTGCTGATGATATTGTGTTGATTGACGAGACTAGAGATGGAGTAAATGAGAAGCTTGAGGTTTGGAGACATGCATTGGAGACTAAAGGCTTTCGTATAAGTAGGGCTAAGACGGAATATATGGAATGCACCTTTGATGGAAGCAATGGTGAAGGAATCGAGGTGAAGATTGGTGACGATAACATTCAGAAGAGAGATTCTTTTAGATATCTGGGATCTATTTTGCAACATGATGGGGAAATTGATGGAGATGTTACTAATAGAATAAATGCAGGCTGGCTAAAGTGGAGAGGAGCCTCCGCTGTTCTTTGTGATAAGAAAATTCCTTTAAAAATTAAAGGAAAGTTTTACAATGCAGCCGTGAGACCTGCTATGCTTTATGGTTCTGAATGTTGGCCTGTGAACCATAGACATGTGCAGAGAATGGCTGTAGCAGAAATGAAAATGCTAAGATGGATGTGTGGACATACACGTAAAGATCGGATTCGGAATGATGCAATTAGAAAGAAAGTTGGTGTAGCTCCGATCGAGGATAAGATGCGAGAAAACCGCTTAAGATGGTTTGGTCATTTGCAAAGAAGGTCAACTGATGCACCGGTTAGGAGATGCGAGTGTTGGGATGTTGAGCCGGCTAAGAGAGGGCGAGGACGGCCCAAGAAGTGTTGGAAAGAGACTATACGAAGGGATCTTAGCTTTTTGGATTTAAGTCCGGGATTGACCCAAGATAGATCTGAATGGAGGCGAAGAATCCATGTAGCCGACCCTACTTAATTGTGGGAAAAGGCTTTGTTGTTGTTGTTGTTTGTTATTCGCTGATGCGTTGAGTTGTTAGAATACTTTAAATTGTTTGAAGAAGTTTTTTAATTAGTTTCTAAATTTTAGATCTAGATCCAGATCGAATCGGTTAAACACAAGATTTAAGATTTAAAGTCTCGTTTTAACAGAAGAGTTTTATATTTTTTATTCTTTTTTTGATATATATGTTTTGATTAATAGTTATTATATGTGTCACCTCATTCTTATTGAAGAGGTGATTCTCATGGCTTTTTAAGCATATAAATCCAATCCATCTGCTTTGGGGCGCCTCCAGATGTGATGCAAAAGGTTGTGTTCCTTGTCTGCACACACAACCTTTTCTTTACATGATTGTGTCAACAAAATCAAATCATTTTATCACTCGGTTGCGTCCTTCTTGGTCTCCTTCATTCTCATGGTAGAGAACAAGGTTGGTTTGCCTTTACCATCATCCTCTAAGGCATTCAAAAGACCCATGTCCATTGTTAAGATGGATGTTGTCAACTAAATGCCGTTTATGAGAATTATGGAGAGCAACGACAAAGAGTATATTCCGATGCAATCTCGGGCGGCCTATAAGACTGGACCAAATACTTCATGGAAGCAACACTACGCATGTGCTTTAAATTTTGCTCGTCCTCGAGCAACTAAAAATGAAGAGGTGAAATGAGACTGGATTCCATACCAAGATCATGAGCAAAAGATGAAAATGGAGCTCGACCCGACCTTTGGATTAATAGTTTGGCGAAACTTTTGTGAGAATTTGGGTTTTAAAATCAACAACCTCCGAGTTTTACACATCATTGTTCAGGTTCGGTTCAGAAGTCATCTTAGATCAATCCTCCTCCCAAAGCATACCCCACGAATATTGAAGAATTGTCTCATGTGTGTGAAGGGTGTTAGCTCTCCCCATTCGAAATGCTGAACTACCATGCAAACATCTCCTCCAGTAACTCATCATCGGGGAGTCGGGTATTTCCTTCTAAGTTAAGGTACGTGTATGTTCACAACGAATATGGTTGGAGAAGTTTAGAAGAATGAGAAAAAAACTGGAGTTTGACCAATGTAGTCACATCTTCTGTGAAGCTTGGCCAGTTTAGCCAAGTCTCCACCAGATCTGCAGACTATCTGAAGCTTGTACCATTGTAGTCAATGATGTACTTTGGGAATTGGCTTCTTTTGGTTTGTATTTTTGTTACTTTGCATTGATCTTTTTGTGCCCCTAAGGAATATAGAATCTTTTGTTCCGTCCATGTTTTGGGGTCTTAGAAAAATCACGTTGGCTGATCGTTCCTCATCCGAAACTTTATTTTAACCCATACTCATGTCTTTAGATGTCCATGCTTCCAGAAAAGAGATTCACCCAGTCTTCCAACATCCCGTCCGAGTTGAGCTAAGTTCATAGTGCTAGACTTCCTACACTCCTACAGCGAAGATATCTAGCGATATTTTACATCAGCCCACTTCCAAGGTGATGTGAGGCATTCTCCCAAGTCCCAACCACATACTCGCGGGAGGAGAATGAGACGAAGATCCTCCTGCTCCAATATGCCATATTTACGATGAAGCAAGATGGTTGCCCTCTCCATACTTTCTAGTCCTGGCTGTGAGACATATTCGAGAAGCTTCATATATAACATGCCTTTGAGTGATGGTCCTGAGTAGATGATGGTCTACAGGAATGTCACAATAGTGGGTGTTCTTCTTGCATCTCTCGATATCCAGTATGATGCCGCACACAACCATCTTCTTACAGGTGCCTTTATTCATCCTATAAAGGAGGCCTAAAGCCGTCTTCGTTGGATCATATTTCCTCCTACTACTCAGACCTCTTCTGCAATGGCAACATCTCGCAACTGAGGAGGCAGTACAATTCATAGGATGTGGTGTCAACAATAGAGGTTAGCAGTCGCCTTTGTCGATAATGCACATGCTACAACCGTATAAGGCACTCTAAGGATACATTATATCAGATTTCGCCCTGCAACTATCTATGCTGCTGAGTAATTTAGCCCACTGCTACTTTTGTTAATCAGAAGTATGATGATCTTGTCTCCCATCAGTGAGAGATCATGGGCCTTTCGGCCAATACTACTTATGCTCCTTCGACCCCATCTGATATTACTTCCTCCATCAGCACCTCAGGTACATATTATGCATTTACCACCTGCCACAGTGCTGATATTTCAGATCCTTCAACATAATGGATCGTAACTCTGGAGCATCTCATCATCTCTTTAGTGACATAGAACAATTCACTTCATACAGTACCGTTATTACCGTTCATCGTGATCGATTATTGTCTATCAGTTAGATTACCAAGTATATGAATTGTCGTGCTATTTTAACCTTTTTTCTCTTGTGTTTCAGGATATACTCACAAGTAGGGTGATTGAATGTGGTCGTGAGCAAGAGGGTCTGTTCAGATTGGTCCAATCTATATATTATTGTAGATCATCCGTTTCTATTAAACAAGTCTCTCTGTACCCATGGCACCTTCATTTCGATCATCATCTTCTGCATAACTCGTGTAGGGTCATCCGTCATATATCATCTCAGTCCAATTTTTAGTGCGAGGCTTGCCAGCTTAGGAAGTATCGTCTTACCAATTTTCCAAGTCGTCAGAGTCATAGCAATAATTCTTTATTTGAGTTGTATTTTGATATTTGTGGTCCTAGTTGTGTTCCTAATCACCAGAGATACATATTCTATCTTATCGTTGTTGACGATATTTTCAGATTTTTGTGGGTCTTTCTCATGGAAAATAAGTATATGGCTGGTTCTACTATGCAAACCTTTTATAACTGGAGTAACATATATTTTTTTTGCTACTGTCAAGTATGTTTGTTCTGATGATGCTTTGAAATTTTGTACTGATTAATTATCTCAACTCTTCAAGTCTCTTGGGATTCTCCATCATACTTTGTGTGCCTATACTTCCCAACAAAGCGGTATTGTTGAGCGTAAACATCATCATCTCTAGATAATACTAGGATCTTCCTGATACAGAGTCATGCTCCTCATTCTTATTAGGGAGATGCTGTCCATATCTCTTGTTACCTCATCTAACATATGCCGTCTTTTGTGTCAGGAGAGACAATTCTTTTTTATTTGAATTTTCCGAAAGAATTTTTCTCTTTAACACCTCACGTCTTTCGTTGTTTGACTTTTGTCCATCGCCTGACTCTTGGCCATGACAGGCTCTCCCCAGATTTGTCAAATACTCCTTTGTTGGCTATTTCCCATACCAAAAAAGCATATTGTGCTTTGATCATCTCATGCGAATGTAATACGTCAGTGCTGATGTCCCATTCTTTGAGTATGTCTTGTATTTTTCTCTCCTAGGTGACATGACTATATCCTTTGAGTCTGATGAGGAGGTTTACATTCCACTTCTGCCTTCGCCTTCTACTCCTACCACACCTCCTATGGTGCTTGACGTTTTATAGGTTCTATGTTTACATACTCGTCACTATTGGACCCCTTCCCGTTCCTTCCACAACATCCATCATACTGATGACACGAGTTTTTCAAGGGGCCATACGATCTCTCAAGGCGAGACCGCAATCGACGCATTAACCTCTTAATAAACCCAAGTTAATCAACAATTAACCCATAATATCAATTAATCAATGAATAGCAAAAATGTAGAATTAAATTTTATTATACTCTACAACACAAGAAGTATACCATATAAGCATGTAGAGGTCGAACCGCAGAGCAAATTTGGTAGCCTACGATTATTCCTAATCAAGGTGTATTATGCACAAATATGTTTTTGTGTGGGTTTTTAATTTTATGTGTAAATATACTTTTTTTTATAAAATACAAATGAATTAAAGTAAACAAAGAGGTATTATTAAGAATAATAATACTAAAATATATCAGATTAATACATATATACCTATATATGCACATAGATAAAGATATATATATAAGGTATTCACATATTTACATATACATAGATCTTTTTTTAATAAAAAATATATCTATAACTATAATCCTTTTTTTTCTGATTTTATTTTTTTAATTAGTTATACAATCTAGGAATATATAAGGCTATATATACACAATATAGGGTTATATAATTATAAACACTCATAAAAACAAACAAAATACATGGAATAAAATATTTTTGGGTTTTAAATATTTTCTCATGTTTTTGTGATTTCTAGAATTTTTGCTAATTTTTATGGGTTTTTAAAGTAAAAAAATATCTCAAATTAGGGATTTAATAAATAAGTCAAATGAATTGAAGATTAAAAATAACAAATACGGTCCAAAATTCATCAAATCAATTTTAATAGATAGTTAATAATACAATGAAAATTCATAAATAGAAATAAGTATTTTTGGGATTTTTGGTGATTTTTAACATTTGGATTTTGGTGCTTTTTATTTTTTTTATGGTTTTTCTTTTTCTATCAACATATATATTTTTGGAAATCTTCAAAATATTTTTTTTATTTTTTGGTATTTTCTAAGTTAGACATGGACAAAAACGTGCTCATTTGAATTTTAATAAATAGTTAAAGTGACAAAATAAATAGAGCGGGAAAATGCATGCGACCAGGCATCTAACCCTATTTTTGCATACTTTTTAGAGCACATGTGCTATTTTTAATAAATGAAATTCAAGTACCAAAAATACATGAACTGGGAAGGGCGTATTTGCAAATAAAATTAAAGAGAAGGGCTCTTGTGAAAATTTCCCAAAATATACGACATATAATTAAATTTATCTGGACTAAATGTAAATACAAGAACCCACGAGGGTATCCATGTAATTTCGCCGCCTCGCGTGGGACGACACGTGAGGTGACGTGGACTGGACACATTTGTAGTTTCAATAAACGTCATGGACCTCTATGTAAATGTCCAATTTATATTACACTACACATTTTATTTATAAGACCAATAAACAAATACAAAAATGGCGGGGGAAAGATATGCGATTTACCCCCAATGTGGCGTTGGTGAACGATTGAGATCTTTTCACTTAAACACATATCACCTCCTCTCGCCGGATGACACTTCACCGATGGGTGGCTCTGATCCATGGCCTCAAATTTCAGCGAAATTCGGTCGAATTTCTACCGAATATCGATATTCAGTTGAAATCGAAATTCAACCGAAATGACCGAAATATGGGGGTCCTAGTACAAAAAATGACCGAAATGACCGAAATTTCGGTCGAAATTCCACCGAAATTCCATCAAAATTCTGTTTTGGTCGATACCGAAATGGTGACCGAAACCGACATTTAAGGCCTTGCTCTGATATGATCTTGGATTCTATCGAACATGCGAGAGATGCGGTCTTTGGATGACTAGGATTAGAACTGGGGCGCACCCTCCATCGAACGACTGCCGACTGCTATGGAAGAACAGGGAAGAAGTGGTCCTCCCCGACCTTCGACCTTCGATTTCTTTGTCCACCGTCCGACTCTTTGGCTGATCTTTGGCTCTACACCTCCGGGAGGACCGTCGGCAGCTAGTGGTGCCCTCCAGAATGTCCGGGACCCATGGATGGGGTCCTGGCATGTCGTGGAAGTTGGAGCACCTGGAGAACCTCTTCCAGGTTCGAATGCGACCCAGGAGGGGTACTTTGCGCTTGGAACCTGCACGAATAAGATCCTCGGTTCGAGGCGACGTACCTCGGCCAGAAATGAAGCTGGAAAGCATGACTGACGAGGTAGAGCATTCGCCGAACGGTGGAGGGGAACCCTCGATTCGTAGATCCACGATGGATCTGGTTGGCTCGGTGGATGAATAAGATGGGGAAGGCGATGGGAAATGAAATGGAATGACCTGTGGAAGCGGATACATGCGAGAGAACAGTGGATTGGCCGGAACCCTAACAGCTCCGGCGAACGAACTAACTGGACTAAAGCTAACCTACTGGATTCAACGCGAAACTAACGATGGAATTGAAAAGATGATACGAAAATCTACCTAAGAAATAGAATGCGCAGCTGTTATACCTGCTGTGTTGGCAGGGAGCAGGGCAGGTTGGAGCATGGTCGTGAATCGCCTCTCCTCGCTCTGACGCTCTCCCGACAAGGGGAAGGTCTCAACTGTCACATGGCCTTCGACACTCTCGCAAGGATAGGATCTAGGGCTCCAAGAGGGATCAATAAGGGAATGCAGAGGAGATGTCTTTATTTATAGGCAAAGCAACAATCCTTATTGACCTAGGGTTTGGGAGAATTTGGTCTTTGTACAAGGGATCCAGGGATTAGGCGAAGATCAATGATGATTGAGGTAGATTGCGGTGTGAAGAAACAATGAAAAGGCTCGATGGATCGAGCGGGAAAAATGGAAGAAAAGAGGGGAAAAGACGCGTCTGACGAGTCAGAAGCGCCGTGGGCTGAGTTGACCGCGGTCAATAAACGCAACCACACGATTGGGCCACGTCAGCCCAAGTCGTGACAAAACATGTGTTATTAATCGAAAATAATTAATTAAAAATAGCAAATGATTTATTAACTTTCGGGTATAAAATAAAAACTGTTTATTATTTTATGTAATATTTTATTTTGATTTTTATTTATTTTTTGGATTTATTATTCGAAGTTAATTTTTAAGGGTATATTTATAGGTATATTCATTTATTTTTTTGTATATTTTATTTATATTGTATTTTTGATTTTATTATTTTGTTTATTCATTTTATATATTTATAACTTATTTTTATGCACACAAATATATTTTTATTTTATTTTTCTGATGTTAGTTGTACACTTAAATAAATAGGGATATGTATAACATAGATATAAGTATAGGTATTTCATCTATGAATTTATAAAGGTATATTTTATTTTGTGTTTTCTCTTTTGTTCTATTCTATTCTAAATATGTACATGTATTATGAATAATATTTACAAAAGTCTAAAATATAAAATATAAAATTATACAAATAATAAAGAATAGATGAAATGAATATTTTAATGGATTTTTACCCGGCAGACCCTAAAAACTTTGTCAGTTACCTCTACGACCTTTGAAACAATCGAATTCCCCCTCGACCTCGTAAACTTGCTCCGTCTTACCCCACAGACCCTGCCGTCATCTTTAACTTTATTGGAGTTAACTACTTGAGTTAAACTAGAGTTAATCAAACCAAATAAAATCAACGGTGGATCTTCAATTTTCCTTTCTCCTTCCTTCTCCTCCCCCTTATTATACTTAACAAGCAGCCCCTGCAACATCCCCGTAAATGGTATCAAAATACCGATTAATCAAAGAATGCGGGAACCAACACCCCTTTGGGATCCAACATGAATGAATGGTATTGTTCGATCTTATGGAGCTTAACATGGGAGATTGTTTTTCACATTCATGCACGGCACGATAAGCTCTTGTATAACTAAACAAGTTCCTATCTCGTCAAAATGTAAAATAGCCCGATTTTGGACATAGATACGGTATGCTCTACCTATCATCTTTGGCCTTGTGGATTATGCCCAGTGCTTCCGCATTGCCTGTTCGATGGAATCTTCAGTTTCCGCCTGATCTCCGTTCTGTAAATGCAGAGAAATGGATTGCACATCTTCTCTGTTTCCAACGTCGTCGGAATCTGCGAAATGGACTAATATTCCTTAAAAACCTCCAAAATCTTGTGATGAGCAGGTGATCACCAAAGTTACTCCAACTATCACAACGAAAGGCTAGTTGTAGAAAGTGCAAATGTCGTGATTGTGAGACCAAGAGGCCGTGCTTACAGTTAGTGAAATATCCGGTTAAATTATGTACACTATAGCCCAATTGTTCCCTGGCTCCAACAATTATGGAAAATCTATCAACAGTTACAGAAATCATATATGGTGAGGCAATGCTGGAGGATGAAGGAGGGAGGCTCACCGTTGGCAATTTCTTATTGCGGAGTTGGACTATGTGTGCAGCAAAGCTTGATGTACATTGTTTTCTGGTTCTATGGACAATGCAATTTTTGAGTTGCTCTGTTCAGCAACAAAAAATCAGTCTGAAATCCACAATAATCACAAACTTCGAAAACTTGTAAGCCAAAAAAGGGTCAACGATATGAACCAGTGTATATTCATGACCACAATATATTTTTGTATCATCCGACGAAAGACACGATCCTTTTAAAGGAAGCGAGCATCTACAGATGAAGCGGGGGAGGGGGATGGGGCAGAGGCATCTACAGCAGACCTGGAGGGGGATGCGAGGGCGATAGACCTAGAGGAGGAGGGCGAGGGCGATAGACCTGGAGGATGAGGGCGAGGGCGACAGATGTCGAGGAGGTGGGTGGGTGTCGGGTGGGGAAGGGAGATGAGGAGGAGGGTGAGGGGGAGTGACACTCAATGTAAATTTGATAAACAAAATGGGTATAATGTAAAAGACATTATGGAATCCGGATAGTTTTAACAGGTAAATGGATGGGGGTTAACCACAGGGTTTGTAGGGTAAGGGTTAACAAGTTTACGAGGTCGAGAGGGAAATTAGGTTGTTTCAAAGGTCGTGGAGGTAATTTGCAAAGTTTATAGGGTCTGCCGGGTAAAAATCCCATATTTTAATCAGATATATCATACAATAAGAGTCCAAAACCTAACTTTTACACCTTTACGAAAAAAATATGAAACTGCCTTTATTAAATTGCTTATTGAAAGTTATATACAATTAAATGTGAGTTTGATACATTTTGAGTTTTTATTTAAAAGGTAAGGGTCTGGATAGTTTGAGTTTTGGCTTGTTATTTAGAGCATAAAATGTACATTGTATAATATTTTGTACAAATTCAATTTTTTATTTTTATTTGTATTATTACCTCTAACTTTCATGTACAAAGTTTCTTTATTTGATGAATAAATAAGCAAGAATAAAATAGGTCTCAAAATGGACTTATTGATGAATTAAAGAATAAGAATTTATTGGCCCTTATCTCCCCCTACTTTATTCCTTGTCGATACAATCATCAAGATGCATAGGTCTCGGGGTTTAGGGTCATAAAATACCTTTGACATTTTATTCTTTTTCTTTTCTTTCTTTATTCTTTTATTTTGCTTTAAGCAATATAATTTGTACAATAATTATACAATGAATAATGAATGCTAATTTCTACAAAAATAATGATATTTGTATGCATTTAGCTAGGGTTGAAAGCCAAAATGAAAGAATAAAGGTGATGAAATGGAGATTCATCACATGCCCTAGGTAAATTCTGAACACTTGGTTTCCGGTGATGGTATTGTTGATGTTTCTGTGCAACATGGGACTATCGGATGAGAGTGCGTATGCTCTAGAGATTGTCATACGGGAGGTAGATCCTTCAAAAGATCTAGATCAACCTATTGCACTTCAGAAGAGGAGGCGTACTTGGGCTAGATACCCTTTCTCAGGACATGTTTCACTAGGGCCTCTATCAGAGGACTCTGGGAAGTTTGTGGTGTGATTGTCAGCATGTTGCTATCCCACACACATTAAGAGGCTATGCTGGACAATCAGTGGTGTCTTGTTATGGAGGAAGAAATGGTTGCACTCTAATAGCGAGGTGCATAGAGCTTGGTTAGTGCCCCGACGGAGGCTTATGTGGTTGGTTGCAAGTGGGTATTGGCGGTGAATCATAGAGCAGATGACAATGCTGATCGCTACATAGCCAGACTAGTGGCACATGGATTCATTCAGGCATATAGGGTGGACTATCATGGCATTTTCTCTCTTCTGGCTTGTCACTCCACTCTACAGATGTATTGTAGTGAGAGACTTGACACTCTCATAACTCGATGTCAAGAATGCCTTTTTGTATGGGGACATGTAGGGGGAAGTATATATGCAACCACTCGGGTTCATTGCTAAGGGGGTGCGTCAGAAGATATGCATGATACATATGTTTTATGGCCTTAAGCAGAGTTCCTGAGCATGGTTCCAGAAGTTCTCAGACCTAATAGAGCAATATGACTTTAAAAGATCAAATGCAGACCACTCATACTTTGTGCATGACTTTACGAGGTCTTGTGATGCCGATCTATGTTGACAACATTATTATTACAAGAGATGATTTACAAGGGGATCATCGAGGCAAAGGCATTCCTTGGAAAATAGTTTCTCACCAAGGACCTTGGAGAACCTGCCATTACTCTTATGGATCCTAGCACGAAGCTCTATGATGATGATACATATGAGGTGGACAGGAGGACATACAAGGAGCTCGTCGAGAAGCTTCTATATGTTACCATTACCAGGCCAAACATTTCCTTTGTTGTGAGAAAAGTCAGGCAGTTTATGGAGCAGCGACATCAGACCTATGCATATGCAATATTCATGGTCCCGATGTACCTGAAGTCTTTGCCTAGTACAAGGTTACTCTTCAGCAAAGGGGCATCTCTTGAGATCATGACATGTGCAAATGTTGATTATGCAAGATGTTCAAAAGACACAAAATCAACTTCTGGATTTGCAATATTTATTCAGCTCACTAGTCTCATGGAAAAGCAAGAAGCAAACTGTTGTTTCTAGGTTGTGTTGAATCCGATTATAGAGCATGACATAGAGAAGCCGTGAGATGATGTGTGTAAGATTATTTTTAACTGGTCTAGATATTGATACACCACTTTCCTTGCATCTATTATACGACAATAAAGATGCTCTGTTCATTGCTAATAATCCAACATTCCATGGGAAGAGGACCAGACACGTTGAGGTGGATTGCCACTCTACTAGAGACATGATACAAAAGGGCTTCATCTCTACTCTCTTGTCAGCTCATTGGAACAAACTACAAACATATTTACTAAGGCTTTGCATCCATCAAACCACGACCAATGATCAATGGAACCACCCATCCCCTCACCAGCTGGCAGTGCCTCAAGCAACAACAAGAAGTTCATAAAACGCGGAACAAATGTTAGAGAACGATTCAATCGCTCGAAGCCCCATTCATTTGGCGCAATTTCTCCATCACTTCCATCACTCTGACCGATCATGTCCTAACACTCTCGAAAGAAGAAAATCGAGAATTTGTCGGGTCCTGAGGACCCATCCATATTCGGATCAACAACCGATTGCTCAATCTCAGACAATAAGATCAACCCCACCAACTCCTCAGACTGCAAGTCAGACAAATGCATGATATCTCTTTCCAGCCATCTCACGCCATTGCTAGGCACATGCCTACTGATATCTAGAAAGTGTTTCTTCATTGCTTCACCGATGGGACGATTTCCAACAAGATCCTATCCATCCACCTTGATCGAGGGGATTATGACCTGTATTTTGCGATTACTGGCCACCACATGAAAAATTTTGGTGTTCACATTCCCCTCCAGCTACTTCTGCCTTGACTATTGCCTCCGTTCGCTTTTATGTTTCTTGTCTTCCCCTAAAAGGATGCGATTATGCTCCCTCCTTTCTGGCGACCTCCTCCTATAACTCCATGAAATCCTCAATTTGATCAAGACGTACAACCTCGACATGTGTAATGTTTTATCCTTTGCCCTTGAAGCGCCTGAGACTCTCTCCTAACCTGAATAAGCATGCACCGCAAGGCTGTGAGGTTCTTTACCATCATCTGAGATGCTAAATCTGCAATCTTTGTTTTCGACCTGCATCTTGCGACTTTCTCATGAAAATCACCCTTCTGCAGCCATACACACTCAAAATGGAAATTGCTACCCAGGCACTGGCTGTCACTCGAGTCCCAACTGACTGATATATTATCTGAATGCGATCTTTGCAAGGACATTACGTACTGTACCGGAAAGCACTCTAGCAGTCCCATCGAGCTGAGAACACGATCCAAACAGAATTGAGAGGAGGAGCTCATCCAAGTATACTTTAGATTTGTCGCATCTAAGATCTCCATCTTCAGCTCTCCAACAATATCAGTAAAAATGGGGAGCCAGGGTCTAAACCACTCGTGTCACATGATGGTCATCAGTAAGTAGAGAGACGTCGAAATCATCGCCAACAAGCCATGCATGGTTTGGAATGCATGCTCGCACCAAAAGTAGCTCCTCCCACATCACAAATGACATGTGGCCATATTTTACCAGCATCAAGAACAGAAACCCATCTGAGATCCTCCGCTGCAACACAAACAGGTTCAATGTGTCACATATCGGATCCACAAGCACCGATACCTCTAGTCCAACCAATAATCAAGTCCCCCTGATGTACCCACAAACGACACCATTCTATAATCAGTAAAGCAAGATCCTGCCAAGTCTCGCTAGCTGAAACTATCCCATGTCTCTCTACTTTTGTCTCCTGCAAACATACAACATCCACGTTCTAACCCTTAAAAAGTACACCCGTTTCACTCATCTTGTCCACTTGACCAAGGCCCCAGACATTCGAAGCGACAATCTTCAATTAGCAATAGTTGTGGATGCCTCCACCAACAACACCCTCACGTAACATGCTATCTTTCTCCGCTTTTCAGACTGCTCCATAGATACAACATACATCATAGGGTTGTAGCCCTCAAGACAGACAATAGTCACCCGTATTTCCATTGATAATTCTCATCAACAATCTCCACTATTGACGCTCCTATCTAATGCTGCCATGGGCCCGACAGTCTTAGCTTGTGACGACGAACAAACATCATCCGACGATTTGCCTTGCAGATGGCAAGGGCAAGCGACTTCTATCCTCTATGCCGAAAGACCCTCTTCTTTTGCACTTTGAAATGTGCAACTACAATTCCAAAAATCCCAGCAGGAGAAGCCACATTCTCCATTGCACCACCTCGACTCACCTCACATGGCAAGCTACTCATAGGGACAAAGCTATAAGAATCCGAGCTGTATCATGTGCCATACCCACTTAGAAAACCAAGGTCCACATGTGTCAAGTGCCTTGGGTTGTCCAAACCAAACAAATGGTAAACTGCCCGATCAGAGGACACATCCATAGGCTTAGAGGAGCTCTCATTCGGGCTTTCATGCAATGAGCCCAATGGAGAATGAGGACCACTAGCAGATGGTGGTGGCAAGCATTCTTTCAACAATAAATGAAAGGAGATACGGCCCACCACATGCATAACCTCAAACACTTGAACATCAGTACACCTCTCAACTACGACCACAACATCGATACCATCTCTCGATCGAAGCCCATCTAAAACAACTACCATCTTAGAATCACCAACCAACACATTTAGAAACAATCAAGTTACCATGAAGTGAATGACATACCTGGAATACAAAGAGTCCCGTTGGCATGGTGAGGTAAAGCCCTATCCCTGAAACATTACCTTCTCCACAACTCTAGAAATTTGAGTGTCAACTGCTAGTAGAATCCTCGTTTATGAGGCGAAGAGAACACACATGCAACCGTACAAAGGCTCCAAGGGGATAACTTCCCCTAGAAACGATCCACAAAGAAGGACCCACGACATCATTTCCATCATGTCACCATGTGCCACTGAAGCAATCAAACATCAGGAATTTTGACTTAACACCATTTTAGTGGTCTTCGTCTCCTCTGCCCCCATGTTGGGGATCACCCGAGGCCACCACACATATCTTACGAAGCTTGCATTCTCGACGTCAGTGTCCCCAAAACAACACATGAAGCAAGGAAAGTTGGTGAGCAGCTAAAACACCCTGTCGAGACTTATAAGAACACACCACTTCTCCTGCTTATCCTCATCATCTCCAGAACCACCTTCACGCCTCTCGGCATTTGGCACAACATTGACAAGAAGCCCGAAGCATTGCCACCGCCAATAGTGTGCACAACAACCCCTCCCCCCATGAGCCATGGGGACTTCAGAATAGCTCTCTAGAGTAGCAGATGGCAACCCAAGCAATACATGAGGTCCAGGCGGAGGCCCAAGTGGCCAAGACACATCCCAAACAAGCTCGAACAGAGCCCCAACGGGTCTAAGAGGCCCATGCGGAGCCCTCCTGGGCCTCGACAGAACTTCAGAAGCAAAGAAATCTCCAGTCGGAAGCCTTGGTGGTCCTGACGGATGTGACACCCACGCAACCGGGTTATTCGTTTACACAACATTCGTAATATTATTTTCGATATCAGTCGCATTAGGTTATGAAAATGAGGGAAAAATTTTCACGTTTCGAATGACATCACATTTTTAATAACAAGCCACATAATAACAAATGTCACCAAATTCACATTTCATTAATTTCCATATATATATATATTTACATGTAACAGAAGAAACTGATAATCTGTACATATATCACAAATATAGAGGAGAAAGAAAAGCAATTACATTATCCTGTACAAAAAGTATAACATGTGTACCACCAAAAGTAACTGCGAAAGCTCAACGTCCTGTTGTCAGACTACTATAATGCATGTACTTTACCTGCTATTCATGTTGGGAACAAGAGAAATGCCAATAAAAGTTGAGTACAATCTAATTTATTAAAAATAAAACATGTAATTCAATGGTTTCAAAAAGAAGTAAGTAGATATGTGTTGACAAGTAAAATTTAATAAGTTGCTTGCATAGAAAAGGGTTTTCAAGCCGTTTTGTATGTATATCCCCTGCTTACCCATCACCCCTAACTTTCCATATAACAATTTCATTTATTGATTATATGATTCATATGTAGGTTATCATCTTTTTATCATTTATAACTCATGTTGATGGATCTTGGGATTTTAGATGATGAGTCTCTTATCTAATCTTTGTCTATGTCAAATTCTCAAGCTTAGTGAATAGTCTGTAGTGTTGGTTTCAGTGCGACCTCATACTATGACTCTAAAGCGTGAAGAATACCTTATGGTTGTGGTGTCTCTGTAGGTATGCAGTGAAGTGTAATGCATCCTAACTAAGTTCCCAACACGTCCATTAGCTTCACTTAACATCCGTAGTAGTAGTTCTAAATTCTGATTAAATGTTGATAATTGATGGTAATTTGATGATTTCTATCTCACTATCTTTTCCTTGCCAGGACCTACTGGTAGACAGTAAATAACCTCAAGAACAGTACCAAATCAATTGTAACCAACTCAGCTGTAATCGAACTCAACTGTAACCAACTCAATTGTAACCAACTCAGATGTAACCAAACTCAACTGTAGCCAACCTCAACTCTAGCTACCACGACCTTTTCCTTGCCAAGATCTATTGGCGGAACAATAACCAAAACTCAAGCGATGAGGATGCCTTCTAAGAGACTCTTCCTTCCCGCCCTCCTAGTGGAAGTGTGGTCCAGGGGAGGGCTAGGCACACCCCAGAACTACGCCCCAGAGACGGGTGGGAGAGACTTTTCGGACTAAGTCACTCCAAAATCGGCTCGACCGGTACGGGCAAAAAGAGCTTGAAAAACAAAACCAAAGGTCCTCATGCCTAAGTACCCAACTGAAATAGAGTTAGCGGAATTGGTCAAAAACCTGTATCCCAACGAAGCGTAAAAACACTGTGAGCTCGCGTTGAAACCGTAAAAAGGATTGGGATCCTAGAACCACGCACTAGGCGACCGCTGCCCTAACCGGGCTCCCTATCTCCCGCTTAGCTGAGGGTCACAACGTCCTTGTACGGTCAGGTGTAAGGGTCACCATGACCGACATAATTAACTGACATCACTGATTCACACTTGATTTCTTATTTTTTCTCGATTTTTGCTGTGATTAACTTTACATATCTAGACATTTGGTCAGCGATTTTATTAATAGTGATCAATAGTTACTAGAGTATACCCATAGGATTATTCAACTCATAATTTAGTGGTATGATTGTTGATCTAAATTTTATAAGTCACTTGTATGAAAATACCTCAATGTTCTTATTTTTCAAGTCATGAAATTAGAAGTGTTAATATAAATATAGCTTTCTGTCTCTTTTATGTAATTTCAGTTTCTCTGAGTACTTATCATGTAATTAACCCAAGGGCTTTTCTCCTATAAAAGAGCCCTCGGGTACGTCTAATGTAAGTCATTCGTTTCTCCCATCATGGTATCGGAGCTACGGTCCTAGACCGGGGTCCCGGTATCCCACCCAAAACCCTAACCCTAATCCCCCACCCCCCACCCCCCCCGGCGCCGCCGCAAGCCCTCTCACGACCTCGTGCCCATCTCTCTCGCCGCCCCAGCGGCTACTCGACGCCCCAGCGGCCACTCGCCGCACCCCAGCCTCACCCCAGCCGCCTCCCAGCGTCTCTGCGTCGCCCTCCAGCCGACTTCGACCAGGCGCCGCGCCTCCCAGCGGCCCTTGCGGCTCCGCGCCGCCCCCCCTGCCGCCTCCAAGCAGCACCGACGGCCTTCTGCGCTACTACAGCCGTCCTCCCGTACGGCCCTAGCCCCCTCCGCGCAACACTAGCCCCCGGCACCGTCTTTGCCGCCTTCGGATTAGGTTCATCGCTTTAACGGAGATTAGGGATGGTTGTCCGAGTTTATACATACAACCTATCCCTCATATGATACTGTAGACCGACTGGTTTCTTTACCTCCGTCGGTCTGCAGCTCTTCTTCAATCATGTCAGAAAACAATGGTGACATCTTTACTTCTTCGGGTGCCTTCAAAGGCCCAGCCCCTATAGTAAAGATGAACGGGACCAACTCTGAACTATAATCCATGCAGTTTCGAACCCTGATGCAGTGCCATAATAAGGAGCACACACTGACATAATCCGAGCCGGAAGACAAGACTGGAGCGAATGCGACGTGGAAGCAAGACGATGCTTATGCTCGTATATGGCTCTCTGGGACGATGACTACAGAGATTGCTAATGACATTGTGAATCAACCCACAACAAAGGCTATGTGGGATATACTGGCAACTACATATGGGCAGTCGAAGAATGAGAGCAAATACTTCAGTTACAATTCGACATCTTTTCCACCAAACAGAATGGAAGGCCACTCCATGCACATTTCTCTCATCTGCGGGGCATGTTTGAAAGATTGCATAGCTTCATGCCAATCACAACCAATATGGAACAACAACAGTCATATCGAAATGCCACGATGACGGGGGTCTTTCTGTCCTCTCTTGATCCTGAGTTCGATGCAGCCTGTACTCAACTTCTGACTGGCGAGACTATTCCACCTATGGAGGAGGTGTATAAGAGATTGAGTAGGATTACTAGTGCATCATCGTCTACAACACAACCTACTCCTTCAGCTATGGCTACCACCCGTGGCAGAGGAGGATCGTCACATTTTCGAGGTCGTGGACCTCGTGGTTGATGGGGAGGCAGACATCGTGGTCCCTGTACTCACTGTCACCGTCCAGGCCACTCTGAGAAAACATGCTTTCACAAGCATGGATATCCAGCCACTGCACGTGTTGCGGAGCAGACTGAGGCCGCAGCAATGCCTCTCCCAGATGCTCGCTTTGATGTCTTCGTCTCCAGACTCCGTGAGATGATGACTACACCTACGCCTCCCTCTCCGGGTTCTACGGAAGCTGCAGCTCCTGCCAGAGCGGTGTCTAGCTCCTCAGGTATCCATTATGCGCTTACCAGTACTATTTGCTCATACTTGACAGATTGGATTATAGATTCCGGGGCTTCCCATCATATGTGTGGCAACAGAATGCAGTTTACTACCTACAGAACACTTGCACCAGGACGATCTGTTGTCATTGCCAATGGGGTTCGATTATCCATTGTTGGTCAGGGGGAGATTACTCTAACGCCTTCCTTGAGTCTTCAGAATGTCTTACATGCACCTGACTTTAAGATGAACCTGTTGTCTGTTAGCCAACTTACTAAAGATGTACATTGTCATGCCATATTTAACCTTTCTACTTTTGTGTTTCAGGACATACTGACTGGCAGGATGATTGGAAGTGGCCGTGAGCAGAGAGGCTTGTATAAGCTTGCTATATCACCATGTGTTGGACTTGCTACTATTACCTCTGGATCTGTTTCTCCATTTCTTTGGCATCTTCGATTTGACCATCTTCCTCTGCAGAAGATGTGTCATGTCTTACCACAGATATCTACCTGTACTGCGTTGGATTGTGAAGCCTGTCAGCTTGGGAAGCACCATCGGTCTTCGTTTCCAGGTCGTCCGAGTCGTCATAGTAGTCGGTCTTTTGAGCTGTTTCATTTTGATATTTGGGGTCCGAGTCGTGTCCCTGATTTTCAGGGACATCATTATTACATGGTTGCTGTGGATGATTATTCCAGACTATCATGGGTTTTTTTATTGACAAAAGTCTGAAGAAGCTGGTAGTATTATTCGAAAATTTATTCTTGAAGTTAATAATATCTTCTCTACCTATGTCAAAGTAATTCGCACAGATATTGCTTTGGAGTCTTCAACATTACATTTGTCATATTTTCTCAGTTCACAGGGCATTGTTCACCAAACTTCGTGTAGTTACACCTCGCAACAAAATGGTATGGCGTAGCGCAAACACCGTCACCTTCTTGATGTCACTCGAACATTGCTGATCCATAGTCGTGCCCCTCATTCTTTTTGGGGGGATGCTGTTCTTACTGCGTGCTACCTGGTGAATCGTATGCCGTCTACTGTTCTTGGAGAAAAGGTTCCCTTCTTGATTGCGTTTCCCGAGAAGGACCTATTCTTCATGACACCTCGAGTCTTTGGATCTGTGGCTTTTGTGCATAATTTTACCCCTGGTCGTGATAAGCTCTCACCAAGAGCTATCAAATATGTGTTTGTTGGGTACTCTCGTACTCAAAAAGGGTATAGATGTTATGATCCGGTGAGTCGGCGATATTATGTAAGTGCTGATGTTACTTTCTTTGAGTCCATCATGTACTTCTCTCCTACAGGTGACATGCTGTCCAATAATAATGCGGATGACATTGTTGTTCCTCCACCTCCATCTCTTCCAGCATCTGAACCTGAGCAACCAGTACCTCCAACTTCGCCACCGCCACCACCACCACCACCAGAACCCAAATTCTTACCCATTGTTTACACTTGCAGGTCTTCTACTAGCTCTTCTGCTCATTAGCCATCCACATCATCCATCACACCTCAGGTGTGCCATGATAACAATATTTCTACTGATGGCACTGGAGTTTTACAACATACATAGGATGATTCTGCTACAGAGGACAGAGAGGATGCAGATTTGGATGTTCCTATTGCGCTAAGGAAGCCTCGACGCAAATGCGCCACATACCCACTTGCTGCACATGTTTCTTTGGATCATCTTTCTGATGAATACAAGAAGTTTGTTGTAGGACTTTCTGCGGCTACTATGCCCCGAACATATATGGAGGCTTTACAGGACAGCAGGTGGCGTCAAGCCATGGAAGAAGAAATGGCGGCCTTAACGTCATGAGGGACATGGACTATTGTCTCGGCTCCACGAGGTGCTTCGATTGTCAGCTGCAAGTGGATATTTTCCATTAAGCAAAACACAGATGGGAGTGTGGATCGCTACAAGGCAAGGTTGGCGGTCCGTGGCTTTACCCAGACATATGGTGTGGACTATCGGGACACATTTTCTCCAGTAGCGAGGCACTCGACGCTTCGGGTCTTACTAGCAGTGGCTGTTTCACGTGATTGGCCGTTATTTCAGCTTGATGTGAAGAATGCATTTCTCTATGGAGACCTTCAAGAGGAAGTTTACATGCACCAGGCACCTGAGTTTACTGTTGAGGGGGAGTCCCAGAAGGTATGCATGCTGCATAAGGTAATTTATGGCATGAAGCAAAGTCCTAGAGCTTGGTACCAAAAGCTGTCAGAATTGATTGAGCAACAGGGGTTTAAGAGGTCCACTGCAGACCGCTCGCTTTTCGTTCAGAAGACACATAGAGGTACGGTTGGCATTCTTGTGTATGTAGATGGCATAATTGTTACAGGAGATGATGCTCAAGACATTTAGGTAGCCAAGAAGTTCCTAGGTAAAGAGTTTGTGACCAAGAATCTTGGTACTCTTCGCTACTTCCTGGGGTTGGAGTTTGCCAGGAATCATCGTGGTCTAGTGATGACCCAGAGAAAGTTTGTCATGGATCTCCTTTCTGAGACAGGTATGACTGGGTGCAAGCCTGCTACGACTCCCATGGATCCAAGTATGAAATTGTATAATGAGGATACTGAAGAAGTTGATAGCAGGAGGTACATGGAACTAGTTGGAAAGCTTCTATACGTTACTATCACCAGGCCAGATATTATGTTTGCTACAAGCAAGGTCAGTCAATTCACGGAGCAGCCCAGAAAGGCATATATGGATGCTATCTTTATGATTCTGAGATATCTGAAGAACTCACATGGTTCGGGACTCTTATTCAGTAGGGATGCTTCCTTGGAGGTAACAGCTTGTGCAGATGCTGACTATGCAGGATGTCCCACAGACAGGAAGTCTACTTCGGGGTTTGCAGTGTTTGTTGGACACTCACTTGTCTCATGGAAAAGCAAAAAGCAAACTGTGGTTGCTAGATCAAGTGCAGAATCTGAGTACAGAGCATGGCCCAAGGGAGTGCAGAGATGATGTGGGTTAGATCGGTGTTAACTGATCTTACCATAGAAGTTCCTCTTCCTATGCAACTCTTATGTGATAATCAAGCTGCATTATTCATTGCGAATAATCCTGCATTCCATGAACGTACAAAACATATCGAGGTGGACTGCCATTACACTCGAGACTTGATACAGAAAGGACTCATATCTACCTCTCATGTCTCTACAGGAGATCAGACGGCAGATATCTTCACCAAGGCTCTATCTCGAAGTCCATTTCAGAAGTGTTGTTCCAAGCTGAGCATGATAGATATGTATATGCTCCAGCTTGAGGGGGAGTGTTAAGATAAATATAGCTTTCTGTCTCTTTTATGTAATTTCAGTTTCTCTGAGTACTTATCATGTAATTAATCCAAGGGCTTTTCTCCTATATAAGAGAGCCCTCGGGTACGTCTAACGTAAGTCATTCGTTTCTCCCATTAAGAAGCTATTTAGTAGATCTGGATTCCAGTTTAGATCAATGCAAAATTCCCAACTTTCTTATTTTGTCATGAAATTAGGGGTTACTCATTAAATCTTTGATTGATTATTAACACCATGGTCAAGATGGCTTAGATACTGAGACAAAGTGAGAAGCCCTATGATAAACATACTGATCTATTGAGGATATTCACCGTTAGCATTCCATAAATCTTATTAAGCCTTAAGAGTGTTGGCCACATATAGGTTATGATACTTGCACTTGTAGTGATTTTGTTTAAAGTGAAAAAAACGTGACATTTTCTATAATGTAATGGGATTGACCTCATCCACAAACTTCTCCACAATCACAATTTCTTGGAGAGGGGAAAATCAATTGAGAAATGTATTTTATTTAGAAATGTATTTTATTTGTTAACTAAGTTTCATGTGCTTAAATCATAGCCATAAATTAATGTATGTATATGCTCAACTCCAACATATAGAGCAATAACAGATAGTGGAAAAGGTATGAGTTAAAAATGTGTTTTTGACATAGACTTCACATTGTTGTAAGCTAATTATAGAGTAGTTTGGCCTTTTGAAAGCAAGGCATGAAAATATTCACACCTTTACATACATTCAATAATCAAGGGCATCTTTAACCTTAATTAAAGTGGAGTTTTCTTTCTTCCCTTATTCCCTCCCAAATCCCAATTTTGTAAGATATGAACAACACCATATAATGATTTGGAATTGGATCTTACTTTCATGTTAATCTCCCCAAATCTCCCATTTTTGCTCATGAAATCCAAGTATAACGGTGGACTGATTTTAGCACAAAAATGGATGCAAATAACCTAGGCCTTAAATGTCGGCTTTGGTCATCATTTCCGTGACCGACTGAAATGAAATTTCGGTTGAATTTCAGTCCGAAATTTTGATCATTTCGATCATTTTTGAACTAGAGTACACCATATTTCGGTCATTTTGGCCATTTTGATTGAATTTCAGTAACTTGTCAAAATCGAAATTTGATCGAATTTTACCGACATTTGAGGCCATACAAATAACCCAAATTTCTTTCATTTTTCAATCATGAAATTAGTGCCTAACAATGGACTATTTTTAGCACTAAAATGTATGCCATTCTTCCCCAAATTTCCATCTTTTAAGATACCAAATTCCATCTTTTTAGGCATGAAAATTGTAGCAATATAGGTCTGAATTTTAGGCTCAATTGCATACTATTCTCTCCAAATTTCTTATCTTAAAGTATGAGATTAGGAGCTAATTAACATATCTAAAATTTAGTCAATTTTATTCATTCATCAATTAATTTCTTCAAAAAGTGAAAGGAAAATTTTTTGAAGATAATTTTCATGAATGGCAGCAAAGGGAAGGGCTGGATTGTAACTTGAAGATATCCAAATTTGGAGTTCAAAATTGGCTTTTATTCAAGCATGCATCAGCTCTGGAATTGCAAGGAGCAACAGCTCCTTTGGCTGCAAGAGAGCTGCTTGTAGAGCAGCTCCAACTGCTGTGCTTGGCTGCAGCTTGCATCCTTCAGGAGCAAAGGCTCCAACAGCTTGATCGGTTGTTCCTCCTTCGGAGGAGGCAGCTGCTGCAGCTGCCTGGGGAAGAAGTAGCAGCAGTTGCAGCTGCTTGTTGCAGCAGAAGCTGAAATCAGGAGCAACAGCTCCCCAAGCTGCTGTTTGCAGCAAAAAGGGGGAGGATTTGGGGCTCCTCGGTTGGGAAATTGAGAGGATTTTGGGGAGACTTGTGAAAGGAAATAAAGGGGAGGGGGGTGGGGTGTTATATAATAAGGGGAGAGGGCTTTGTGTGATGACATGTGGAAAAAATTAGACTGCCAAGTGTGGTTGTTGTTAGGCTGAAATCAAGTTTTATTTATTTATTTATTATTATTTTAAAACCTTTATCTCTCCCTTCCCTAGAATACCAAAGTCATCCGTATTTGCACCTCGAATATCTGATTCAAATGTTCAGTGGCTCGTTTCGACCATCTATGCATGGTGATCAAACGATATAAATTTCATACTTCTTTGATCCAAGATGGATACAGAAATTGACGAAATACAGTCTTGATTTTTGATCAAAATTTTGTGATTTAAATGATCAAACGACCTTCAATCGATGAACAATCAGTTTCATTGGTATTATTTCGTTGAGACAGATTTTATGGTAGTCTTAGTCTTTTTTGCGGTTCGGATTTTGCCTCGTGGCTTTTCTGGTGGTACGCTTTACGATGAAATTGATTGTAATCGATTGATCCCAAATAAATTTTGATTTACGATCTATTGATCGATTCAGATCATATAATATTGATACATAGTTTTATCGGATTAGATGAACCATAATCAGGTCGGGTTCGAGTTATTCAGATCCGGATGTCACAGTGGAGCCCTCCAGACACAACAATGCCACTTGTGCAACTTCTCCCAACAGAGCTAAAGGTCAGAACCCATCACTCCAACATTGAGGGGGAGAAGCCCCTTGACCTCGAGAACCGCCTCCCAACCCCTCACCGACGTCTTCACCTTTCTCACTCCAACGACGCTCAAGTGAAACCTTATCATGCTGCCCAAAACCCTCTCGAGCTGTGGCCCTTCGCATTCTTCCCCAAAATATTTATATAAATCAACAACCACTATACGAAGAATTCAATCAATAAGATTTGCATAATTAGATTTTTATTATATAAAACTTAGAAAACATATAATAAAAGTTATTTTTTACGACATATAAGCTAAAAAAGATAATTGAAATTAGTGTTACAAAAGTCGGTTTGGTCATTTGCAAAGGAGGTTGGCTGATACACCAGCTAAAAGATGTGAGACTTGGGATGTTGAGTTGCTAAGAGAGGGCGATGAAGACTCCAGCAGTGTTGGAATGAGACTATTTGAATGGATATTACTTCATATTAGTTATTTGAATCTGAGCTAGTGAATGACCTTAGATAGATTTGAATGGAGGCAAAGGATCCACGTAGCCGGCCCTACTTATTGTTCGAAAAGGTATTGTTATTGTTTGTTGTAGTGTTGCGAAGTCGGTGTATTGTATTCAGTCGAAGGGCTCGCTAAATAAAGAATAAAATGTACTCAGGTGACTATTCAAAATTATTGAGTTATGTTTTTTTTAAATGTTTTAATTGTAAAAAATGCGTGCTTAAATCCATATTAAAAAGATTCGACTGTATAGGCAAATTCCTAAATAGTGTTCTCAATTGATAACACTAAAATGGCGAAGCCTTCTCCCCCTATAAGTAGGGTCGACTACATGGATTCTTGCTCAAATCCATGTTGGAAGATTCGACTATTTTTACACTGGTTGTCGACTACCTAACGCAACCCATACAATGGTGGGATTTGAACCCTGATCATTTAGGTGGTAGGTACACAACACTATCATAAGACCATTTAAGTGGGTCTCAATTGATAACACTATTTAGGAATTTATCTCTGTCTATTTTACACTGGCGGTCGGCAACCTGATGCAACCCTCCTCAATTACTCAGCTTGGGACTAGCCATGGTTTAGTTGACTAGTCGCATTCAGGATGAGATACCTTGGTGTATCTTGTTCGCTAATGATATTGTATTGAATGATGAGAAAATAGATGGAGTAAATGAGATGCTGGAGGTTTAGAGACACGCCTTAGAGACTTAAGGATTTCATATAAGTAGGGCTAAGACCGAATATATGGATTATACATTTGACGGAAACAACGGTGGACTCAAGGTGAAGATTGGAGATGATACCATTCAAAAGGAAGATTCTTTTAGATACTTGGGATCTATTTTGCAGCAAGATGGGGAATTTGATGGATATATTACTCATAGAATAAATGCTGGTTGGCTGAAGTAAAAGTCGAAGGGAACTATTGCAAAGCATCCGTGAGACCTGCTATACTCTATGGATCAAAATGTTGACCTGCGAATCATAGACATGTGTAGAGAATGACAATAGAAGAAATAAAAATGCTAAGTGGATATGTGGTCATACACGAAAAGATCTGATTCAGAATGATACGATCAAAAGGAAAGTTGGTGTAGCTCTGATGAAGGATAAGATGAGAGAAAACCGCTTACGATGGTTTGTCCATTTGCAAAGGAGGTCGGTTGATGCACCAGTTAAAAGATGCGGGATTCTGGATTATGAGCCAGTTAAGAGAGGGCAAGGAAGGTCCAAGAAGTGTTGGAACGAGACTATCCGAAGGGATCTTAGTTATTATGATTTACGCCCAAGAATGACCCAAACTAGATCTGAATGAAGCAAAAAGTCCATGTAGCTGACCCTACTTTATTGTGGGTAAAGGTTTTGTTGTTGTTTGTTGTTGTTTTAAATGTAAAATATATCACATATAGTAATTTATTTTTACATATGGTTATTAGTTAATAAGATAAAAGTTCTACTTGAATTTTAGACAAAGTCAAGTTGCACAAAGTGGCGGATTTAATACCAAAAAGAAGAGGCAATGCATCATAGCTTCTTTTAATCATGATAGTTGAAACCATTTAAGCGGCCCTGAGGAAACTAAGATGGAGCTTTAGCGTTTGTAATGATATTGGGATAAATTGGAACTCATGAAAATAAAAATTACGAAAAAATATTTTTTCAAGAAGTAAACAAATACTCGAACCGACCACTTGATGGAACCCAATATTGACTGCATTGTTTATTCAGTCGATGAACCCCCTACATCTCATAGTCATGCTGACTATTCAGTCTGGTGAGCTAAATATTGCAACAATGTTGCAAATATACGATGATATAAATAAAAGTTTTTTTTCAAATGTTTGCATAGATTATATCTCTAATATTAAATATAGAAATATAATTAAAGTGAAATATGAGAGGGAAAAGTCGGGATGGGAGAGAGTGAGAAAATGTATGGGGATAAGGATGTCAGCTGGTCGGGTATGGGACGGGTTTTAGTATTGCCAAACCTGTACCCATTTATAAAATCACTACTCAAACCCACCCACTTAATAAATGGGTAGTTCTAAGCGGATACCCATGTACCCATCGGGTATCCTTGTACCAACCATTCATACAATATATTCTTACAAAATGATAATAAAAGTAAGTTATATAGAAACTTCACTCAGACATTCAACATAGAGTCATTTATAAATCAATTAACGATATAAATTGTTTGAGGACACATTGAATGAAAATATTGAAGATGCATGACATGTTGATATTTAGTTTGTGAGTAAAAATAATGTGTAAGGTTTGTGTGTGAACGTCAAATATATGCAATACATGTGCATGTAATATCATGGATTTATATTAATTGGATGGTTTGTTCATATTGTACTAAAAATATGTGTATGTTAGATAATACGGAAAAATAGTTGAATCTGAACTAGTGAATGAATTGGGGGAATATAGCGACACTTCTATATAGATGTGATGAAAACGATCAGATATTGATTAGGTTGTACTAGCTTAAATAACGTTAAACATATATGCACACATGCGTATATGTATATGTACATGTTTAAGTGTACTTAAATGTATTCGGATTCAGTTTGGGTTCGGGTACCCATAAGGGAATCCCAAACCTGAACCCGCATGGGTAGTAAGTTTCAAATCCAAATCTATCTAAAAATCAAAAGGGGCGGGTTTTGGGTCATTAAATGAGGGGTTCGGGTTGTCTCGGTTGGGTCCCTGACTGATACACCCGGATTGACATCCCTATACGTGGAGAGAGAGATAGATAGCTTGACAAATGGAGAGAGAGAGAGATAGAGGGAGAAATCACACTGGAGATATTAACACCCAGGGTTGGGGGAGAAGGGGATCACATGTTTGTATACTAGGCTGAGTAAATAGGGAGTGCGGTGGGAGAGAGGTTATGCAAGGAAGGGTGGGAGAGAGGCTATGCAAGGAAGGGTGACACGTGCCCAAATCTGGGAAAGGTACCAGCTTTAATATATAAAGTATTAGATTATGGTAATAAAAATTTGGAAGCCATATTTAAGGAGGTTCTCTTGCATTCCTTCAATTTTATAGTTTGGAAGCCTCATGTTCTTTTTTATCAGGTGTATTTGAGTCAATATCTCGATACCAACTTATATGTGGCAGTTTATTTCACTTCCACAAATGTGATTGAAGATTGAGCAGTAGGTAGACGTGCAAAAAACAATTATTTAATCAACCTTGCTTGGAGCAAGGCCCATGCATTCTTGTGCAATTAGATGGAGTTTTAATAGGATGTACTTTTTTGTGGTGAATAACATGCTTATTCTGTACTTTAGATCTGATCATTATTTTGAACTATGTTCTCTGCTAATTTAATCTTGTTATTTTTGTAACTCCCTTTTTTTGATGATCTTGTGGTAACGTTTAGGCCTATTACGTTTATTTGATGTGGCTTTCTGCTCCTAATTATTGCTCGGCTACATTTTTCTTCCTTTTCTGCCTTTCACTTCTCTTTTTTTAATTTTACTTCTAAGGTTTGCCAGGACTTTTTACGTGGGTTGTGTGAACGGAGGACTTGCAAGTACTCTCATGTTTCACCCCACGAAGCAGCTCGTCTTCAGGTTATTTTCTTGAAAATGTGTTACTCATGGATGCTATTCTTTATAGATCTTATTGCAACCGTTTGATTTTCTATTGTGGAGAGGACATCAGTTTTCCATATAAACAGTTTTTATGGACATTCAAAGAAACTCTATGTAAACCGAATTACTATGGCAATTGAACTTCTAGAGGCTAACTTCCGTCAATTACCTGTTTGACCCATTGCTGTTGAGTCTGTTATGGATGTATAAGCCTAATTGGAATAAAACAAGGCAACCACATTTAGTTTGCTCACATCTTTAAGTGCACTTTTTTGAGAAGGTTTAGGTATGCTAGTATTAATAAAGTTGATAAAATCTGATCTGAGGTTAAGGTTCTTTCTGGCTTTCATAGTGGTTATGAAGCAAATGTTAGTTTCACTCCTATATGGAATTTATTAAGTATTAACATGCGGTAGCTGTGGCAAACTTGCAGATGCATGGGGCGTCAGAAATGTCTCGAGGCTCTGGACGTCGAAGAGATGGTATGCCATTTAATTTCATTGTTGCATGTGGATCATGTGGATTAAGAGTTTTATATTCATAATTGGGATTTTGTTTCAATCCTTGTGGTGATGTTATGACAAATCTCAAGTTTAAATTTAGAGTAAGGAAGAAGATGGTGGTCTTAAGCTCTTGACGCTAACGGCAAGCTGTTGTCTGAAAATGCACCTTCTGCTTGTCTTTTAAACAAGTTTCTGTGCGGTATATTTACTGAAGTTTACGTTAGGCATATGATCGTAAGCTGTCAATTTGGAAAGTGTAAGGAAATGGATGTGCTTGGAACCTATGTGGGAACTTCCGGGGATGTCATTTAAAGGAAAAAAAGCGAAAATGCATAACTTTGTCAAAGAAAGCAATGTCAATTTTTTTATTAGTTAAATTTGGACCATTAGAAGTAGTAGTCATTGACATATATTAATTAATGAAAGAGGTAGTAATCTCAGAAAAATAAATCCCTTTGAAGCAGGATGGACGTAGGTTAAGGTGATCGATGAGGTGGTTTGGCTTGACAACTTGGAGCATGGACAATACCTTTCTGGTCAGGAGGTCCATAATATAAGTGAGCAACATAAGTTCATTGCATATGATGATAAGAAGAGTGACGTAGAAGATAAAGATCGATGCAATCACGGATAAAGGAGAGAGATGCTAACACCAATTATTTCCGTGCTACTGGAGTGAAAGATGCATAATTAATTTGATTCATGCTACTTCATTAGGAGATGGGCAATATCACGTGGGACTTGAAGGGGTTAAGATCACAATTGCACCATTAGTAGACATGCCCACACGATTAATGGCCAATGGTTGGGGAGGGGAGTTAAATGGTTGTACCACGAGCATGCTGATGATATCGTGCGTGTCTTCAGTGCTTAAGAGGCCCCCACAACTGTTTTTAATCTTAACGTTGATTGATCTCTTGACTCGGATGGTTCCTCTGTCCTTTTTAAGAGAATCTAGGACGAGGTGGAGACATATGTCTTAGAGCGCTAGACAAGCTCAAAGTTGGGAACTTGAATTTTAAGAGGCTTAACAAGTAATTTATTTCCCTACTCCCCAAAAGGGATTTTGGCGCAAAGAGTGGAAGACTTCCGACCAATTGCATTGTTGAGTGCTATTTATCTCATTGTAGCGAAACCATTTGTAACTTGCATGGGAATGGTTTTGGGTTCTATTGTCTCGTGGGAGCAATTGACCTTTATACCTGATCGATAACTTGTTAGTGTGGCCATGACAACAAGGATTATTGTGGGCTGGAGGATTAGAAAGATCTAGCGAATGCTATAGAGGTAGATTTTTCTTAAGCGTACGACTATATTGACTTGAGATTTATTTAGGGCTCTCTATATCGAAGGGGATTCCTAGAGCCTTGGATTGTCTGGATGAAGAGATGTGTTACAACGTTTTACTCAGTACTAGTGAACTACATGCTCGAAGGTGGCATTTCCATCCACATAAGGGTTTCAGACACAAATGTTCGTCCGCTTGCTCCACTCCTTTTTGTTTGGGTTGCTGATGCTCTGACTGTTTTGGTTAACCTAGCTGTTTAAGAAGATTTCTGCGAGGCATACGTTGGATATAACAAGGTGATTAAGATCATTCTCGTCATCTCTGGTGATGTGTCTCGTTATCGTGTCAACATTCGGAACCTATTTTTGCTCCTTTTGGATTAACACATAAGATCGTGACTATGGGTTTAAACATATCGAAGCTGAATGAACCTACCATTTTTAGATTCAGATTGTTTATTTTCAAATTGATTTTGAGTTGAACTTCTATTTATTCTAATCGAATATCTAACTTGGGAATTTTCTAACTAGAGAGAGTGAAAAGAAATGAAATAAAGAGGAATATATAAGTAATAATAACTTTATTCATTCGTTTTGTTCTTTATCTCACTCTTTATCTTTTGAAAAATTCGATTAATAAGGATTCTTCTAATGACGAAGCCTTCTCCTCCTATTATAAGTAAGGGCGACTACATGGATTCTGGTGTAAATCAATGTTGAAAGATTCAACTATTTTTTTGACTTCAAAAAAAAGATTCAACTATTTTTTTACGCTGGCTATCGACTATCTAATGCAACCCCAATAAGTTAGGATTTGAACCCTGATCTTTTGGGTGGTTGGCACACTACACTATCACCAGACCATTTAAGTAGGTACATTAATAAGGATTCTTCTTTTTGAAAAAAATAATTGTACGATATTTTTATATTCGTGTGGATGGGGGATAATGAATAAAGTGGAATAAAGTATGAATTATTGATGAATCTACGATTTATCGCCTTTATTCTTTTATTTTAGCCAAATTTCCTTAGTCAAATACCTGTAAGTGCCCATTAATTGCGTAAAATTACCATTTTGCATGCATTTGTTAAAATTACATTTTTAACACTTTTTGTACACAAATAAAAGAATAAAGAAGAAAAGGAAAATAAAAGAAAAGAAAGGAGGTATTTAGGCAATAAATGCAGACTGACCCGAACCCTGAGAGAAGGTCAAGACTTGACCTGATCGACCAGGAATAAAGTAGGGGGAGATAGGGTCTTCTGTCAAAAATTCAAAAATAATTTGTACATAAATTCCTTGTATATTTGTACAAAACTTACATTATTTTATTTGTAATTAATTTGACCTCAAATTAATTATTTTTGTAAACGAAAGTTGTAAAAAAATGTGTTGTAAATAATAAAAATAAGTGTAAAATAAAATAATGTACATAGTGCAAATAATTACACCCAGAAAAAGCCGCAAAGCGATAATCAAAATACCAATTCCGGCTCCATACGAGCTCACATTGAATCAAAATCACTCCATTATACTTTAAATTAAACTATCTTTCAAATGGCCGTGGTTTCATAATTTTTGGAGTTAGGTTAAAAAGTCGGTTTTCTGGGGTCTTTTATGCAGTTTCACTATTATTTGTTGTACATATTTGTTCATTTTTATTTTTATATACATAATGTACATAATTGTAAATATTATCTTTAAATAAAAATAAAAAAATTTAAAAATAAAAAAAAGAAGATATAAAAATTATTTCCTTATTTGTACATGTGTATATTGTATTATATGTACATAATATGTGTATACAACTAACTTCCTTTTATAAAAATCACCAAAAAATAAAATATCTCTCATTAATTAATTAATTTAATTTAATTATGAAATTCATATTTAATTATTTGATTTATTGGATTTATATAAATTAATTGATTTTATAACACACCATGTATATAAGATTTGATTTTATGTCTTTAATGGCCACAATTAAGGTGGCTAATTCATTTTTGGAAATTATTTAATTTATTTTAATTAAATCTGAATTTCGTTTTATTTATTTATTTAACTAATTTATTTAATTATTTTATTTATTTAAATAACCATTAATTACTTTTCTTATTTGTACATACCTTCCTTTTTTATTTTTCTTCTCTTTATAATGGGCTCATTCCCCTCATTCACTCCTGGATCGATCTTTGGAGAGAGGAGCCGAGAGCTACTCGTCACAGAAGGGTGCCCATCCTCCGATCCGGTCAGTGACAGCGATACGGTCGTCGTCGATGCCATCACGGCGTGTCCGATCCCAAGGTGAGATCCGATTTTAATTCTCGTCATTTTTCATAGGTAAACCGTAGGTCTAATTTTTGTTCCTATTTTATTGCTCTTAGATCCTTAAAAACCACAAAATTTTGTCACTACGCACTTTTTAATCCGATCTGATACCGAAATTTTCATTTCATTTTCTCGATCCACGCACGTTCACAGTTCTATCTCACATAATCTGTCACCTCCAGTCACGCACGGTGACTGGAGCAACGGATCCATTCTTTCGCATCGCAAGATCCGATCCATTCATCAATTCCCTTTTGTTTGTAAATAAATAAAAAAATAATAAAAAGATATTTGCTTTTCTCTCTAACATTTTGTTTTGCAGGAGAACTAAAAAAATTATAAAAAAAATAAAAAAAACCAATAAAAAAGATTTAGTTCCTGTGTACATTTTTTGTTTTTTTTAAAAGGAAAAAATATACATTTTTAACCTTTTTCTACAGGTTACAAAATAAAGAAAACATAAAATATAAATAAAAAAACAATCGTAGGCTGTAGCGGGTCGCTACCCCCACCGCACCGTCGGTGGATCTCCTCCACGTCGCCACTCGTGCGCGGCAGCCCCGCGTCCCAGCCCTTTGCCGGCACCGTCGCCTGGCCCTCTCCAGCCGCCACGGAACCGTCGCGCGGTCCCCAACCGTCATCCTCCACCGCGGGACCGCGACCCGCCAGCCCCGCCGCACCTCCTCAGTGCCTAGGCGCCTCCTTCCCGCCGCACAAGGTCTCTACCTCCAGCTCGAGGCCGCCCATCGGCCAGCCCTCCCGCGACCCGCACCTCCTCCGCGCCGCCCTTCCAGATCCCCACGCTCCCGCGCGCAGCGCGTGATCCCGCACCACCTCCTGCTTCGAACCCACGCGTCCCCTCCCTCTTCCACCAGCGCGCGGCCCTGCCGCCTTGAATCGTGTCGCCCGCCGACGCACTGCCCTCCGCCCGCGCCCCCTGGCGCCGCGCGGCCCGCCGCACCTCCATATCTGCCGCCTGCGGCGGCCACCTCTTGGTGGATCCCCTTTGCACTTTGAAACGAAGATAAAGGAGGAAGAAACCCTAGAGGGATTTTTGAAATAAAAAAAAGATTTGGAAATTTTGCATGTTAGTTCCTGAAGGTCTTCAGAACTTCGAAACGCCCCCTGCCAGTGGGTAATTTTTACTTTTCACCGAAACATTTATTATTTTTTAAATTAAGTCCAGAACTTTTGCAAAATTACATTTCAGTCCCCGTGCTTCCAGGATTTTAATTGCATGCTCTTTTGACTGAAATAAATACTTTTATTGCTCAAATAATTCTCAAAAAAATTGTGTGTGCTCCTGCTATAGTGTTATTTATTGTATAATTTTTTCATCGAATTTTGTGGATATTTGATATATTTAAAAAAATAAAAAACAATGATATTTTATCTGCCTGAAATTTGAAAATTCATAAAAATTCGAAAAATTGTTTAAAAATCCCAAAGAAAAATTAATGTAGGTGTATTTTGATGTCTTTTAATTTCTGACCAATTTTTGTGCATTAACTCTTTAGAAAAACCAAAAAATTTGTGAAAAATGAAAATTCTTAAAAAATTGTAGAAAATTATAGGAAAATTAAAAAATTACGATTTCAGTATCTGATTGTAGATATTGCTTTGTAGTTTATATTAAAATAATTTCCAGGATTATTGGGCACTTAAAGTATTTTTAAGTTGCAAAATAATGCTGTGCACTTTTTGCTCTGTTCTTCATTGTTTGATTTTTAGAAAATCACAAAAACATTGGAAAAATTCGAAAAAATTACCAAAAATATTTTAAAATATATAAAACACAAAAACATATTCTTTGGACTTTTCTATACATTTTTGACTATTTTGAAAAATACAAAAAGAGCGGTGTGTGTGCATTTTCATCTTTTGTGCTTGTTTCGAAAATTAAAAAAATTAAAAATTCAAAAGCCAATAAAAATTAACTCTGAAAATTGACTGCATAGTTTTTAAATCGTGCTCCTTGTGTTCGACCCTGGTCGCTATACCAGGTAAAAAGAATAGCTGAAGCTGCTTACATTTTTTTTTGATTGATTGATCTTCTCTTAAGTGGTTTATTTATTTTTCTCGTTGACCGATTCGAGTGGTTGTGAACGACGACTTTGTGAATATTTATTTACATCTTAACCTATCGAAATCCGTGTCATCAATTATGTTTATACTTGTTCTGTCCAGGGATAAAGAAGGGGAAGATACTATACACTTATACAGTGGATGGTGTAGCTACGATGTGACTATTTGTCTTGGGATGACTTACCTCATGATAAAGTCCACTCATCCTGCAAAAATCCACTTATCTCAAGATAAAGTTTACTTATATCGGGACAAAATCCACTTATGTCAAAATCAATCCACTTATCTCAGGATAAAGTTTACTTATATCGGGACAAAATCCACTTATCTCAAAATCAGTCCACTTATCCTAAGATTAGGATTTGTAAATGCATATATATCTGGATTTGAGCAAACCCACCATTTTTAGGTTAGCTTCATTTATATAATCAAGCCTAAACCTATGTTTAGCATCTGTTCGTTTATTTTGGAACGAAATCTGAATCCGACACTTTTCACGAATTGAATTTGAGCTATTGTCGAACTTGAGAATTTGTTGACAGCCCTAACTAGGGATGCCTGTGAGATTATCTTGAAGACCCCAAGGCTCCTTAGGTAGTAGGGTTCCACGTAAAATCTCAAGATGTTTATGTTTTGATTCTTATCTCTGATTTCACTTTCGTGTTCTTTATATTTCAACAAGGTATCAGAGCAGTCGATTCTAGGGTTTATGTTGAAGATTTTTATGTTCTTATTTAAGCGTGATTGGTCTTGATTTGTCATTCTTGAAGATTCATTATTATGTTCATGCTCATAGATTTGTTCTAGAGGTTTCTTAAGCCATAATTTATGTACAGATTGTTTTCTACATGGCATGAAGTATTTGTAGGTGGCATATCTCGCATGGGCATCTACAACACCATGCACACATCTCCAGGTCAAGCAGTGTATCCGATAGATGATCTATGTGATGGTGAAATGATTTTGCTGCAAGATATCCATCCAAACATTGCATAATGAAGCTGTAGATGATTCCAAACCTCATGCTTCCAAACTCCCAGCTATCGATATCGTTTCGATATCATGTCGATACACGATATTTCGACGATATATCAGTGATATATCGCCCATAACGACACACTTTTGTGAAGGAAAGTCCTGAAATGGAGGATATATCGTCATATCGATACCGATATCGGTCTCATCTTGATATCGATATATCAACGATATCTCGCCGATATATCACAATATTTCCTTCCATGCTCCCAACACTCATTGGCCTCTATGAGGGCTTTCTTCCCCGACCTCCAGATCGCATCAACAATGATTCTCAGCCCTCATAGCCTCAACCTTCATCTTCAGAGACCACCTAGCAAAGATCAGAGTCGCCTAGCAGCCCTTTCTTCTCGAAAACCAAAAGGCGGCGACATCCTTCAATCGAAGGTGATCACCAACATGAACCGGTACAATTCAAAAAAAGAGAGGAGGAAAGACGAGAAAAAAGCGAACAACTTATAAAAAGGACTGAGAATAATCTTGAAAAAAGGAAAAGGAAATGGCTAAAAAAGAGAAATCATCGTGCAAAAAAAGGAGAATAAAAAAAGAAAAGAAAAAAATGCAAGATATTCATGGTTTCTCCCAACTTGATCATCTATGTCCTTATTCTATCAAGTATGAGAGACAAGGGGCATGCCATTCTTATTTTTGAGATGTATCTACGTGACTTTTGCCCGTCCACAACTGACAGACCGACACTCCAGACTTCCTATTGCTATCAACTGTCTTCATCGAGCATCAACTACTTCATCGGGGTGTCTCTATCCCTGACTACTACTCCGCGCTGGACTTTCTTCTTCTACTGCGATTCTTCTCCAGGCATGACCTGGAATCACGACTACTACACACACGACAAAGGTACTTGACTTCTCGATGACCTGAGCATCGCAGACCTGCCATCGAGTGAGGTCTTGTACCAACAACGAGCATATTGTTTTCTCAGATGTATCGAGTGAAGATGAGTTGTGTACATATTCTTTTTTGTTGCAAGCTGCAGCTTTCTCATCTCCAGCTTGAGGGGGAGTGTTGAAGTATGTAACAGATGGGTAATTGGATCTCTCCAAGATCTAATTACCCCACACATGTTTAGTCATACATGGATAAGCGATGGGACTCCGGTATGTTTGTGGGGCTATATAAGGAGTCCCACAGCCCCTGTATTTATTGAAAAATTCTAATAGAAGATTCGGCCCTTTGAGGCTTTCTCCTGTGGTTTCATCCATGTGGGACTAAACATGAATGAGGTAATTGGATCTGGGAGAGAGATCCAATTACCCAATTGTTACATACTTCAACACTTGCCTCTTACCTTCTTGGCCCTGCCTTTAGTTTGTGGTAGACTTAGACAAGCTGAGCGGCCCATATGGATAACACTTTGATTACAAAGTGGATCATGCAAATTAAGGAAAGAGGTCAGATCTTCTTTATAGATTGGCGAAATCAGTCTATGGTGTCACCAGCAACTTATTAGCATGGATGGATGCTGTCAACCCACCCTATATTAGTTGGAAGGGTATTTCTTCTTGAGATTGCATCCTCAATGATACCAATCTTGAGAAATGGTGATAGTTATTCATTTTAGTTGGATGATTGGAGATGAGTTGCTTAATGAGGACTTCCCATGCCTGTTAGCGCTTACTGCTGACCAAAATCTCTGTGTTAGGGAAACATGGTCGAATAGGGCCTGTACCCCTCTCCTCTGCTCTAGATTCTCTAATTAGAAGATGGAAGATTCCTTGGCACTGTTTGGGTGCTTGGATGCCGTGGAGGGAACCATAAATGCTCGTGAAGCATAGGTTTCTTGTGATGAGAATTTTTCTTTTAAAAAGGCCTATAAAATCATGTACTCCGATTCTGACATCTTTTCTCAGGACAATAGAGAGTTTTGGAGTTGGCAGATTCCGTTTGGTGTCAAGGTGTTTCTATGATAGTTTCTCAGACGGGGTAGACTTTTGACGGGATCTCAAAGGGCAAGGATTTTTCAGGGTGTCGGTGGAGTCGGTTTGCATTTGGCCTGTGAATCTTGAAGATGTCAACCATCGGATTTTCGTCTGTGCATACTTCAGACTACTATGGGAGACCGCTCATCTTGCAGGAATGTGTTTTGATAATGAATTATCTTTTTGGCATGGCTTGAAAATTTTGATATTTCAGAGATATTTCGATTTTGAGCGATTGGGAAGTCAAATCAGGGTTACTATCATTTTCTTAGAAATCAATGATATATCGTCGACATCGCCATATCGACGATATATCACCACTTTCTTCAATTTTGAAGAGGAAAGTGGTTGGTTTAAGACCCATTTTGCCTATAAAACCCAAGTTGCTTTCTCATTGAACATATATGTTAGTCATGATATGCATAATACATGCAAACACGAAGCTAAATTTTGTTTCGAGAATGTTGCCCTCGAGTCCCCACAAGGGTGGGGAGGGTGCCCCCAAATCCCCCTAGGCTCACTGACTGGACAATGAGACCCCTGTCTGGACAGCAGGCGTTGCTCATCAGCATTCGAGGTTGCACAATAATCTCAGCAACGTGTTTGATAGAAGTTTGAATAGACGAGTTACTATTTTGGTGTCTCGAGATTCCTAACAACAAGTTCGTGACATATATAGTTAACAAAATTTATTTATATTGTGTATG
Source organism: Ottelia alismoides (assembly GCA_037367405.1). Lineage (NCBI taxonomy): Eukaryota > Viridiplantae > Streptophyta > Magnoliopsida > Alismatales > Hydrocharitaceae > Ottelia > Ottelia alismoides. The sequence continues at coordinate 18,744 of JAZKJV010011708.1, read as the reverse complement.
TGTTCGACTTATTATGAATTTTGAGTTAATAAGATTGCTATTTGTTATTTCGACTTATTTATGCATTCTACATGACTGAAGTTCTCATTTCATGCCTTACTCAGTAATGCATATAGCCTATGCAGTGATTATGATGACGAATCTGCTATAGAACTTATTTAGGCCTTAGCAAATATATATGTTTTTATATTATATATTGATCAAAACACATTGGAAACCTTCATTAAAAATATCTAATTTCATGTGTATTTCCCCATTTTTGGCTAACTTGGACAAATATTGGCGGTCATGTCGGCGATATTTCGTTTCCCTAGGCTGGCGAAATGCCAATGAAATGGACATTTAGGGCCATGCTTTCTAGGAGTCTATTGGAAACAATTGGAGGTGCTCGGAAGCTGATGGGGCTTGGGTGATGGCCTTTATATGATGCAGAAGGGAGTGTGCACCCAGAAAGTGCACCGTTGGAGATCCCAATAATAAATAAGTAACAACGGACACCACAACTTAAACCGTGCATTACATTTTTCACAGACTTTTTGTGAAGGACCACACCATTCCCGGCGAACCAGATTGACCGGATCCAAGCAAATGGCTTCAAACAATAAAAAATTGCCCCTTGATTGGCATGGAGTCCCAAAAAATCCATAGATGATGTGTCTATGGCCATGGCAAGCCGCCCTATGGCCAAAAGCTCTATGCACGCTCACAGGAGTAAAAACAGTTCTCCAGGTCCTTCCGAAAGTTGCCATAGTAGGGGCACCTCACATCGGCAACATGCGTAAAGGAAATCCGTCTGATGCGAGTCATGTGTAGACCCCGACGAAGTAGCCACAAGAAAATGTTAATCCGCAAATGGACCTTGGTCGACCAGATCATGTCGAAGTCATGCTTGAAATCCATCCTAGCCAACAACAAAAGATCAGACACAATAGAGTGAGCCTCCTTGATTGAGAAAGTCCCATCCCTCAACTCCCAATGGCCACTGAAGGGAGATGAGACCCCATCCTCCCCAAGGACGTGTAGAAGCAAAGAAAACTTAGACAACCGCTGATCTGAGAGGTTGTTATGGGAAGTAGGGAACCAGGTCCGTCAAGCCAAGCATCAGAAATCGACATATCCTGATCCAGAGCCAAAGCAAAGAGCCGAGGAAAGCGAGTTGAGTGAGCACCCCACCCGACCAATCATCCGTCCAGAAACGGAAGGATACCCATCCTCTAGGACATGGTAGACGCTGGGCAAGATATCCAGGTTCGCATAGCAGGCCCCTTTCCAGAAGGGAGTCTAACCTATGGGATGGGGGAGCACTGACTGAAAATTGTGCCCCCAGGTCGTAGACAATACGAATAATTCTCCACAGCAAATCCTTGTCGCGACGCTAGATCCGGACTGCCGACTTAGCCAGAAGGCCCGGTCCATCTCAACAATGCATAGCGCACCAAGTTCTCTGGCAGCAATGAGAAGGGTGATACACCCCCCATACAACGAGATGCATTCTTCACTACTGCCCTAGAAAAAGCGTCTCATAGTCGACTCCAGCTGTCTGGGAACCCCCCACCCAAATCGGGAGGGTAGCAACGAAGAAAATAAGATAGCAGCACATACTACAAGAGTACCAGCCTGCCTCCCCTCAAAAGACACCACACCTTTTATCTGTAGAGCTTCCACTGCAGCCTCTTCACTAACAATGCTCAGTCCCTCAGCCAAAGCATGTCCGGTTTAAAGGGGAGACCCAATTAACTAATCGGAAAGGCACCACACTAGGTTGAACAAACCCACCTCCAGAAATCACGGCCTCCGAGAGACCAAAAGGGATGAAAATGGACTTGCCTGTTTGATCCAACGCCCAGAAACCTCATTAAAAATATTAAGAATGGCCAACATGGTGCGCACCTTGGAGGCTCCCTCTCTGAAAAGAACACTGTCATCCGCAAATTGGAGCACAAGGATGAAGATGTCACCAATCTGGTAGCCTCGACAGAACTCTTGCTGGACCATGCAGGAGAGAGCATCGGCAACCAGAACGAACAGCAGAGGTTCTATAGCAACCCCACCCTCAGGTCTACCATTCCCCAGAATCGAGCACGAGCTCGTTGTAATGCACGTCTTCATCCTTGTTCCAATTATTGGTTTGAACTGAACACCTGAACTACATCTGAACAAGACAAATTTAAGGAGTGCAGGAGATGGAGCTTGGAAAATTCGAATATTATTTAAAGAACATTTTGAATACTCGATATGAAACATATGGAAGATTTGGAATTTAAGGGTCTTAAATACGAATGTGAGAGGATGGATTTGTTAACGTGTGATGTGAGCCGGATTTAATGTTTTTGCGATGAAAAATAATTAGAAAATGCTTCTGTTGCTAGTAATATGAGATGTAATTGCTGCAGAGTCCTTATCCTTTTAGTTTTTTTGTCTTTGTTTAGTAAAGATTTGGTAAGGCATTATATATTCGTTTTGCATACTTTTCACTTGTCCTTTATGTATGTGTAATTTTTATGCAGATAGGAAATCTACCACTGTGTGCACCGATTTCTTAAATAACAAGTGCTTTAGAGAGTCCTGCAAATACTCACACCCTAAGCTCCGAAGGCAATCCCCTGAGCCTGAGGTGATGATCTCGAAGAACGAGTGTATGTACAAATTTGTCTTTTATCTTAATATTCGTCTTTGCATCTTCTACAGAGGGAAGGCCGGCTACGAGTGCCATGCAGAGATTTTCTCCGTGGGCTTTGTCGTCGTTCAGACTGTCGCTTTTATCATTCTTCGCATGCCAGGTAGATCAAATGTGTGTTTGTAGTGAGTTCGGGATTAGTTTAGCATTCTTGAGACAGATTTAACTTATGTATTTTCGCGGGAGAACAGTTTTGCATTCATCTGATAAATAGTAAGCAATCTGGTCCCAAGATTCCGTCGATAGTGTGATTTCAATCAATTTCAAAGATCCAAGGATAAAAGGTAAAGGCTGACAACTGAAACCATTACCTACTAGTGCACAGGAACCTTAATGGCTTTTGTCTTAACCTTGTAAGTCCTGGACGTGTAGAGGATGATGGGGAAGAAATCAACTATGCATTGTAGTTTAGATTTTCATTTGGGTAAATTACAAAAAAATCTTCAACTATGCGCCGATTCCCAAGTGGATTTTAATTTAGGATCTTTTTACATGGATCTTAACTTACAATAAAATTGCAAGATAGCTTTTGAGGGTCATCTTCTTTTATGAACTTTAGTCCATCTATCTGTGATTTGATAAGGCATTTTGTACTGCAACAACATTGCATAAACACATGTTTAGCATCATTCGTTCATTTAGAGTATATTCCTACAACATCATTATAGATGTATAATATAATTATATTGCATAAAGTATTCAATATTATCAATATTTATTATCAAAACCATGAAAGGCTTGGGGATCTAACAATCTCTCACATTTGATAATCACAAATATAATGAAGATAAGTCAAAGTCTCCCCCTGTCTTTAAGATGGGCTGCAAAAGAATATATTAATTAGATCCTGTACTTGTACATGTATAGTTTAAGATGTGTAGAAATATATCTGCGAAAATATGTTAAATTCTCTGCTTGTATGCATATATAGTTCGTGTAAATCCATATGATCAATCCCTACATGGGATGATCATAATGGGTTTCAATCACTACACAGAATAATCCTCTTGCGGATTCTCTCCCACTTTGTCATTATCAAAATGACATTCTGGCGAACAAAATTATATATAATCAAAATTATACATTTAAAATTTATCTGAGCATAATTATTATAAATAAATCACATAGTATGTTATAAAACAATAATAGAGTTTTAGACAAACGAAAACTAATAGTCTTGAACATCAATAAGATAGAACAATCTAAACCAGTAATAAAAAATGAGCATTTGACCTTTCTGTGGCTTTGAGCCCCGTCGGTCCCGAACTAGGATCTAATAAATTGATCAATTCATCTTTCTTTTTTCATGGAAAATGAAAGGATGGAATGGAGCAAATAAAATCTAATTGACATCAAGTATCTTTATTTTTTTCTTTTGCATTTATCATCATCATCAAATAAATATGAGAATTGATCTTTATTCCACTAGTACTGATTAATAAAAGAGAGAGGTATATGTAGATTGGTATAATCTTGCTGATGTTTCCATGAAGCTAAGTCAACAGAGAGTAAGATGGTCAAACTATTCATGGGCTCGCAATAGAAGGTGAAGAAGTCTTGTTAGCGGACAAGTGCCATGATGATGTTAGCAAATGAGAGGCGAGAATGATTCAAGCTAATCCGAACACTCTCATATGGAAAGCATAGATAGTGTTTGATATGGAGATACCTTGTCCCTTGAGGCAGTAGAAATTCCATTCGAGTATACGTGCTAAGATCCTTAGATACGCTTCAAATGCTCAAATTCAAGTAAATCGATAGTAAGTAGCACATGAAGAAAGCGTTAATAAAGATAGAAAGTATCTTCTGCTGTGGTGATGTGCCTACTATAACAGTGGGAAGCGGTTCACATGATTTTGCACGGTACCGACCTACAAAAAGTGTAAAATTGTAGAACCGTTCGATCAAGATTGAGCGGTTCCCATGGCTACCGCATACTCTGCTGCATTTTGGCCCACAATAGACGATCCGGTTCCGAAAAAAGAATCGATCGGTATAACTCGAAGAGAGAGTATCCATGATTCATGGTTCAAAAAGTGAAGATATCAACAAAGCATCGGTAATAAGAGGTACAAAACATCTTGATTAGCAATCAATAGAGAATCAAATAGGTGTTCAAAATTAGGACATCAGAATCGGTTAATAGAAAATAAATAAATTGAATTCCCATTACAGCAGATCCGTCCCCATGGTTAGACACCTCAGTGCTACATGCTTTGATGATGACATCATTCACCAGCGTGGTCTCAGAGTTGGCAGCAATAGTTCAAGTACGTTTGCAGTCAACAGCCAAAATGACCTGTAAACTTGCAAGATAACAAAGTATGGGCATGAAACCATATGGAACAGATTGATCACTGACAATAGTACCAGCCCGAATGTAAATATAACTAGGATGCTTCTCGCGCTTCGTGGTAATATTGAATTCAAAGTTATTTTTATGTGAATTCAAAAGATGAATTCATAAGAATTTAGTGGGAATTAAACCATTAATTGGTTCATGTTATCATTTTTTCATAATATTGAAAATATCATTACTTTGAAAGTCTGATGTATTCATCACAATTGATATATAATATTAGTACCATTAATTATTATTAGTTAAAGAAATATAAACATATGAAAAACATAATAGACAATAGTCAGAAAAAATTCAAATATTTGATTGAGGCTCATATATTGGAATTGTAATATATTTTCTTTTAATATTATAATCTGGAAAATCAATTTTATTTACAAGTCGAAATTATCTAACCATCTCGACTAAAATCTTTTTTAAATGGTATAAATAAATATATTTGTTTTTGGAGTATATTTTTTATTTAAGTAAAAATAATAAAAGGTTTAACTTTGAATCTATACTATATCTTAATTTTAATATGCATAAGCTGTGTTAAGGTATATTTTTAAAATATTAATACTTGTCATACTGTAATGGAAAAAAAATGAAGTCGGTAAACGGAAAAAATAAAATGAACTGGGTAAACGAAAAAAATAAAATGAATTGGGTAGTTTGGATTAGCCAGTTTTAGCCTGCCTTTATAGCATGCCTGGCACAATATCAAGGAAAATGTCAAACTTGATGTATATACACATTGGAAGAAATAAAATAAAATAATTTTCTAGTTATAGTCTTTCAAAAAAAATGAGAAATTTATAATCTGTTTCAAAGAGCATGTAAAGCGGGATCCCCACCAATTCTTCAAAAATTCAAACTATTAGCAAACTCATCCCCTGGGGGAGCAAAAGGAGATCTGATATTGAGTCTCATAGCTGATTTTGTATAAGAGAGATTTCAATAGGAGAAATCCCTTTTTCAATCTAATGCCAAGTGGATTATATATTAGGGGGCTCATTGTTGCTTTGTCTGGAAAGAAATCTCGGAAAGTCGCATCTTCAATGATGAATAGGAAAAATCACTCTATTAAGAAGTTTCCCTCGAAATAGACCAACCTCTTATTCTTTGGATCATCTATTTGTGGAAAGAAGAAGCACATGAATGATGACGTCTCCAGGGAGCCAACAATTTTAACCAAGGGTAGGTTTTTGTAGCATGACTTGCCGGGGAATAATTTCACATGCATATGTTCTTAAACGTCGCTCATTTTTATAAACTATTTATGCACAAAGGAAGGCTCATGCATTCATTGAAGATAAAATTTTATAATGAAATTTAAATGCCAAATCACTAATTACAACAATAGTAATTTATATTTTTAATAAGTTTACCCTTAAGGAATATTAAAATTAGAATTAGTAATCACTTGAAACAAATCCAGAGCAATTGTAGGCTTGATCTGCGAAATATAATTTATACATAGTTAAAATATTCAGTCCATAAGTCCATTAAAGGAAATGGCTAGTAAAATAACTAACAATATTTTAATAAGAGAAATGAATATACCAATGAAATGGGCTTCTTTATCTTTTGAGTTGTTATGTCCGTCAGTCGTTAAAGATCTTTGGTCTCCACTCAGACCCGATGAAAAAAATGAGATCACTTCATATGCATTCATTTCAGCCCCTTATTCTAACCAAAGGGGCGTCAGTACTATATTCTAAATCGCAAGATTTGGACGGTCTCCACTAGTCTTAAGGGATCAGAAGCCTTCCGCATTGACCAATAGTTCAACGATTCTGAGTACATGATGCTTAGAAGATGGGGGAGGTAGAGGTCAAAAGATGAATTCCTCTCTACAGTAGCACCATGAAGGAGCCATGGTCATTCCTAGGAAGGTTCAACGTCCTCAAGCAAGAAGAGGATGGTACGAAAGAACATTTTTTCTAGAATATCAAGCATAGCACTCTTTCTTCGTGTTTTTTCTTTCTGTCTAAGTTCATATCCCTCATGGGAGAAGCCCTACGCCACACACGCTTCTTTCGGGAGCGTCCCTGATGGACCTCCCAATCGACTAGGTTAAGTTATTAAATTAAAGCATCGTTGTTCCTTAGTCAACCGAGAAATTCAATCCACAAAAATTTTACAATCAACCATAAAATGATATACAATAAAAACTAAGGTAGTGTAGCTATGGTTTTAACCAGTATAGCTCCTAAGATCGAACACAAGGAGCACACGAAAAAAACTTGGTAGTAAAAACTTCAAAAATGATTTTTTAGTTTTCCTTTTATATTTTTGTGTTTTGTTTTTGTGATTTTCTTAATTTTTTAGTTTATTTTTTAGAAATTTGTAATTTTTTTATGTTTTCAAATTTTCATTTGTTTAATTTTTTGAATATTTTTTTATTTTCAAAAAGATGAAATTCAAAAGTCAAATTTATACACAAAAATGCAGAAAGTGCGACTTTTTTTGGATTTTTCTAATATATAAAAAATGCTCAAAAATTTTCAAAGAAAATGATTTTAGGTTTTAAATCTTTTTTTTACTTTTTTGATGTTTTTTTAGAGATTTTTCAATTTTTAATGATTTTTATAAAAATCAAATGTGTAAATTACAATAGACAAGAGTATTTAGCAATTTAAAAATAGAATATAGATGCAAAAATTATGAAATTTATTTTTTTTCTAGAAATTAGAAGAAATATCTAAAAATAGATATCAAAAACTCAATTTTTGATTTTTCTATAATTTTATACAATTTTTTAAGGTATTGAGTATTTTTCATTTTTATGAGTTTTACAAATAATCAATACATAAAAATTGTCAGAAAATTAAAGACAGAAAAACAAATCTATTCTAATTTTTTAGAATTTTTCAGTCAATATTTGATTTTTAATGATTTTTCAAAGACCAGGCAAAGAAAATGAAGCTGTTTTTGATTTTTTATGAATAATAAATAAAGTTAAAATGCTACGAATATTATATACAACAAAGAACTCAGAAACAAGCAGTTAACATGAATTTTTAAGAATTTATTGATTACTGAAAACATTTATTTCAATAAGAAAAAAAGATGCAATTAAAGTTTGGAAACACAGGATACAAATATAATTATTCAAAAGTTTGTACAATAATATTAACAAAAATAAAAATGTAGGGGCAAGATGCAATTTACCTAGTGATGGATGGCGCACTGCACGCGACTTGAAGGAGGCAGGGGCGTTATTGTGAATTTGAGATCTCCAAGGGCTTCAATGCAATTTTCCCGAAAATCGGGCGGCTTCTTCGTTCTTCTTGTTCTTGAAGCCAGAACAGGGGGCGCCACCCCTATGCTTCTCTTCACGAGCTGGCACGCAATCAGAGATGAAGGTTGGTGTCGAGGCTTCATGCTCGCGCAGAGGAGCTTCGATGGCTGGCGGCGGATATGAGGCTCAAGCGGCAGCATGGGGAAGCGCAGGGATGAACAACGGGTTGGAGGTCCGCAGGGAGGAGGAGGATAGCTTCGAGAGCGGGGCGACATACGCCCCCAGAGGAGGAGGCGATGGTGAACGTCTTGCAGGTGTCAGTGGATTGCGACGCGCTCCATGTCCGCAGGGCGGTTGTGCTCAACGCTGACGTGCGGCTACATGATGTGCTCCTCGCTGCAAGCGGATCGCGGTGGTCACGTGCGACAACGGGAGGATGGCTGGATGGCGGCGTCGAGGGTTGCGAAGGGGCAACACACGCCCCTGGTGGTGCGGTTGGCGATCTGCAAAACTTGGAGCGGGGCGGCTGTGATTCTGGCGATGGACGACGAAAGCGAGGCTAGTGGCCGTGATCGGTGGTGCAGGAGTGGGCGACGGGCGCCGCCTGCGGATGGGGAGGTCGGCGCCTGCTGCACAGATTTTTTTGTTTTTTTATTCTTTTGTTTTTTTGTAAAATACAGAACTACAAATTTTTTTCTTAACAGTAGCAAGAAAGAAAAAATATTATTTATTTTTTTACCTGTTAAATAAATGTTATAAATAAAAAGAAATATATTCTTTTTTGTTTTTTATTATAAACCTGCAAAAAAAATATTTTTTATTACTTTTTTATTTATTCCAGCAACAAAAATGTTAGAGATAAAATAATGAAATATTATTTAATTATTTTTTATGAGATTGCAGAACCAAGAAAAAATGAAATATTATTTTTTATCTGCAATAAAATAATTTGAAAAACCGACTGGAGCATGCGGCTCGGTCCGCAAAAATCAAAGAGGAATTAGTGGGCGAGGTTCCATCGGAGGTGTGGGATCGGAACCGGGTCTCCGGCGACCGTGCGTGGTCAGAGGTGAGAGATAGCGTACTGTAGAACGTGAAATGAGGAGGTTCGAGAGATGAGACGATGGAGTTGGTAATCGAAGGCGGGTTGAATCGTGATGGATATTTAGGAACTAATATCTAAAATTTAACAATGAAATCGAAGCAAAAATTAAATCTAAAATTTATCTAAAAGAATGACCGAAGAAAGGAAAAATGGATCTAACCTGACGGAGGCGGGCGCCGTGATGGCCTCGACGACCACTTGTCTGCTGTCGCCGGACGACTCGGGGTTTGGGCTCCTCTATCGATCGATGGAATTTTCGGGAATGAGGTTCCTTCTCCACCAAAGATTGATCAAGAGAAAAAAAGGAGAGAAGCTCAATAAAAAGGAGAAGAAAGATCAAAATGGAAAAAGAAATAAAAAAGAAATTATGTACAAAAAAGAAAGTATTTAGTGGTTGTTTAAATAAATAAAATAAATAAAATAATTAATAATGAAATAAAAATGAAATTCGTAATTATATAAAATAAATAAAATAATTAATTGGTAAAAATTAATTAGCCACCTTAATGGTGGTTATTTAAGGTATACAATCAAATCTTATACACATGGTAGGTTTTCAAATCAAATAAATAAATAAATCAAAATTTTGTAATTATATTAATTTATTTAATTAATGTTAGATATTATTTTTTGGTGATTTTTATATAAGGAGGTTAATTTTATACATATCATATATACATAATGTACATTATACACATGTACAAATAAGGAAATAAATTTATATACAATTTTTTATAAAAAATTATTTACTTGTGAACAATATAAAAAAATATAAAAAATATAATATATACAAAAATAAAAAATAAATACAATAAATTAATGGTCAAATTGCAAAACCACCCCAGAAAATCGACTTTTCAACCATAACTCCAAAAATTACGAAACTATAGTCATTTTAAAGATAATTTAATTTAGAGCACAATGGAAGTGAGTTTGATTCAATTTGAGTTTGTATGGAGCCTAAATTGGTCTTTCAATTGTTACTTTACAACTTTTTCTGAGCGTGGATACTTTTACTCTATACATGGTTTTTTTTGCAATTATTTTTATTATTTAGAAAACTTTTTTATTTACAACTTTCATTAAGAGAAATATTTAATTCTAGGTCAATTTATATACAAATAAAATAGTGTAAGTCTTATACAAATATACAAAGAATAAATTCAAAAATAAAAAGGAAAAATATTTACAAAGTATTATTGGATTAAGGACCCTATCCCCCCTACTTTATTCCTGGTCGATCAGATCAAGTCTTGACCTTCTCTCGGGGTTCGGGTCAGTTTGTATTTATTTCATAAATACATCCTTTATTTTATTTTATTTTATTTTATTTTATTTTATTTTTCTTTTCTTCTTTATTATTTTACTTGAATATAAAAAGTGTTAAAAATGTATATTTAATAAATGCATGAAAAATGGTAACTTCATGAAATTAGTGGGTATTTACAGGTATTTGACTAAGAAAATAATTCTAAAATAAAAGAATAAAGGTGATGAATCGTGGATTCATCAGTCCCCATTCCCCCTTCCAATCTGGTTTAGATACTTTGGGAGTCGAGTAGATCTTAGTCATACTACTGCATCTTCTTTCTGTGTTCGGGGGACGCGACAGGGGAGTGGCATGCATGGATCAAATAGCATTTTCATGCGTTAGGAGTGTGTACAACAACCTTAAATCACAAGCCTCTTTAGCTTCACCCTCCATCCTTAGAGGAGCTGTATGAGGCGGAAGCTCCACGTATGGTTTTGAAGCTGAGCCTTTCCAGCAATGGGGCCTAGGGACCGATATGATGATTGGTTTAGGTAGGGCGGCTGGCCTACTATGGGCACCTGTGGGTCTTTTTGCGTGAGAGAAACCATCCATTAATGGCTTGAACATCATTGGACTCACCCTCATGTCAAAGGGAAAAATAACATGTAACAAGTATCAGGCGAGGGGATTCCCCACTAGAAGAGGGGCACCTCGAGAGCTAGGCTTTTTTGAGATGAGGCCTTTTGATGAAGCCAAGTCAATTTCAGGCAACCAAACCCTGCAACTGATGAGAAGGATCGAGGAAGCGTGCATGTTGTCGCACTCCCTGCCTTCCAAAGGTGCCTAGAGGACGGGTCAGACGCAGCAGAACGATGACCCGAGAGCGGATTCCCACCAACAGGGAGAAATGATATGACCATTTCGAGGCACGTCACACCCTACATGCAAGACCAGCGAGACCCCGGAAGGCATCCTGATTAAAGAGAACATTCAAGAGTAAGAGGATTAGCAACATCCCTATTTTCCTATGTTCTGTCAGGACCGAGGCTATTCTAGCACATATCTACTAAACCAGGAATATCTAAATCATAGGAGAACTTGAAGGGGGAAAGAGTCCAAGAAAAGACACCACTTGACCCTCGCTCGACTCCTCCTATTATGGGCTCACACTACTACTTGACTTATTAGCCTTGTTAGACCACAACTATATATCGACGCATTTACACCGTCATTGTTGAAGGTTGACTACTACTCAGAGCAGGGAGGCTGGCAGCATAGCCTTCGATCGTCCACTCTAAGAAATTCCGTTAGCACTTACGAATTGAAGTGGTCTACAAACACTTTTGGTGCAGGGAGTTCATGCCCGACTTCTTTTCGCGCGCCCGAGCCCTAGTTAGCCTAGTTCGAAAAAACTACACTAATAAGTGTACAATATCCTCATAGGTGTAATCAAATTAGTCAAAGTGGGTTTTCACCAGCCAATTCAAACAAGCTCTTTAGTAGAAGAAGCTATTGATTTTCAGCTGGACGATTCTTCTTTTTTTGACCACTCGGCTCCCTCCCCACCCCCTTAGAATACTGACCAACTTACTAGAAGCAATTCCTCTATCTGACATTGAGGGGAGGGGCATCCTCATCAGTTGTAGAAAGATGATCTCTTGAGAGTCTTATTAGCCTCCTTCCCAAGTTCATCCTTCTCTTCTCTAAATCTGTTGCGTCGAATGTGATTGTTTAGAAAGTCTTAGATGATGATTGATCTAGTCCTAGTGGAAAGCGGTTGACGATCTATACTACTAAGGTAGTCTTTCTCGATCACACTGGAAGGATCCGACTTGAATATTTGGAAAAAGTGATCTGTTAGGAAAAAGAAGTTCTATTCCCTCTCTTCATCCTTAGGAACCCTGTGTAGGTGAGGGTAGGCAAAGAAATAGGTATGGAAGCAAGAAGGGAAAAAAATGAGTGAGTCTAGGGAGACAACGATTAGACATGACTTTTCCAAGTTATGTAATAGTATCTTGCTTGGAAGATCTAACTCAGAAATGATTGTTTTAAACTGTCTAGGATAAGACGAGAGAAGTTAAGCTTGGAGTCTAGTATGCCTATGTAAGTCAACTCCCAGGGAATTCTCCCCTCCCCAGTGTGAAGTGAAAGAAAAAGTGGAGATCCTTTATAGATATATTAGAGTCTAATCTATTCATTTCATCGCTAGAAGGAGGGTTTGATGGAAGTTCTAGTCCACGATCGTAGGGTTTTGGAAGAGCTGGTCAGCCGCTTCACTACTTGACTCTGGGTCAAAGAGAAAGATCAGGTCGTAACCTAGATGATAACAAGGAAGTTCAATCGAGGGTAGGAAGCCGATGAGAAAGAGAAGGTAGAAGCTTGTTCGTTTAAACAAAGGTACAAGCATTTTTTAAAGCAAAGCGATGAGTTAAGGGAAAGAGCTTTTCGCTCCGGCGGTGAGTAGGAAGTAGCATATAGTACAAAGTAGATAGCATATCGAGGGTAGGGGGTAAGGGAAGAAAGGTCAAAGGGCCTAGAGAAGTTGGGAGCAGAGACTGGATGATGGTGCTTTTGAGATGAAATCTTTTTCCCATCTACTCTGACTTTGGTGGGAATCTATATCTATCAATAGGAATTCCTCCAGGAAGAGAGTGAGGCAAGCCACTTCACTATAGAACGTTGCCGGTCGGTAAAGATGCATCATCATCCTAGGTGGGACTCCACTTTCCCCTCTGTAACTGATCTATGTGCTTCTCTTCTTTCTTCTTGATGACAATCCTACCGGGGTCTGGACCACGTTGACCCACCTGCCTATGCCAATCGCTGCAGATTCCTCCCCCCAAGGTGACCATCTTGCACCAGCACGATGAGCGAGTCTGGGTCAATGTGGCCCTCGATTCCTAGCATGAGATTGGGCTACAGCTATAACAAGTAGCAATGGATCACTGATAACCGTCCCGCACCCTTAGTTAATTCGAGCAAATTAATTGTCCAAATTAATTAGATGTCTTTCGTTGCAGTTGGATACGAGAGGCTAATCAAAAACCACTATTAATTAATGTCAAGTTAATTTCAAGCGGCAAATTTTTTTTACTTGGTGGAATTCCAAGGTCGAACTCAGGGAGGCATCTGTCTCCTTAGGTGAATTATTAGCAAATTTCCAAGTGTTAGATTTTTCAAGGAATTATTTTTTTGTTCTTTTTCAATTTCTATGCAGGACACATGCAACCAGCAAGCCAATTTGATGTTAATTCAATTAAGGTATCAAATGGAGTCCAAAAATTCTGAAAATTGGCCTTTATGATAAAAATGAACTATCCTAAATTTTTTTGGATTTTTTAGACACTAAATGAATTTACTGTGAATTAAACATGCAGACAGGCTGATTTTCACTAATTAATTTTTAATAAATAACAAATCACATTTTTTTCAGGTGATAAAATTATCCTAGATAGTTCTAATGATAAGGAATCCAGGAAAATTGACAAATCTTAATTACAATGTGAAATGAATTTATTAAAATTAAAATATGAAAATCACTAAATAATTTATTCAGGCCTCGATATGCGTGCAAATGACATGAAATTTTTATGCAATGTTAAATTCACTGTCCTAGAGCTACTGTGAATTTTTGAGGATTTTTGGAATCACAGAAAATTAATTAAAAATTAAAAGGTTTCACTGGGCAAAATATGACACATTTCAACCAATTAATTCATTTAAAAATCAACTGTAATTACAAAAATATGACACATGGCACAATAGATAGAGGACAAGTTTCTCAACAAAATGCAACTTTTAGAATTTAAAAATGGTGTAAAATGCAACCTAGGGATGCGTGCAAACACAGGGGTGTATATGCAATACAGGATAATAAAATTACATAAAGCAAATATGCTGATAGGGACTTAAGTGCAATTACCTATAATGTTGGGGAATGGAGTGCAAATTCTCCACAGGGCACGTGCTCCTCATGTGGGGTCTGCTTCATAGGGACCTTGTTGCAATTTTGAAAAGTCCCAAGGGCCTCTGTGTAAAATTCCCAGGCCACACGTGCTCCTCACGTGGGCGACCTAGGCTCGGATGGCTGCGGAGGCTCGGGGCTCGGCTCGGGTGCTTCTGGAGGTCTGGAGTGAGGCTCGACTAGCCTCAGGTGGTCCGAGCCTAGGTTCGGGGCAGAGGCTCGGACCTCGTCTGCGTGGCACAATGACAACCGTTGGATCAAGATCAATCCCACGGTTATCGGTGGCGTGCGCGTGGCGTGATGAAGACCCTTTGATCAAGATCGATCCAAGGGGTGGCGGTTGATAACGCTCCTGCACCCTCAGTTAATTCGGTCAAATTAATGTCCAAATTACTTTTAATCGTTCGTTGCAGTTGGATACGAGGGGTTAATCAAAAACCACTTATCGATTAATGTGAAGTTAATTTTAAGCGGCAATTTTTTTTACTTGGGGTAAGTCCAAGGTCGATCTCAGGGAGGCATCTGTCTCCTTAGGTGAATTTAAGCAAGGATCCAAGTGTGATTTTCGAGGAGTAATTTTTTTGGTCTTTTTAATTTTTATGCGGACGTATGCAGACAATGCAGGCTAATTTAATGTGCAATTTAATTAATGTATCAAATGAAGTCCAAAAATAATGAAAATTGGCCAGATGGTTAATTATGATGAAAATAACCTGCACTAATTTTTTTGGAATTTTTCGACTCTAAATGAATTTACTGTGAATTAAATAAACAGACAGAGTGATTTTCAGTATTTAATTTTTAATAAATATCAAACCACAATTTTTCAAGAACTAAAATTATCCTAGTTGGCTCTAATGATAAGGAACCTAGGAAAATTAACAGAAATTAATTTCACCGTGAAATGAATTAATTAAAATTAATTTAAGAAAATCATTAAACAATTTATTTAGGCCTCGATATGCGTGCAAATGCTATGAAATTTTTATGGTATGTTAAAAATGATGTCCTTAAGCTACTGTGAATTTTTGATAATTTTTGAAGGCACAGAGAATTAATTAAAAATCAAAAGGTGTCACTGGGCAAAATATGTCAACAATTCACCAATTAATTCATTAATAATTCAAATGGACTTACAAAAATAAGACACGTGTACCAATAGACAGAGGACAAAATTTCCAACAAAATGCAATTTTTAGAATTTCAAAATGATGAAAAATGCACTCTAGGGATGCGTGCAAACACAGGGGTGTAAATGCAATACTGGAAATTAAAATTTCAATAAACAAATATGCTGACAGGGACTAAAATGCAATTACCGATAATATGGTGGACTGTTATGCAAATTCTCCATAGGACACGTGCTCCTCACGTGGGGTCTGCTTCACAGGGACCTCTTTGCAATTTTGGAAAGTTCCAGGGGCCTTAGTGCAATTTACCCAGGCCGCGCGTGCTCCTCACATGGGCGGCCTAGGCTCGGAGGGTGGCGGCGGCTCGGAGCGAGGCTCGGGCGCTCTGGAGGTCCGGAGCTAGGTTCGTGCGACCCGAACCTAGGCTCGGAGAGGAGGCTCGGGCCGAGGCTACGTGGCGTGCTGAAGGCCCTCGGATCAAGATGGATCCGAGGGTTGTCGGTGCTGACGCGTGGCGTGTCCTAAGGCGTCGGATCGATGCTGATCCTACGGTCGAAGGCGAGTCCGGTGAGCGAGCGACGTGGCGTACTTCGGACCGTTCGATCAAGATGATCGAACGGTGGCTGTACGTCGTCTCCACCGATCCTCCGCCACCTGCGGAGGAGGAGGCGGGGCTCCGGCGATCGGGCTGTAGCTCCGCTCGCCTTTCCTCGAGATGCTGACGCTCTCCGCTTTGTCGGAGATAGCCCTGGAGCTTCGCGGCGTGGAGGCGGAGATGATGGCGGTCTCAGGAGCGTCGGAGAGTGCCCATGTGTCTCTGTCGATGAAGCTCGATGGCGTCTCCGGCGAGCTTCCGTTCAGTGAAGAAGTGAGGACCTGCAAGGAGTTAGGTGTATAGCCGAAGCACGTGTGTGCGCGTGGAGGTCTGTAGCGTGAACGACGAGGCCTAAGGCGGAGTGTGGGTGTCCGGCGAGCGAGCTCCGCCGAGGTGGTGGAGCTGGAGTCGAGCGAAGGTGGTCCAAGGTGATGGACGAAGATAATGACTGCGCGAGGACCGGAGCTCCGTCGTGGAGCTCGGAGGGATGAAGGTGGAGCGAGAAAGTGACGGTGGACGACGAATAAATTAGGAGAAATCAAAGGAAAAACTAGAGAGAAGATCATACGATGATGGAGGGGGTTACCTGGGGAGTGGAGCTCAGATTTGAGCTCCAGGTCTTCGCTCGAGGGATCGGTAGGGTCCCGAGCTCGTGCAGTTGCTCGTGGGAGGCTGCAGCACGACGGTGGCGGCCGTGGATCTCGCCGGAGTCGATTCTCCTTCTTCGCTCAACGATTTACCTAATTGCTGTCACCAACTGGTAGGTCGGAGCTCAGGGAAGCTCACTGGAGTGGCGGATGGGGGTGACGTTGGCCGAAGTTGGCGTATTTATAAGGCGAAGTTGGTGGCAGGGTTGGCGACGGGGCGAGGTTTGAGGTCGACGTGGGACGACTATGGTGGAGATGGTGGAGCGTGAGGGAGCTGGCGAGGGAGAGGGATGAGTGGGTGACGTCGTGGGGGTGTCAGCGGTGGGCGAGGGTGGCTGACGTGCGTCCAAGAATAGGAAGGGGGCGCCCCTCCCGCAAGGCAAGGGACGTGGGGGAGAGGGGCGCCCAGAGGTAGGAGACGAGGTCTCCACCGTTGGATCTTGTGATCCAACGGTGGGGATCAAGGGGGATCTGGTCGGGTAGGATTTGATCTGGGGCGCGGAGATGACGGGCTGTGGTGGAGCCACGTGGCGAGATGAGGGCGAAGCGCACGCGAACGGCCTGGATGAGGCGATAGGGTTGATCAGAGGGCCACGATTCGTTGGAAGAAGGGCGGCTGCGATGAGAGGATCGGGGATGCGATCAAGCGGCGTAGATGCTGCCACGTGGCTGACCCTGGTGAAGGCGCTCATGTGCGGTGCAGATCAAGGCAAGAGAAGATCTGACGGCCATGGATTTAAACGCGCGTGGAAAAGGCTGGACCGTTGGATCTGAAGCGAGATCCAACGGCTTAGGGCGCATGCGGATGAGGCGATGGGAGGCGGGCCGCGTGGCGCAACCAGAGGGCGCCACGTGGCCTGCTGTGAGTGGCTGGAGTAAGAGGCACGTGTAGATAGAAGAGGGAGCCGAAATTGGAAAAACTCAAAACATGAAAGTTGTAGATCTCGATGAGATCTACAAGTTTCATGTTGACCAAAGACGGAGATGAGGTCAAATATGATACATAAATACAAGGATACATAAATATACATATGTAGTATACAAAGTGGCCCAAAAACCCAAGTTTCTCATACAAGCTCCAAATTCAATGAAATTAGTCTCATTTTGAAGGTCTTTTAATATGTAGTATTCTAAGAGCGAGTAGACCTAATTCGGAGTTTGTATGAGGGCTTTATGTGTATTTTAGTGTACAAGGGTTCTCAGGCTAT
The DNA here is from genome assembly GCA_037367405.1 of Ottelia alismoides. NCBI lineage: Eukaryota > Viridiplantae > Streptophyta > Magnoliopsida > Alismatales > Hydrocharitaceae > Ottelia > Ottelia alismoides. The sequence goes on along the minus strand of JAZKJV010011708.1, from coordinate 581 downwards.
ATTGGTTATTTTACAAGGGTGATTTTTTGCATTCTTCCCTATATTATCAACTAAGGAGTATATATTATAGAGAAGAGGTTATTTTAGGGATTGGGTATTTTACAAGGGATTTTTGGCTTCTTATTTAAATGCAAAATGAGCTGCTAAAATGTATGATTTATGACTGCATGCATGAATGCTATTTATGCAATATAAAAGGAAATATGCCTCTATTTTCTCGGGAACAAGGCTCTATTTTTGACTTTTGAAGTGATGAATCACAGATTCATCAACCCCCTATACTTAAACCTTGCTCGTCCCCGAGCAACTAAATGAAATGCAAGAGTGAAATGATTTTGGGTTCCAAACCAAGGTCATGAACAAAAGTTGAAAAATGGAGCCTGACTCGACCTTTGGATTAATTGTGTGGCGGAACCTTATTTGGACCTGAACTTAAGACCTAACAGCCTTCAAGTTCCACAAGTCTTCTATTCAAGACGCCTCAATAGTCAGGTCAGAACAAATCCTCAAACGCAAATTTCTGATGACTATGATTCTTACTTGTACTGTGTAAGTGGTTTGTAACTCTCCACATCAGAAAT